>JAEIFZ010000023.1:4577500-5177500 GCA_018904035.1 Zaprionus ornatus | reverse complement strand
ATTATTGCAAATTTGAACCCTTTTTCGGCCCGTTGCCTGGTTGCAGATCGCGTTGATAGTCAGTTTGGTTGTTTTGGTTTTTCGCCGTATCTTATTTTTTATTCTCCTCTTTCGGTGTGTGTGTGTGTGTTTTGTTTACCTCCGGCTGGGACCGTCGAAAAAATATACATTGATGGCCATCAACAACGGGATGCGAGCGCTTCCTTTGATGCCTTGCGGGGCAAGAGATTAGATAAGCAGCAATTTTTGAGTGTTTTTATTAGTCTTTGTGCGGCTGTGTGGGGGTACATGTGTAATGGTCTGTGTGTGTATGTGTGCTTGTATGTGCTGCCATTTAACAGCAGTTACAACTGAGCTTTACTTTGGCAACAGAGATGGAGCCGAGAGTTAAGCGTGAGCTGGAGGCGTTGATAAAGGGTCGGGCTCTGATTTAATTCACCAAAGGCATGGGTCTCTAGCTTAGCCTCCCTTAGCAGCAGCTGGAAAGGGATTTACACGCATGTGTGCGTGTCTGTGTGTGTGTGTGGGATTTCTTTTTAACCTGCACAAACTTTTTCACATTGAAAGAATAAAACTTTGTGACATCTCAGCCTTCAACGTGAGCGCAAATCAACGCTCAACGCATCTGCGTGGCTGGGGTTGCCCCCAGTGTGCCTAATGCGCTGTGTGGGGCTTTGACACGTTCTTCCTGGGTTCTTTGCGGCTGTCACAGCAGATTTTCATTGATTTGACATACGCACACGCACATGCACACATCAAATTGCCTGCTTGTGGTATGTAAACAAAGCGAGGGAGCTGGCATAATGCGGGCAACTCGGGTATGCCAATAGCATGTGAAGTAAGGTCTGGCACACACACGTACTCACATGCGGTACAATAATAACAGTCCAGAAATAACTCGCCGACCCGCGATATGCGTATTCGGTTTACACTGAAATTGCACAAAAGCGCGCGCGTTGCGTATACGCAATGTTGCGCTGCCTTTGTCTTGTTTTGCGCCTGATTGCAATTTACCCAACGAACGGAAAACGCCAACGCCAACGCCAACAGGCGACAGCAATGCCAAGGTTCAACTGATTAAATGCCATTTGTCTGTCTGCTCCCAGCAGACCACTCCGGTTGCCATGGACAAAATACTGGGGAAAAAACTCAATTACGCCCGCTTGACGGTCTTGTATAATTGCTTTCCATTGCAACGCTGCAACAACAGCAGCTTGACGCCTTAAAGTGTGAACTTATTGAGTGCCAATTGGCCAACACTCACTTCGTTTTCGATCTGTCAGTCTGTTTATCTGCATTGCAGTTTGCATTAACATTCAACATTCGATTTGAAAACACAAATACTCGTATGCCTGTGCACATACGTTGTACGCGTTGTACGTGTTCATCTGCGTGAAAATCTGTTCATTTTTGCCAATTGATATGCATGGAAATGCGCGCTTGTTGCCACAAACCGCAACATGCGAGCTTGTGGTTGCGCGCTGAGAACGAAGCCTTAAACGTTTAATTGAATTCGGCGGAAAACTCGTAGCGACCAAACGACCTTGAACAGATTCAATTCGGAAAATCTACAGCCTTTATCCATGATTTTTGTCTTATTAAATTCTTTTACACACTGTAAAGACAGTAGCTGCGCCTGTCTGACTGTGTACATGAAACAATCTTAATGATATCATATGCAAATCGATTTCTTTGACTATTGTACCGTGTGAGACACACACACATACACATGCACACACACATATATGAGCCAGACGTATGTAACACATCATTAAAACGACGCCCACATCCCTGATAGAGAGACAGAGAGAGAGATTTCAGTTGTCAGCCGATGGATTTCCAAGTCAAACGTTTCTAATATATTGGCATCGTCCCGAGATTTATATAAGCAATACAAGCGACCTCACTATGCGACAAGGATCAGCTTTTATTTCGCATAAATTCACTATATTTATGGGAATTATTGTGCAAAGTCAGCGGAAAATATGGCAAAAAGGAAAAGCAAATGAACTGTGCTCGGTGTGCCAGTTAATAACGGTACACGCTTTCAATGCACTTTTATTCACATCCGACCGACCAAAGCATACTTACTTCATTTAACAACTTGAACAGAACTGTCGCATTCCTTGAAAATGAATGAATTTAATGAAAATATTTCAAGAGTTCCAAGAAGGTGAGAGAGAATGTAGAGTACCATTGAAGTGGAGCAGAGTGTGCTGAGAATTCTCCTCTACCTGAATAAACAAAACAGTCTTCTTTGTAAGACATAAAAATATCAATAGATAACACGCTGTCAAAGCTAGATTTTCATTGCATGTTTTATTGTTTTTGTAAACTTTAAACTCAATCAAAATTTGTTGCAAGGGAAAATGCAATTAAAACAAACTGGCAAACAAAAAGTCATGCATACCAACGAGATTTACTATAAAATGGAAACAGAAAAGAGAAGAGAAATAATTCGTTCATCTAACAAACTCAACATATGCACACATATGAAGGGATTACAACAAAACATATTTATGAAAATGTAATTTATTTATTTCTACGCAAGCAACTTTGTACAATCGTGTGTCCCACGCTAAAATTAACATTTTCATTATTCGAGCAGTTAAATTTCAATTTAATCAACTTTCCGCCATGTCTGGGAAAATAGAGGAAAAAGTTTCGAGTCTCCATAATTGCATTATGCTAATTTACACAGAAAAAGTATTGTAATTCTGGCATGGACGGAAGAACTTTTTGAGGGAAACTGTTGCCAGGTGCAAGAGCACCTTGTGAGCCGACACAGACACGACCACATCAGTGAAATTGGCGCAATAAAAGTTAATTAATTAATTTATTTAAAGCCATTGACTGGCGGGTCATAGGCCCCCTCCCGCTGCTGCTCGCCACTTTCCAGGTCAATTTGCGGAACATGCAAATTAAACTGGCTTTTAATTAACCATGAAAAACATTTTGACAGGGCTTGGCATCTTGGCAGGTTTACATCATGATTATCATGATGGGTCAACTTTAATGTTTGCAAATATCGAACACTGGCAATTTACTGTGTCAAATCTGGGTGAACCCCAAAATGTGCTGAGTAATGCGTGGCGGAAACAGTCACAGCGGGTTGATGGCTGGAGCTGGTGAAGACGGTCTTTAGCCCGGCAGAGGGTTGCCTGGGCATTGATTGATGGCAGACGCTGTGCGTGAAGCTATTTATAATGCCCGTATACGTATTTGTACTCGTATGTTTATTATTTACGCCGCACACTAATGCCAATCTATAGATGTATGTGTGTGTGTGTGTGTGTATTCGTAAGTATATTGGTTTTGCGTGTTTGCTTATGAAATTTGACTGAAACTAATGGATGCCCCAAGATTGCCATAAAGAGCCGACGTCAGCGACGACCCTCGGCACATTAGACATTCGTCAGGGTTATAAATTATGAAAAAAAGCCATCCCCTTTGGAGTTTCCTTTTGGCAAAGCCTATCAAATTTGAAGCTTATTGCCAATATTGAATGGAAAACGCGATGTCATGTGTCAGCAGAGAGTTCTTTGTTTTACTCACAGTTCAACGGTACACAAGCGCCGGAAAGTAGGCTAAGGAAAGTGTACACAAATCATACGCACACAGGCATAAACATATTGGAGACGAAGCCTGAGAACAAATGGTCATCCATTCATAAACTGATATCAATTGTCATTTCTACTCAAGTTGCTGTGTGTACCCAAAGCCGATTTATCATTTTAAATATTGCACGAAATTCGGCTAAACAAATTGAAGGCAACAACCGAAGCCAGCACTCTAGTGTATGAGTGATGGTTCTCCACTCCCTCTCTTTCCTTCGATAGGTAGCTTATGTGCTCCTATTTTACAGGGACAACAATGTCAAGTGCTGCTGCTGCTGTTGCTGCTGCCGCGTACTTTGTGCGAGTTTTGACAGCGAATTAAAATAAACAGCAGCGAAACGACAATGGAAAACATCCTAATGAAATATCAACAAGATGAGGTACTCGCATGCCAACTCAGCAGTACCCAGGAGGGAGACTCGTTTTGCGAATAACTTGAATGCCTGCAATTCTCGAAATGTAAATACTTAGCATGCACAGCAATTGTTTCTCTCGTGAACTTGCTTAAAAAAACAGAAAATGCAGTGCAAGATATTTAATTAAGTTTGTTGGAATTGAGAGGGTTTTATTCTTGGAAGTTTTTGTTTCAACTGAACTTAGTTTCTCTTATTATCATCTTCATTTATGGGAAAGGGAAGTATGATACTTAATATATAGAAATATAGAGGGATCTCTATGACAAACTACATGACTAGTCAAATAGTAAAATATATAAATAAATGCGAAAACAATATATGTAACCTTTCACAGCCTATTCGAATTACTTAAACAAGTAATATACTCTCTTTTTCTATGTCGATGACTGCAGGGTAAACAAACTAAGCAAATCACCTCAATTTCATACTTTCCCCCGTGATCTGTGTTCTGTTTTTATTGTCCTCTCTATATAGTATAGTCCATAGTCTATTTCTGGCATAGAAATCACTCTTGTCTGGCATTAAAAGTTTCCTATTCCTCTGTCTCTTCGCTCTCCACCAAAAGCAAAAGAAAACGAAAGAAATTGAAATTATTATTAAGAGCGCTTTAAGGGATCTTTGAATGACTTGAGCTGTGGGTGGCAGCAACTCACGAAACGGACAAATCTGCGAACCGAAGCGAGCGGAGGCAACCCTCATTTGTTTATTCAACGGTATCTGCAAGTGTTTGCAACCTTTTCTTTCCGGCTAATGCCATGTGAAAAGGGTACTTCCCTGCCGGCATTCATAACTGAAAATTACGCTTTTAATCGCAATGAATTACGCGATGCTTTGCCAGGACTCAATAACAACATGTGTACAGTGTACACCCACCAGCCCACAGGCACGTGAGCACGGCTGTCAAAACGATTTCCATGGAAATTTACATATGCCAGAGTCTTGTTTTTAGATGTCACATGACGCTTGACAAGTCGGGAAAAGACAGCTGCTGCCCATCAAGATGGATGCTCCACTTACTCACATAATTTCCCGTCTAGGATTTATTGCCATCGAAGCGTTGGCGCAGAACCCACCAAAGTCTGATTAAGCGCTAAGCGCCAAGTCTCTTGGCAGAGACTAAGTCTTCTAATTAGTCCAAGTCGTGAGTAATGCGAAAGTATTCCAGCGGTGTGACCTGAAACTTTTGCCAAGCTCTCAATATCGGCTTTAAGCCGTTTATAGTTTACGCCTGTTATGAAGTTATTAAATAATCCTCGAGCATCTTATTGCCGCTCGTTCGGTCCATTAAACGTCGGTAATTGTAATTTGTCTAATGGCATCGAATAGACGAGCTGGCAAACATTTCGCCGCCTTCATTATTTATATAGGCGTTGCGTGCCGGAAAGACGGGGCGAACATTTATCTCCACTCACGGGAAGCTGCGACTTCGTGGGGGAAATTTGTTGAATTCAAGTTGAAGTTGTGCTTGTAGCATAGCGCTCTTTAAAGAGCTCAATTGCTCCGATTAATGTCATCAACATATGCATTATGGATGTCTTTTATGTGGTGCTCTTACGTACTCTTTAAAGGCAGCAAAACGTTAATATTTATGAGGCCCAGAAGGCAGAATTATATGAATATGAGAGATGAAATTAATGCAGGAACAGAGTGTACAGAAGGCTTATCCTTTAACATTATCTGTTACAATGAAAGTGCAAAGATTGCACTGGAAAAAGTTCTTTAAAAAGAGTTTAAGAAAGTTGCTTAAATTGAATTCTTCCCTGCCATCTTCCAACTTCAGAACTAGTTAGTTTAGTCTAATGTGCTAATCTGTCTCATTTGATATGCTAATTTTCCACTGAGTGCTTGCATATTGTCGCACTAGTCTAGCAGGAAATATATTTGCAAATTTACAGACTCATAAATGTTCCAGTGCTGTTAACTTGAGCCAGACACACGTCAACCATGCGTATACGCAATAAAGCAAGTGGCAAACCGTCGATGGAAGTGGGCGAAGGAAGACGTGACGCGGTTCAGTGGGCGCGCAGACTGGTTCGCCTGGTAGCTCCTCTCACAATATACAACTCAGCTCAGTTGTCATATGCAATAAATCAAGCAGCTGGCAGTCGTCGGGAACTCGAAGGCCTCAACTTAAATTTGTCAATAACGTTTGGGGAGAATTTAGGAGCGCTTTTCCTTGAGCTTTACGACTTTTGGCTGTCATTTAAATAAAGTTTGCCAAAATATTTTGAGAGGAAAGTGTGAGTGTATGTGTGTGTGCGTGTGGCAGACTTGTATGCATAAGCACTTTGTTCTTGGCCGTAAATGATGAGCCATAACTTTGATGACAGTGGGGTAGGGGCTCATATATATGTATAGTATATAGTTTGGGATTATTCCTGTATGCGAGCAGGGCTTATTTCGCCACAAGTTTACGGCAAGTTACAGGCAGACAGGCAGTCAGGCATTGTATTCGCTGCGACGCGCATTGTTGCAAGTTTGAGAAACTTGCCAATATGAGATGGAGCTGCTCTTACCTCCCCACGATTATACGCCAATCATGGTGTATGCACAGCGTGTGTTGCGGGGAAGGGGGCGGTTAATTCCATTTCACTTGTGCGGTAATTGAATTTTCACCCAAGCAATCGCCTAGTCGGCTGGCAAATATTGTCATTACTCCCCATACTTAGACGCTAATGGAAAACTCATTATCCTCTGCGTTCCGGGGTCGCCGCAGCCTTAGCAATAACAGCAATTAGGCGAGGCGTGTTCAAGCACGCGCGGAGGGTGGTACTTGCTGCCAATTATTGTTGCTTGCCAGCATGTGAAGTACCTAAGTGCCAGCTAAGCGCCTTGTAGCGCAAGACCTCAGCGACGGGAGGCAGCAGTGAAGTTGCGTTAGTGCGTTGACTCTGTGTTGAAGATGCAGCGGTTATGCAAGCGACTGCAGATATATCTCTATATATATATATATGCTTATTTGTAGCTGCCTTCTCTCTTGAGCTTGCCACGCTCTGCGGCAATTCCATGTCAATTTGTTGCGCGCAGAACTATGCCAAGTTTGTGCCGTAAACTTGTTGTACATGTTGTTGAATTAGTAACTTAATTCGATATTTAATTGGAAACAAAACATTTGTTTGTATATACCCTGTAGTTATTAATAGCAAATGGTGTGGCTTAGCAGTAGATCAATAAGTCATGTACAGTACCGTATATATTATCATTATAGGCAATGGGAAATGTACCGCGACCTAACAGACCTATTGTAGACCTATTACAATATCAACCTATTTATCCATACAAATTTTAGGGTTTTCTATGCCTATGTCTATAGTTCTTAGAAGCTGCTTTCCTAGTGCTGCTTGTTTACAGGGTATCATAGGGACAGCCACCATCAGCTTTTTAAAATGTGAATTCCCATATATGTACATTAATTGGATTGCTTGTCTTTGTTCTCTGTGTGCGAACATCAAAAAGGTTTCTTTCACGCATTCCCAAACAATTTACAATGCCCGAATGGAAATGGTTAAAATTTCGAACTAATTTGCTGATCTAGACTGCAGACTATTTGTGTAGCATGACATATCACTACGGATATGAGTACGTATGTGACACACACATATCATTCCTGGGGCCACTTAGAAATCCATTAAGTTTCATTCCGTTCTGTTATCGAGTCGTTCGACAGCTGTATTGATATTTGTGGACAAATTTTTGACTTTTTAGCAGATAGTACGAGTTTCGCATATAGCAGTGCTAAGTGGTACGCAGACTGTTCACGCTCACTGTGTTCGTGAGTGTGATGGTGGTTGAAGTGGTTGAGTGCTTCACTCGGCTGCTTTGTTCAAGCTTTGGCAAATAGTACGAATAGTAGGGGGTCAAATACTATGACCTTCTCCCTCCTCTCTCCTCCCTACTCCCTTACCCTTCTTAGCATGCTGCTGCTGTTGATAAACAGACAGTGACATTCACAATTTGCGGACGATGCAATGTCCTTTGGTCTCCTGCAGGTAGATGACAATATTGTTGCCCGTGCAGCTCTAATTAAGAGCCAGAGAGTGAGTGAAAGAGAGAGACAGGGGGAGAGAGAGAGGAAGAGGAGGTCAGAGAGACAATCTAAAAGAGATTAAGTGGCTTTTAATGACTTCACTTTTCGTCCGCATAAGCGCGTTTTGCCTGCAGTCGAGTCGAGTCGCAATATCCTGGCAATCTCCCTCATCCTCCTGTCGGGCTGCTTTTGGAAATTGTTTCAAGATTTCTAATTGATAAGTTTAAGTTTAATTAGTGCGGTCAGGCACTGCCACTCGAGGCAGTTAACTTAAAACTAATTAGCTTGGGAAACTTCTGTTGGTTTTCCACCTCAAATAAACAGTCATATTTCCCTTAAGTCGTATGTGTTTTTTGCCAAAAAATATGTAATACATTTATTAACATTGCCAAGGACTTGCCGTGCCTCAGGCTGTGTGCAGTTTGTGTTCACAGTAAGGACGTTGATCCCATGAAAAAGTACACAAAGCAAAAGACGAGCAGGGAGAGGAGGAGGAAGGCACTGCGCTGATTAGTAGAACCTATTTTCAGTTGCTCTTCACAATTTTCAAGTGTTTTTCTCTGGAATCGAAAACTTGTCAAATTTAATTGCATAGAAAACTTTAAGTAAGACAGAAAGAGAAAGAGATATTGAGAGAATATAGTTGCTTTTTATTTCACTACTTCAGTTTTGAACTCACGCTATGGAAACCTGTTGTCAATAGGCGATTTATAGCCATTTTTACTGCCAGTTTCCTTTGTTGACACTGAAGTTTGTTCGGAAACTGCCAAAAACGGAATCCAGTGGCATTCTTGTTGCCCTTCCATCACACTGGGTTGCCTCAGTCAGTCAGTGTCTGTAGTGAACAGAGAAACAGCAATGAGGGGAGGAGGGGGTGGCGGAAGAAGTAGGGGTTGTTGAGTAGTTTTAGTGGCACAGGAAATGACTCTCAGAGCGGGCGGAAGCTGCAAATGAAATTCTGTGTGTGCGTTGCCATTGTAAAGAAATGAAAATGGACTGAGGACTTGGTAGATTTCAGGGAAATTTACTTCTGACTTTCATGTAAAAATATGTCAACTATCGTCACGTGGTATGTAGTTATTACAAGGGGAACTGCACACGTGTGTGAAGCCAAAGTAGCAAGTAGTAGTAGGTGCAACTTATGGCAACGAGTTGGGATCTAACGTTATAATCGGTATATTGGCATTGGCTGGAAGGGACTCCGCATCGCTGCCATTGCTTGTCGGCTGCTCCGAGATGTGGCCATAATTGGGGATGCCTGAAAGCAGAGGAGCAGCCACAATGGTGAGGTCTGAGTTATGCACACACGTTGCCGGAGAACGGTGTAATTACCTGTTGCTGGCTTAGCGTACTGCTGTTCCTCCTCCTCGGTAATGGTGGAGAAGTTTGTGGGCCGCTGTGAGGTGATCAGTGGACTAGCCGACAGCAGGCGATGCGAATGTCGTTGATGGTTGTTTCCATCTTTGGAGGCGGCTAACAGTTGCCGCTTTGCCTTGCTCAGCTTCTCGGGCGTCGTGTAGACCACATTGTGCTTGTTAAAAGAGGTAAGAGTACTCACATTCATTTGCTGTCCTAATTGATAGATAACTCAATGACTCAATGACTCACCGACAGTGCAGGATGCTGTTGCTGCTCTGCATGTTGCATCCGATAGGCCTGATACTGTGATATGACACAGAGCAGACAGTAGACCTGCAATTTGGTGGGCAAATTAATCGGGAGAGTCTCACTGCCCATGCAAAGCACTCACGTTCAGGCAGAGTATGAAAAAATCTATGGTAAATATGAAACCGACAATTGGGTCAAAATTGACGCGACGCGACAGCGTCAGGTGGATGAGATGGGCGAACTCGATGAGCAAATCGCAGAGCATTAAACCTATCCAGGGCAACAGAAATTGACGTTTATTCTGCAAGAGATAAAAGTTGACGTGTGCGTTTGTGTGTGTGTGTGTGTTATGGCCACGTCAAAGAATCAGAGCTCAGTTTACTACTTTGGTACACTCACATGCCGCAGTCCCACAATCAACAGGAGCGAGGACAAGACCATCAGCACAGAGCAAAACAAAAACAAAACGTTGAATATCACAGTTACTGCAAAAAGCAATGCGTCAATTGTCAGTGTGTGTGTTTGAGCAAAGGATATAGGTGTTTGTTTTTTTATGAGCTCACTGTAAGCTCCGATTTCTTACCTACAGTTACATCACCCTTCTCCAGTATACTCTCCCCGATGGGATCCACTCGCTCACCGAGCAGAAATTCCTGTTCCTCTTTGAGGTAAACCGCAAACATGAGCGTCGACAGGCCAAAGTAGATCTGCAACAACATAATCAACGAAAGTGTTTTAAGACTCTTCAATCCGTCAAAGCGACGGAGCAAGAATCGGAAATTAGGACATTAATATTGGACGTGCCTTGTGTTGGCTAATTTAATTGGTTTAGTTCGGTATTGACTCAATTGGTTTAAAATATAAACAATTGTGGTTTCATGGTCATGCAGAGCTTATAATAGGTTTTACCACAGCTTATTAATCAATTTAGGGCAAGAAAGGGATAAGGGAGGAATGGGAAGGGCAGTTGTCAATTTCATTACATTCCTAGTATTCATAGGTGTCTTTGACCTTCATTCACTTGCTTCTAAAACGTTCAAGACTTTAAGCTCTTCAAGTTATTCAGTGGAAAATACTTAACACAAGAAATTTACTTATATATATCGAATTTATTCCGACAATTCAAACATAATTTGTTGTTTTCATTCCGTATCGTGAGTTTACTGGATTACGAGTACAAACGGCGTACTTCTGCTTCGCACACTTCTGTGTTTTGCTTTGCTTTGCTTTCGGTCTTCTTTTTTTGTAGATGTTGTTCAAATTGCAATTCATAAAGTGTTGTTTACGGCGGATTCAGAGGCTTAAGTCTATCAAAGTGAAAGTGGGATGGGCGGGCAGGATGTAAGAAAAGCGAACGCCGTTTATAACGTTGCCTGGTCGGTAGTGTTGCCTGGCAATTGTGAATTATAAATTACTAAGTTTTCTTTGCATTATTCTGAGTTCGCATTGTGCTCGCAATTATGCTAATGAGAAGCTCTAGAATCCCATGGCACATCAACTACGTTGGCCATAACAAATTTCTTTAATTTACAGCAATTCTGTTGGGCTTCTCGCTTCTGTTTGGCTTTTTTGCATTTCCTTTCGATTTTGCCTCCTTGTTATTTGGATGTTTCTTAATCTTAACTTGATTTTCACTTTGCTTTTATATATTGTACAAAGGATAGATGAGCATTCCGTTGATAAGAACTTACTGTAATCATTCTTTGGCTTTGTTATTTTACTTCTTTATTTTGGTTTTTATTTCTTATTCGATTTTATGCTTTGGTACTGACATTGTTATTAATACTCTGTCATCTTCGTCTTCTTCCTAACTCTTCTCTTTCAGTTTCTTAAATATTCTTTTATCATCATTGTGTGGTCACTACTAACTAATTGTGACTTGCATTTCTCTGCTAAGTTTTGCAGACATTAAATAACTTTGCTTTCGCTTTTCTCCTCCTAACTATACCTTTCGTTTCTCATAGCTAACTTTCCGGCTTTTTATTCTATTATTCCTCTCTCTCTTTCACTCTCTGCTTGGCTGCTCACTTGTCCGCTCGCATGCAATTCGTAGATTAGCCCTTTTTAAGAGGATAAGCCTCAATTGCCGTTTTGTCTCTCCCCCCCAAATTAAGGAGCCCACAAATCAAGTGCCGTCTAATTGATTACTCACCAGCGTGTAAAGGGCGCAAGCGAAGCTGCCCTTTCGCACGTTCTTCCAAAAGCAGCAGGATTCAAGTATGGCCATTTTTTCGCTGAGGGCGTGGCGGGACGGGAGCTGGTGGGATTGTTGCTCAACTTAAATCAGCTTCTTAAACATTAAAGACATTGTCCGCTACGGAATCGAAGGTGTTGGCTTGCCACGGGGGAGGGGAGGAAACGCAATGGGAGGCGAGTTCTATATAACGGCAGCCGCCACTTTCACTTTACTTTTTGACACTTGCTCGGGGCTTGTTTGTCTTAGAACGCTGCCAGCTTGTTTATTCGTCCGCTTGATGTTGTTTCTGCTCTTGTTGTTGTTGCTGTTGCTGTTTGCGTTGCCTTTTTTCCCTATGAATATTTGGCAAATTTTGTTGGCCCAGCATCGGGTTTGCTTATCTCCGCACACTGACACTTAATTTCATACACACAACGCACGCAGATTTATGACACTGATTTATTTGGCATAGTCCGGACAAATTTATAAGGTCCGAGTGGATTCGTGATGCAGCAAGAGCTTCTTCGTCGGATGAACCGTTGCCATTGAAAGACGCGCCAGAACTGATTCGAAACCCGATCCAGCGAACCAAACGTTGCCAATTTTTCGAACAACGTGCGGCGATTTTATGAATGAAATTCGAAATGAGTCGAAGGAACTGTGGAGGCGGACGAGGGACGACTGCTGGTGTGGTGTCAACGCATGCGCACAGCTGTCACTGCGCCGTTGAAAGCAACAGGCGGCATGGCATTGGCAGTGCACGATTAACATAGCAAATGGAAGAAGTAAAGCAATGCCACATGCGGCGTATACGACGCAACGTTCTGGGGCATTGTAATGTGCTGCCAAATGTGCGTTAATTTAATTTAATTAACAGTCGCAAATTTTCAGCATCAGCTGAAAGCGTTGCCCGCGAAGGGATTAAGCCAAGGCGAACGCAATTAAAGAATGCTACTCGACGACTCCGGCGGACTTTGAGTAATGGTTTCGCTTCCTTCATGGCGTCGATAAGTCGTTGCCAATGACCATGACGCGTCGAGGCAGGAAGCAAAATCAGTCGTCTGGAAAACTGATAAATCACATTGAAAAATTCAAATACGAATTGCAGCACCCCAACAGGCGTTGCAGCAAATATAAATTTGTTCTGTTCGGTTTTTGAGTCCATTGTAAAATGGCAAATAACAGGGAATCAGATTACGAAACTGATGAAGAAGATGATAATCGAAGAAGACAAAAAGATGAGTGAGTAGTGTCGACATTATAATCACTGTGATACTATGTTATATGCATATATTCCTCAGCGATGAGAACGAGAAGAGGACAGTCACCAGAAGCCAGCAAACCGACTTAACCGAGAAACCTTATTTGAGAAATAGTTCTATTAGCTATGGTATACACTCACAATTATTCTTCGATTTTGATGACCTTCTGCCGGAAATCGGAGAGTTTGGAATGTTTCAGAAACTAATGTTTCTTTTCATGATACCATTCTGTTTTATTGCCCCCTTTGTGTATCTCAGTCAGATCTTTATGACGCTAACACCGTCGAGCTACTATTGCTTTGTGCCGGAACTTTCGCTCATAAGTAGCGAGGAGGAGCGTAAAAACCTATCAATACCATTGGAGGATGGTTCCTTTAGTCGCTGCATGATGTACGATCGAAACTATACGGAGATCTACAAAGCTCCCAATCGTAGTCAGTATTTAGCATATAATGAAAGCATTCCTAAGATTAAGTGTCGGGATGGTCATGTCTTCGCAAAAAATCTTGGCTTCCATACTGCCTCAATTGAATTTCAATGGGTCTGCGATAAAGAGGGCTATGCCACCTATGCCCAAATGCTCTTCTTCCTGGGCTCCATTGTTGGCTGCCTGGGCTATGGACATTACGCCGATAATTGCGGACGTTTGGCAGCCTTGGTCAGCAGCTGCAGTCTGGCACTGTTTGGTAGTTGTTTCACATCACTTTGCGAGGGTTTCATTGGTTTTATGATAAGCCGGTTTATTGTGGGCGCCTCATACGATACGTGCTTCACCATGATATACATATTAGGTATGGCAGTGGAGGTATTTTATTTTATTATATATCTATGCTGATCCGCAGTGCTGGAGTATGTGGGACCCTCCTATCGAACATTGGTGGGTAACATGTCGCTGGCTTTGTTCTATTCGCCCTGCACAATGTTAGTGCCTTGGCTGGCCTACGGTGTGGGAAGTTGGCGAACTTTCTCGGTGGTGGGTGCATTGCCCGCCCTAATGGGAATAGGCTCTTACTTGTATCTGCCGGAGTCGGCGCGTTGGTTGGTCTCGGTAGGCAAGGTCGATGATGCCATGAATATACTTCAGGATATCTCACGCAGAAATAACTCACGAATTTCCAAGCATCTTTGGGATATATTTCGGGACAGTTGTACGCAATTTTATCACGAGGAGATTGAGGGTCGCAGCTTTACCATCATGTCGATCTTCAAGCGTGGACGCCTGGCTCGCTATATGGTATTAATGATTTTCATCTGGATGAGCGTTTCCCTAATGTATGACGGGCATGTGCGGGCGGCAAGTGTTCTTGATAAGGAGAATGTTTTCATTGTATTCAGCCTCGCGTGTGCAACAGAATTGCCAGGAGATCTGCTGGTAATCGTCACCCTGGACCGCTACGGCCGACGCTGGTGCGCCTTTATCTCCACAATTCTAAGCGGTATTTTCAGTTTGCTGGCGGGGTACACCTGCCAACCGATGGTTATATTGGCCGCCGCCCTGTGTGGGCGTTTCTTTGCAAACGTCTCCTATAACATTGGGCTGCAATGGGCGGCCGAGATACTGCCAACAGTTGTGCGGGCACAGGGTATTTCCTTTATACACACACTTGGCTTTGTCGCAATGCTTTTGTCGCCTCCGATTTTATATCTATCTCATCTCTCGGTCTCGCTAGTGCTAATTACCCTCGGCATATTGGGTATTCTGGGTGGTTTGCTATCCCTATTTCTGCCAGAAACTTTGCACGAGGATCTTCCGCAGACGCTCAGTGAAGGTGATAAATTTGGAGAGAATCAACGCATCTGGCATGTGCCTTGCTGCGGAGCAGGCGCCTCATCCTCAAGGGCAACCAAACGGAAGTGGCATGAGGGCTCGAGCCTGCGAACCATTTCAAGGGACGAGTTCAGATCACGCAGATTGAAGCGCATTGCAGTCGTCAAAAGTACTCCTCGCAACTCGCAATTAGTAACTGGAAATAGACTGCTGGACAGCAATTTTTCAGTGTTTACGGAAACGGTGCAGAGACTATATAGATTTGATAGTAATTTATAAGTTTGTTAAACCTTATAGCTTTGTTACATCCACTTTAGGTCAAACTGTTAAATTTACTTCAGTATTTAATTGCAATGCATAATCTGGTTTTATCTCAGCTAAACTTAAGATTGAAAGATAATGATTGGATTATACGGAAATGTTGTTGGTCGCAATTCCGATATACCCAACCAATGTTAAGTATGGTAGTTTGTTTGTTTATAGCTTTTTCTGTTAAATTTGCCATGTGCAGAGCTGTTCGAATAACTTGCAGATGCTGAGCTTACTTTACAGAAGTAGTTTATGTTAAGGTGCGAAAACTTGCAATCGGGCTTAAATTATTATACATTCCTCTCTCTCAAGTTTATGTTAAGAGGTGACAGCTTTCAATCGGGCTTAAAAGTAAGAAAGAGCTTTTTACCGTTAATATATTTATGTCCATACACACATATGCATTTAGTGGGTGTCTGCGTACATTTAGTTTGCGCGCCATGAAAGCAAGACAACAACAAATATCAGCTGTACAGATCATACAGCAACAACAACACAACAATAACATTTGCAGCAGCAGCAACAGCAACAGTGGGAGAAACGTTAACGTATTGAAAGTGCGCTCTTGTACAAAATGGCACGTCAGTGCGCCGTCACACATCGCTGTGCCAAGATCGTGTTTGGAGCCATGTTTTCGTCTACCCCGCTTTGTCTAACTGTTTTGTCTGCGATCTTGTTTCTCGCATCTGATTACACACACGCACTGGCCAATGTAAGAAAATCCCCATCAAGTATTGAGTCATAGCTGCGTCGATACTGAATCTCTTTGTTTCACAGTTGCAGAAAGCACAATTGGGCGACGATGAGGCTCATTTCAATAGAACATTAGATTCGATACTGGTGCCACGCGTCGTTGGAAGCCATGGGCATGAGCAGGTGCGCAATTACCTGGTGACTTCGCTCAACGGCCTTGGCTTTCAGACGGAAGTCGACGAGTTCAGGCAACGTGTGCCGATCTTCGGGGAGCTGACGTTCGCCAATGTCATCGGGTTTATTAATCCGCAGGCACAGAACTTCCTGGCCCTTGCCTGCCACTACGATAGCAAGTATTTTGCCAATGATCCCAACTTTGTGGGTGCTACTGATTCCGCAGTTCCATGCGCCATACTATTGAACACGGCGAAGACACTGAACACCTACCTACTGCAGCAGTTCCGTAATAGGAGTGATCTGGGTTTAATGGTGCGTCAACGTATGCACCTGTATGACCTATTTTTCAATTAATCGAAAACTTTTCAGCTGATCTTCTTTGACGGCGAGGAGGCATTTAGAGACTGGACGTCCAGTGATTCCGTATATGGTTCACGTCATTTGGCCAAGAAACTGGCGAGCACGCGTGTGGGAGGAGCTGGCCAGGCGATTGTGGGAGCTTCACGTCAGGTTGACCGCATCGTAAGTTGTTGTTTGATATTACAATTAGATGTATATGAATTTCATTGACGTTTCTTGCAGGAGGTGCTCGTGCTGCTCGATTTGATCGGAGCTCGCAATCCGAAATTTGCCAGTTTTTATGAGAACACAAATGGTCTACACTCTAGCCTGGTGCAGATTGAACAAGCACTGCGTGCTACTGGTCAGCTCGAGGGTAATAATAAAATGTTTCTAAATCGTCCGGCTGGCGGGCTTGTCGATGACGATCATCGCCCATTTCTGGAAGAGAATGTTCCTATTCTACATTTAATAACAACGCCATTTCCCGACGTTTGGCACACTCCTCGGGATAATAAGGCCAATTTGCACTGGCCATCTATAAGAAATTTCAATCGTATTTTTCGCAATTTTGTGTACGAGTATATGAAGCGGCATACAGCTCCAGTTGATCTACGATTTCGGCGGCAATAGAAAATTTGAATGAAAATGAATGATTTTCGGAGCATGATTATTATTGCTCATATTTAAGATGAATATTTATTCCTCGAGTGCTTAAGTGAGACTCGAAAAATAATTATTATCAACTAAAGAAAATATATAAAAACCTAATAATTATTATTAAATTGTTTTTTATATTTTATAACTTATAATAAGGCAGTCTCTAACGACGTTTGCGACCGGTCTGATTCTTTTTACCAGGCGCACGCTGACCTTGGTGACCCTTTGGCTTCTTGCCTACCGCCTTGCGACTGCCCTTGCCCTTCTTACCACCCTTTTTGGATGGCTTGTTTGCACCTTCTGCCTCGCGTCTGCAAGTGAATGGGAAATTAGTAAAAAAATATTTACATTCGTTGGGGATATACTTACTCCAACCGTTCGTCCTGCTTTTGCAGAGATATTGCCTTATCCACGTCCAATTTGGGCTTTTTGTTCAGCACACTCTTGATAAGATCCAAATTAGCCTCTCTTTCGGGTTGTGCTGTGATATGCGATGCCTTTCTTTTGCCTCCGGGTATCAATTCCTTTACACCTAAACCACGTGCCTCCTTCTCTTTGGGTAGTTTGTTTTGGAATTTACCTACCGATGCAGTTGAAGATTTAGCCACAGTCACGGCTGTTAGAAGTTGATTCGATGAAGCGGCCTCAGGACCCAGGTAACCGCTGCGGGGCGTATCCATTTTCTTAGCACGCACAATATTCTTCATACGTTGAATCTCGTTCTTGGCCACCTTTTCATTGCGCAAATCAAGCTTCTTCTGGAACATATCTGTGTTAGGATCAACATTCTGAGGGACTTCCAGCACCCAAT
This sequence comes from Zaprionus ornatus, assembly GCA_018904035.1. NCBI lineage: Eukaryota > Metazoa > Arthropoda > Insecta > Diptera > Drosophilidae > Zaprionus > Zaprionus ornatus. The sequence continues at coordinate 5,159,637 of JAEIFZ010000023.1, read as the reverse complement.
CCTTATCCTTCTCAGCCTCTGCTCGCTTAAAACCATACGTAGGCACCCATTTCTGAAAGAGTTTCATACTTAGTGGTTTTATCACGTCAAGTCAGCTCACAAAGTACTTACATCGAGAACATCATCATAAGTTTTCTTTTCCTTTTTCTTTTTCGTAATGCCCTTCTCCTTGGCGAACTTCTCCCATTTTGTCAGAGGACGTGGACCAGGTGGCTTACGCAGACGTGGAAGAACTGTCGTTGGCTCTGGCAGTTTAGCCACAATACTTTCGTCCACACGTTCTGTCGGCAATTCCCAGATGGCATTTACAAGCAGTTGTGTGTTATCACGTGTCAGAGCTGCCAGGTATTCTTCTTTGTTATCGCTAAAAGTATTCAAAATGTAATTTTTTGCTTTACAAAATTTTCACGCTTGGTATTTACGCTAGCTGCCGGTCCTCTAAATCGTTTGGATCTGTAATAAGCAATGTGCCAACATCTAGACGGCATTCCAGGTGCTTTTCTACAGAAATTGGTTTATATTTATCCAAATCCTTTTGATGTTTTTCTAAAACTGCTTTAACAACGTCCATTTCCCTTGAAATTAACACTATTTTATTTTATTTTATATTTATACACGTGCTGCTGTCCCGCTGATAGGTATCGATACAATTCGATTGCAGAAGTTCAAATTATATCGATATGAATTTTCATTCGTATACGATGTTTGTCTTTACAGTGCTGTAAAACGTTGTTTCGAGAATAAATTTAAATTGTTATTTATCGAATTGAAAATAAGGGCTGATTTCCAAAAATAATATCAACATCATCTGGCTTTTGTGGCAGTTCTTTACCAGTTGTTTCTGGAAGCATTAGGGTAAGAATTGCTGATAAAATGGAGATAATACCCAAAATACACATAGGCAAAAATTTTGAATATTCCCCTGTGTACGCGATGTACGGCGATAAGAGTAATGCCACAAATCCCATAATTTGTATGAATCCTACGCCTTGACCGCGAATAACAGTGGGCATCATCTCGGCGACCCATTGAATTCCCACATTGAAAGTAATTGTAGCGCAGAACCGACTCGTAACCGCTGCCGCCAACTGTTGCCACGATACAGTCAGTACAGATGCTGCAAAGCTTCCTACTGCACATACCAAGAGAGCTATAAAACACAGCAACTTACGCCCTATGATGTCCAAAAAAAACATAGGTACCAGGCAGGCAGGAAATTCTATAACAGTTGCAATTGTGAATGTAAGAAATACATTTGATCCCAATGCAAGAATGGATCGAATGTGGCCGTCGTAAATCAAACTCGAAGACATCCACATACACATTGCAGTTATTGTAATGTGACACATTCTCCATCTTTTGAATAGGTCCAAAAATGTAAACTTTTGATTTGTTTCTGTGTTTAATATTTGGGAACAGGCTTGAAATGCGACGAAATCACTATACGGAATTGATTTGCCATTTGACTTGGAAATTTTTTCTATGATTCGCATAGCTTTATCCACTTTCTTAACACCAATCAGCCATCTGCATTAAAAAATCTGTAAATTATGTTTTCAATGTTTTCATTTAGATATAAAATACCGGGGCGATTCATCCAAAAAAAAGTACATTAGCAAATTTATTATGATTGGTAATGATGTAACAATTGATAATAGCCGCCAATCATTACACAATAATGCTATCCAGGGCAGCAAAACACCCCCCATAACAAAGTAAATTGTCAATGTTAGATTTGAGACAATCGCACGCCACTCTGCGCTGACCAGTTCCATAGCTGCTAAGTACAAACCAATTGCAGCATGGCAATAGGTTAAAAAAAAATATTAGCCCGTTACTCACCTAGAATCCAAAATGCAACGGCGCAGTTGTCCAAAGCCATGCCGGTTATAACTCTGGCAACCGAAAACCATAAAAAACTACTACAAAACGAAGTAGCCACCCCTCCTATAAGGCCACACGCATTGGCTAACATTAAGCCCGGAATGCGTCCCCAATAATCGGTTGCAATGCCGAACAATGTTTTACCAATTATCGCACCAACGAAAAAGAAAACAATCGTTAGAGGACCTAACTTGTCATTTTGGCAAACCCAATTCAGCTCTGTGGCGATAGATTCATAGGGAACCTCATCCCTGTCATAAGTCCAAGCATTGCAAGACTTTTTATCCCAAGATGTGTTTGCCGTAGTTAAATGATTTTTGATAGCTTCTGTAAAATCGGTATCATACATAACACATTTCTCATAAGAATTGTCTGCTGTCTTTGGTATTCCTAAATTTAATTGCATTTCTTTTGATAGGGCTTGTAATTCAGGAATTTGACACCAATGATTTGGTGTTAGAACTAAAAATATTTGCGTTAAGTATACAAATGCCCACAAAAAGAAGAAAGGAAACATATAAGCCACAAGCCGCTTTTGATAAAATCCAAATGAACCAATTAACTCTAAAAAATCGTCAAAACTACAACTTTCTGTGCTTCTTGTGGCCGCCATTTTTTTTTTTAATTTTAAATCTTTTTCTAAAAAATATATGTAAACTGTTTTTTTTTAAATGATAACACATTTTGAAATGTTTTTCACAGATTTTGAACAAACCTACACAGTGTCGATGTAAGTGCTATCGACGAACCGCCACAGTTCTAAGGTGTTGGAAAACCCTAGCAGATTAAGTTCCAAAATGAAGTAGTTCGCTCACTGGTTCAAATGGCGCCAAAACATTAAATGAATACTGACAACAGGTTGTATTTGTTTAAAATTATTTGATTCATTATAAGACATGGACGAGTTGGCGCAGTTGCGGAAGCGCATTACAACTTCGTTTAAGCTGTGTGGTTTTTTGATTCGTTCTGAGAACAGTTCCTACCTCGCGGAACAACTGCTGCCCTTCGCGCCCGCTGAACGTGAGAAATGGATGACGGTAATCACAGAAAATCTACAGGGGCAAAAATTGGCGACTCCCCATGTAGAACGAGAATCACTTGAAAAGGCGATAAACGAACTTAACCGCGTGGGATTAGATGAAGGTGAGACTGTGTTTTCAGTCATCGATGCATTCACTGTCCCACGCTACCGCTATAATACGCAAATCAAGAAGTTCGAAAAGGATACACAACCACGACGTTTACTGACTCAGCCTCGAATGAAGTCAGACTATTTGCAGCAACGATATGCTATGTTGTTACAAAAAACTCTGCGCCATGATTTGTTTGCTCCAGCGGTCATACAAGACGGTGTTGCAAGCGCGGCCCAGCCAAAGAAATTTAAACTCCAGTACGCTGAAAATTTACTGGCAACATCTCATATGAAGGAAGCTGTCGTCTTGGGTCTGCTCACTCAACTCAAAGAGGGAAAATTCTATGTTGAAGACCCCACGGGATCTGTGCAGCTTGATCTAAGTGGTGCACGGTTTCATGCAGGCTTTTTCTGCGAAGGTTGTTTCGTTCTAGCCGAGGGAAGCTATGCGAACGGCGTACTCAAGGGTAAGCTCTGAATGATTTGTTTATATATTTTCGATCATTAAGTTATTACATCTTACAGTCGATGGTCTTGGCTTTCCGCCCACTGAGCCGGCAAGCAGCAGTCGAGCCTTTTTTGGCACTTGCAACACTTGGGGCGGGGAATCTGCCAAGCTGCTCAAGTACTCACCCCGTTTGCAGGAGTTGGAGCGCACGAATACGGAAACAACCTTGGTTTTTCTATCGGATGTGCGGCTTGATCTGCCAGTGGTAATGGAAAAGCTGCGCCAGTTATTTGTTGGATATGATTCCTGCCCACCTCAAGCAATTGTACTGATGGGACCGTTTACGACAAGCACAAGAAATCATCAAGAGTTGCGTCAGCATCTGGATGCACTAGGCGCCTTGGCCAATGGCTGCGAGCAGCTAAAGAAGCAAACGGATTTGGTGTTAGTTCCCTCTTCGGAAGATCCAACGGCACCGAACATATTACCACGCGCTCCGCTGCCCGAGTGTTTGGCCATGGGTCTGCTTAAAGCCTGGCCGCGCACCCAGCTGGCTACCAACCCCTGTCGCCTGCAGTATTGCACCCAACAGATTGTCGTCTGCCGTTTGGATCTGATGGCAAAGTTTTGTCGCAATACCCTGCACTTTCCAGAGGACACGACACACATTGAGCAGCACTTTGCGCGCACATTGGTCTGTCAGGGACACCTTGTGCCTATCCATCCAATTGCCATGCCTGTGCACTGGGATTACGATCCAGCATTGTGGCTCTACCCCCTGCCCGATCTCGTTGTAATGGGCGACTCATGTGCGAGCTTTACGAGTACACAGCATGGATGTACAGTGTTGAACACCGGTTCCTTTGTCAAGTCCAAGTTTGCCTTCAAGGTGTACATTCCTGCCACACGCACGATTGAGGACTCGGAGATACCCGGCGACATGGAAATGACTTGATGAGCCGACACTAGAGGCTAATGACTAGTATTAAGCTGTGTTTGTGGATACGTTCTAACCATTTTCCTACTGGAAAACTCAATATATATATGTAGTAGGTACTGTTTTTTTAGGCACATTTGGTTTATTTACTTTGTGGACTTGCACATGTTGCGTTCCCCCGAACGTTGCGTGCGTGTTTCCTAGTTGATAAGCGCAACACAAGGATGCCGAGGAGGCCGACGTCAGCCATCATATGCGGCACAGCATGTGTTCCACAATCTTTTCGGCTGCTGACGCGCCTCACAATCTGCTTTTTACTACTCTCGTCGGGGGTTGTCTATTACTTTTCATGACTTAAAGCCGATTTGCGAGAATATTGTTGCTCTGCTCTGCTCGGCTCTGCTGTTGTCGCCACTTAGCGTGCTGGAAATTCAATTTCCCAGGCACACACACACACACATACATTTATATATGTGTATATACTGCATAGCTTGCCAGCTGAAATGGCAATTTTGTTAATGCGTTTGACCTGAGGACATCAATTGGCCTCGTTTTGTGACATTGCCACTTTTTTTTCGCTTTCTGCAGAGCACACCCTGAACCCAAAATCGTTTTTTAAGACATCATTAGCTCGGGCACAGCCCACGGGGGAGTCGATGCCGTTCTGCTTGGAAGTCTCGTATTGATTTATGATTTATTGCCAAATACTTTGATAGTTCTATGGAGTGTCCTATGTCCGGCGCCTCGTATATCGTGTGTGTGTGTGTGGGTCCTGCTCTCTGGCTGTGTATCAATTTTCGAAATGTGTCCAGCGTGCAAATTCGATTGTGAGGGCGGTGCCACAGTGGGCGTGTCAGTGCAAATGTAGTCTGCTCTTGCCTAGTACATTGTCTCGCCTATTGTTATCCATTTTGGGAGTGCCTCCAGCCTCCCCGCAACTGGCAGATATTTGCGCCGGAGCGACAATCTTGCTTCTGCTTCATTTAACTGAAAACATTTGAAACTTTTAAAATTAAAATATTGTTTGCGGCTGCTCTCGAAATTGCCGAAGTGGAGCAATAACATAAAAAATATTTTATCTCCGCTGGTCATTACTTTTTATGACGACCGCAGTTGACACCATTTACATAGTACTAGTTCACTCGTCTAGCCACCCCATTTGCCCCCGCTCCACCCACAAAAAGTCGATTAAAGCAATCGCCAAAGCGGAACCCTGGAAGCTGTTCGTTGGCCTGCCCCGTTGGCTCATCAATCAGTGTCACACAGCTGTGTCTCAAGTGACCTGGCCAAGTGCAATCAAGGATCAAAGCTAACTGGACTAGGGTTAGCCGGTAGCACATCATCATCAGTTGCCGAATCCACCTTCAACTCTTCCATCACACATCCTGTTTCCCAATCATATGCGCACACACAGAGGATGCGTTCAAGTGCATGTCCTGTGGTTATTCTCCAATTGTTTACAGTCCTGCGGCCTGTTAGCATATCCTTCACTGATTCTTCTATACCACACAGAGTGGCCATATGTCAAGCGTCCCCTGATACCAGACGTTGCTCTGGTGTTACGTTCTCTCTTTGCTCTTGTTTTAATCACGCATATTGTGAATGGGATGAGAAAGCTGACTTAAATTCTTTCCGATTGTGCCCCGAGGTATTCAACTTTATATGGTATACGAGGAGTGATGAATAAAAGCTTACACATGAAATTGAAGTCCATATATATAACAACAACTGCCGGAATTAGTAAGAATATGATCTGGTAGGATAATGGAGTGACAGGCATGATATTACAAAATACGTACATATCATTATTCAAGCTTTGCAGTCATTAGCAGGGTATTCACAAATCGAATCTTCTTCTTCGTTTTCAATACATTTTTTTATCGCATATGGTCAAAGGGTTCGTGGTCTGGCGGTGCACTTTGAAATCAGCCCACCAGTTGGAAAATCAAAGCAGCCTTTGTTTGTGGCAAACTTCTTTGTCGTTCAGTGAGTTCATTTTGAGGAAGCTTATTAAATGTTTATGCACTCGACTGATGTGGTTTGCATGCTGCATAAAATTTTCATAGGGTTATCATCGACTTTGTTGCCAACAGTCAGTCATGAAATACGCTGGAAATGGAGCTCGTAAATCCGCAAGCAATTGTCACGCAGCTCTATAAAAATCCACTTGGAGACAGTTAAGGGCGGCTACAATGTTCTTTGACTTGATGGGTGTGTTTGAGTGTGTATAAGTCGGACGTGTGTCGACATTTACGCCTCAATTATCGGCCGCAACATAAACAGGGACTCTCATATATTTAGAGAGAGACAGAGTCGATAATTTGTTGTCCATAAGCTGCTGCCAAACTGCCAATTCGCAGTCTATTCACACGAGCTACCCACATGCGGACCACCCAGTGTGGACAGCTTGCCCAATCACAGTCCCAATCCTCACCCAAATCCCAGTGCCACTTGCTGTGCCAATCCGAGGCACAGTTCAATCCGGCGACGAGGACACGTGTCGCCCATTAATTTACGCTCTAGCATTATCTGCGATTTGGTTGCGCACTGCCAGGTCGACTTTGTCGTGGCACGTGCCGCCTTTGGCAAATCAAATGTTTTTATTATTTAAAGCGACAAACGTTGTGGCATTTTATCGTCTCCTTCTGGCAGATAACGAACAGCGACGCCGCAGCCAGGACAAATTACAGCCGCGCCACATCCTGACCGCCATTGTCCTCGAATTGATAACGAATTGCACCTCGGGGACACAGCTTCTCTCTCTGTGTGTGTGTGTGTGTGTGTGTCTTAATGAAAATAAAGCGATAAATTTTAATTGATTTCACTTTGCTCGGTCCAAGCCATTGTTGAGGTTCTTGCAGGGCGATAAGATCACGGCTGAGCTTACGAATAGACAACTGCGGCTCATTAGCCAAGGATAATGCATCAAGATAATACCTGCGCGTCTGACATAATTGAAATTTTTTAATGTTGTTTCCTGCCTAATGAGCTTAGACACTCAACTGATGGTTAACTTTTAGCGTTGACTATTGTTGTTCTTGTGGAAAAAAAAGTTACGTTTAGTTTCATTAATCTTGAAAATAATATTGTCTATAAAGAGAATATACTAAACCATATACTTCAAATGTATTTGAAATATTTAAAAAAATTATCACGCAGTGAACTGTTTACATACGCTGTTCATTTAGTGATAAGATAGAAAATTTATGAACTGTATTAAATTAAGTTTTTTTGAGGGAATGTGAGGCAAAGGTTTTCTAACAATTCTACATTCAACTTTTAACTTCGATAAAAATTGTAATCATTCTTTCTCAAAAATGCCACTATCTGCAACGATATTTATCGATACTGTTTAAATCGTTAAGTTGAGGCCTTTCCATCACCAATCATCAGCCACTTTGCATGTTACAATTTTAATCTGAATAAATTTCTAATAAATGGTTAACAACATCAATTGTTAATGAAAATACCATGAAAAATATTTTTTAACCAACACACTTAGCAAGTTACTAAACAATTCTTTTATTTACATACTTAGTACATACATAGTTCTTCCAGCATCTCTAAAGCTTCTCCTTATCTGCAACTTTCTTGCAGCCTAAACTCTTTTAGTTCCATATTTCAAGTTGATTGCTTTTAAATTAAAACTCGGCATAAATCACACAATGCCTGGCCGCACAGGTTGCCCATTTCCATTGTCTGCCCACTCTGCCGTCTCTCTTCCCTCTGCTTGCGTTGAAACAAAAGCTCCTCCAGCATTGTCAGCAGAATGCAGGCGACATAAGCCGATTTCAGATATCTGTGCCTGGACTTGGCCCACCTCGCTCCGCCCAGCTCTACTCGGCTCTGTCTGTACGTCGGTCTCTGTCAGTCTGTCCGCCAGTCCGTCCTTTCTGTCTGTTACCAAAAATGTAAAAATTATCATCAACGCACAAGTGGCTTGTACTTGTCACAGCAGGCTCCCTTTCTCCACCGCCTCGTCACGTGGAAAACCTTCCCCCACTCTGCCACATGCAAAAGGCAAAATATTTTCATTGTGTTTCAGCAGATTTTGAACACGAAGTTTGCCACTGGGCAGGGGTTGAAAATTGGTTTGTTTTTTTGTGGGGGGCAGAAGCAGCAGAGGCAAAATTTGAAATGCGATTACCTGCGTTTGCCTATTTGTAGCTTGTCGTCGGTTAGGGGAGCGGCAACAGGATTGGTAGCTGCCCCCGGGCGTTGCATGCTAATCGACTTCTGATTGTGTGTGTGCAGGGGACAAAAAGGTTCAAATGTTCGACCATAAATATGAATTTACGTGAGAGATTTTGACACTGCGATTTATAGATGAGGTCGTTTGGGGAAGGGATGGCAAGGATGGGGAGGGTATTGTGTGTCACACAGTTGCCGCTGGACTGAGCAGAGTGTTGATTGAATTTGCCTATCTCTGTGAGCTGTGTGCGGGGCCAGTTGCAGGTGACATATTCCTGTCTCTCGGCTCGACAAGTGTTAACGCCTGTTTTGGTTATTATTTAGCTAGCCATCTCGCTCGCACTCGCACACTGCATGCCACACGCCGTAGCCCATAATTGCTAAAAAACTTAAGCTGCGTGAAATCCCAAGTTTCAATTTAACGCGCTTCTGATTCACACCGGATTTGTGGTCAGCCAGCGGACCTGAACTGTTGCCTCTGTCCTCTTTTTCCTCTTCTTCGGACCACCCCCTCTGACGAATGCACTTGTCATTGTTGAGGGAAATCTTATCTAGTTTTGATTAAACCAAAGCATCCGCCATCCGCTTGTTCCGCGTTTCGCATTCGCATTCGACACTGAGCACAGAGAGTTCGTTGCATGCCTCTCTCTGCCTTGCTGCGAAAGTCGAACTCGAATTCGAATGTGCTGCTTGCCGAGCATGCGCCCTGCATCGGGTTGGGCGTGTCCTGCACGAAGCGCCAATGGCAAAACCAAAATGGAGTCTCCAACTCGTCGCTCAGTTCATTGGGGCAACGGTGGAGCTGGCAAGCGACGCAAGCACATATGTGCCGGCTGCGATTGCTGCCCAAGATTGGGTGGCGCAGGCTGAATGCCAAAAAATGGCGACAGCGACGTTGACGTCGATGTCGACGTCGACAGCGCGTGGCTGACGCTATCGCTTGCAGGCAACATACGTGTGTACTCGGAACAACATGTGTGATGTGTGCCCCGCCGTATGGACGCCGCAACAACCGGACCAGCATGCTGGCAGTGCCTACTGCACCCTCCCACTGCCACCGCCCGCCCTCAAGTCAAGCAGCTGGCCTGGAGGCGCCCATATGTAAGCTTCTACATACGATGCGGCGTAAATAAACAGACTGTCTTTGTATATGGCGCTGTCAGCTGCCGCTCTCCTCCCTCTGTCCCTCCTCATTTCCACTCTGCCTTTGCCTTATTTTTTATGTGTGTGCTCTAAGCATTTCCCTTTTACTACGCGTCTTACTTATTACGGCTTATGGGTTACGCTGCCCGGAAGTAACGCTTAAGCCAAGCACGACTGTTGCTCAATCAACGCTGATGAGAGGAGCTGCCTATCGCCCGTGGGCTATAGAGAGAGAGTCGTCTCTCCTTCTTTTCTTTGCAACTGACTCTGAGCTTGATTTATGTTCCCTTGCCGGGTGATTGATGAGCTTCACTTGTTTGTCCATCAGCTCCAGGACTCATAACTGACCATCCTGCGGGCTGTTTGTTTAGTAACTTACAAATTATGCGTTGTTATCGATAGCATCGACTTGGCCTTTAAGAGCTTATCTACTCTCCACCTCTCTCTCTTTTGACTTAAATATGATAATTACATAAATGTATATTTTTTGTTTCTCAATCAATCTTAGTGGAAGTATTTTATTGCGTTGTTTACCATAGTTGTTCTTTGAGAGCTTTCTACAGAAATTAAACCTCTTATTACTTAAGTTCCCGTAATTGGTAAAGATATTATTATACTCTATATAATTGAAATTCCACTCCATCCTCTTCCCATTCCAGTCAAGTGTCAGCTCAATTTAGAATTCCTTTACCTGTTTCATAGCTTTACCTGTTCCTTTTTAGTTTTTTGTAGCACGTTTCGGTAATTATTCAAACTGATTACAAGGCGCCATAAAACTGAACGCTCAACTCTTATCAGTCGCGCCTTTACGAGCGAGTTTCAGTTTTTATCAGTTGAAATATAATTTAAGCCGCGACTGCGTGACTTCTCCAGCTACGCAGCTTAGTGTTGTATATCAATTAAGGTGCGTCTTCCCCCAGTGGTGGCGCTTACCCAATTTCTCCCCCAATGCTACAGTTAGTCAGGCATAAAGTGATTTCAACAATATTTCGCTTAAAAGATTCAAATCGCGCGAAAGGAGGCAAACAGAAAGAGAGGGAGAGCGAGAGAGAGTGAGAGAGAGTGTGGAACACAGGAAGAGTGACAATAACAAAGCAGAACATGAGAAAATATAAATACGCATACGACAAGTACGACTAAAGGGTGTGGTGTGAGCAGGGGAAGGGGATAGGGGCACAAAAAGGGGGACGCACGCGACAGAAGGAAACGGATACGCTCGAAGGGGTTGCAAACAGATTCAAAATTTCCAACCACATATGACAATGCTCCACAGTGGCACCCTCTGCTGCCACCACATCCTCTGCCTCTCCTCTCCTCTCCTCTGCTCCTGCCCTCAACAGCCAACGCAAAAAACTGAAATCGCCAGCGAAATTCAAATTTACCCGCTGTAGGGAGCCGTGGCCAACTAACTGTTCTTTTTGCCCGCTTGAGGATGCCTCAGCAGCCGTATGTGCGTGTGTGTGTGTGTGTATGTTGGGTGCACTGTGGAGCTGTTGCGGATGGGGGATCGAGTATTGTCGTCCTTATGCCAAGGGTCGTCAAGCGCGAACATTTGCATAATCAAATAATAAAAATTTGCATAATTTTATTTTTTACGATTCGCGTTCTTCTCATTCCCCTCTCCTTTCTCCCTTTTCCTTCCCTTCTCTCACTCGCCTAAAAATAAGTTTCAGTTTCAGTTACAGTTTCCAGTTTCCCGTTCTACTCGCGAGTTGCTGTTTTGTCTGCTTCTCTATAATGTTACCGTTATCTGTCTGCCTCTGCCCATCTCGAAGTTCTTTTCTTTCCCTCCCCCTCCCAACCCATAATCGCCAAATGGTGTCAATATTTATTGGCGAACCTGTTTGTTATCGCTGCCAACGAGAATTTGCAAGTTTTAACTATTAAAAAGTTTTTCGCCTCTATCAGAAAATATTTGCATCGTAAATTTGTGGGCAAATTATTCTCAAAGTGGGAATACCGCGACTCTTTAAGTGCAGTGGAATATCAGTTTAAATATCTTGATGTATTTAAAGTATTTTGTTTTACCTAAGATATTAATTGAATAAAGTGAGTAAGTAAATTCTATTATAAATTCTATAGTAAATTCTATGGTAAATTCTATAGTAAATTTTATAGTAAAATCTTTAGTAAATTCTGCGATGTTTTAAGATAAATAATAATACAGTTAACTAACATGGCTTTGATTGAATTTGACTAGGATCAGATGACCTGATACTGTACTCCATTCTATCAGTGCTTTACCCTGATTATAATAGATACTGCTCCTGAAAGCAATGATGAGCTAATGATCCCTGCAATCCTTGCATAACATACTTTCATCCCTATTGATCTAAACCCAAACTAAGTTTTGAATTTTACTCAGCAGTCCGGAGGTGCAACCTATGCTGCATCTACTAGAGGTGCAGCTAGTTACATCGGCCAAGCAAGACCCAACATCAGAGGCAACAAGGCCAGCAGCATTCTTTAAAGTATGCCCTCTGCCATTCCAATGCTGTGGCATGCCACTGTCCATCCATGACACAGTTGTAGAAGCCATCCATATTGCTTCATCGATCATGAGGCAGTTACCTGGATAAGTTAATAACAGAGTGCCAGAGATCAGCTATCTTTTACATACGTAATACATAATGAATATAGATTTTTCCCTTATCAGACAGATTGAATAAATTCTACTATGAAAACCTCTTGTATCAGCAATGTTTCTTTTGGAATATTCCTTTTATTTATCGGTCTCCCTGCCGAAATTGCTTTATCACATTTTTTGCACTCGCATAAATATTCCGAAAGAGGCAAAAGCCATTTAATTAAGTTCACATTTATGTGTCTCCATAAATTGGCGCAGCGACAACAAACGGTGGGCAGCGAGAGAAGAAAACGGCAATCAGAACAAACGCGAATTCACATGTTCCATATTCATGGGCTCTGCTCCCCGCCTCCTCCCCTTGCTCTTCTCCCTTATACGTACTATTCATACGCGTTGCAAGGTGGCTGAACTAAACAAAAACTCGCGCCAAATAAAATAAATGGCCCAAGCAGGGCACGACGCTGACCATGTTGTTCCTAAAGTTCCCATTCTCCATCTCCCTCAGACTGATCTTGTTGTTGCTGCTGCTTGAATGAATGATTTTAATTTACCGTAGGCACAGCATAGGATTGGGCAGGAGGGGGGGAGAACACATTATGAAATTATGAGCATTAAAAATATGAAGAATGACCACTTATCTAAATTACACCATGTGTGAGATGCGCTCGGGAGGGGGAGACGGGGTTGGTTGAGAACTGTGAGCTTGCGGTACATTGTCATCGAACGATATGACACACTACACCCCGGGTTAAGCGACGCACATACTCATATATCATGGCAGTGGCGCTGTGGCCAGCAAATATGCTGAGTATATGGAAATTGCGACTGTGCTGCGAGTGATAAATGAAGCACAAAACAGCAAAAATGGCGACAGCTTCGAGGACTGAGGGAATGAGACAGCACTATACATGCGCACACATATGCCAGAGGCGAGACAAGTGGAGAAAGAGAAGACAGTCAGAGAGAGAGAGAGAGAGGAGAGAGAGATGGAGAGGGGAGTGTAGAGACTTAGCTGTGTGGGAGATACTATTGCCAAGGCGCAAAAAAGTCGCAAATATGTCACTTGACGTGCGAAATATTTCGCGGTATATTCAGCACTTGCCAGGTTGGCAACACATTCAGAAAGGTACTCAACAGCGCAGGTCGCTAGGTGTGTTTGTTATATAGTGTTTTGTAAATAAAATATCCTGAAGAGATTCACATATGTGAGCAATTGAAAAGCATTTAGTTATTAGCTTAGCTTGATATTAATATGGTGATGTAGAAAGTCTGTAGGTGAGGCACTTTCTGATGATCAGGTTTAGCAACAGTTAGACAGAGAAAGAGAGCACAAACATGGCAGAAAAAGAGCTATAAAATAAGGTAGGAAGGCAGATTGAAATAAATATATATATATAGAGATGAAGATAGATATTGAATATATGAAGATAGAAACAATAAAAGGTTTGGTTTGCTTTTGTTTTTTGATTTTAATTGACAGCAATACATTTCATTTGTATATTTAAAATACTCCTGCATCTAAAATTAACAATTTTGTATCACTAAATTACTATTTTGTTTACAAGATTCTGCCAATTTTACTGACCTTATTTTGGTCATATGAAATGTATCTCTTTCTTCCACTTCTCCCTCTATAATTTTCCTCATATCTATTTCTTTCTGTTCTCTTTAAATTTGTTAGCTTTTGCAAGCCTTTATCAGATAATCGCGTGCATTCCCTTTCTTCCCACGCAAAGCAAAGCAGATTGTCTAGAACGCTTTAGCCATATTCTGCGATTATAATATATTCCAAGGGGAGCATCATAATTCCCTGCGATCTCTGGGGTTGTTTAGTTTTGGCAGCTACCCTCGAGAGTTGTGCGTGAAATGCGACAAATTTATTGCTGGAACAAACAACTTGTGATGCATCACGAATGCAATGCAAACTTCTTCGACTTGGCTGCGCTTCAAGAAGCGCTCACGCTTCACTGCACAACTCAAGGAAAGTCCAGTACCCTGAAGATACTGTTCAGCTTTAAGATATTTTCTCAATTTGACTCCCACGCGAAGTAGTAAATCAATTAGCTACTCCTTTGGTTACCCGGGGTTGGGAGATCCTGCGGCTTTTGAAAATTAACTACCTGCTAAGTTAATTGAGCAAACAAGTCCGGACAAGCAGCCAGAAAAGTTGTGGCAGCAGTAAAAATCCGCTCACGGGTTGTGCAACTATTAATTATGTGTGCAAAGTTATGACAGCAGAAAACAGGCACAGAACCCGCGCACAGGAGTCGCAAAAGTTTTTGGGCAAACTAGTAAAACTGGCAACTGGTAACTGGTAACTGGCGGCAGCGAGAAAAAAAGGAAGCGCACATCATAAATTACAGGACGAGCGGACATGGACGCACGCGGATGTTGTCCTGGCAGAGGCTCCTGCTGCTGGGTACTCAGTAAGCCGCCTGTCTTGCGGCAAGCCAAACAGCTTCCATGCATCCAAAAATCATTTCAATGGAGCTTCGCAAGCGGCGCTGTCTCTGTCTCTGGCTCGGGATCCGGCCATGGCAACGGCAAAGGTAGTCAGAGACAGGCGCACACACGCACACACACACACACACACACAAAATGGCTGCCGCTGCGGCACAAAAAGTGTCATGGCGCATGAAAAACTTCCTGGCCATGCCCAGGACTTCATCATCATGTGCCTTGGCCGCAAAACAATGGCGGCAGAAGCAGCAGAAGCAGCTCCTCACGCTGGCAACCGCAATCCCCAAAATGAAAGTCGCATTGTCAGGCTCAATGTTTCCGGCGGCTTCCATTTCAGCACAGAGCACCGCACGGAGCTCGGAGCTCGGAGCACGGAGCACTGAGCCCTGGCTGGAGTGGAGTGGCAGCCACTCTGCCTGTGGCCTCTGAAACAAAGCGCATCCGTTGGCGAAAATTGAAATGACAAAGTTCAAAGTTTAAGCGGCTTGACTGTCAGTTTGTGTTCGTTTTGCGTTTTTCGTTTTTCGTTTTTCACTTTTCAGTTGTCGCTTTGCGCTTTTGCTCATTTTCGATTTTATTTCTCGCTTAAGTCGACTTATAACACAGCAGCGGGCTTACCTGTCCTTAGCCTGTCCAGAGCTAATCAGCGCGCATAAATTACTCGGCGTCAATTGCGACGACATGAAAATTAAACGGCCGCTGGGAAATGAAAATTGCCCGCAGTTAAAAACACTTTACCCTGTTTAATAGCCCGCAATAACAACAACAACAACAACAACAACGACGACGACGACAGCGAAAGTTGGAAACTGTAAGTCAGCTACTGCCACGCCCCCACTGCCTTTGGCAAAGGCAACCCCATGACAAGCTGCCCCCGCATGTAAAAACATTTGCATACTTTTCAGCGCAGCTGAGAAAAATCACTCATACGCACACGTCGACAGTTGCGAGGCAGGTTTGACGAGTTGGGGCTGCAAAGGGGGGCGTTACCCGGACGCCCCAAAGGCTCACCCAGCTGTCTGGTTTGTTGGCTTTGTTGTCCTTGTTGTGCTATTATAACGGTATTTGCATTGTGTTTAAGCGTATTTGAACACGTCCCTGCCCCCTCTGCTGCCGCTGCTGCCGCTGCTGCTGCTGCCTCTGCTCGATTTGAAAGGAAACTGGTGGGAAATTCACTTTGTGGGTAACTCCGAGTTGGAGTGGGCTTTGGGCCCGAGTGCTTACCAAATGAGCAGGCAATTTATTTACGGTCAAATTGCGAGGTTAGACAAGGCAAACAATGCGCAGGTCGCGCTCCCCCAACCCCTTGCCCCGTCCCTTTTGGAGTTTGCTACGTCTGCGTGTGGGCGTAAAGATGTGATAAATATGAAATGTGATTATGGCTACCATTATATAGCCAGCCATGATGAGGCTTATTATGAACTTGCCACTGCGGTTGCTCGGGGCGTCGTTTTGAGTGAGTGAGTGAGACGACGAAGGCGGCTGTGGAGAAGGATAAGGATGAGGCTCAGGCTGCTTGCCACTGCGGGCACTTGGGGGCTCTAAGTGAGGAAATGTGATTTTGACGATGTGTTGGCTTAACGAGAAGCAAACAAATGCTGTAGCGGGTGTAGCTGTATATGTGTGGAGGAAGTTGTAATTGTTTTTAAAGGAAGTTGAAATTGGTCGTTGGGGAAATGTATAAAATAAATCAGAAGCAGTAAAAATGCAATGAAATCGCTGGAATGGAGGAGTATCTATAATAAAACTAGTGGCTGGAGACATAGGGAGGATATTTTAAAATTTAATAAAGTTGGATAATATGAAGAACAGTTGAATACAGTAAATTTAAATAGAAACATTTAACAATCGCTTAGGCCACTTGCCAGTCCAATTACCTTACCTTGCTTTCCCTACTGTTCCTCTGCTTCTCTCCTTCCTCTCCTGCTCGTCTTTCAATTTACTTACCGCACGCTGAAGTGAATGTCTTTATCAAGTGATGGGAAGTGACTACAAGGCCATAAAACGCTAATCCCATCATGGGAACAATGCGAAAAATGTCTGAGGGGAACGTGGCTCCGTTTAGCAACGCCGTCAATTGATACATCAGTTGATAAAGGCAGCGTCAGTTCCTGTGAGAATCGCGTGGCACTGTGGCACGGGCTAACAGGATTTGGCCACGCTAAATCAACGCGATTCGCTGCGGCTCATTTGAGTGCAGCAAACGAGGCAGCCCGAAGCATCCTCCAGCGGCATCCACCACCCAAGACATTCGTTGCGCTTTGTCGGCATTCGCCATGCTACAAATTCGTGGCTCATGGGAATCGCTACCACAAGCTCGAGCTGACTGGATCTGCCTCGTGTAGCACATAAAAATATTGAAATTCGAAAATCATTTTTGCGAAAGTCAAGCGAAGCACTTGAGAAATCATTCCTGCTGCAGCACGCCACATTAGTTGCGCCTTTCTATCGCCCTTGGGCGAAGAGGGGGAGGGAGGGAGAATAACTAGACCCTTTATGGCATCTTGTTTGCGACTCTGTTCCCAGACTCAGTCTCATTAGCGTCGGCGTCGCAGTTTTTGTCGCCGCATCTAATTGCTGCATACGCTGCTCGCTTTTTGGGCTGCATGTGGACGGATGCATCTCCTTCCCCTCCCCCTCACTGCGCTAACAAGGCCAACATATTCTCGGGCACTCACATGGCGTATGTTTCTCCAGTGCATGTGCTCGTTTTTCTAAGCCTGGGAACCTATGTTTTTCACTGGCCAACAACGATGGGTTGAAAAAGGTTGGGAAATTGCTCAATATATTCAAAAAGAATTGCAGATTCGATGCAGATGTGGCTGATTAGACTGCGGGTTTATTGTTGGTATTTTACAATAGTAAGCAGATTTGTTGATATATATACTATATATCCTATTGTAATGTATTCACTTTCAGTTTACTTATCTACTTCTGTTTCACTTATTCCTCGGCCAGATTGCCTTCAATATCAATTGATATGTGTGGAATTATAATACCAGCTACAGTTAGTTTTATTTTTCTGTTTTCTATTAGCTGTTCTACATATTTAATGATACTTTTCCAATGAAATTATTATAGTCTTTATATATGTCCGTATTTAATTAATTCGAATGCGTCAACACTTCATATGTTCAATGCGCTAACACACTAAGATTGATTTTAATGCATGATATAGCCTAAATTTAAAAATATATATTTTTAATTAATTTAAAATTTTTTGATTTATAACCAAATTTAATTTTAAAATCTAAATCTTAATCTTTTATTATTTTCTTTTTTATATTTCTAATTTTAATTAAAAAAATTTAATTTTAATTTCAAGTCGACTGTCTTAGTTGATGTTAAATAAATGCATAAATAAATAGAATTGATGGCTATAATGATTAATGAAACAAGGAAGAAACCGAGCTGTTTAATTATATATAAGCTAGGCTCAGCTAATATAATTGCATTAACTTGTCTCATTCGCATAAATACAGGCAATTTTTAGCATCTTTAGATCGATTTATAAACGTAAAATATGCAGACGAAGCTCAGCATGTCAAGTTCTTATAAAAGTCCAGACAATACTATACGGGCTTAACTACTTTCACAGTGTTTGAATAATCAATTTGATACATATATTCTATTAGATGCATATTACCAGGCATTTAAGAGGCCTGAAGAAATGCGTTAGAAGACAAGTACAAGTATTATACAAGTATAAGAGTAAGATAATTGTTCTAGAAAGGGAAATACATATGTTTTTTTTTTAGAGCAATTGCTCCCTTGCTCCCTCCCCAAAAACAATAAATTAGACTCCATATAATTGAGTTAAATAACAATAAGATATTTATTTAAACATTAAGTCGCACATCAAATGTAAATTGGTTGAGCCTGGAACTTAGTACTAATACTTTACAATGATAAAACGGGTGCAGCTTGCAGGCTTCCTTCCACAGAGGAAACTGCTCGTTGCTTTGGCTTGGAATTGCACTAGATTTACGGCTAATAAGGGGAGAACTAAACTGAAGTCGAGGGCGTGGCAGGGTGGGGTGGGTCGTAACTAAACTTAATATCACAATGGGAACATTCGTGTGGGGCATGGACTACGGACTAGACTAACAGAAAATCGCACGTTGCAGCTGCTTAAAAGTATCCGAAGAAATGTTTCGATCATTTGGAGACACCTCCAGATCGTCGTCCTGGCGGCGTGCCCCCCACAACGTTGATGATCTCGTTGTCGCTGGACTCATCCACAGTGGGCTGATGATCGCTGGCCTTGTCCTGGTGGGCGGTCATGTGCCGCGTCAGATGATGCCGCTCACGGAATGTCTCCTGGCAGACGGGACAGCGCAGCTTCTCTTCGCGCTTGCGACGATTCGGATCACAGGCCACCTCGCTCTTGTGGTGCGAGCGCATGTGGTACACCAGATCGCTGGTCATGCGGAAGCTGATGTTGCACTTGGCACACACGTTCTGAGCGGTCAGCGTGAAGGTGGACGCCAGTGTGGGTGGGATAAGTGTGGAGAGAATCGCAGCCGCGGCGGGATTCTGTAGGGGCTGCGCCACGGCAAAGGGATGTGGCGGTGGTCCAAAGCCCTGATAGGCAGCATGCAGGAACTCCGGTGGTGGACCCGTTGGAGGCGACGAGGGATTCGACGAGCCATTGGGACTGTGACCGTTGCCAACATTGGCAGTCGGAGGCCTGTAGAGAAGCTGCTGCTTGAGACGATGCTGCGCCTGCAGCGCCTGCATGGGATTCACTGCCTGAAAGGCGCCATTGAACTGATATTCTGGCCGAAAGTTGTGGTACACAATGGGATTGGCAGCTTGCAAGGGACTGGGCAGCGCGTTGCCGACGCTGCCGTTGCCAGTGCTGCCTCCGCTGCTTGTGCGTGGCGGGGGAGTCACCACGGGTGGACTCATGGAGTGGCAGCTCAACTGATCTGGACTCAGCGGTGGTGCGCCAACATCCACGGGCGATTCAATGCGCGAAGTTGTCGAAGGAGACGATGAGCTGGACAGCGAGGAGGCCACCTTGGTGAAGGCGCTGCGCAGTGGCGGTGGTGGCGGCGAAACTGTTGCCTCGGGTGAGTCTACCAGTGGAATTACCAGTGTGGGATCATCATAGACCCTTGGGGAGCGTATAGCCAGCTGTGGGTAGCGTTGACGCGCCTCCAGCAGGCTGATGTACTCCAGTGCAGCCGGTGAAGGTGGCTGCGAGGCGGCAGCACGAGGAGACAAATCCGTGGGATAATGATTCAGCTGAAGCTGTTGCTGTTGCTGCTGCTGTTGTTGTTGTAGCTGTTGCTGCTGTTGATGCTGTTGCTGCAGTGCCTCATGGAGACGCGCCTGTTTCTCGGCCTGCTTCTGCTTGATGCGCTCGTCGGGCATCATCAGGAAGGCCACGTCGAAGGATCGCTTCAGTGTTGTCTTCACACTGGGCGTGTCATTGTTGTTGTTGTTGTTGTTGTGCTGCAGTTGCTGCTGCTGTTGCTGCTGTTGTGTCATTGCTGCTGCTGTCGTGGGGCTGGTGGAGATACGCAACTCAGTTGGCTGCTGTTGTGGCGGACTTGACCGACGGGCACCAGGATTGGCATGCGACGGCAGGCTATCCATGAGCAAGTTCATCGCACTGTCACACTTGTTTCACTGCGACGCTTGAGTGTATTTGGGATTCACGAACTGCACTTGGATTGTGGGTAGACCGTTTCGATTCGAAGTTCTGTTTTCGACTGCTGCCCGCTCGCAATCTGTTCCTCTTTAAGTACTCTCTGCCTGCGCCACCACCGATGCGACAGAGCAGCGAGCAGTCCACTTGCAATTTTCATATTGTCCCATTCAAACGAAACGAAACTCTCCGCACTCGCGGCACTCGCACATCTGTCCTGATTCTGTTTCTGTTTCTGCTTCTGCTTCTGTTTGTTGCACTCCCTGCCAGTCTGTGGAGTCTGTTGCTCCTGCAGAGAGTCAACTTCGAATCATCACCCTTATGCTGTTGCCGTCGCTGTATTGCTCTCCCGCTCTCTCGACTCGCTCGACACTCTGCTCTCAGCGACCCATCTGCTTTGTGAGTTGCCAACATATTCTGTGGTTTTATTGTGTGAACAGCGCCTGGGCGCGCCTCCTGGTTGGCTGGCTGGCTGGCTGGCTAGCCTGGTGCGGCATCCCGGTGAGGCTGCAATAGGTTTTCGCTACACTCTGCATGGTACATCATGTACTGCACAGTGGGACACGGCTGTATATAATATATAGTTAAATACTTAATGGAAATTGAAGAACTCTACCCTATGATAATATAATAATAATATAATAAGTAAAATAATAAATTATACTTATATTATATTAATATTATATAATTCTTATATAATTTTTTTTTTTTTTATTTTTATTATTATTAAACTTATATATAATAATATAACTAATACCTATAAATTTATTACAAGAATGCTTTATGAAAAGAACTGAATAATCAATCCATTTATTTTATTTTTAAATTTTTTTCTATTTATATTTTCTTTTAGAATATATTTATATTTATATTCATGCATATCATAAATGAAATATCTTTCAATTCAAGTCATCCTATTAGTATTAAACAAATATGGTTATTGTTAACCTTAATACGAATATAAAAAAAAAATATATTTAAATTTTAAATCAATTCAAGTTTCATTACAATGAAAATATGTAAATAATGTCAACAATCCCATTCTTCTTAATTAACTTCTAAGCAGTGATACAGTTGTACATTACGTATGTACACATTTGCCTGCAGTACCAATCAACCCTGTACCACTGTGCCAAACTTTCGCACAGGGGCGGGGCTTAGGCTCTGCCAGCGTTCGCTCGCTCTGGCTCTCTCCTTTCCACCCCCTGCACTGTGCAATCTGTTGTCTATCTCGTTTGCGCTCTCTCGCTCGCACACTCCGCTGCCATGCTCTCTCGCTCACTCTCTGCACGAGATATATCCTTGATGTCCTTGTTGCAAGTGTTTCCGAACAGGTTGTTTTTGTCGATTTTTTGGCAGCAGCAGCGCGATTGTCTGAATATGTATTCCGCATTCAGTATTCATGTTTTGTGTACTTGTCGTTGTTGTTGTTGCTGCTGTCGCTCTTGTTGTTGTTGTTGTTATATTTTGAGTATATGCTGCGCGTAGCTTTTACATATTGCATGAGAGCTGCCACACACACGCAGACACACACACACACAGAGACGCCGAGCGTGCGGTGGGTTTCCATGGAGGAGACTGTTGAGCGCAAAAAGATTTTGCAAACTAAAATATTTGCCCCGCCTGCTCCCCCCTCCCCTCGCCATGCTTGCAACATATAAAAAAACACTCTCTGCTGTCGACCATTGTCCTGCCCCGACAACAACAGTAACTGCAACAAATTGTGCAATGTTTTCCGTTTCGTTTTCCGTCTCGCTCTGCCAGCCGCTTTTCGCCTGTTAAGGTTCGCCTCGGCTGCTGGTTCTGGGCAGGATGTGGCCACTGCTGGGACAAAATATGTGTCTGTTATGGCCACGTTATGTTAGCCCAGGCAACAATGTCCAGCACATAGTACACAATTTATTGAAATTCCACGCCTCCTGCTGTTGTCCTTGGAATTGTTGTTTCAGTCTTTATTGTTGTTCTTTGTTGTTGTTGCCTGTCTGCATTCGGCAATTTAATGTTTGCATATTTTCAGGTGCTAATTGCTCCACTTGGCATATGAGTTGCATTTTTAATTAAAATTTATAGCATTGTCTGTGTCTGCGAGCGTGTGTGTGTGTGTGTGTGTATATATATATATTTGTATATATATGCTGCGACTGTTCGCCATGTTTGCTGTCGCCACAAATTAATATTAAACACATGATCGCCTTCGACATTGGCATTGCATTAAAAATATTGTTTAGCTTGTATTTAATTAATTGCCGACAGAACAGTTAAAGCTAAAGCCGCCACAATAAATGTTTATCAATTAAAGTCACTCGTATTTAATTTAATTATTATTAAATCAAATTAAGTTGGTTGCAGGTTTGCCAAACCTTTAAAATTGAGATCAGTGTGGAAAACTAGACTTTATTTTATGAATATATTGTAGGAGCAGTTTTCACTGTCTATTATACGTAGTTCTTTTATTTATATATAATATATAAATATACCAATGTTATATATCTAGACTACCTGATATTTCATAGGATATATCTCATTACGCTAGCAATTACTGTTCCATACATTGCAATTGATTTATCTGCACATGTATCGAAATTGATTTAGATTTGTATCCATTGCACACTCAGTTCACAACTCCAAACAAGCGCTACACTTGCCCACAAAAGTTCTCGCACACACGCTCACATATGCGGCACGTGACTGCAATTTGAGTGAAGTGTAAATCGCAACACATTTTCCCCGTGATTTGCTTGAAGATTTTCGATGGAAATTAACGCAAATCTTTGATATACAAATCGAGCACAAAATTTTCTAAGCCCAAAGCAATTGCTAATCTACCCCAGCAGATCTTGTGGACTAAAAACAATCTGATGAGCTGTCACTGAGTTGAGGGGTGTGTGTGTGAGGGTAAGAAAAGAGTGCAGGGTAGGGCAGAGAGAGGGTTGTGGGAGGGGAGGGTTGTTGTCGCCGCTGTCGATACATCAAACTGCCAAGTGACAAAGTGATTTCCCGGCTCGAGCTCGAGCTCTGTCTCCGGCTGCGGCTCTGGGCGCAGGCAAGGCGCAAAAAGGCGTGAAATTGCCTTTGTGTGATTAAGTCAAGCCGCCAAAAGGGGAAGAGAGAGGAGAGGAAAAGGTGAGGGTGCGCTGTGACTCGGCAAAGCGAATTAAAAACTAAGATCACAATCTACCGACTACAGACTAAGTTTCAAGCTACGTGCTCCTTATGCCTGTCTTTGTTATCCTCCCTCTCCTCGCCTCTCCTCACCGTTTCCTCCTTTACCCTGTCGCTTTTAATTACCGCAGAAGATAGCAAAATGTAAATGCTAATTGTTTGCAGGATTCCGGCGCCTTGGCGCATCCTTGCCTGGCACTCGTACATTCTGGAGACAGCCGACACCTTTTCTTACGGTTATTGTTAATGCAAATTCGCCAGGCTCGGCGTCTCGTAATCTGCGTTATTTGTAGCACTTTCCCTGCTGCCTGGTGGCAAGCACAAAACAGCAGAGAAACAGAAACAGATTCTAGCTGCCGCCTGACGTTCAGTTTGCCGGAAGTTGGCTGCTTAGAAGTTTCCGTACTGTGCAGATTGCATCGTATTTGCGCCTGCACTTGTAACCCTCCCTGTGTCCCAGGGCAGGGGATGTCCTGGCTCGAGTGTCCCTGGAGTATGTGCTGGCCTGCAATTCAGACTACGGTTCAATCAAGTGCTTTTCGCGCATTATATAAAAATTCGAATTGGATTTCAGCAAAGGAAAGGCAGAGAGGGGAGGGGGGGAGGCAGAGAGTGCATCTAATTCGCCGGGGGTTGATGGGTTGGTTTTCGGTTCGGTTTCGCGTGCCCTTGTTGCTGTTTGTTTAAATACCGTGAATAACATGTGGTTTTTTCCAAGCATATGGCAAGGACTTTGTCACTATTTAGACGGCGTCTGGTCTGCCTTGTTCCCGTTCAAATCCTCCAATTAGACTGTCATTCATTTAAACGGATTAAAAATCCAGTTCGAGCTCGAGAGGGTCGCTAACAAGGCCCGAGGGCCATTCCTGGTGGTGGTGGCTCTTGTGGTTTTAGTTGCAGTTGTAGTGCCCTCGCCTAAGCGGCTGAGCTCTAGCGGATGAGAGCTCTTGTTTTGGTTACCAAATCGCCTGATGACGACAATCCAATCCAGCTCTCGATGTCGTTGCCGATGTGCGTTCAATCAGCACGGAGATGCCGAGTCACAATCAAGCTCAACAGTTTTTCTGCTGTCATATGCAAAAAGCAACGAACGAATCAGCGTCTGATTCGCCACCTGGTTGCCAGTGCACCCAGTCTCCTGCTGCCACCTCCCCCTTTGTGCTTTATCTAAAATGCTTACGCTCGAGAAGCTTTCAATCGAGTGGGGCATAAATATTTATGTGCGCCGCTAGCGCAGTCAGATGAGGCGATGCGTGTGCCGTGGCGAAGCACTTGCACAGCAATTCCTCTGAAACAACAACAACAACAACAGCAATAACTGGCAACATCAACAATAACGTATCGCAATCCTTGCAACAGTTAACAGTTGCCAAGTGCCGTCCTCGGGCAACTTAGAGGCAAGGGCACTTCACGGCAGCACAGGAACAGGAAGGGGAACGGGAAGGGGATGTGCATGTGAATGTGGATCGACAACGGCAACGGGTATGGCAACGCGAGCAGCTACTCGGTCTACACTTCAGCTGAACTGTGCTCTTCAAGTGTCCATAATAGCTTTATCGTTTTGTTTTATATGCAATTTAATAGAAATTATGAATAGGAACTATGAATAGGAACTTTTCTTCAGGTCACTCGTGCCACAATAGAGTTGTATCTGGACTTTATACTCGCCTAGTTTAGTCAAATAATAGGCGAATTTAGTTCAGCATGTTATTAAATTTATCCATTTACTATTGTATATAGATACTCCATAGATTCTTCTTATATAATGCATTTTGGTCAGTTCAATATTTTCCACGATTTTATTTAATATTTTTTCTAACAATTAAAGACTTTATTTTCGTAAAGGAATTTGATGAGATACTTCAAAGTTAAAATAAAAATATAAAATAAAATAAAATAAAATAAAATAATAAAATATAAATCAATTAAAACAGATCTGTCAGCTCGAGCTTTAGAAATTAATCAATTGTTTTAATTATTTAAATGTACTGTCAATGCCATAACCTCAAAAATCATGTATTTTAGTTTAGAAAATCATTCCGATTATGTTTTTGGCTTTAGAATGATTCTGCAGCATAATATAATGCTATCCTCTATCTAAACTTTCAATTATTGATAATATTAACTAAATTTTCCGTAATAAATTAATATAAAAGTACGACATTCGTATTAAAAATGATTCCCAAACATTTTCCCAGCTTAATTGTCAAAAATAATCAAGTTTTTTTCCTTTTCTCAGGGTATAACTGAACAAGGGTATGCACAGTGCGTACTCGAACTAATTTTGATTACATTCGCGTGAAGCATCCTTCGCATATGGCGATGTGCAGCGTATGCTCAGCGAAGTAGCACAAATGAAGCGACCGCCAAGTCACCACCAGACAACGCCATCACCATCGCCATCAGCATCAGCAACGACATCGACATAACTAACAAGCACCAGTTGCCAGTGGTGCACGGCACGGCCAGCTGACCCGCATTTAAAGTTGCTCAATACGGTTTCTGGTGCCATAAATTGCGACCCCATGCCCGAACCTGTTCCATACTCCCTCCCTCCCTCTCTCTCACTCTCTCTCTCTCTGTATGACAGCACGCAATCAGATGCTGATCTAATCAGAGAGCTGCATAGTGGGTTGCGAATTGGAACCATTCCGATTGTGCCGCATCCAACTGTGTGGTGCAAATGATGAAAACTACCCTTTAATAAACTAAACGACGACCGTGTGCTCTGCTGGCCAGTGTACACACAGCACAGCACAACATAAACATCTGTGCAATTTATAGCAATAGCAACAGGAGATGGCACAATGCTGCAGAGGATCGTGCGTCCCTCCCCCTCTCGGCATTTAAAAAGTGTTTAGTTTATGGTCCATTGATGGCTTTGTTAACTTGCCGAACAGCTCGCACCACGTCCCCCGTCCCCGTTACTCCCTCATGAATCTCAATTCTCGTCTCTCTCAATTGCAACCCTGTGCACCTTACGTTTTTCGACATTTTCGATCTGTCCGGGGCGGTGCTGCGTCGCGAACAAGGCGACAGGGGGAGGACTCTGTGCCGGG
The DNA here is from genome assembly GCA_018904035.1 of Zaprionus ornatus. Lineage (NCBI taxonomy): Eukaryota > Metazoa > Arthropoda > Insecta > Diptera > Drosophilidae > Zaprionus > Zaprionus ornatus. The sequence continues at coordinate 5,132,978 of JAEIFZ010000023.1, read as the reverse complement.
TCTCTATGCCAGTCTGCCTTTAATTATGCTGAAAACCACAAAATGCTGTTAGTGCAGCATTTTTCGATTCCAATTCGAAAATGCTGACATATGCGCGGGAAAATGTGCGACGCCGCGGGTTTACCCAATTTCTATATAGTCTCCCGTAGCCCTCCTCCAGTACGACTGGTGTGCTCAGTGTTCCCCTGGGTGCCTTTCGCTCTTTGACTCTCTGATTGGAACTGGTGCAATGATAAGAGCGCGCGCGCCCAGTCCCCTTGACAACCCGCTATTCGACCAGGCTGACAACTGAGTTGTACATCTAATGTGGCATCAACATATGCTGCATTCTGGGCTCATCTCTGATCTGCCGCTCTAAACGACGATCCATCAGTTGCGGTTGCAACAATGGGAACTATTCTTCTTCTTCTTCTTCTGCCATTGTCTGTTCGGTCTATTTGGTTCTCTTCGGGTTTGACTCTATTTTAGATTGGCATCTGCGCTTTGAAGCAGCATAAATTGCGGCCTGTTGGGTTGCCAATGGAATTATCTGGGGAAATTAAGAGCTTAAAAACTTGGCAGTTGTGTGTTCTTGAAACACAATTAATGATAATTCTTTTGTAGATAAATTTAATTAAATTGATCTCAAGATATTTTATAGAAATCCTTTTGGATTATTTGAATTATAAATTCTAGCAACTTACTCTGGATAATGCAGAAGAATCGCTTCTGTTCCTTTACATAAGTATGTAAACCCTTAACAGGAAACTTTATAAATAAATATTCAGCTACTCTACTGGTCATATTACCGATAGTTTTAATAAACCTAATGCATATTTTACTTGATCTGCCACGCCCAAAATAAAAATATCATAAATATAAAGAACTTTGTAGGCAGCAGCTCAGAATGGCATTAGGCAAATACAATTTTTGCAAGTGCATAAAGTCAATTAAAAGATTTCCATAACAAGGGCAACTTGCTAACCCCCAGTTAGCCACAGTATAACCAAGACAACAATCCGCAGATGCCCCCTCAGGCAGCCCATTTAAAACCTCCTCTTTAAAATATGCCCATATGCGCTAAACTGTGAAGCTGTTAAGCATCCCCGAATGGATTCACTTTCAGAAACCATTTAACACATCGTTCCGAATGTTGACCCAGTTTAAAATGCATTTGCGAATATTTTCCATAATTGCGAATTTCCATTTGCAGTCGAAGGCAGATATAATATTGTATAATATAAGTTTCAGGATATCCATGGATATCGAGGCTTCTGACACATATGCGCGAATCCTGCCTGCGTAATGGAATTGCTAATTCGCCGCTAATGTTGCAAAGATCTGCGAGAGCTGCTCAGCAACTTGCAACAGTGACAACAAAGCAAACTAAGCGAACTAAGCTCATAAATTTCCATGACAATGGAATTATGCTATAATCCACCCCGAAAAAGTTATTGAACTCCCGAATGGAAAAGCCGCGAACGTAAATCTTGGCGAGAGCTGTCATAAATTTGCTTCGATTGGGATTTCGAACTCCAATTGGAATTATATAGAATATTATTTATATGCCCAGTGCAAATGGAATGACGATTTTAATTCGATTAATAGAAAGTTGGCAAAAACACGCAGTAGAACGGATCCCACTTCCCACTCTATCTCTTCATTGCCTCTCTCTCATTCTCTCTCTCTCTCTCTCTCTCTCTGTCTCTTTGCCCACACACTCTTAAACAAATGTAGAGTAAATTTATTCCGCATGATTAATTCAAGATTCGATTTTCCAAAATCAAACGAAAATGGTTGGGGCCACGGAGGAGCAGCTACACGGCGAAATTCCTCCCACTCCATAAAGTAAAATATTTGTTCAAGGTGTTTGAACTTGCCCGCCAAATGGCAAATGAAATCAGCAGCGTCATTACATATGATAATGTTGGAACGAAGACGCATATCGAGCTGTAGAAAATACTGAAAGAAAGTTTAATGGTATGAAAATACTTTGAGCAGCCAATTGAAATCGATGGATTGTGTTTAGAATAAGGTGAGTATAGATATAAAAGATTCATATTTAGAAGATTGGTCTTTAAATAAGCTCTATAGATTGAAGCGTAGTTAACATAAAATATAATACTTATAATTTAGTACATTTCTATAAAGCTATTTGATTGTGTCGTTCAGAAATTAAGCAATTTTCATTTAATTTCAATTTGTTGTCTAAGAGTTGATTATGAGATGCAGTATATAGTAAATATAATCAAACAAGTCCCTAACATAGTTTGGAATTCAACTATATTTCAATTAAATTTTTATATTCAATACCTGATACAGTATAAATATAATACAGCAATCCCTAAAGACCTATTTTATCATATGGTTCATTGTTTAAATAATTTACAACCGATTTCAGACTATTTATATACATATGCTAAGCTCATTAACGAGATGTCTGTTAGTTGACTATAGTTAAATGCCTATGGCCCTGCTTAGATGTAGCCCTGACTCCCCCACCCCTAATCCGATTGCGTTACATAAGCCGTGACATGTCGCTTGCCAATAACAAACACTTCATAATGCACCGCAAATATTTGCGCAAATGGTCAAAGCTGCCGCAACAAGGGGAAGTTTATTCTAATAAGCATCCGGTGGGGAGTATAACGACCCAGGAAACAAGTGGATTAAGGGGTTACCCAGAGGGTGATGCCGGAGCAGAAAGGGAAGGGAGCTTCAGCCACTGGTCATGTTGTTGGCTTTTGCGTTTTGCATTTGTTTTTATGATTATTGCGAAGATGACGACGCAGCAAGTGCTGCCTGGCCTCCCCTCCTGTCACCCCCTTTAGTTCATAGCAAATCCTCTAATAAGTGAAATGTGTTTTTGTTCTTCTTCCCAAACATTAAATATTGGTCAGGGTTGCTTAAGACAACCCCACACCCCTTCCCCCTGTAACCACCCACCACTCGATACAGTCGAGAACATTTGTCAACACGCCGTTCCAACAGTTGTTGGCGATTATCATTTTGACATTCGCTGCTCGTTTCCCCCTCTCTCTTCCTCTCTCTCTCCTGCTCTCCCTTTCTGATTCACTTGCCACTTCTCGCTTTCTTTTCTTTTTGTTTCAGTTCCCTTGGCTGCGTTTGCGATTTGATTTATGCACTTTTAAGCGTTTCGCTTATTGTTTTTGCGCATAAATATGGCCGGGCGGCGCGAAAGTATCTAGGTATCTGTGAGATACAAAGCAAACCCTTCTGCCGCTGCCTCTGCCATTGTTGTTGCTGTAGTTGTTTCGCGTAATTTGTTGATTTATTGTGAATTCCCGTTTTGATTTCATTTGCTTTAAGGCTGGCCGCATCTTCCCCCTGCCCCTTCCCCAACTAGCCCTCGTCTTGCCTATAATTCGCTTACCGTTAGTGTTCATTATCTTCTCGTGCGCTCGTCCATTGTTGTTATCCTCGTTTGTCATGCTCTGTGCGTCTGCTTAAGTTTCTGCACGCTTCAACGCTTAAGCTTCCTTGGCGCTCCCTACCCCCTGCCACCACACACACTCCCCCCTCCACTCACCCGGCCTGCCCACTTGCCTGCCTTGTGTAAATTGAATTGAAAACGTGCTGAAGCGTTAAATGCTCAGTGTCAACTGTTGCCAATCCCGACACTGCTGTCGTGTGTCCTACTGTCCTGCTGTCCGTCCGCCTGTCTGTCTGCCTGTCTCTGCTCCGTCGACATATGAGAAACTGTAACCTCAGCACAAGCTGGTCGAACTTGTGGCCAACTGCAGTTGGGGACAGTGAAAGGAGAAGCGGCGTCGAACTTAAGTCTCTCTTCTCCCCTCTTCCTCTTCCTGTTCCTCCTCCTCAATTTCGCACAAGTAGCCCGTCGTAATTAATTCGAAATTGCATTTCATCAACGGATTTCAACTTGAAACTGACCTGCTGCAAAGCGACCTCGACATGCCTATCACGTATTACGCAGACGTGATTACTTAGTAAAAGTTTGAGGAAAATCTGTTGAGTTTGTTAGTTAACGTTTGTGATATAAATTTGATTTGACCATTACGTGTTGCTTACGAAACGTAATGAGTAATTGATATTAGATGGCTAGAGATGGCGCTTTATATTAGAGACAGCTGCATATACGCTGAACTGCCCTCTATTGAAGAACTAGTGTACTGATTTTTGTTCCCGCCATCTATTGGCGAACATTTCGGAATAACAAACCAGACCCTGTGCAGGATAAAGTACTCGATTAACTTGTATACTAGATGGCGCTTCGGAACCTCCACCTATTGGCGAACAATGCAGATAATAATTGTAACAATAAAGATACTTGTAACAAGTATTTTGCTCTCATTGCAAAAGCCACCTATGGTCGAATAATGAAAGTAATATAAATTATTTAAGCCCTCTTTCGGTACATGTGACATGTTCCTTCATGTTAAGGAAGCAGTGGTGCTATCTTGAGAAGACCTCTTGTGTCCAAAAAATGCACCTTAGTCTTAACTTAGCGGTTATTTAAATAATTGATGTGAAATGCCAAATGCCGCCAAGGGAGCGATTTTCAAAAGTTTGTCGTCTAAAAAATTTAAGATAAACTACAAAACACGGACAAAATTTTACAATGAAATGAAATTGAACTTGGTAGAGTAGAGATATTATAAAGTAGACTAAACAAAGTGTTAGAACATGAATTTAGCTTGACAAACAACAAAACATAGTTTAATAATCGGACTTGTCAATGGGAATATTTTAGTTTAGTTTTTTCTCATTTGTCTTGAGTCACAAAAATGTCGACCTACCTTAATGCGAAATACTTTTTCCGACTGTCGGTGGTTGATTTTTGCTTTAACAAAAGGGGTGAGCGGGACAGGCGGCATGCAGTAAGTATAAAATGGGAACAAAGCTTGAGCGCGACAGGAAATAAATAGACGAAATGCAAACTTTATTTTTAGTAGTTTTTGGCGCCACGATTCCTGCCAAGCGTCGCACACACAAACAGTGAATCTCTCTGTGATTTTCTCTTGGCTCAGCTCAGTCTTTTGTATGTTGTGATTGGGGATTGGGCCAAGTGCTTGGCTTAATGGAAACTGTCACTGCGAAATATTGAAGAAATTTGCGTGCGAACAGATTGAAAATGTCTCAAATGTCAAGCAGAGCCGACATAGAGTGACGCCCCCATGGAGATCCTTTCCCCACTTCCTTTTAGAAATTGAATTTGTAGCACAGTTTGCGGCGCAATTAAAGCGGCCACAGAACGAGCGAGTCCCGCCCCGCCGCCTCAGTTGCCGCTTTGCTATTTTATGAGCTGTCCTCGAAGTGCAGTAAATATGCCTGGCAAGCAGCCAGCGCGGCGACAGCGACAGGACATTGTCCAGTGTCCACTGGCTGGCTCTGCAGCATAATACAAATGCCTGTCAACGACGGGCGAAATTGATTGCGCCCGGCAAGGACGGGATGGATGCTGCAGCATGCTAGAAATATACTTGCCACATCCGCATGTGGGTGGCGTATTCAACGTCTTCTCTCAGTTTCCACTTGAGTTCACTGACTTGGCAAGGCAGTTGCCTCTACCAGGCAGAGTTGCGTCATCCGCGCTTACATAATGCCTTCGATATACAATACTTATGTATAACACTCATCTTTATTATGATAATTTCATTATGTTTATCACTTGTCAATAAGAAATTAATTTGATTTCTCGTTGTGATTGATTTATAAATAAAACTGCAAAAACTGAGCTTAGTTGGTTGTTGATAGAATGCTTATTGGCGTTGTATGTACAGTAAGGAATCTTGAGGAACCTTGATTATCTAACAAAAACGAGTATATAGAACAGCTAAGAGACTATATTAGCTTGTTCAACTCAATTAATAAACTTGTGTGCCTCTAAATCATTCCTACTTTTACTTTCTATACACCCTATTCCAAATTCTACTCCAAACACTGTTCCTCCATTATCTGGCTAAACCCCCACTAGCTTTAGGAGTAAACTTTGCATAGACCTCAGCATTCCCAAGCTCGCATCAAGTGGGCGTGTCCTGGGAGGGCCATAAACAACCACTCCAAGCTGAGTTCCCGGTAACAATCCGAGACTAATCGTCGAGCTGCCACTTGAAGTAGCCGCTGTGGCTGTCGCTGCTGCCTGTCGCTGCTGTGGCTGCCGCTGCTGCCAAAACAAAGTCAGAGGTTAAGCACGTGCGTTCCCTGAGAGCAGCCCACAGGTTGCCTGGCTGACTGTTGGTTGGACTGGTCCATCGTCTAGCTGATGCTGCCTGCAGTTGGGCTTCCTTCTACTGTCTGTGGCTGCTGTGGCCACTCTGACTGGCTGTGGTTGCCGCCTCTCGCTTGGTTTTTACGAGCTGCGCCTCTCGTTTGTCTCAGCGCCCGCTTTGGGCCAATTATAACCTTGGCCTGCTGCCGCCATATCTCACATTTTTTTAGTACGTGGTCGGCAAATGATGAAGATGATCATTTTTGGGTTCGTTCTCGTTCTCTGTGCCTGAGACAGAGTCTCAGCTTGGCCTGGCTTGGCCTCAGCCTGAGCCAGAGCCTGAGCCTGAGCTCTGGCCTGCCCTGGCTTGGCCTGGCGCTTGGCTAAATTTATAAACGCGCTGTGCGAACACCTCGCCACACGTTGGGGCGTCTCTCTCTCTCTCTCTCTCCGCGTCTGGACAGCGGACTGGGGGCGATGGGCAACTCAACGACCTGGTAATTTATGATTAATGTTACGCAGTCGCTGCGAGTTCGGGACCCAAAGATGTTGTTGGAAAATCGGCGCGTACCATTTTTGGCAACTCTCCCGTTGTGTTTGAGATTGCTGGCGTTGTTTGTTCGACTGGGAGCTCAGCACGGTGAGAAAGGAGGGTCGAGGGAAATGCTGTATGCGATCTTGTCAACGCTTCGCTGAGCTTGCTTAGCCTTCTGGCGGTTTTTTCGATTTTGCTGTCGGTTTTTGGTTTTCGTTTTTAGCTTCTTTTTTTTCTGTTTTTTGGTCACTTTGGATGCACTTCCTGGCGGCGCTGGGGGCTTAATTAAAGAGCGCGAATGCGCGGCGCTCATTTGACTGTGCGAGTTGAATAAGAGAGAGACAGAGAGAGAGAGAGAGACGGCAGAGGGGAAGGGGAAGGGAGAGTTGCTGGTGCTGGTGCTTCCTGGAAATCAAAGAAACAAACTTGCTAAATATTTCAGTTAACGCTTTGGTGGTCTTGGCCTATAATTTGCCCAGACGATGGCGATCGGCGCTTGGGATAGACATCTGCTGATCGTGCCGCCGTGCCGCCTGTATAAACAAGACTCGAGACGAGTCGCTCTCAGTGTCTGCCAATCATAAATGAATCACGCGCAAATTATATGGCCAGTAGACAGACGATCGCCGGCCAAGCTGCCAAGTTGCCAAGCTGGCCAAGCTGGCCGGGATCAGGCTCAGGACACGCAGTGAATGGCAACTTGTGCGCTGCTGTGGCGCTGCTTAATAAACAATCATCAGCAGTGCTGGACGAGGGGGAAGCAGCGAGAGCAACAACAACAACAACAACAACAACTTGAAGTGATGAAGGAGGCTGCAACGCCAACGCCGCCGTCGCTGCCTCCGTCGTCGTCATCGTCGTCGTCGTCTTGCATGTCCATGTGATAATGATGATTTCACAACCAATTAAGCGTTGAAAGCCAAACACCGCCAGCAGAAATTTGAGGTTAATCCTTTAGCTGCTGCAATTTTCGGGGGCTGCCCTGTGCTTGCTTGGAACGTGAGCAGAAGGCGGCAACAACAGCAGCAACAACAACGAAGGCAAAGGCGAAGGCGATGAAGATCTGAGATCTCGCGATCTGTTGATGGCGTTGATGCAGGCGGCTTCAATCAGCGCGCCCGGTCACACACTTGGCGGCGTCTGTCGGCTAAGTGGAGTGTAGTGTGTGTTGCTCTTGTTGTTGTTGTTGTTGTTGCTGTTGGTGAAGTTGTCGGGTCGGCAAACGCCACGGGAAATTATGGTGGCCAAACTTCCCAGACCGCAACTAATTTAACCAAAGTGCGAATTGGAGGAGTCGCAATTCGGAGTCAGAGTCAGAGTCGGAGTCGGAGTCAGAGTCGCAGTCAGAGCAAGAGTCAGAGTCAGCGTCAGCTCGTTGCTGCGAAAGCGAATCGAAATGGAGACGCAGAGGCAGAGGCAGCAGCAGAGACTGAGGCAGAAAACCGAAAACAGACCGCAACAAAGCTGCCGCTGACGCTTGTTAGGGACCTGCAAATGGGACTGGCACAGGGAAAGAGCGAAAGAGGAGCAGGAGGGATAAGGAGAAGACATTGACACAGAGCAAGAAGGATGGGGAGACGAACAGACCAGCATTGCAGATCTGCTGAGAATTATGAGCGACTGCACAAGCTGCGAACTTGTGAAGCGTGATGAGCGCATGGCGAGCACAACAAGAGAGGTAGAGACAGAGGGAGACAGCAAGAGAGTGAGTGAGAGAGGGAGAGGGCTTTACTGTAACTGCAACACGCGATCACACGGAGTCGGAATTAACTCATAAAATATACATTATCATAGTTGAAACCGGCGTCGAATGTGGCCAATGGAAATGCAACTTTAACTTCGTCTCCCGCTCCGACCGAGGCAGCTTTGCCTGTCTTGCTGTTTGTTCTGTCTGCCTTTTTGGCGCTTTCGTGTGCCACCTGTCGTCTGCTGCCAGTCTCTCTCTCTGTCTGTCTGTCTGTCTGTCTGTCTGCCCCGTCTGCCGTGTCTCTCTGTCTATTTGTCTATCTTTCTGTCTGTCTATCTGTCTGGCTCGTTGGCTGATTGGCCTGGCCTGGGTCTGGGCCTGGGTCTGGGCCTGATCATCAACTTGGTAGTTGCCTTAACAGATTTGCGCAATTAGCCAACAGCGCCTCGGCCATGGGGAGTACCTGGGCGTAGTTGCAACAGGTACTTGCAGTTGCCTGCCGTTGCACTTGCTACTCCATTGGGACTTTCGATAGCTGCCATCGCCGCCGTCACTGTCATTGTGCCAGACGCAGTCGAGCCAAGCGCTATAAAGATATTCCGTGCCGATTGGCGTTGGCGGGACAGCCCAGGCACCTATGATGGAAATGGAACAGAATTTGACGCCCTATGAATATGATCAGATAAGCACACGAGCCGGACACGAACACGAACACGAACACGATCAACGGCAACAGCAACAACAGGAGAAGCCATTACAAAGCTGGCACTAAAGAAAAGATAATTAAATCGCAAATGAGAGACAAAACAACATTTTGGTCCAATTAAATTCGTATATAAACATCATACTTAAGGGACTTTACAAGTTTACAACTCCAAGGCAATTAATGGCATTATGTACTCCCCACATATGCAGATTAATGCAATTGCCTAATGAATATTATGATGAAATTGAATTGATTACAGAATCTACGATTACTATGAGAAATACTTCATATAATTGAATGAAATTTGTTTAATACTTTTACTACTGTCTGTTCTATAGCCTTGGCTAACTTTCAGTTTATATACTTGTCAAGATCGCGTAATATATCTTTGTTACTTTCGCGAGTTTGTTTCACTTTCGCATGGCAGTTGCAGTTGCAGTTGCAGCTCCTTGTGCTCTGTGGGAACTGAACGGGCTGCTGTTTCGCGCGAGGCCCTCAATCCTTAAGTGCAGGCGAGTGTCTGTCTGTGCCTGTGTGTGTGTGTGTGTATGTGTGTATACTTATGCACAATTATGGCTTTATTGTCTAAACTTGGGCACATCTATTTAAAGCCATTCGCTGACGGCTTCGTTGCGCCGCAGTCGACATAGACCCGACCCGACCAAAGCGTTGTAGTATTTTCGGCTTGGCTTTCATTGCGCCGCCATAGCGGGCCTGGCTTGGCCTCCCCCGCACTGTGCCCCCTCCCCTCTCTGCACTGCACTGGCTCCCTTTTGGCCAAGTCCCTAGCCAAGTCTGCTGGGCTTGTGTTGTGTTCGTCTTCGTCTTCGTCTGCGTTTGCGTCTTCGTCTTCGTTTTCATTGTTTCGTTGGCGGCCCTTCGTCATCGTCAAGAGACTCCAGTTCCCTGCCCCCAAACAGCAGCCACAATAACAGCAACAACAACAAGAGCCTTCGATTCGAAGTCGACTCCAACTGACGACGAATTAACTTGTTTTGGTATAAACGGCGGCTATTTTGTAAGTTCATAAAGGATAAATTGCCAATTTTGGGATTTGAACTGGCGAATGTTTTGCGTGTCCTCCACTCCGACGCCGATGCTGATGCTGATGCCGATGCCGATGCCGACTCCATCGCCATCTCCATGTCCATCTTTCATCTACCATTACCATCTACCCAAGCTCGAGCTCGTCTTCGCTTCGCTTTCAGTCTGCTGTCTGCGGTCTTCAGTCTTCAGTCTCCCGGTGCTATATTGAGTTTTCAATCTTTTGTTGACTTGATGTGGCCACCGATCGACTGACTCGCCTGCTTTCCTGCCTGCCTTCCTGCCTGGCAGCCTGCAGCTCCTGTGTCTTTAGGGAAAACTTGCAGCCAACCTTGAGTTGCTTATTTAAGGCAGTTCGTCAATATCTGCCCCTGCCCGCTGCATGCCTCGTCTGGCCGGAGACAATGCCCAATGGCCATGCCAAAATGCTAGCCACTGTGGCGGGCACACTGCGCTGCTCCACACTGCACTGCTCTGTGCCACGCTGCCCTGCTCTGGCACTGGCTCTGCCTCTGCTCACATCTCCATCTGCCATCCTGCTCGTGCAACGGCGGCAGCGGCGGCATCGGCGCAAAATGAAACAAAACCAATTAAAAATGTTTCGTTGCACCCAAAAACGAAGATGCGACTCGGGGCTGGAGCTGCTCTGGCTGCGCCGGTGGGCACTGCCTGACCACAAAGCGCCACTGAGTGTGCAGCTGTGTGTGTGTGTGTGTGTGTGTGTGTGTGTGTGTGGCTTGGCTTGTTGCTCGCTGCTTGGCCGTTGATTGTCTTGGAGATATGCAAGGCGCAGGCGCAGGCGCAACGCCGGCGCACAGCCTCCACGGTGGCAAAGTAACAAAAAGCGACAACAACAACAGAAGCAGCATTTTTTGGTTGCAGCACGAGAGGGAGAGAGAAAGAGATAGAGAGAGAGAGAGAGGGAGGCAGTGCAATGGACATTCTTCTGGGTCTCAGGTCTTCATTTTTAATGAAATTCTTAACAAGGCGCACAAAATGCAAGCGCAGCAACGCTTGCGTCGGCAGCGCAGCCAGCTGCGACGTCGCGCCAGCCACTAACTAACCAAATCGCAGTCACAACTTGCAGCTCACAACTGGCGACTTGCAACGGGGCAACGAGGCAGCAACTTGCAACGCGCAAGTGAAGTGCTCGCCCGCCCGTTTAGGGGCTGAGACGGCGACCGCACACCGCGTTTGGCCAAGAAGCGGCCGAAGAAGCCGCTCATTGGAATTCATTAAAAATTCAGCTGTGTGTGTGAGTACGAGACTCTGTGTGTGTGTGTGTGTGTGTTTGTGTTGGTGTGTGAGAGAGTCGCCTGCCCAAAAAGCCGGTTGAGAAGACGAGAACGTAAAAAAAAGCATTGTGCATGGAATGAGAGCAGCTCGAAAAATTTACGAAATTAGTTCACAAGCTGCGCGGACTGCAGGGCAAGCAGTGTGAGGGGGAGGGGCAGAGAGAGGGGGGAGGGGGACAGGAGGAGGAGGCATGTTGCCCCAAAGCATACCAGCGCCACTTTAATTTAGTCATCAGGTGATTTTTCGCGAGCTTCAAGTGAAATCTTTAACGTGACGCTGGAGATTGTTATGCTATGCGATCTGCCCGAGCCAGAGCCAGAGCCGGAGCTGGAGCTGGAGCTGCAGCCAGGCAGAGACCACAGGAGAAGGAGGAGCAAGCGTGCAGCAGAGCAGAGACCCGAGACCAAGCCGGGTCGGGAGACAACGACGTCGTAGTGTGTGGGCAATTGACTTGATTTGCTTGCCTTTTTTTCAGCTTTTTTTTTAGCTTTTTACTTAATTTCTTCTGATTTTTCGAATGCGAACTGAACGCATTTTTGGGAGGTCAGGGCAGGGAAAGGGGTACTTGTTGTATGCAAGTTCTTTGATGGTTTTATGGTAATAATTTACAATATATTGTAATGTATTTCATATGTATATGTATGTGTTATTAGCAATGAAATTAAAATTTTAATATTATAGGTTAAAAGATAACCACGCGCATAGCTAGGAGTGTGCAGGGTATGCAGCGCTCTAGGGCATAGAAATACAATATCATAAAATATATATATTGAACTTTGCCACGCCGCCTTAGGCCTGTTCTATAAGATTTCGGCTGGCACAAAGTTAAATTTTTATAATATTATAATTATAATAATTGGCAAGATTAACAATTAAGAATAAGAGCGCCCAAAATAAGTAGTTCGCAAAAACTATTACTCTTTTTGCCAATATAAAATCGAGCGTAAAATTGATGTCAATTAATATTACTCGTACTTAATTTTCAATTATTAATTAATATTGCGTTTCTTTATTTGTGAAATGTTTTATAAATTAAATACATACTATATTTTTCAGCAAAGCAATTGACCTATGCGGCCACCAGACTTTAGCTACGACCCTGCAGAAAGCTGAAAAGGTCTAGTATTTTATTATGTTGTGCTTCCATAAAGTATCAAGAAAGTATCATACTGCCCTGTAAAAACTTACAGCTTTACAAAAACTAAATAAATACAAGATGATTATAATCAAAGTTGGGTAATTATATTAACTGTATTAACAATACATTAACTATTTTATGCAATAACTACATAACTCTTATTTGATTTATACTTCATTATAGTATTGCTATTTTCCAATTTCTGAAATACTTTTAAAATTAGCAGATGCTTTCATCTTTACAGCGCTGTCTCATCTGCCATTTGATTAAGCAAGTTCCCTGGCTAAATAAGTTCACATTCCAGTGGCAATCACTGGGCGAATTCCTTGGCTCAAGTTGATTAGCTTGGGCAATAATAAAAATATCTGATAGTTTTAGAAGTTTTTTTTCTTTTTGCGCTTCGGCGGCAATTCAAATAATTTGCAGGCACAGAGCAGATTGAAGACAGAAGCAGAAGCAGAAGACTGTGCAGAAGACTGAGCTTGGTCTGACAGCAGTGACATTTCTCAGTTGAGAAGCAGTTGGAGTGGGGCAGGGAGGAGTAGGCTGCCTGCTTGGACGCCGCGCAGTCTAGAGCAAATGCAGCAACAACAACAGCAACAACAACAATAACAACAAGAGGGACAGCAAGTGCTCTAGGCTTATCAACAAATGCCGCAGACAGATATTTAGAAGCGAGCAAACGCTTTCAGGCTGCCTGCGTCTACACGCCTGTCAACTGGTCCACGTGGGAAGGGGGCGGGGCAGGGAGGCAATGGGCTGAAGCAGTAGCTGGTCGTGTCACGGCAGGCAACGTTAAAATATTTGACCATAACAAGTTATTTACTATGACGATGACGACGACGACGACGACGATGGGCCTAGAGGATGACGATGACAATGACGATGGTTGCGCGTGCAACTGCAACAGCAACAGCAACAGCAGCGTGCAACAGCCTCAAGGACGGCCAGGCCTGCCCGCATTCCGCGCGTGGAAATGCGAAAAGCTGTTGCAAATTGTGAGCTATTTTGTTTAGGAAGTGTGCGGCAAAAACTTGTCTTCTACTGGCATTAACAATAACAACAGCAGCAGCTGCAGCAACAACAGGCAGCAGCAACAACAACATTGCCAACAGGTTGCTTGCAATATGTTGCTGCAACATGATGCAGACAAATTTCAATAAGCCAGGTGGCTAGCGGCGGTCATGCAACTTGTCGTAAGTAGCTTGCAGCAGCAACAGTCGAGGCAGCAGCACCAGCAGCAGCAACATCATTACGAGCAACGTTTAATGACAAGATCAAGCGCAGATCAACTTGGCCCAGCTCCGGCTCTCACAGTGTGCCAGGCGCGCGAAAGCTTCTGCACGTGTGTGTGTGTGTGTGTGTCTGTCTGTGTGAGTCTCAGTTTGTGTTGTCGTTGTGTACAGCAAATGTTGTTGATGCTTGCAGTGTTTGCTGCTGCTGCTGTTGCTGCTGCCGCCGCCGCTGTCTGATGATGATGAACGTCGTCAAGTAGGAAAAAACCAGCTTCGGTGTGGCGCAGCGGCAGCAAACACATACATCTCACCTGTTGTTGTTGTTTGGGTTGTTGTTGCTGTTGTTGTGGCTGCTGCTGCCCGTGAGTAGTTCACAAGTCTAGTCGACCGCCGTCTACGCCGTCGCAGTGTCTGGGAAGTCGCTGTGTATGTTGTACTATGCCTCAGTGTGGCAGTCATGGGAATTATTGTTTATTGGCATTGGCCACGGTTGCCCACAACAACAACAGCAACAACAACGACGGGAGCAACACCTCGACTGCCCTCTGAGCTGAGTAGACAAATATGAAATAGTATCCACACACAAAGGTTTGCCCCCAGAGCAGCCACACAAGCTATTAATACTAGGTAGATATATTACTTAGTTTACCCATAAATCGTAGCTACTTTTCACTTTGTTCTCCAATTGCCTTTAAGCTGGCTCAGTCTGCAGCTCAGACCAGTATTGGAAAGTCTCTTCGGGGCATCTCAATCAGCGAGGGAACTAAGTAGGGCTGGCTTGACGGAAACTGGGAAAATACGTGTACTATTCGATTTATGGAATATTTTAGAATCTCTTGTGAACTATTGTATATTCGAGACATTAAATCGATAGTAGTAAATAAATCGATGATAACAATTAATCATGGAATATAACCTCAAACTTCTATTTGGTTGAGTTTGATTATTATTAAATTATTGTAATGTTTTAATTATTATCTATTAATTATTTTTATAATAATTTTTATTTTTAATTGAACTAAAAAGTAGGTGTTATCTCTTTTTAGATACATTAATCTGTCTTTTAGTTATTGTACTTATTTTATTGCTAGATTTAAGTGTTTTTAAGACTCGATATATTCTACTTTATTCTTATTAAGTTATCTTGTATCCGTAACGTTTCCACCTTCTACTTTATACTTATTAAGTTATCTTGTATCCGTAACCTCACTTTTTTCGTACTGACCAGTGTTGGAAGATGTCTTTAGGAAATCTCAATTGGCAACGTATTATAGAACATGCTTTGCTTTACTGCAAATAAAAAAAGTATTTAAAAGTGTCAAATTTATTAGAATGTTGTAGCAAATATAGAAAAGTAGAACTTGTAGAACAATAAACCATAACCTCAATCTAATATAGGTTTGATTTTCGTTAGATATTGAATAAGTTAAAGTTTTCTTACTGATTAGACTTTAAAGTTCCGGTGATTTCTATCTTTCTAGAATCATAAATTAGTCTTTCAGTTATCGTATTAAGTACCTCGATTTAATATACTTAATATTTCTTTTCAGAAAACCCTTCACCTACGTGTATATACTTGCTACCTTTTATGGCTAACCTGCTCACCTTTTTCGCACTGCAGCTTGTGCAGCTCAGCTTAGTGCTATCTGCGTTGGCAGATATTGTGGCAACCCTTCTGCAAGTCGCACTCCATGAAGGGTGCTGGACAGCTGCGCAACTGTTAAACTGCAGTTAGCCGGCGACAGAAAGGCGGACGCGATGTTCCTTCAAATTACAAAGCGGCTTTCGAGTGCAAATACGAATGCGAATGTGAATACGAGTAACGAGTGCCCATTCGAGAGAGTGCAAAGCTATCGATCAGTGCGGCTAATGGGCAGGTGCAGCAGCAGCAGCAGAAGAAGAAGCAGGGGCAGTCGCAGCTGCAGCCCCGAAACTTGCACACCACGTGCTAAAAAATGGGTAGACCAACTTGAGTTCATTTTTTTTTTCAGGGGTTCGTGTGAGATTGTGAGTCATCACGGCACAAAATGTGAGCTGAATTTTGGGAACACAACGAGGTAGCACAGCTCGTGTGGTCCTCAGCTCAGACAGTTTGCTGATAAAGCGGCTACCTTCATTAATTAGACGCACACCAAGCTGCAGGCAACGGTAACTGGCTGCTACAAACTGGCAGAGCTAGAGTCAAAGGTTGCCAGGCAGAGGAGAGAGAGGGAGGTAGATAGAGATAGAGAGAGAGAGTTACAGAGTTTTCTTCTTCTATGGGGGCCACTGTGAGGATCACGACGAGAAGCAACTGCGGCGAGTGACATTCTGATTGAGAGCACGACGCGACGGCACAGCACGCCCCACAGGAGCAGGTGCTACAGGTCGTGGCTGTGTGGCTGTGTGGCTGCGTGTCCTGCAGGTCTTGTTCTTGGTTCCTGCCACGTCTTCTGTGTGTTTGCCTTTGTTTGTGCAGCTGGCAGCTGTTTTTGCTGCCTCTGCCTGCTCCCTTTTGCCCTTTGCTTGCCTTCTCTTGCCTCTCTCATTCTTTCCTTTCTGCCTTTTGCCTTGGCATTGGCATTGACAGTGGCTGCGGCAGGATCAACGACTTAGCACGTGGCGCATGTGGCGTTCTCCTGGACAGCAGCTCCAGTAGTCAGCAGCCCAGCAACAGAAACAACAACACACACTCTCAAACACACACACACACACATACAGAGAGAGAGAGGGAGAAAAAAGGTCACTCAGCATTGCCTGCGTTGTCCTCGTTCCCTTTGTGCCCAAGCAAATTGCGACAGCTGCTTCTGGGCTCCTCGTCCTCCCCTGTCTTCTGTCTGCTGTCTCCCCCGTTTCGCGTCTTCCGTCTTGGTTTGATTTCTCCTTCGTTTTTCGGGTTCTCTTTTGTTTGGATTTCGAGCTCATTTGTTGTGCGTTTTAATTTAATTACGATTTATGTATGGAAATTTCTCAACTGCCTATGCAACCCCTCAAAGCCCAAAGTACCCTGCTTCCCTCTCCACTCTCTACACCCCCTGCTCTTACTGCCTCCCCTTGCTCAGTCCAATAATATTTGGACAATGAATTGGCAAAATATTTATACAAATACAAATTTCCATCGAGGGGTTGTTGAAAATGTGAAAAACCAATTTCCAATTTCTCATTCACACGCACGCACAAACCGAGGGGAAAGTCCAGTCTGGCGTCGCGTCGTTCACCGCTTTGCGCTTCGCATTACGTGGATTGTTTCGAGAGTTAATTGAGACATCATTTCATCAAATTATCGCATCGCTTTCGTGTTGAGGTTCCCTCTCTGGCGAGGTTCGCCTGCGGTTCGGGGTGGCCTCCTCGACGCTACTTAAGATAATGCGCGTCGCGGGGCTTAACGCCCAAATGGGACATTGGTCGGGGCAATGTTTTCAGATACTTTATCGCCGGAGACGCGTTAAAATGTTTCGCGCTTTTTATTGCGCTTAACGTGATTTTTGCCTGCTGTCTTCGCTCTCTGCTCCCCACTGCCCGCTCCCTTTTGCCTCGTATAAATTGACAAACTTATGGCGGAGCGAGGATTCTACCTACCTCAAGCTCAAGCTGCCCCCGTTGCTGCCACCCTTCTTCTGTTGCACGGCAAGTGATCGGCGTGTGCGGCGTCTCTTATTGATTTTATAATTAAGCGTTGTCATTAAATTTTATGAGCTTGCAGAGCGACAGAGACAGACAGAGAGATAGGCAGAGGGAGATGGGCTGCTGCCTAATTGAGTTGTTGTTGTTGGTCCCGACACAACATTGTGACTATATGCCATAGATTATGGCGAAAAACTATGGCACATTGCATAGTTTCAAAGTGTTGCGACGCTCGTAAAGTTACTTTCGCGGGATCCTCGTTAATGGCACTCGTCTCTTCTCCCCCCCCCTCTTTCTCTCTCTCTCTCTTAGCTCCTCTTTATCCCTGATTCCATGCATAAATCATCTGCATAAATTTAGCACAAAACTTGTGTGGAATTTCCTTTGTTTCGTCTTTGATTTCGTTACGTTTTCTTGGCTTCCATTTCTCGTTCTCGTTTTCGTTTTCAATTGGATTAGTTTGTGGCAGTTCATCATGGGGTTGATTGAATGTCCCCGACTGTCTGCAAATATTTCGAATATTCTTCAATTCTCGATTTGTGTGTGGAGCTCTGCATCGATAAATCTCCCGCAGACGTCCCATTGTTAGGCCGCAGAAGGAGAAAGAGAATGTGAATGCGAATGCGACTGAGAGTGGAAGAGTGGAAGGGCGGCTTGTGGGGATCTCGGGCTCAATTAATGCGACTGGGCTGCATAATTGCCGCATCATTCGGTAGTCAGTCGGGTAATGACTGCAGCCAGCCACGCCCCCTGCTTCTGCCACTGCCTGCCCCTGCCCCTGCCCCTGCCACATAATTTCATCTGTGCAATGAGAGATCAGCTGACAACTTTATCTAGCTGCGCTGGCTGTGTGTGGTGCGCGCTTCCGTTGTCGGAACACACACACTGACTGTATGTGTGTGTGTGTTGTGTGTGTGTGTGCGTGTCTGAGTGTGTGTGTGTGATTAAGGGTGAGGCATAAAGCCGCTCGTCTGCATCTCAATCTCATTGTCTCGCTAATTGTCTGCTGACTGTGCGAGCGTCATAAGCCGACGTCGACGTCGCTGCGAACGTCGCTGCTGGCGCAATGAGTTCGGGCGGGCTTAAGACCATCGCTGGCTGGCTTTGGCCGTGCGACGTGCGGCCCATTGTGCCTGGCATTGGCAGTGGCAAGCAGCAAGCAGGTCATTCTTCCTGTTTATCTGTGCGCGCGTTCGCCCTTCCTTCCTGGCCAGACGCAGCTCTAGCCTTGTCCCCCCTCTGTCCCCTCTTGCCCTGCTCTGTGATATGTTCATGCCGCAACACGCACAATTTACCTCAGCAAAGTCAGCTGACTCATGCCTGCAACACTGCAAACTGGAACCGTGAGCCTGGCCTGAGTTTTGGCCAGGGCGGTACGTTTAATGACCGGAACGGATTTCTCTCCTGTTGCCCTCAGACGTTATCCTCGCGCATACACACACACAGACAGACACACATACAGCCTCCTCGGGTCTTAGGCACAGTGGGAGCACACACACACACACTCGCACACACACGCACACTCGCCTCTGTTTGTGCACTTAAAATCCTATTAGGCTCAATTATCCGCTGATATTGCGTACACGATCTGCGCTCTTTTATTTCGGTTTTCCTTTTCTTTGCTGCTTTTCTCTTTTTCATTCATTCATTGAGACTTGGCTCTGCCTCTGCTGCTGCCTCTGCCTCTGCTGCTGCTTCCTTTCTTCCTGGCTGCCTCATCTGCTGTGTGTGTTCTCGGAATTAGTTTGTTTGCAGTTGTTGTTGTTGCTTCTGTTGTTGTTGTTTGCTTTCAATTTGTCTCTCCGTGCCGTTTCGGTAGCCTAGACTCCTGGTGTCCTGTACAGACGGGCAAGCTGTGTCTTTGTGCCGCACGCTCTGCCCCTGACATTGATTCATATTTAGTGAATGTGAATGCGAGTGTGAGTGCGTGAATTGCGCTTGAATTTGGCTCGCTCTCTCTTGCTTGCACACTCTCCCTTCTCCATCTCTCTCTCTCTCTCTCCCTCCCTCTGGCTTCCCACTTGTAGGTCAGGGTCAGGGCAGCTGGCGACGTGTCGTTGCGTGTCGTTTGTGTAAACGATCTGATTAACACCGTTTGCCGGTCATCAAGGGGTTAAGCCTGCAGTCTGGCAGGGCCGAGGACTCCCCCCACCTCCACTGTTGCCCCCCTTAGATGCTGGCCAAGGAATGCCATCATTCGATGCCACTTCAAAAGGCGCCTCTGGTCGCTCCACTTACCGTTAAGCGAAATCACTTTTAATTTCGGAATCTCCAGCTCGACTGCTCGACTGCTTCTGCTTCTGCTTCGCCAAAAAATAAAGTGTCGTGTTTCAAATGCTTCATAAAGACATCAACTAAATCAAAAGCGACAACAGCACCTAAGGAGGGCTCTGCTAACAACAACAACAACAACAACAACCGACCAAGTTAAACATTCAATAGCCAAGAGCGAAGCAAGGAGCGTAGCTCGTTGAAAAATTAATAAAATTAGTAATCGGCGCCTTAAATCAACAGAAATCAAGAGGTAGCCAGGCTCGGCGAGCGCCATCGTAGCCTCCGAAACGGCAGAGATTAGATAGCATCTCAACTCGACTGCGACGACCGCCGCCATCGCCATCGCCATCGATGCTGCTAATGATTTCTATTGCCACTTGCAGATGCCAAGCTAAAGAGAGAGAGAGAGAGAGAGAGAGAGAGGAGCAAGGAGAGGAGCAAGGAGAGGAGCAAGTGAGGCTGCCTGCTACGGACTGGTTGCCGTTCTGTCTGCTCGGCTTGCCACTTGGGGCAGGCAACTTTTAATGACGCAACAACAACAAGCGGCAGTTAAAAAAATCAAGCACACTATGCAACGCACTACAGATACCCTGGAACGACTTCCAATGCAACCATTGCGACCATTGTAACCATTGCAACCATTGCAACCATTGTAACCATTGCAACCATTGCGACCATTGCAGCCAATGGTTTGGAATTGGTTACTAGATTGTTAAGCAAAGATTTCATATTTCAAAAATCTGAAAGTAATTTACGGGTATATTTTATGTTGATCCCGAGAGTCTGTCATTATAATGTTTATTATTTACATTTATGATATATTCTCTTCATTTCTTATGAGTATGGCTGGTAAATGTGATCTATTTATTTAGGATTTATTATGTAATTGAAGTAATCTGTAATTAATTTAAATTTGTAGTATTATTGAGATAAGTATTATTGGTCAATCTTATCTCATGTCTAGTATATTCTATTCATTTCTATAATATTCTTGGTAAATCTCATCTCATGTCTAGTATATTCTATTCATTTCAATTATAGCTATTCTTGGTCAATCTCCTCATCTCTTCTTATAAATATTCCTATTCAATCTCTTCACACACTAACTCCGCATACTCCCTCTAAAGACAGTGCAGAGCTGGGAAGATTCTAAACTGCTCAAGGTCCCCAAAGGGGCCACAGCCTTAGCTCGGACTGCGGCGACTCGGACTCGGCGACTGTGGCAACCAATTGGCCCGACTCACACTTGGCGCTGGGCATGGAGATCGCTGGCATTAGATAAACTTGCCACCAGCATCGCAGCGTCGTTGAGCTGCGCCTCAGCTGCTGCCTCGGCTTATGCTGTGCGGCTTGCTGTGTGCTCGTCATCATTATAAAACGAATTGATGCGCGATTATCGCTTGAGGTTTTAGCGCCAGCTTGGAGGATGGTCAGCCTGATTATGGCAGCTACTGCGGCAGGCTGAACACACACACACACACGCACACACACAGAGATATATGTACATACACATTCGCCTTCACACTTCGTGGCTGTCGTCGCTTCGCACCGTTCTGCAGCGCACCGCACCGCACCACGCCCCATCCCGGGCTGGTCCGCCCCATCTGCGCTGATCTGTGTGGGAATGCGGCCGACTGTTTTGCAATTTTTGCTGGCGTTTTTGTTGTTGTTGCTTTTTTTCGGTGCAGTGCGGTGCGGTGCGACTGCCAAAAACAATTGAATTCGATTGAATGCACCGGCAAAAGGAGGCGACGGTCACATTCCAGACGGCAACAACAATGCAAGCCAAAAGCTGATGCCGCAGCAGTGGCTCAGCCCCGCAGCCCCCTGCTCGAGCCGAGCAGTCTGAGCTGAGCCGCAGCGGCCCAAAACGGCAACAACAATCACAATCACAACAACTGTCAACGCGGCCAGGCGATGGCGGCGCCGCCGATGCCGTCTCTTAAAAGACAATCAGCGACACCTTTTTGGTCCAAAATACTCTCACTGCAGTGGCGGTGGCAGTGGCAGCAGCAGCAGCGGCTGCAGCAAAAACTAAAAAGAAAAACGGCCAAAAAAAAAGAAGAAAAAAAAAACTCAGTGGCAAGTTCGTTGCTTAAGTCTTTTGTTTCGAATGCAGACAGAAAACCAAATTGAACTCTATCCCTTTGTGAAGTGCGAAAGCGACAGTGCAAAGAACAATGCTCAGATCTGGGCCTGGACCTGAACCTGGACACTGGGTAGCTGGGTAGCTAGCTTCCCAGGCAGCCAGCTTCAGCTCCAGCTACAGCTTCAGCTAACCAGCTTCGGCTTCAGCTCCAGCTCCCATGCTATCTCTCTGCAGTTATGTCGCGCCATGTTTGGCGTATGATTTCAAAAATTGCCCTTTTTGGGGTTTCGACTTACACAGCAAGGCAAAGATCCTGCGAGTGAGAGAGAGGGAGAGGGAGAGAGAGAAGGGGGGGGAAGGTGTGGAGGGAACTGCGCTGAGGCCGCGGCCATGACATCATATTTGGGTGCTAAAAGCGAGCCGCCCTGCTGTAAATAGAGACTGCAAAAGCTGCCTGGCGCTGACAGGCAGCCAGACCAAGATGGTAGAGGTCTCGCACTCGCACTTGGACTCGTTCCCAATCCTCGAGCTCAATTTCGTTGGCAGTCGCAATCGGAATCGGAATCGAAATCGGATTCTGGTTGTGCTCCTCCTCTTTAGACAGTGTCGAAGTTCGCACATCAATTGCACAATCCGCAAACAGCAATAATCACTGTCAGAAGAGATTAAAGCGATAAGCCGAGGCGAGGACGAACACGAATGCGAAGAAGAAAAGGAGAACAGCAATGGGAATGGGAATGGGAATGGGAATGGGAATATGGGCAATGGAGAATGGGGAATGGGGAATGGGGGAACGAGCTGCCAGGGACCTGCACATGCCCAACGGGGCAGATAACGAACGATCGGCGTGGCATGGACGCGGCAATTGGGTGGCCAAAAATGAAATCATTAACACCTAAGATAATAAACGAAGTCGGCCCAATCAACCGACGGAGAAAAAAAAAACTGAAGAGGATTGTGGAATGCGTGAGACGAGCCAAAGGGAGCACACACAAGATGGAGAGCAGGAGGAAGAGGAGGAGGAGGAGAGGCGCAGGGTCAGTGAGTAGCTGATTTCGATCTATTCAAGGCAGCTTTGAGTCATTTCGAAATCCATCCACAGAATTACGCAGTGGCTGCACTACCCGGCTCCCTCTTCCCCTCTCCCCTGGCAGCTCCTGCTGCTGTTGCTGCTCCTACTAAAATGGCAAACGAACCGCAGCCAATTAATTTATTAAATTGAAGTATGAGATGACCAATGCTGGAAAAGTAGGACGTGGCTTCAAGCAGAGGAGGAGGAGGAGGGGGAGTGGGAAGAAGGCAGCGGGGCAGCGGGTACCCTCTGCATGCGTCCGTCATGAAAGGAATTTTGGCGACAGACGCCTAAAAGCAAAATGGGCTTCGTGGTGACCGTTTTTGGTCAAGAGCAAAGCAGCGTGTTAATTTTTACCAATTTGCCCCGTCCGGCAATGGCCAACAACTTTTTGGCGACTTGACGTCGGCTGCAACATGTTGCAAAGGTGCAAAACTAATGGATTTCATCGTCGTTCAGGCATCGTCAACGCCAACGTCGCCGCATTTGCCTGGTCTCCCCTTCCCTCTCACTCTGCCTCTCGCATCCGCCTGCACAGACGCTCCGAAGTCGAAGTCAATGTCCAGTTCGAGTCCGCGCCACGAATGTGCTTTGCTTCCCAGGCGCTCCAGCAGCGTGTCTCTGTGTGTGTGTGTGTGTGTGCGCGTGTTGGTGTATGCGTTTATATTGATATATTATGGCCACGGTTTCTTTGGGACAAAGATCTGCTTATTATATAAAAAACGAAAACAGCGACAGGCCAACAAAAAGAGTCGCACCACAGTCCGCGGCCGCGGTCCGTCTGGGCCAGTGCCGGAGTCGCGTTGCCACTGCCAGAACAGAGAGCAGACCCCATCCACACTCACTCACACACACAGACACACACACACACACTCTTGTATAAAACGCGCACAGCAGAAGGCATCGCTGCGGCAGATCTTGAGATCTGATAAGAAAATGATAAAAAGGTAGACGCCAGTTTTTAATTTGATTGGAATGGAATTTTCAGATGATTGCAATGTTGCTAAAACGGCAGCGCCGCCCTGGCACTGCAGAGAGGGGCAGGGGCTGCTGCTGGGGCTGGGGCGGGTGCAGGGGCTGGGGTGTGGCAGCGGGAAGACAGGCGACTGCTGTGAGAGTGCAGCAGCAGCAGCAACAGCAACAGCATTCGAAGAGAGGGTGGCTTTGTATGTGAGGGGGGTGGAGAGGCGGGAGCTGTGCGAGGGCTGCAGAGGCGGGACAGTGCGCTGAAAGAGCTTTACGTTGCTCCACTGCGAATGTCGGACGTGCTGCGAGGTTCGGTTGCAGCGAAACAACGTGTGCGCTATACTGTGAAGGGAGAATGGGAAGAGTTCAAGTTGAACTGATTGAATTGTTGAGATCTAGAGTTATAGTAATAGTATATATTGTAGCATATGGATAGTAGTTTAAAAGAATATTGTAGATATGAGGGGAATAATATCGAATGAATCAAGAATAAACTTTAAAAATAATTCATTGAGTTTAACTCTTCTTGAATTGAAAGACTAGACAAATATTATTAAATTATAATAAATACTAATTGAGTGAACTTTTTCTAACAAACAATAAAGCTCAAACAATAAATAAAATATCAAATAAATACAAAATATTTATAAATGCAAGTATACAAAAGATTTTATCAATAGGATCGTACGCATAGTTTTAAAACAATATAAAAAGATTATTCTATTTAAATATTATTATACATTTTATTATTCATGTAATCAAAGTCAACAATTAGCAGTAGACAAATTTAAAATTTTAAAATTTAATTTTAAGAAGAGTATACTCCCTTTAATTCTTTCAATACAATCCTTAAAAAGATTTCTCCCCCTCGTAGCGCTCTTCGGATTCTTTGCAGTCTGATCAGCATTCCATAGGTAAATTTGCATCTTGCGCCGTGTCTGTCATTTCATTTCACCAAAAGTACACACTACGCCAGCCACAACAGCAACAACAACAGCAGCAACAACAAAGGCAACGGCAGCAGCAGCAGCGGCAGCGGCAACCGCAGCAGACGTTGACGTTGGCGACGCTGGAGACGCAAATGGAAAAGACGACGACGACGTCGTCGCCAGTGGCTGCCTGAACGCCTGGCTGAAGAAGCCGTCGCCGTCGCCGTCGCCGCAAGGATGCGAGCAATAGGAAGCAACGCGGATAGTTTGGCTGGACTTCTGCTGCTGGTGCTGGTGCTGCTGCTGCCGCTCTGCTGCTGCTGCAGTCGACGCCGCCACCTTAATTTATTTCATCTCATGCAATAATTTTTGTGGTTAACAAGTTTTGGCGGCATCGTTAGCGTCTTCACACGCTTCGCGGGATATCAACACCATTTATTGCCGTTTTGGTATTTTCCTTTTGCCTCTTTCCCAGTCTCACTCATCCTCTTTGTCTCCCCCAGCTGCCCCTGTCCCCCCTCCCGTCTCCCGTCTTCGTCTCCAACTCCAGCTCAGTGTCAGGCTCTGTAGCTGCTCTTCATTTTGCACTGTGCCCCTACCTCGCTTTGTTGTTCCTGTTGTTGCTTTTGTTGCGTTGTTGTTATTGTTGTTTTCTTTTTGTTGTTTTTTTCTTCTCTGTCGCTGCTTGGGCAGCGATTTTATTGCTTGATTTTTGCGGTTTATCTGCGCGCTCTCATATAAAAATCGATTGGATTCCCGTGAAATTGATAAGTCAAGTCAACGCCGTTGCTCAGTCGCTGCTGCGGCACCCCCACACCCCCGTACTCCACACTCCTGTCCCCCTCGCCTGCTCCCCTCGGCCGAGGTTGTCGTAAATTATGCGCCTCGACTAGTTTTCTACATTAAAAGGCAGACGCCAGCGCCAGAGATTGCCACCGTCTACTGGTCTGGTCAGGCTTGGAAGCTGGAAGCAGCAAACTGGAGTCTGCCGGCGCAGGCTGCTGCTCACTGCTCGCTGCTGCTCGCTGCTACTCGCGCTGCCCGGTAGTGTTAAAATATTCGACCACCTAGGGTCTCATGGAATTTATTTCGCCCTGGCCTGGCACATTTCTGCCGCTTTTTATTAACGTTCGGGGCATGTCATCAGCTTGGCTATTGCTTTTAGCCTTTTTGGTGTTTTTTTTTATTTCGCCTGCCTAATTGAAATATTAGTTGAGTCAGCCAGGCCAGTGGACTGGCCAGCGGATCTACCTATGCCATTTCTCGGTTCTACAATTGGCTGCACTTTTCGCAGCAACGGTAGCAGAAGTTTCCCTGCCTCAGTTCAGTCTGCTGTGCACTGCTTATTTATAGCCCATCCATCGCCTGTCGCGACTCGCCGCGTTTTTGGCTATTTTTGCTCCAGACAGCACAGCAGCTGGAAGTGAAAGAGTCGAGGGTTCATCTATGACAGACTCTATATGCTCTCACTATAATAATGATACTACATACTAGAGGAAGTTTGTAGAACTGACTTACAATAGGTCGTACAGCAAGTTTCCTAGTGATACCAGCTGGAAGTCTCACGAATATTCATTCAAATTGATATAGAAACTCTTGATATAAGAGTTTTTCAAAAAGAATTAAGGATACGGCATGTTTTACTATAATTTAAGCGTATGCCAAGTTTCCCTGCTCTAAGAATCTTGTTTCATGATTAACTCTAGTTTCACTCTTCTTGCCATAAGCTTTACTGTACTCATCATACCCCGCATGAGAGAGGGCGCTCTGCAGAACGCCGACACTTGGCGGGGCTAATTACATGGAGTTTATTTTTAGGCCTAGACACGACGCTGATTATCTGGCAATGCACGTGCCGCTGCCGCTGCCTCTGCCGTCGCCATCGTCGCCGTGCTCTGCTCTCGGTTCACTTCAGTTTGCCCAAACGACGAGAAGTTTGCCAAAAATGTCAAAACTTTGACTCGGCAGACATTTCATTATCAGAGCGCAGAGCGCCGAGCACGGGTCAAACGCCCCTTGAAGTCAGTTGTCAGTCGTGCGAATAAATTGTTTGGCCAAGTCACTCAACGCTCCAATCAAAACTCGCGTGCATTAGTCACGACTTGGCGCCGCTCTACAGTGCTGTGGGTCAGTGACGGAAGCACTGCAGACCGAACCGATAAGATATGACCAACTGGAATAGGCTTTGGCCGGACAAAACGTCACCTAAGTGGTAAAAATAGGCAACTTTATCTGTAATTGTTCGTTACTTGTTATCGATTGCTAAGTGAATTGGATTATTTATCTGTAATTGTTTGTTACTCGATTGTTAGAGTTATGAATGGTGTGGGTGGAACGATTAAAAGCATTATGATGTAATCGAACTAGCTGGCTCCCTCCACTTCAACATATATGCTTATGTTCCCTCTATCTGAACCCACTTAAGTTAATCTTAACTCAGCCAACAAAGATCCCACAAGCTTGATTTCGTTCTACAACAAGTTAACTACATTTTTCCCATGGAAAACCCTCTGCAGACCGAGCTAATGTGATCCATAACTAATCCAAGAGCCGCGCTCATAACATGCCTCATCGATGGACTAATTAGACGCCAAGTCAACACTCAGTGGACAAGTGAAATTAAGTAAATACATTCATTAATTTATTTGCGCCCCGAGGGCTCAACCCCCGAGCCTCGAGGTGAGCTGGGCCGCTCTCTGAGCTCGCCACAAATCATCAAAAGTCATTTAGCAAACATTTGAAGTTGAAAAATAGCCTTCAGCTTGCTTCAATGCACTCGAAGAGAGCCAACCGCAAGTGGAAGAAGAAGTCGGGGCGGCAAACTAGAAGGGAGAAGAGTGCAGCGAGCAGAGAGACACAGAGAGGAGAAGGGGCAAGCGGCGGTAACTTTTTACGGAAGCGGCTCAGGTACAGGTACAGAAAGTCAAACCAAAGAGTCACGTCACGCGTGGGTGCTCTGCAGTTTTCAGTCCCAGTCGGAGCTCAGAGCTCAGAGCGTACTTAGCACTGTTGAATAATTTCCACGACCACGAAACCCAATTGAAATTAGAGCCCTGGCTCAGTAACAGACCCACAGAGAGTAGTATCTCAGGCCGGGCCTGAGCCGAGCCGAGTCGGGCCACATGTCGCCGCTAACAACCAACAACGAATGGACCCCTTCCCTCCACTCCCCTCACTCCCTGCTCGCCCCTCGCTTGCCCTTCTTGTGCTCTGTAAGCCAAGTGCATTTTCATTTCCATTTCCTAGCCGAATGACTTGGCCGGCACTGGCAACTGTTGCTACTAGCTGCTGCTGTTGCTGCTACTCATAATGCGGAAGATTGCACCAGGCGAGCACAGTTTGCCTCGTCTCACCTCGCTCACTCGCCTCGTTCCGTTCCGTTCCATTCTCGCGCCCTTGCCTCACCGAGTCGAGCTTATCTTTGCGCTCAGATCTTGAGGTTTCTGCGTTCTGTAGTCGGTCTGGCAAGGTTTTAACACAATTTAGTGGCTGCGGCGGCTGATGATCGCAAGGGTGGCACCCGGAGACAGCCGAGAAAAGTGCCAGAGGCCATCAAGTGTACGGGGGAGTACAGGGCAAGCCGGCAGAGGGAGGAGCGGAGGGCTGTAACGGCTGTCTCTGGTTACCAGGCTTAGGTTCGCTCTGTGTGCATTCATCAACAAGTGCAGCAGCAAAAAAAAAAAGACGTAAAAAAAGGAGAAAAACAAATTTGAATCTCATTTACTTTCATTGTAATTACATCCAGCGATAGAGACGACTATACTCAAGGTGGAAGATAGGAAGTAGGAGGGAGATATATGTATGTTACTTGTATGCATGTGCAGAGCTGGACACGCAGGTTGTGCAACCAATCACGCAGCTTGTGAGTGCTTGCGAGCAAACATTGCTTTCATTATCAAACCCCAATGAAAGTTGATAGCTTTGATATGAGAATCTCTTAGCTAATACTGGTGTGGCGCGTGTCCGATGGATTTTCGCTTTTCTATGGATGGATGACTAAGATCTCCAATGATATCATGGCACAATTATTCCGATGATAACCTTATCACGCCCAGCTATATGTTCTATGAGCTCATAATACGCTAGTTCTTAACGATCATGTTTGGATCGATGCAATAACCAACTCGAAAACTGATTGAAGGAATGTCGGAATGATTTGATGAGAGTTCAGACACGTTTCAGCAAAAGACGTTGTATGCAGTTTCATAATATGCATAGGGTTCATAAAGTAAAGTTACAGAAATATTATAAAAATACAATCGTTCTACCAAAAATATCGTTGGTGAATTGAGATATAAAGAAATTAAGATCTAAAATGACTTTAAGAGATAATTCTGGAAGATAATACAAGAGATTTTATTTGTTCTATTAGTATTTAATAATATATTTTCCATATAATGCAATTTTTAAAAAGGTATATATTCTTGATCAGAAGAAATCTTGAAATATTCCATAATTTCTTTTCATACATTTTAAACTTTCTGCAATCAGTCTCAGCCAACACTGAAGAACTGAAATACCTAGATAGGAGAGAGAGACTAGAGACTTACACACACATATTGTACATGCATATATGTACCTCAGTCTTGTCAGTTTCTCTGTGTGTGTTTGTGTACGAAGTAATTTAGGTAAATTACACAATCATTTGCGTAGTTTTTGGTTAGTTTATTTATGTTTTGGTTTTTAACTCTTCCACTTTCAGCTGAGCTCCGTTCCGACCGTGTTTAATTTTCGTTACATATTTTCTTTGGTTCCTTCGAAGCGTTGACGCTGCTGCTGACGGTGCAGTTGACGTCGGCGACGTTGACGTTGACGTCGTTTTGCGCCTGCGCGCATTTCAAAATTGCTTTTTCGGAAAATTTGTTGTTTTTCTCTGTTTGTTATTGTTGTGGGTTTTCAGTGGTGCGTTCGACTATTGTTATTGTTGTTCCAATTGCTGCCTGTAAGTGTGAGTGAGTGTTTATGTGTGTGTGTGACAGTCTAAGTGTGTGTGTGTGTGTGTTTGTTGATGATGCAATGACGCTGCGCTTGGCAGCTGTTGTCTCACTGTCGTCGACTGCCGTCTGCCTCAGTGCCAGGTTCTGTTCCGACTCTTCTTCCTCTACCTCCTCGCCCTTCTTCTCCTGTCGCTCCGTCTGCTTCCGTATCTGCGTTTGTCTCTGCTGCTGTCTCTGTCGGGATTGAGCACACACTTTGAGGTTGAGGTTAACTGAGGTCCAGGAGCTCGCCGACTATTTCCTGCACTTCCGCAACTCGCCTGGCCGTGTTGATTCGCTCAAACAATGCGCTGTGATTGTTGCAAGCGCGATGCTGCTGCAGCGCAGTATGCAGCTTTCCAAACACTCAAACACTTATTCATTCATTCATCTACCTGTTTGAACTTCTGCACCCACCCGGCGACAGGTGCAGCCCACATCCCGTTTCCGGATCTCAGCCAAACATTGCTCGACCGATAAGAAATAGTAGTAGCAGCAGCTTTTCGACTTGATTGAGAACTGATACCAAATTTCTACGTCACTCACTTATGAATGAATCGCCAATCGGGCGATTTCTTACGTTATTATTATCGATTGAGACTTATCAATATTTTCTTTTTTGCCTACGATAGATATGACTATTGTCCGTGGCACTGATAACCTTGGACAAAGTACTTTGGCTAGAACGCCTCTTGGCCGACTTTACAACCACAAAGCCCCCTTCCCTCCCTCCCTGCCCGCCCTTCGCTTGGTGCCAGAGTTCAGGTTCAGGTTTCCCTACAATTGCCGCACTTGTCGGCGCGACGCGTTGGGGCGACGACATCTTTTTGTGCTACGCTTTTTATTTCCCCCGCTGCCCCTGCGCACCTTCCCCATCCCCCACACCCTTCTGCCGTGGCTTCTTTTATTGTTATGCGCGCTGCGTAGAACAAGTGGAAGCTTTGTTTGACAACAACAACAACACCACCAGCAGCAGCAGTAGCAACAACAACAACAACAACAACAATTATAACAACAATAACAGCATTAACAACTGGTAAAAAACGTTAAGTTTACACGACTTCCAGCTCCACCTGACAGTCTGCTTCTTTTTCTCCACCTCCCTCTTTCCCTTCTTCATCTCCTTTGCCTTCTTCGCCTGCTTCTGCTTCTCTGTCTCCGTTGCTTGGGCTTGACATTTGACAATAAAGCAAATAATCATGGGAAAAAGTCGAGTCTACCAACTTCGCTTAGCCCAGCTCTGGGTGTATGTGTGTGTGTTTGTGTGCGAGTGTGTGTGTTAGCTAAATGTTTTCGTTTTCGTTGGCTACCCATAAAACAAAAATAATAATAACAACAACAATAACAAACAACTAAAACAACAACTACAAATCCAAATTAGTCACAGCAAACGGCTTTCTTAAAGGGTGGGGGGAGGGGTCGGTTCCTCAAGCCACACCTACCACAAACAAGTCAGCCCACTCGATTCTTATCTTATCTTGGCCAATGGCTTGTTAAACTATCATATTGACCACATTTTATATTCAATCATAACCCGGGAATGAACCGAATTTAAGGTTAAACTTACTGATCACGTAGTCACTTGTTATCAAAAACCAAGTACTAACTAAGATAAGAAATTGGTGGTTGGGTTTGTCAGCAACTGCGTATAAATTGGATTCCCTTGCTGGCACCTTCATCAATTGCTTTTGCAGTGTGAACTATTAGGTACCATATGGTATTATCAATAGAAATTTAATGTGTTAACAACTCGAGAACGGTGATTGTATTCATTGATTAAGAATCAACTTTCGATTTGTTTAAGTTGTTTATTTAAACTGTAAGTATTTACTTTTTCGTTTCCAGGCAACTTACAATTTTTCTTTTAATTGTAATGTTCACAGAAATAGTTGAAAAATATATAATATTGGACTGTTACAATTCAGTTAGTAAGCCGTTACGTATTACGTTTTATCTCTCTACATTATTGGCCAAAATATGAAAACTATCAAAAATATATAAACTAAGCTAGTTTCAAATATTTGCCAAAATTTGCTCAGAAAGTGTTTCAATATTAAATTAAATTATAAATTCGTAATGTAACAGATTGGGCACAAAGCGATTATTTCACGCAAATTGCATTTGAATTTTTGGCAGTATTTCTTGGTCTTATACGGTATAAGGCAACCGCATACCGCTTGCGCATGCAACATCGAACGCAGACATCGAGCTCAAACTGTTAAGTCTGCGCGCACCTAACAGCGCTCAACAGTGCCATTTTGAGCTTAACATTTCCATTCCGAGTATAACAGACCGCTTGCACAGCTACTGTTAACAATTATTTAAATTTTGTATTTATTTTATATTAATTCAGCAATTTTGTAATGTGCCAACAATCAACTCTAAACTGAAATTAATTGTAGAATTTTATGTAAAATTCTGGTAGAAAGTAGAAACCTTTAATCTGGGTACGCGGCAATACCTGTTAACGATCTTATTTGTTTGGTTCGTGCGTTGGCGGTTCGATGTGCAACGCAACGTAAGAGATTACGTGCCGAGTTACGTTTTGGTGTTAGTCCGCGGCAAACACTCAACGGCAACGGGTCGGAACGCGCGTGTCGGCAAAACCGCAACAAACGGCGAAAGATACAAAAACATTTCAGAGACCGAAACCGAGAGGAGCATTGATAAAAATATTGAGTCAAACCAAACCCAAAAGTGCAGACCGAGACACCGAGGCTGCGTGTGTGTACTACTGTGTGGGAATCGAATCGAATCGTATTCGAATTCGTATTGTTTAATTAATGAGTGCGTGCATTAAACAAATTATACAAAATTAATTTGTATGCAAAAATATAAACAAATGAATAATAATTGAAATTGGTGAAATCCCACCGATTCATGAATGATATAATTATCACAAGTAATTGATTTTTGCAACGAATTTCATCAGCGGGCGCAAGAATCAAAGTTAGTGAAAGGACTTTCGATTTCACGCTCAATTGATAAGGAGTTTCTGAAGTGATCAAATAAAAATCGCACAATTTATAACAAGAACTGCAACAAGAACAACAATAACAGAGACTGCAACATTGGCAGCAGCAACAACAGCGATAACAACACCAACAACAACAGCAACATCTGCAACTTGGGCAACTGCAGTGCAGAGGCAACGCCGTCTCGTCCGTCCAGCAAACAACTGACATCGTCTGTCTACGCCTGATACACAGATACATATATAGACAGACCTATATATACTATATATGTGGTATATGTAAAAAACGATCGCGATCGATACACACACACACATACATGCGTGTACATATGTACTTGCTGCGACGATCCCCTATATAATCGACCACACTCACACACACACACTGATACGTGTGCGTGTGTGCGAGAGTGTGTGTGTGTGCGCGCGTATATATATCTAGGCAGAGTAGAAGATATATGCGTATGAGCTAAACGCGGCGCACTCTGCTCTGCTTTTTTTCTTTTATAATTACTTTTGTCTAAAATTAGAAAACGTGTGTGTTGTGTTCGTCGGGTGTGTGTGCTACTACTACGTGCGAGTGCGTGTGTGTGTCCGTGTCCGTGCGCCCGTGTCCGTGCTCGTCTCTCTCGCTGTCTCTGTGTCTGTGTCTGCTATATCAACAACAACAGCAACAACAGCAACAGCAGCAACAACGGCAACATCATCATCACCATCGTCATCAGAGACAACAGAGACACACCACAGTGTGCCTGTGTTTGTGTGTGTGTGTGTGTGCCAGAAAACACTCGACAGTGAATCAGGCAACGGCTACGTCTATATAGACAGATCGCGTATACGCGGCGAGACAAACACTAACATTATCGGGGGGCCAGCCTACGAAAAGTGTATCTCACAGATACGCGCGCAGCGAGGATTACAATTACAACACCAACACCAACAACAACGGCAGCAGCAGCAGCGGCTACGGCAACATCAGCAACACGAACGAAGCGTCGCAGCGCACGCACGAGCGAACCGAAGCAGCCAATCGGCAAGAGCCGACGGCAGCCGAACGAACCGCCGAGCGGCGGCGAATCGTGCACGAAACGCGAACGCGTGAAAAACGTCGTGAAAAACGCGCAAAGCAGCAGCAAAACAAACAGCAAAAATCAAAACCAAAACGAAACGAAACAGAAAATAAAATATACGAAAAATCTGAGAGAAACAACAAAAATCAGCTTCAAAGTAAACGCCACGCGACGACCTTAAGTCTACCAAAGTCTATCAAAGAGGGGCTGGGGGCGTGGCCACAGAGCGTTGTTAGTGCGTCGACTCCCAAGGCGCTCAAGTGAAACGCGAACGCGGCGCGACGCGGTGCGGTACGAAAAAAAAATTAAATAAAAAGTTCTTCACAAAAAATTCAACATAAATAAGTGCAATAACAACAATAACGACAACAACAACAATCGAAAGAACGACAGCAACAAAAGCAAGCGCGACAGCAACAATAACAAACACGAATCCAAATACGAGCAGCAATTTATTTATTTAAAGATAAACGTATAGAAATTTGCATTGCCAAAGCAGACGATCGGGCCAAAATGAGTCACCAACAGCAGCAGCAACAACAGCAACAGCAACATCATCAGCAGCAACAACAGCAATTGGTCGCAAAGTTCTCATAAATATTATGCTAGAATCTGTCAAACATTGACCAATTCTCTCTCTCAATCTGTCTCCCTCAATCGCTCACTCTCTCGCTCTCTCAGACTGTCAGTCTTCTCTCTCTCTCTGTCGTGTCGCGCGCGTGTCTCTTTCGCCGTCTCTCAAAATGCTACGAAACTATCGAAAGTATTTGCAGGATAAACGAAAATACGACAAGGCACAGCGACGACGCAGCGACGGCAACATTTGCCAGGACTAAACGAGCAACGAGCAACACAACACACCAGCAGCAGCAGCAGCAGCAGCAACGACGACAGCAGCAGCGAAGTACAACGAGAGCGAAACGAGAGCAACGACAGCAATCGATATCGATAGAATTGTAAATAAAGCTAGGACAGCAACAACAACAACTTTAGAGGACGCCATGTATGCGCAACATGTGCGCAAATGGAGTCTAAAAACGCAACCGCAACTAATGCCATTGATATCGCTAGCAATATACGTCAGCAACATGTTGCTACTGTTCGCATGTGCGCCGACGATAGCAGCAGCAGCAGCAGCAGCAGCAAACACACAACAACAACAGCCAAGCTCATGGGAAGCTGATGAAAACAGCTACTACATTGCATTGCCACAGCAGCAGCAGCAGCAGCAACTGTTGCTGGCGGACAATGGCAGCGGGAGCAACAACCACAACAGCAACAACAATATTTTAAGCAGGCTGCTCAGCCGGCCCAGCAGTAGTCTTAGTAGCACTAGCAACATTAAGTTAAGGCCAGCAACAGTATTCGATGCCGGCAGCCGACAGCAGCTGCCACAACAGCAACAGCAACAGCAGCAGCAGCAGTCACAGCAACAAGTTCCAAATACACTAATAAATAGTCAAATATATAAATTATTATACAATGGCCTGCCCAACAGCCTGGCGACGAGCAGTAAAACGCGCCGACATGCGCTGCCACAACAGCAACAGCAGCAGCAACAACAACAGCAGCAGCAACAACAGCAGCAGCAACAACAGCAACAGCGGCTGCAACTTAGCAGCAGTTCAGCGCGGCAGCAGCAGCAAATTGCAGCTGCCTACAACTACAGCAAGGCGCGAGCCACTTCCACAACAGCAGCAGCAGCAGCACAGCGCATGTTCATCGAGTCCTACGAGCTGCCCGAGAGCAGCGAAGCGACGCTCATGCAGGAGCAGGCAGCGCGCAATCGTCGCGACTTTGGCAGCAGTCAGCGACGCGGCGCTGGTGGTCATCGCCAGCAGCAGCAGCAGGATAAACGGGAGCATCGCCGCCAGCGACAGCAGCAGCGCCAACAGCAAAAGCAGCTACAACAGCAGCAACAATACCATCAGCACCAGCACCAGCACCAGCATCAGAAGCAGCAGCAACAGCGTCGCAAACATCCTCGCAAGCATCGCAATCGACAGCGCGCGGGTCGCTACTGTTCTGCCCGTGATCCCGCCCAACTTGCGTATGTGGCGCCCACAGTGTTCAAGGGCGTCTTCACCTCCATGACGGCAGACAGGCGAGCCAACTTCTCGGCCACCATGAAGGTGTTGCAGGTGTACAAGCAGCAGCGCGACCTGCAACTGCCCCAGTTGGTGCGACTGCAGTTTGCGCTGCGCAACACGAGCGGCGAGTGTGACATCTATCGGGAGCATCTGCTGCCGCGTGGTCTGGTGCGTGGCAACGACCTGGAGCAGTCGTCCGACATCACCTACATGATGTTCGTGCAGCAAACCAATCCCGGCAACTTCTCCATCCTTGGCCAGCCCATACGCGTTACGCAATCGGTGTTGGAATCAGTCCAAATTGCTGTGAACGAAACTTATGGTGAGTGCAGTGAGATTTTATTATGCTTAAGGTACAAGAATATATAGTATATATATATATATATATAAGTAAGGCAGTTCAAAGATGCCAGGCTGACTTTATAATACGTAAGTTTGCAGGTAGTTGAATGAAAGACGCATTAAAATATATTATAATAGTATTTTAATAGAACATTTGAATGATGCCAACTACGATATGATATGATATGACTCTGATATGATATTATATTATATTCCTGACTGTACAAGATATAAATAAGTTATAAAGACTTGGCAGATAGACTATATATCTTATTTACAACTCATATAAACTGGGGAGGCTCTCTCTTTAGATATTCTTTATATCTCCTAAAGTCAGGAATATCTTATTAAATCATATCACATTTCTTCACTAATATATAAAGTCTTTATCCATCTGTGTCCCTCTCTCTCTCTCTCTCCCACTCTCTCTCTTTCTTTACATACCTCCTTCTTCAACTGCCCTAAGAAGTTCACTTCCTTTTTCTAAAGAATTTCCATTCAAATATTCTGCAGAGCATAAATCCCTTTTTTCTGTAATCTGTAAACTGATTTGCATTAGATTGAAACTCTTGAGGAATTTCCTACAAGCTTATCGATGCATTTCTATCTCTTTTCCGCCCACTCAAGTCGTTCGCTGTCTCTGCTCTCTGCATGGCGGCTGCTTCTTTCTACCAATTTTTTATTGTTGCTGTTGTTGCTGTTTAATGAAAATTTACCTTTTTTTTATAGTGAATTTCTTATTTGCCAACTTCACGCTCTGCTAATATCCACCAGACCGAAATAATTTTATGCAACACACACACACACGAACACACTCACACACATACATACACACTCTCACACACACACACAGACAATGTTGGAGCTGCCGTCGCACATGCGCCGACGATTGCAATTTTCAGTCCAGGTCCGCATCCAGGCAGTTCTTCATCAGCTTCCACAATTTGGTCGCTTGGGCAGCAACAAGAAAAGCTCAGCCTGAGAATATATGTTGCTGTTGTTGCTGTTGCTGCTGCTGTTGCTAGTTGCACATTTTAATTAAATTCGCATTAATTTTGTGCTGCTCCCCAAGTTGGAAAACTTTGAAAACTCATTTCTTCTGGCCTTCGCCGTCGTCGTCGGCATCTGCAGTCGACCTTTGCGGTTGGCGTACCCAGCCCTAAGTTGCTGCTCTTGCTGTTGTTGTTGTTGCTGTTGCTGTTACTGCTGTTGTTGTTGTTGTTGTAATTATTGTTGCGTTGCGGTTCATGACGTTTGCGTCTGTAAAGCGACTAAGTGCGCCCAACGAGATCCCGACTTCAATTATATACACTATATATGCATGTGTATGCTAGTTTGTGTGCGAGTGTGAGCCAGTGTGTGTGTGCCAGTGTGTGTGTGTGTGTGAATCCCCCGCCTCGGCTTGTCGCGTTTCATTTTTTCTTTCTTCTTTTCTTATTTTTATTGTCTTTCGCCGTCTTTGCTTTGTTTCAGCGCGATCGCAATTAGATTTTTAATTCATTTTTTGCTGCTGCTGCTGCCTCTGCCTCTGCTAGTGCTGCGTCTTCTTTGGCTTCCGTCATGGCTGTCGCACACAGAAGCAGCCACGGTAGCAGCGGCAGGGTGGGGCTGTGCAGGGGACAGGGCAGAGCCGGGGCGTTGCCGAAGGCAGAGCTCCATTTGCAGCCCTTTTTATGAAATCAGCTGCAATCAGCTGTTCTTCCTCTCTCTCTCCCTCTCTCTCTCTCTCTCTGGCTCTTCTTCATTTCCCCCTCTCTCTTGTATACTCTTCTTCCTTCTCCTTTCGCTCTCCTCCTCTCTGGCTGCCTCGCTGCCTTTGCTCGTCTTGTGTTTATTTACTTATTGCTGCCCCCGCCTGCAATTGTTCCTTCGGCTTCATGAATGAATGCTCAGTACGGTAAGGAATCGAGGGGCAGGAGGGAGGAGAGAGGAGGGCAGGAGTTGCCCTGAGGCACACAGGATATTTACTTTTTCGTTCGTCTTCTGCCGAGATTGATTTATTTTGCTTGGCGCTTTTGTTGTTGCGCTTTGTTTTCGGCAAACGCAGCAGAAAATTTGCATCTGCTTTTGAAGATCTGCCAAGCCAAGTTGATCGACGATTTCGTTTTCGTTTTCATTGTTGTTTAACTGTAAATGGTGTCCATGCACCAAATGCATACTAATCACACACACACACACGCACACACACTCACACCCTTATAAATACAGTTAGTTGATCCACCCACGCCCCGCTTAAGCCGCATATGATTTTCGTCACATTTACATATCAATAAAGCATCAGCACATCAATCCCAGCTGAAGATCGTCAGCAGCAGAGATCTCATAAAAGTCAATCCAATCAGTGTCAGACAATGCGCGGATCTAACTCGATCGATGACAAAAAACCCAATATAGACTAGTATAAACACACTCTTACATGATTCAGTTTGGTTTCTTCCAACTCCGAAAGAAACTCTGAAGCAGCGTTAATCATACGCACCGTGTGACGACAGCGCAACACGCTCTGCTTAAAACTAATTAAGCGGGGCTCCTTCTAACTTGAATGAGTCGGTATTTTCATGAATTAACTGGTCCACGTTGACGACCAATTTGCACCCACGCCACACAGCTTGAGGAGGTCGCGAAGGGGCGAAGGGGCAGCGACAGCGACAGCTCCAAATTTCTCACAGTGCCGACAAAAATGTGACTTCAAATATAAAAAAGGCCATGTGAAAAATAAATAAAAATAAATGTTTTATTTTGGCCTTTTTTTGGCATGGGCTATTATAGTTGAGCTTCTTTCTTTATCTTTATTCTGGCTGCGGCTGCTGCTGCTGCTGTTGTCGTTGTTGTTGCTGAGGTGTTAAGTAAATTAGCTGCTCATAAAACATCATTTGCTTTTGTGTGCGCGTCGTTACCAGCAGCAGCAGCAGCAGCAGCATCGATTGTTGTTGTTGCTGCTGAATGCGGCGGGTTGTTTGTTTTGGTTAAAAGCGGAGACAAACTGGCAGTGCTCGAAATGCCGCCAAGCAAGCAGCAGCAACAACACAGTCACAACAGCAATAGCAAATCAGTAACAGCAACAACACAAGAGCAACACCTTCAATCAGCGCACTATAATATGAGTATATTAACTATATTATATAATCCGCTGCAGCATTGAACATCAATTTGTGGTTTTATGTCTGCTGTCAGCATGCCAGCCAAGCAATATAGCCATGTATAGGGTATATTGTGCAGGGTATAGAATGACAAGCTGCAACTTGTGTCACTGGCGAACCTTGACTGTGTGTCTCCACTTACGCTGCGGAAAACTCAAGCTACACTCGTAGCACGCTACCTCTTTTCCTCTCTTACTCTTTCCTCCCTCTTTCCCCCATTTCTCTCCCCTCTTTATCTTTCTTTCTTTCTCCATCTTTCGCTCTCTTTTGCTCTGCTCTGGTTGCACTTGTCGCGCTGCGATTGCACAAGCGGAAAACGATTTAGCAGCAACAGCAGCAACAAGAGAACAACAGCAACAGTAGCAACAGCAACAATAACAACAATAACAACAGCAGCGACAGCAGCGCGCATTTATTTAGGTCAACGCCTACGTTGCAGAGAGACAAACTTACTCAACGGCAGCCACAATTCATCATCATAGCTGGCCTGCCTGCCTGCCTGGTGTCTGGTGGTGCTACCTGGTCAGAAGACTATTTTTTGGCGCTGCTCATTTAGCGTCACGCCAGAGAAGATCCAACAACAACAACAGCAACAACAACAAGACGACGACAACTGCGACTCTTCTTCCTCTTCTTCTTTGAGTTTTCTCGTTTTTGGTAATTAAGTCTGAATGGCGGCGCTAGACGCAGCAAACCTAGCGAGAACAACTAGTCAAAGGGGGGGCAGCAGCATTGCTTGGGCGTACCACCACCACCAGCAGCAACAGCAGCAGCAACAGCAATAGCAACAGCACCACCAACAGGGGTAACGGACAGTTGTGAGAGTGTGCAGGGGAAGGGGGCCCCAATGTTAGCGGTACCTAGGGGCCGTTTGGCATGTGGGAAATAGAAAATTATAACGAAATGAAATGAAATTTTCAAATGGCATCGCATGTTGCTGACTGTTGCGAGCCACTCGCCACTAGTCGTCGCCACTTGCCAACCCCACCTTCCCCTACCCCCTCACGCACAGTGCTGCCCGCTGCCCGCTCGCCTTGCCACTCACCCCTCGACAGCCTCAGCCGGCGTTTATGAGTTTTACGCTATTTCTGGCCCGCCGACAGCAGCAACAGCAACAGCAGCAGTAGCATCGCGAGGGGCAACTGTAAAGCATTTCGAGAATAGGAAGACGTCGATGTCGTCGCCTTCGTCATCGTCGACGCCTTGCCAAAAAAATATTACGCTTGTTAGCCCCACCAGACTCTGACTGTGTGTTTGTCTGTGTGTGTGTGTGTCGACTCGACTGTGATTCGCATTTGGAAATCAGAGACGCGGCATCTGCCTTAGCTGCCTTAGCTGCCCTGGCTGCCTCGAGTGCATCCGTCGCACACCTAAGTTCGTGTGGCGCTTCTGTGTGCATAAATATCAATGGCAGCCACTGTGCTTCCCTCGCTCGTGCCTCTAATGGCCACCAATCAGCAGCCCCATCCACTTCCACTTGCCAGCACACACAGCATCCGCCTTGGCGGATGTGACATAATCCAATGGCTAAAGGCGATCATCGGCCATCGACTGTCCATGCAACCGAGTAATGCATAAAGCGCATGGCATTCATAAGGTCTCTCTCTCAGCCTGTGATCTGTCAGATCTGTGTCGGCGATATCAAAGCCAAAGCGGACGCCCCACAGGTGGCGCTTCCCCCCTGCCATCGCACATTAATTATTCAATTTAACGCCGAACTTCGAATGCCTTTAAATCGATTCATAAAGACTCTTCTCGGAAGCGCCTTGAGTCAGAGTCAGAGTCTTCCATCATTGCTTCAACTAAAACTAAGACTATAATCTGTACATATATATATATATATATATATTATATATATAACATTTAAAATGAGAAAAACACAAAGAAGAACAATTAAATTTTGCTAGACAATAAAATAGAATTTTGAATATATATTTCTTGAATATTTATGATAACTTAATGATGCAATTCTGAGAAATGTGATCAAATAAATGTTTACAAAAATTGCCTAGAAGAATGACGATGTTCTCTCAAATATTTCAATATATATTCGAAATTTTGAATGCGATGTTTTGAATATTGTATAGAAAATTCTTTATAATATGATATATTGATATATTGATATATTGATATATTGATATATTGATATATTGATATATTGATATATTGATATATTGATATATTGATATATTGATATATTGATATATTGATATATTGATATATTGATATATTGATATATTGATATATTGATATATTGATATATTGATATATTGATATATTGATATATTGATATATTGATATATTGATATATTGATATATTGATATATTGATATATTGATATATTGATATATTGATATATTGATATATTGATATATTGATATATTGATATATTGATATATTGATATATTGATATATTGATATATTGATATATTGATATATTGATATATTGATATATTGATATATTGATATATTGATATATTGATATATTGATATATTGATATATTGATATATTGATATATTGATATATTGATATATTGATATATTGATATATTGATATATTGATATATTGATATATTGATATATTGATATATTGATATATTGATATATTGATATATTGATATATTGATATATTGATATATTGATATATTGATATATTGATATATTGATATATTGATATATTGATATATTGATATATTGATATATTGATATATTGATATATTGATATATTGATATATTGATATATTGATATATTAATATATATATATATTGATATATTGATATATTGATATACAACGTATACTGGGTTACTACTTTTTATAACTATATTCGTATATATTGCACTGCTCGTGCAAAGCTCTTCTGATCTTTAACATGCCCAACACCCTCTCAAAGGTGATGACCAAAAGCCGCCGCTCAATTAGCCAGTCAAAATTTTGCGTTAATTTTCGCGGCACTTGCGGCACATTCCAAATAAATAGCCAGAGCAGCAGCTAAGATAAATGATAAGCTCAGCTCGTAAGTGTTGCTGTTGTTGTGCCTGTTGTTGGTGTTTTTGTTGTGTTGCTTTTGTTGCTGTTGGTGGTGGCACTAATTGTTTTGCCTTGCTGTTAATTTCTGCCCGCATAAACGCAGCGCCCTGGGCCACCTTCTGCTCCACTAAAGCAGCCCGCTAGCTCCCCTCCCCTCACTTCTCACTCCTCACTCTTCTTCCCGCTCTCCTCAGTCCACTCCCCTCACTCCTCCACCCGCTTAAGGAAACCGCTGTTCAACAGTTGCGCACGCGGCCAAGATTAATGAATGACTCTGCAGCGAAACTCGCGCAGCTTATTGAAATTGATTGATATTTTCAGAGATATATGATATAGTATGTTATGGTATATAGTTTTGAGAAATCGTCTGCTTCATTATTAGTTTCCCATGCTACACTTAACGTGGCCTAATGGTTTAACTAACCGTTCGATTTGGCCACATTCCGTTTGAGTAGTCTGCAATTTGCGTTGGCGGCGCAAGCACTTTGAACTCACTGTGTGCGGGGGGGCGGGGCAAGTGACCTGGCCATGTACTAGGCGGAAATACTTAGAAGAGAACTGGCAGATCTACTCACTGTAGATACTCTGTCCCGCTCTGTTGCCATCCTTGTCTGACTATCTTAATTACGCATTAATAAAAGCTACGCCCCAGTGCCAAGTTGCCCCATTTCCTCATCTATCTACTTCAGTGGCAGCAACACCTTCTGCTTCAGCTGCAACAGCTTGAATAATTTGCCTTTGATTCGGTTGCTGCTGCACTTGCCACAACTTGTGGCGCATCGCTTGCAGCTCCCGCTGCTGCCAGGCAATATATTCTCTTTAGCTCGATTGCTTTGGCGTTGCTAATCGCTGTGTTGCATTGATTAAGTTGTTGTTGTTGCAACAAGTTATTGCACTTGCAAACGCCGCTTGACTATTTAGCTATTTGGCTTGCTTTTTTGGCTATATTATCGCTTACCTGCGTGGGAACTAATCTCCGCTGCACACAGGTAGTAGAGTTGCTTGCAACAATTGCTTGCCACATGTTTGACTCGCTACGGAAATTCCACGTTGCGCCCCTTGCCCGCCTTTTATGATGAATTTTTGTCACTTGGCGTGAGGCAGCTCGCGGGGTTTTTCCGGCCACTGGCGGAAATTCCACTCAGTGTGGCACAGCAACAGGCAGTGCAAAAGAGAGAGAGAGAGAGAGGGAGAGAGAGCAGAGGCAAAGTGCAACATTTGCGCATATGAAAATTATATAAAATGTGTATTATTAAATGGCAAATTGCTTCCAATCAACTGCTGTTCTCTCTGCCGCTGCTGCTGCTGCCGGCCGGCAAGCTGACCGTGTGCTATAAAAATGCCAAAAAAAAGCTAAAATTGCCGCTGGCTGCTGCTGCTACGTAAAGCGCGCGCGGGGCACTTGCCACTGGGGCAAGCCGAGCGCGTGTTTGTCTTTTTGGTTCCCATGCTTTGTTTGCACACACACAAATACACACGTACTCACACGCACACACACTCACACACACACACGCATGGCAATTTCAAGTTGGAGTTGCATTTTTAGCAGCATTTTTGTGCGGCATTTCATTCGTCGCCGCTGGCTACAAATTTGCTGCTGCTGCTGTTCTTGCTGTTGTTGTTGTTGCTGCTGCTGCTGCAGCTTCACCTTGTGCCGCGGCCAGCGAGCAATTTAAATGGTATTTAAATGTGTCTAAATGTAATTTTTGTGCTTTTAATTCGCATTCTCCGCTTATAAACGCGAACAGCAGCAACAGCAGCAGCAGCAATCCCAACAACAACAACAACATGCGCGACATAATTGAGCTGCTTCCCGACTTCAAGGCCACAGCAACATGTTGCTCTGTTGCAGCAGCAGCAACAGTTCTTAGAACTCAATAAGCAACATGTTGCTCTGGTGCAGCAGCAACTCAAAATATTTTCACACACAAAATTATTTCAACTTGCCACCAGCAGCAGCAGCAGTTGCAGCAGTAGCAGGAGTAGCAGCAACAACAACTTGC
The DNA here is from genome assembly GCA_018904035.1 of Zaprionus ornatus. Classification (NCBI taxonomy): domain Eukaryota; kingdom Metazoa; phylum Arthropoda; class Insecta; order Diptera; family Drosophilidae; genus Zaprionus; species Zaprionus ornatus. The sequence continues at coordinate 5,088,611 of JAEIFZ010000023.1, read as the reverse complement.
CTGACTGTGGCATGCCACACACAGCAAAACGGCAACTGTTTTTGCTAGCAAATAGCAACTTGCAACTGGCAACTTGCAACGCGCAACTTGCAACCAGAGTGGCCGCCACATGCTTGACCAGCAGCGTCCCCCTCCCCCCTCAACCCGTTCAGGCGTGGCGAGCGCATAAAGCATAAGCATAAAAAGTGCAAGCCGCCGTCCACAGTCCGCATCGAAAAAGTCATTATATGCGGACTCTGCAGTCGGCGTCGACGTCGCCTTCGCAGTCGCAGTCGTAGGCAACGCCGGCATTGACGTCAACGGCGACTTTGGCTTTGGCTGCGACACATTTGCTTAAATAACAACAACAACAGCAGCAGCAGCAACAACAGCAACAGCAGCAGTAGCAACACCAACATCAACAGCAGCAACAGTTGCTCGTTTGGCTGCTGCTGCCGCCGCCGCCGCAGTGCACAATTTTTTCTTTTTATTGCCACAGTTGGAAAATGCAGCAGAGCAGGGGCAGGGGGAGGCAGCAGGCAGCGAAGCAAGGAGGCTGCAAGAGAAAAAATAAAGTCGCTGCTGTTGCTGCTGCCGTGGCTGCTGCTGGTGTGTCTTGGTGTCTTGGGTGTCTTGGATTTCCAGTTTTCGGTTCCCACAATGCAAAATTAGGTACGAAGCGTCGTCCCCATGACGTAATTAGCATAGAGCAGTTCGCAGTCGTCGTCGTCGTCGTCGTCGTCGTCGGGAGCCCATAAAGCGAATTTACCGCACAGCGTGCCAGACGCACCGCAAAGGGGGCGGCTGCAGACTGTGGCAAGCCACGTTGCATGGTGGCAAGAAGTCGCAGTCGGGCTGGTCAGGTGAGCCATTGCCAGTCAGGCTGTGCACATGTGTGGCGTGCGAACGCGCAGCTGGACTGGAGCACGTCGTCATAACTCATGCGGCAGCCGTTGCAATTGTCGTCGTCGTTGCCGTCTGCGTCGCAGTCAACGTCGCAGTGGCAGCAGCAAAGAGTCGTCTACATCGTTGTCGTCATCGTACCGAAATAAAAACATTTCGTTTAACGATCTTTATCGCTGCGATTATTGATTGTTCACAGACAACGCTGGCAACATGCACAGGCTGGCAACAGCAACAATATAAGGCACATTAGCAACATGTTGCCAGCGCATTAGAAGCAACAAGGTTGATAACTGCAGTTGTTGCTGCATTTTTCTAATGTTGCAAGCAGTGTTTTTTTGCATATTGAGAATGTTGCAAGCAGTGCATTATAGTATTAATTATTAATTGCAGTATTTAGTATTTTGTATGCCTAATTAAGGTTAAGTTTGAAGTTATTTATAATATACTTTAAATTTTATAGATTAATATTATTATTTATAATATTTAAAGTGATTTCACATTTATTTTAAGTCAGTTCGGCAAAAGAACAGAGAGATTAATAAAAAAGTTAGTAGAACAGTGCGTAGTATAAATATATCTTAATAACTGAGCTGATTAGGAATCTATAAACTCAGCAGTGGTTAACATAGATCTAAAAGACCACAGTACAGCTCCTGCCAATTAATATATATAATAATAATCATCTTGGTGGATGGCTGGAGGTCAAAATGGTATAAAATAAATACAATTTATTTGTATTTTCTTATTTATCTGCGGTAACCGAAATATATTGGAAAAGAAATTACAAACAAATTGTATTTATTTTATTTATATTTATTTATAATCACTACACAAGTGTGTCTAGTAAAGAAATCATTATAGATTAGTGATATAAAAGACAAATCCAATCAAGAAAATATCACTTGAAAAATGAACGAACTTTCTTTTCAATTAAATATGCAAATTTAGCACTTTCATCTAACTTCTCTATACCCTGTAAATATTTAATACTTTTATTAAAATGCTGCACGCTTTCAATGGGACTCGTTAAGCGAGTGGAACTCTTTATTAGTCACACGTGTCAGGCTGGAAAATTGAACGGGCAACAAGTTTGCCGAGCCGTGTTCTTGCCACAATGTTGTTCTCAACTGGCTGCTGCTACTCTGTCTGTCTCTCTGTCTGTCTCTCTGGCTGTCTCTCTGTCTGTCTCTCTGTCTGTCTGTCTGTCTGTGCTGTCTGTCCTGCTGTCTTTGCTGACCAACTGACTAACTGACTTTTCACTTCTGCATCGTCTGCTGCCTCATCTGTTGCTTCTTCTTCTGCTGCAAGTTCTTCTTTTGCTGCGGCACTCAGCGCGCGCTTTTATATGAAATTCTTGGCATAGTTCGCCTGACAGCAGAGGCTGCTCTGCGGCGGCCTGTTGCCTGTTTGGTTCCTTGTTGCCTGCCTGCCTGCTGCCTGCTGCCTACTGCCTGCCAACCACTTATTACGTAATTATTTAGCCACGGCAGCATCGCCCTGGGCACGTGTTGCCAACTGACTGGCAACTGGCAACTCTTAACTGCCAACTGGCACTTGGGCACCTGTTGGTCTCAGCTCACAGACTGCGGCACTGCGGCAAGGCTGTGACTGCCACTGCAACTGCGACTGTGGCAGAGGCAGAGGCAAGACTGTGGCTCAGGCTCAGGCTCAGTCTGCGGCTATTTGTGCTATAATTTCAGGCATGCAGCTTGACTCTGTGGCAAGGGCAACGGCAACGGCAGCAGCGCACATCAATTCAATTTGCATTGCCTGCGCTGTGCCTTGCAGCTCAGCTTCTTGTGGCTGCCCCTGCCCCCACTTCTGCTGCCTGCTGTTGCAATTATTGTCGTTATACTTGTTGTTGTTGTCGCTTGGCATGCTGATAAGTTTTTGATAACGTTTCTACGTGCTGCTAATCTTTACGAGCAGTCAGCGAAATCAGAAATCAGAATGGGATTTGTCTTCGGGGGGCAGGGGCAGGGGCAGGGGCACGGTGCAGGGAGGAAGTTAACGGCACTTGCCAACTGTTTTACGGTCTCTTGCGGTTCGCAATTAAGCTCAGCAGCGTAGAAATTTCGATCGTTTCATAGACCATAAACCGGTGCACTGCGCTGCTGTTACGCTCTCACTAGCCCGCAAATGACGAGACAGCCAAAAAGTAAACGGTGCGTATGAGCAATGTCTTTATAAATATATTTCATTAAGCAGCCAGCAATTGGCAGACGACAGACAACAGTGCAGCAAGACAATGAAAATGCTGATAGAGCAAGAGGAATCTGAGATTTTGATAAATAATACCGCAAAGAATTTGAAATTCTTAAATATTTGAGATTCTACTCAGTTCATTCTGCTTCCTGTTGACTTTACTAGCTATAAAGTGTTCAGCAACTCATAAATACTACCGTTATTATATAAACTGACATAATCTTTGCTCATCTCTTGAGAATCTTAATCTCACACAATCTTAGCTCATCAATCGATGATCTCTTAAGTATTTCACATGATTTTGAGTAATTTTCGCCTGCTGTTTTGCCTGACACATCATTCACAGTGTATATACATATATTTTGAAAACAATTTTCCATTTCATTGAACTCTTGTATTTGAAAATTCCTCTAGAAAAACATCTTACAACACTTGGCAATCGTCTACACTTCCAGTTTCGCAAAGCACATCAAAAATTACAAGCAATTTTTCACTCAGTTTCTCTCTGTCTCTCCCTCCCTCTCTCCCTCCCTCTCTCTCTGTTGTGATGGCTCTGATTTAGTTTTGGATTTAGTCTAATGCTTTGTGTGTCTTTGTTTGTTGCCAAAAAATATTCGCTTGGCATTTTGTCAACTGTCAGCGACCACAAATTGAAACTCATGAGTTCCACTTATCAATGTTTTATGTCTCGTGTTTTGCCTTTGCTTTGGCGACATTTATCGACATTTCTCGCTGTGTTTTCGCCTTTAACAGCGATTTTAATTGTTTATTTATGCGTGGCGGCGTCTTAAAATTCCAGCATTAGTTAATGCGTTTATAATGCGCAAAATAGCAAAGACAGCAGCAGCAACAGCAACAGCAACAACAGACAGCAACAGCAGCAGCAGCAACAACAATTTGAAATTTGTGTGATTGTTTTGGCGCCTTCGCGTACAATTGACGGGGCAATTCCCACGCTGCGTATGAAATAAATTTCAAAAATTGTGCGCTCCTCTGTACATTTTAATGATGCCACCAAAAAGAAAGAGGAGAAGTCGAACGTTGAACGTCGAAAAAAAAAGAAACCAAACGAAAAGCGAACCAAAAACCAAAAATGAAACAACTTTGAAGCCGCCGCATGCTTTGGCCAAGTAATTTTCTCGCTTTCGGTTGCTTCGCTGCTTGCTTTGGGTTGTTGTTGTTCGGTTGTTTGGTTGTTCGGTTGTTAGGCGCCCCATTATAAATCTGCGCCAGTCTATGACAGTTTCTGGTCGACAAAAATGTGACGCCAAAGTTTGCCGTTTGCCGTTTGCTGGGGGCCATTGCTCGGCTCCCTCGGCCTGACGCCTGTCGCCGCTGACGTGACTGCAAATGAGCAGCGTGACAAACGAAGGGACAGGGACAGAGACAGAGAGAGAGAGAGAGAGAGTGAGGGAGGGGGGGGAGGTGTGTGACTTAGTGTGGGTGCTCAAAGATCTCGTGACTATCGTACACTGCTTGTTGGTCTCTTGCTTATCGGCGTGTATTACTTAGATAACTGCACACTTTCCCTGGCAATCAAGTAACGAACTTTACGCCCATGACGTGCATGCTATATATACAAATACAAACACAAATACAGAACGTACGACAAGTGTGTGCCATCGCACGGGAGTCCCATGTGACGTATACGCAATGTGCTTGTATCGTTGATAAACGGCAACGAGGCGCCAGGAAGCAATAGAAATACTTATGATGAGTATTCTGGGCAGGTGTGCAGAGTGACTGACTGCAATCTATCGATAAACTATCGACAACTATCGCATAACTACCGGGTTGCAGCGGGGCCAAACTGGCAGCAACTGTTGCTGCTACCAAAAGTTGTTGTTATTGTTATGGCTGTTGTTATTGTTGTTGTTGTTGATATTGCTGTTGTTTGTTTGCTGCTGCTGCTGCTGCTGCTGCTGCCAGACAGCATCACATCTTTATTTAGACACAGCAATGTTGCATGTTGCGCGCTCTTCACCAAATGCGCACCTTGTCGCACATTATTATGCAAAGAGGGTTGCACTATTTACCCAAAAATGGCCGTGGCTAATGATGATGATTGCCCGACTGGCTAAACTGGCCAACAATCGAGGCAAGTTGCTGCTGCTGCTGCTGTTGCACTTGGCCAAAACGGTGGCAGTGCGAGCAACTTGTTGCCAGCACAATTGTTTATATGTCATTGGCAATTAGTTGTTGTTATAACCACAAGTAGTTGCTGCTGCAATTGCCTGTGTGTGTGTGTGTGTGTATTTGTTTACGCTGGCTTCCTGCTGCTGCTGCTGCTGTTGTTGTTGTTGTAGTGCGACTATCTAAATATTTTGCTGTGAAATTTTGGGCAACGCAGTGCGAATTGTGCTTAACTTTTTCCACAGAATCCATGACTGCATAGAGAGATATCTACAGCAAATAGTCAAGATATATACAAACACATACATACATACATACGTACACACATAGCACGTTCCATTCGACTGCTGATGATGCCCGTGATTAGCAGCAACATTGTGTTGCGTTCTGCGCACTCAGAAACTAATTAAACAAGAGGGGGGCGAGCTGCCGCCTCCCTCTCTACCTCCTCCTCCCTCTCTGCCCCTGCCTGCGCATGACAAAATGACGAAATATTTATTTGAAATCTTTCATGTTTCATAAATTTATGTGCAATTTATTTTTAAAACAAACAACAACAGCAACAGCGCTGACAGACGCAGGGGCAGCGCACCCTACGAGACATGTTGCTGCCCCGCCCTGCCCTGCCCCGCCCCGCCTGAAGTGTGCCTAATTAGAGCTGTGCAACATCAGCAGCAGCAGCAATAACAACAACATGTGGCGCCATGCTTGTTGGCCAAAAAAGAGATCAAAGCGCCTTGCAACGCGTCTCAGTCTCGCCGTCGTTTGGCGCCGCTTATTGCGCAAAAAACGAACACCAGAGGCCGCCAGCAGCTTATTAAAAGTGGAAGATATTCCAAAAACTATTTATTGAGTGTGGAAGGGGCAGCAACAGTTGCTGCTTTTTGCATATCAATCAGTGAAGGCTGCAACTGTTGCTGCTGCTGCTGCTTCTGTTGATAATTATCAGCAGCAGATTGTGCGAAAGATGCCCCTGGGCCATTACGGGTGTTGAAAGCGCACAAATTGTGGGCTGTTATCAGGGCCTCGAATTGATATTGATATGAAAGCAATTAGCAGCAGTAGCAGCAACACCGGCAGCAGCAACAGCAACAGCAGCAACAGCAGCAGCGGCGACCTGCTGCTGCCAACTGGGCTGCCTCTTTCCATGGAAATTGTCAAGCTGTGACTTTGATCTGCGGAAATGTTCGGCAGCAGCAACAACTTTTGAATTTGATTTGAAAATACGGCCAGTTCTTCCCCCCAAACACACACGTACAGGGAGAGGGGGAACAGAGAGGGAGGCAGTTCCTACAGGGTCTTATTTATAGCCACAATTTTTATGCTCCATTTCGATGGGCCGACATAGACGGCGCGCGCCACGGCAGCGTCATTGCCGCGTTGCCCCTTTGAAGATCGCTCCCGGCCCCCGATCCACACATACACAGAGGGATCACCCGGGCAATCGGGTCTCTAACCACTTGATTGCACTTTTCGCAGCATAAAATATACATTTATGTGCGTGTGTGTGTGTGTGTGTGCGTGTGTGTGTGCGGGTGTGCGAGACTCGAAACGAAAAACAAAATTAAATGCCCAAAAACGAAAGATCAACAGCCTGTGGGGGAGGGAGAATGAGCGAGGGGGGGGCTGGGGCTGTTTGGGCAGGGGTAACTATATAAAATTGATTTCCCCAGCCGCACCAATGGCCGACAATGCCAAAGCGCCATTGAAGCGCAACCAAATTAATCTTTCAACGACAATTACAATTAATTATAAACGCCCCCGTCGACGCGGCGCGGTGTGGCCGCAATGAAATCCACCAAGCGAACCACAAAGGCCGCACAATGTGTGTGTGTGTGCGAGTGTATGAGTGTGTGTGTGAGTGTGTATCGACAGCTGTTTGCCGACGTCTGCGGCTACGTCTGGCGTTAAAAAGGCCGAACAGATCGAACTGCGACGAGCAGTTCAAAGCGAGGTTTTTATACTCTATCGAAAGTGATAGAGAGTTATTTAAATACCAGAAAATACCAACATTTCTAGCACTCGTCAGTTAATCAAAAACATCTATTTAATAGATTATTTATTTTGTATTTATTTATTTATTTATTATTTATTTATTTAACGTCAAAAAAGAGAGTCGATTTGAAATTAAAATTGAAATATAAAAAGAAAATAATAAAAGTTTAATATTTCGATTTTAAAATTAAATTTGGTAATAAATCAAAAGCTTTAAATTAATTAAAAATATATATATTTAAATTTAGGCTGGGGATAATAGAACAAGAACTCCCGATCCAACATTTGCTGCAAAGGATTGGGAAAAACCCAGTAAAACTCAATCAGTTCGGTAGATTAGTATAAGTTGTTAGGATATAGTGTAAATTGATTAGGGATAGACAGTTTAACAGAGTAAAGCGAGGACTCGGCGTTGAATGAGGTGCCTGATTCATTCAGCATTCACATTACATGGCATAAGAGTATTGAAATTCATTAACTTATTTTTTACATGCACTTTATTGCAAATTTAAACGCTAAAGATACTCAACATGTGCAACAAAATCAATACTAATACAATTTCTGACTCAAACTGTGATGAATAACAAAGATAAACATACTAAATAATTTAGAATTACTCATCATGGGGAAAATCCAAAGTGATTTCCAACTACAAACAAAAGAAAATATTGCGAATTCCTTGAAGAGTAATTAAAAGTTAAATATTCTTCCAGCATATAGTACAAATATGCCTCAAACTGATTGCGTTGCAAACAGCATCGACAACTTGTTATGCTCCTCCCTGGCAAGCACCCCTGCCCACCTCCCTGCCCAATTGGGGCTGCTAAGTGTGGCAAGCATTGCAATACAATGTAAACATTTCTGGGCTGCTGTTTTAATTTTCATCTTTCCGACGCTTTGCCCCATATACGCACACACACGCACCAGCACATACACCAGCAAATACACCAGCACATACACCAGCACATACACACACACATACACACACACATACACACGCACACTTACAAGCTATGCATCTATTCAAAATCCCATCTGTATCTATCCATCGAGCTATCTATCAGTCTCTGCGCACACCTAATTACAAAAAGATGAAAGCGCTACTTGAGGTCCCTCCCCCTCTCCCTCCCCCTCCTCTGCTCTGTCCCTCTGCGATCCCCGCTGGCGCTGTAGCCCACCCACTCGTAACACCTTGGCGGGTTTCTTCGCTTGTTTGTTGTCCGTGTTGTGGTCGCTCTTGTTCTCGCTGTTGTTGTTGTTATTCTCGTTGTTGTTGTTGTTCTCGTTGTTGTTGTTGTTGTTGTTGTTAACAGTGGCTACTTAATTTCGTATTAATAAACATCACAAATGTTGTAATCTTCTAGTTTGGCACTTTATTTATTTATTTGGCCAGCCAAGAGGAAGGGCAGGGGGAGGAGGGCAGGAGGGGAGGCGACTGTTCATTTGGTATTTTCATTTTCGATCTATTTTCGCAACGGATTTTCCCAAAATTTCGGCGTCAGTTGATTGACGAACTGTTCCACAAGTTGTTTAAACAAATTACCCCCGTCGCTATTGTTGTTGTGCAATTTGGTAGCAACAGCAGCAGCAACCAGCTGGCAACAGGGGCAACATTGGCTGTCTCTGTGGGTGTGGCAAATCCGTATCAGAATCGGAGTTCATTCGTGTGGAACAATTCGTATGTTTGCCATACTTAACTGTAAATGTGAAGCAATTTGTATTTTGAACTGATTTTGTTTTTGGGCAACTTGGGGAATCACATTCTCAACACATCGTTAATGTACGATACAACAAAGATATGTTATACCATAACAAGACTCCCTTAATGGCACACAGAGTATTGATGACTAATCGAGAGAAAGAGAGAAAGAGAGGGAGAGAGAGATGGGATGCGGGAATACCCACAACCCACAATGATAAAAACACTTAGTCAACTTAAAGTTGGCGCGTGTTGAGGGGGGCGCACTGTAGCAAACCCCGACGACAGTTCTAGGAAAAGAAATATAGTGGAAAAGTTCAGTGGAGATGATGATGATGATGATGTTGCGATAAGAGATCAAAATGTTTAACAAGCGGAACAGCAAATTTTGCCAATGTTTCCAATGAGATAAGAGCGCACAAAATAGATACAAAGTGGCTAAAAAAAACCAAAGAAAAAGGAAAGAAAAGTAAAGAAGAAGTAAAGTAAAGTAAAGAAAAAGTAAAGTAAAGTAAAGAAAAAGTAAAGAGAAAGAAAAGAAAACTAAAGAAAAAGAAAAGAAAGTCTTATATAATGATTTCTAACTGATATAAAGAACCTTTGCAACAAGATAAATCCGAGAAGAGCTGAAGCTATGCCAAGTACTGAATGAGATAAGAGAGAGCAGGCAGATATTATTGTTACAGATATGTAAATATTACAAGATTATAAGGGGAAACAACAACAACAATTGGGCTGACAGGCGCTTACAATATATGAGCGAATAAACATTTCAACGAGCAAAACAAAAAAAAATAAAACAGAAGAGAAGAGAAGAGAACGGAAAACGGAGAGTAGAACAGCGCAGTAAACAGCGAAAATGGCTGTTAAAGATGGCAAGCAGCAAAGCGGATGCATTAAGGGAGCCAAATAAATAATAAATAATTCGCAGTGAGTGAATAAAAAAAAGGAAAAAAGGCTAAAAAGAAAACACTGAACTGCTTTTTTCGGCAATGCAGAAGGCAGAGAGAGAGAGAGAGAGGGAGATGGAGAGAGTGAGGAGAGAGACAGAAGGAGCGCTGCCAAGTGCTGCTGCTCATGGCCATCTGCCGCATCTGCAGCATGCTGCAGCGATCTATGAGGCAGCCCCCCTCACCCCTGCCGGTGCCTCTGCTGTCTGGAATCCTGAGCAGTTGAGAGCATTTTATGTGGCGTGTCAAAGAAATTTATTTTTGCGCACATTGCGGCAATTTCCAAGAAGTCACAGCGTGCCCCCCCGCCCCACTCTATGTGTGTGCATGTGTGTGTGTGTGTGTGCGTGTGTGCAGCGGCTAGACAACGCACTGACAACTCGCTCGATGAGTGCTTGCTGAGTTGCTTGCAAAGCGTACGAATCATGGCTAAAAAGGCCAAAACACTTGGGTTGCGTCATCCGTTTAATGGGGCGTATGATTAATTTTCCAATGATCTGTGGAATAGTTTCCCATAGCAGAACTTGGCCAGCTGACTTTTCACTGCACATTTTCACATTTTCCACAGCCAGCAACTGTTGCTGTTGCTGTTGTTGCTGCTGCTGTTGTTGCTGTTGCTGTTGTTGCTCCTGCTGTTGTTGCTGCTGCTGCTGCTGTTGTTGTTGCTGCTGTTGCTGCTGCTGTTGTTGTTGCCCATTTTGGACATTTAAGCCGCTTTTGGCATGCGTACAACTGGCGGCTTTTTCCTGCTATCCAGCTACAGCTACAGCTACAGCTTCAGCTCTCCCTCTCCCTTCCTCCCTCTCTCTCCCTCTCTCTTTCTCTCTAACTCCCTCTCTCTTTCTCTCTTTCGCGCTGTCTCTGTCTGCGCGCAGCAGCTGATTTATGTGCCTTCGTCGTCGTCGTCGGTGTTGCTGCTGCTGCTGCTGCTGCCGCTGTTGCTGTAGTGGTTGTTGTTGCTGCTGCAGTTGCTGCTGTTGTTGTTGTTGCTGTTGCTGATGTTGTGTAGGCGCGTTTCATGTAATCTGGCGGGTAATCCAAGTGGCCAAGCGTGAGAATTTTACTCATTGGCTTAACTCGGTTCATTTTGGCCAGCAGCAGCGAGCAGTTAAGCCAGCAACTGTCCAGCCGTCAGACAGAAGACAGACGGACAGCAAGAGACAGAGAGAGGGAGAGAGACTGGGAGAGAGAGAGAGAGAGACAGAGAGAGAGACAGACAGTACGGCCGAGCAAGGGGGCGACCGACTTCCGTATCATTTGTGTTCAATCAGCGAACATGCACCAAATTTTATGGTTGCCAGGTGCTGCAGCTGCAGCGCCACCTAGCGGTGTGTGTGTCGGTCTCTCTGTGTATGTCGGTCTCTCTGTGTCTGTGTGTGTCTGTTGGGTGGGTGTGAACCACGCCACACTTGAAGGTCGCACAGCCCAATCGCTCACCGACTACTCCCCCCTCCCTGCTCCCCCTTGCCTGCTGCTGCTGCTTTGGTTCTTTTTGTTGTGGGCGCGTTTGGCGATTTTCCCACGCTGATTAAAAACAAAAGCGAGAACTTGCTGTTGTTGTTGTTGCTGCAGCGGCTTTTGGCCAAAAGGATGCGCCACGGCTGACAAATGTCAGTGTCAGTTGAGCAGCAGGAGAAAGAAGAAGCAGCAGCAGCAACAGTTGCAGTTGCAGTTGCACAGAGTCCCACAACGTGTTCAAGATGATCGCGCGTGAGACTCGCCAGCGACTTTCCACCAACTGTTGCCAGTTTTCTTGTAATGTGCTCATTTTCCTTATGCGGCTCTAGCGCTGCGGGAAATTGGGTTAAGTTTGGTTTTGGCTTTGCCAGCGGCTTCCACTTCCATCTCTCTCTCCCACTACCTCTCTCTCTCTCTCTCTCTCTCTCTATCTAGCTCTTTATCTGCCTCTCTATCTTCCTCTCTCTCTATCAGCCCGTCTCCCTCTCTCTGTCTCTCTGTCATTGCCATTTGGACTTGCTCTAGATAATAAATTGTCGATTATGAAGCACGCAATGATGATGATAATGCTGCTGCAATGTCGCTCACAATGCTCATTATGATGTTGATGATGAGCAGACAATGACGATGAAGATCTTGGCTTATGGCAAACTTAACAGCCTTGTGGCTATTTTTAGAGCATCACTGACAAAAAGGGCGCGTCCCGATCTACAACTGGGCGATAAGCGACGAGGCAGCCGGCACAGACCAGGCCAGACGAGGCAGCCCAAGCCGGAGACTGAGCCGGGGCCACAGACATGCGCTGCAGAGGCACAGAGAGCGCTTAGTCATTCCACTTGTTGGCAGCTCACCCACGTAACCCAAGCGCTGACTCTGACTCAAACCGGCCATGACAACGACAACGACAACGAAGACTTGCTGTGGGCAACCTCCAACTTCACTCTGTTGCAGTTGCCACTGCCCCTGCTGCTGCTGCTGCGGCTGCTGCTGGGCTGGGCATGCAAAAATAATGTCGTCAGTGGAAATTGATCGATTTAAATGGAATTAAGATCATCGGCGAATGCAGAACAAACAAACAGACTGACTGACTCACTGACTTAGTGAGCAACTTGGCGACGAGGCAGCAACGCGGCTGCAACCTTCCCTGCCTGGCCCTGTGCCCTGCCCCCTCCTGCCTTACTCCTTTGCCATTTCGAGTGCAACTTAATTATGGCTTGTTTGCTTTGCGGCCGTCTGGGAGGTGCGCTCTGTCATTGCCAAACAATTGCAGTTGCTGATGCTGCTGCTGCTGCTGATGGCTATCAGCAATCAGGCGCTTTGTGCGCCAGCAACAACAACAACAAGTTGCGCTGATGAGCAGCAGCAGCAGACGCCGCAGACACATTCAAATTGTTGCCCAGTTGCAGTTGCAATCATAACAACAACAACAGCAGCAGCAACAACAACAACAACAACAAAGCAAAGCAAAGCAAATCCCAATTCCAGATAAGAAGCTGGAGAAATGCTTTGGCCTTGAAACAAATCTGGCGACGAAAATTAAATATATATAAGCATATATAAACAGAGAAAGGGGGGGAGGGGAGGGGGAGAAAAGAGTGAAAGAGAGAGAGAGAGATGCAGTAGGGAATGTGTAGCGTAAGGAAGAGACAGAGATAGCGAGAGAAAACAATGCATTCGAGTAGATTTTCACACGCTGTCGCCAGGGCAACAAGTGCTTGTATCTTTCTCTCTCTCTGTGTGTGTGTGAGTGTGTGTGTGTGAGTGTATCTGAGTGTATTCATGTTTCCAGCAAGCATATGTTGCTGCGCCTGTGTGCCGCTGATGACGTACAAACTTGCTTAGATTCCGTTATCTGACAGGGCTGCAACGCAGGCGGCAGATAAGAGGCAGCAACAGTTGAGTTACGAATTGGAAATCAACTCAGTCCATGACTTAAACGAATAAACTCAAAGAATACATTTATAAGTCAACTAAAAAGTGTTAAGTGATCAGTTAGTGTTCCTATAATAAACTGATGATGATGAGCAGATGCAGACTTTGATAATGATTTGTACGATATGTATGTATATATATATGTATTTATATGTATATATATGTATGTATATATAAATATATATATATGTGTATTTCTTACTCTGTCTAAGTTATTCTTAGCTGAACTGCAGCCCTCGCAGATGCAGACTTTGATAATGATTTGTGGGATATATATGTATATGTATGTATATATTTATGTATGTATGTATTATATATATGTATATATTTATGTATGTATGTACCATATATATGTATATATTTATGTATGTATATATATATATATATGTATTTCTTACTCTGTCTAAGTTATTCTTAGCTGAACTGCAGCCCTCGCAGATGCCGACTGCTCTCCTTCTTTCTCTCTCTCTCTCTCTCCTTGCCTGCCTTATCAGCTTTATCACTGCCGCATTGTTTTCGTTCACACGCCCCCAACACACACAGTACACAGCAAACAATAACAACAAGAACAACAACAACAACAACAACAAATAGGGAAAATACTTAACCAAACGCTAAATGGCAAGTCAAGAAGTTGTGGTAGTAATTCCACGCCAGGATTTACATAAAGTGACACCAAATATTTGCCTAACATTTTGACGGTTTCGTGAAAAACACGCCAACAGGTGGTCCCACACAATAACAACAATAACAAGAGTCCAGCAACTGCGCAGCTACGTCATCGGCAGCTTGCAGACTTTCAAATCACGTCACGGAAAATTTGTGACGGTTATTCTTGTTCTCATACTTGTTTTTCTTGCTTCCCTTTTGATCAAACTGCTTTTACAGCAAACAACAATAAATTGTAAATCAATTGGCCTACTCTGCCCCACTGTCCCTCCGTCCCTCGGTCCCACTGTCCCCAGTTGTTTGTCTGTTCAGTTTGTTTGTTTGTTTGCTGCAGCGCCAGCGTTATACACAGCCTCCGCCTCCGCCTCCGCCTCCGCCTCCGCCTCCGCCTTTGGCTCTGATAACACTATGCAACAAATCTTGTGGAGCTGAGACGCGCTCACACGTGCCACTTATCTGAGTTCTATAAATATTTAACAATTCCTTGACTTTCCACGCTGCCCAATTTCTTGAAAATTTGCCATGCATTTGAGAGCTTTTAAGCTGAATTAGTTTTCTCGGTATATTACTTAGTATCTATGGTATAAAAACGCCATTAATGGGTTACTCAAATATTTCTGTTTGCCCAAGATAATGATATCTTAAGCATGATATTATTGTTATGTTTCTCTTCAGCGCTCTTGCATAGCTGAAGCAATGCTGCGACTCATGATTCACGGTCAGCACAAGCAGATCAAAGCTTGAACTTATCAGGGGCAGCAGCAGCAGCAACGGCGACCGCAAGCAGCTGCGATATTGATAAGCCACCTGCAGCGCTCGGCATTAGTCAGAGAAACGTGAGAAATTATGCGCCAAGATAAGAATAAAAGCCGCTAGAAAAGTTCGCATAGAGCGTGCTGTTTATGTTTATGACGACGACTGCGATGCTGATGACGATGCTGCCGCTGTTGCTGCTGCTGCTGCTGCTACTGTTGCCATGAATCGGATTACAGAGAGAGTAAATAGAGGCAAATGGAAAGATAAATAGATACAAAGCAGAGTAGATATATAAGTGAATGGGTGTCTAGATAAATAGGATGAAGAGTTGAATAGATAGATGCAGTCTAATGTAAATATGGTAGAGATGGTTACATTGATGTATCAGATACAAGATGCGTAAGAAGATACGTTAACATAGGTAAGAAATATACATTGATATATGCATATATAAATGAAGAAGTTGTCTATATACTAAACAGAGTTAGACAGATGTTATGATACTTAAATACATATACATACATACAATATATTTATATTGTACAATAATACACAGCTAAATAGATGTAAAGTAACTATGATATAAAGGCTCATTGATACATAAATATATTTCTATTTGGGTACAGAAATATGTTGACAGATAGACAACACATAGATATATTACATATATAGTATTCAAATATATATAAAAATATATAATATATATAATATAATTAATATACAAATATATTTGCAATTATATGCACAAAAATATATACAAATATATGCACAAATATATGTACAATACAAATATATATACAAATATATATGAAAATAAATATACAAATATATATACAAATATATATACAAATATATACACAAATATATGCACAAATATATATACAAATATATACACAAATAAATATACAAATAAATATGCAAATACCCGTAGTTAGTTAGCTATATACTTAGGCAAAGCTAGGTGTCTAGTAGAGATACGCAGATAGAAAGATACCCAGCCAGATACCCATCTAGATACCCAGATAGGCAGATAGCCAGTAGGCTCTGGCTTGTCGGTTCTGGGTCGCAACGCACGCTGCTCTCGGCTGGGCCAACAGCTGGGCGAACAGATTTGCAAACTCACATCAAAAATAGAGCGACGTCGGCGGCGGCAAACAAAGAAAGCAAATCAAATCAAATAAACAAAACAAATACGAGAGATGCCGATCGTAAAAGGGGAAGATAGGGCAGCAGAGGAAGGTGAAGAGGGAGCTGCAGAGCAGGGGAAAACAAAAGGGAGGAACAGCAGCAGCAGCAGCAGCAGCAGGAGAAGTAGTAGAAGGAGGAGGAGTAGCAGGAGGCAGCTGCGATGAATTTGTTGGCATTTAGAGGCAGCAACTGTGGCTGCTGCTGCTGCTGTGGCTGCTTCTCTAGCTGCTGTTGATGTTCTTGCTGCTGTTGTTGTTGTTGTTATTGTTGTTGCATGGGGCAGCGATCCTCACTCACTTGACTTAATTAAACGGGGCAGGCAGTGTTATAAAAATATATATGTACCCGTCTGTCTGCCTGTGTGTGTGTCTGTGCGTGTGTGTGTGTGTGTCTATGTGGGACTGTCTATAGGAGGCGAGCGTAAAAAACGAGACGAAGTTCAAAGCGAAAGGCAGCGCAAAGTGCCAGCAATTTCAACGCAATGAAGAGAGAAAAGGGGGGAGAGAGGGATGGGAGTGCGAGCGGGCAGGCGATTGCGTGTGTTTGCATTTGCTGTTCCTCACTTATCGCTTATCTCGCTCGCCCACAACGCTCTCTGCAGATTTGCTGCGATTAGATGCGCTGCACTGCGATTTGCAGCTCAGTTGCACCTGCTCTTGCACTGCAAGTTGATAAAACACTGTATGTTGTTGTTGTTGTTGTTACTACTATTGTTGTTGTTGTACTCAATCTGTGTCTCAATCTGCGTTCAAAGGAAATCACATTGCGTATACGCAGCGTGCAAATAAACAAGCAAACAAACATGGATAAATAGACGCGCGACAATCGTTGCTCTGCTGTTGTTGTTGTTGTTGTTTTGCTTTGCCTGCTGCTGCTGTCTTCTATTTTATTGGTGCTGCCAAACGTAGCCTTCATTGCGCACACATTTTGACCACACGTGCCAGTCGGGCCATTCATCTGTCGAGGCGGCGGGCAGGCAGGCAGGCAGGCAGGCAGGCAGCTCGTTCAATTTGCCAGCTTCGTCGTCGTCTGCTTCGTTGCTTTTAGTATTCAGTTTTTCCGGCATTAGAACAACATAATTTGCTTGTTGTTGTTGTCGTGCTTGTTGTTGTTGTCGTGCTTGTTGTTGTTGTCATTGATGTTGTTTGTTGCTGCTTTGATTTCTGCACAGGAGATGCTGCAGCAGCAGGTGCGCTCCAGCCGTAACCAAACTGAAGCGGATTGCGCTTTGCATATGTATCCTTACTGTACTCCCCCCCACCCATAGAAATACAGTAGCTCTCTCTCTCTCTGCTAATCTTATCTCACTCAAACAATTGTAGCTTTATTTTTATATTTTTGTGGCCAAAACGTCGTATAAACAAAACGCCGCCAAAGGGCATCGAACCGAGCAGAAAACTGACAAACTACACGAATTCAACGCCAGAGCGGGCCCCAGTCGAATTATTCTAATTACTGTTTACACGGCGCAATTGCCACAACAACAACAACAACAGAAACAACAACAAAGAGAGTGATTTGTCATTGCCATGGCAAATGTTTACACTTCCAGCTGGGCCTACCTGACGTATGCGTAATGTGACCAGAGAGAGAGAGAGAGGGAGAGAGAAAGAGACCTCATCGAGTGGCGCTGTATAAATCTTATCGGAGTCAAAATGCAAATATTATGATAGTTTATAGAGCACTATGACTGCACTGCTAAATGATATAGGGGGCAAATGGGATAGATAGAATAAATCACTTGCGAGTGTTTCTATTTAAAAACAATCGAGAAATGTCACAGCACAATAAAAATGAATCAAAAATTATGGAATAAATAACGAGCGAGCGTGCGCCTGCTCGCCATGGGGAATCATAAATAACCCAAAAGGAAGAGAAATGCAGATGACGCGAGGCGAAGAAACAGCGTAAAAACTTGGAGAAACGAGAGAGATGTGAGAAACGAGAGAGATGTGAGAGACGGGAGAGGAGAGAGTGAAAAAACTTCCGCTGCCTGTCGCCGTACTGTGAATGTGGGTCAAGTGGGAAAGAGATGGCAAGAGATACTCTGCCAAAATTTAATATATTTTGGTGCTTATTTTCCGAAAAATGTCAGAAGAGGTGGCAGTGGAAGAAGAGAGGGAGATGGAGAGAGTGGGAGGGAAACTTGCGCGCATTTCCCATTGCACATTTCGTTAATTGGGGAATAACCCGGCGAGAACAATGCGATGCGATATAGTCGCATTTTTTATATGGCAATGATAATGTTTATGCAAATAGCATGCAATTTGGCCGGCAGATGGCGCCAGCAGCGTGTCGCATGCAATTTGCTTATTAATTCAATAAAATCTTAATAAACCTAACGATACTCTCGGAGTCCCCTTCCCTTCCCTCCCTCCCTCACTTTGCTCTTTGAGCTGGCAACGCTCGACTGCGAAAACCACATGTTGTCGCCGTTGTCTCTCTATATCTCTCTCTCTCTGTCTCTCTTGGTTGCCCCCTCTCTTGTCCCCTCGCTGTGCCCGGGCATTCGCTTTTGTTGATGGATTTGCATGAATCATTGAGGCGTCACGCTCGAAGGAAAAGCGCTCAGAAATGAGTTGCGAAAATGAAGAAACTCATAATATTTCACAGTGCGGGGAAAAGTTATTTTAATGCCTGGCCACGTTGTCGCCCCGCCCCCCTACTTCTCCCACTCCTCCTGCTCTCTCTTCTCCTGCCTGGCTCCTCTTGCTGTGCGTGTGTGTGTGTTGGTGTGCTAAAATCGGCGACAGGCGGCAGCCAAAACGACGACACTTTTCCTGTCTTTGGCAGCGTTTCCTCTGCCCGCTGTGCTCTGCTCGTTGTTTGTTTTCCTTTTCAGCTCTTTTCGGTAGTTGTCGCAGTTGTTGTGCCAGACTTTTCCGGAAGCGCGGCGCGACAGCAGCTGCGGCTTTGACGTAGTGTTGACGCACTGGCAACGCACAACAGCAACAGCAACAACAACAACAACAGCCTGGCCAAGGCAGCATCCTCAGCAGTGGCCAAAATAACCAAATGAATATCAAATTTCAATGGCTTTTTGCACTGTTTTTGCTGCACTTGCGACCTCTCTCCGTGATTCTCATAGAGTAGTTGACATAGAAGAAGAATATATATGATTTGTAGACATGTTTGATTCATGTATAAGAAGAGTTTGCATAGAAGAATATATTATATAAAGAATTTTATAGAAATATTCCTTTGACCCCTTTGAATTTGTCCGTGAATCACCTACCATTTACCAAGAAAACTCTCTGCTTTATACAATCATTTTAGCCCGGTCATAAATCTCTCAAAACCTCTCGAAAAGTCCATTGGCCAAAGTGCTTTAATAATCATTTTAAGGCGCATAATTAAGTCATTATAACAATGAATTGAGCCGAAATGATATGCCAAACATTAAAGTGGAAAATAAATAAATGAGAAATAAATAAAATAACGCAAACACACTCGCACTCACACACACACACACGCGAGTTGGCAAATAAAATGTTCATCGCATTATTCTGCCTCGAATTTCATTGTGAATCAAAGCGAAAACTTGAAAAGGCTTCGACCGGCAAGCGGCAGCTGCGTGCTGAATTCTGGGGGGATCGCATCCAACGATCGTTGTAGGTGGGGTAGGTGCTGGTAGAAGGCAGACAGAGGGGGGCCTCCCCCGTTTGTTGCTTTGGGCATGACAATTGTCAACTTGTTTGCGTGCCGCCTTCAATTCTTAATCGCCTTCTGTGCATGGCAACTTGTGAGTTGCCGTTTTATTATTTTTATTCTTATTTGCTTTATTATTTACTTTTTGCCATGGAGCCAAAAGGAAGACAGACAGAGAGAGAGAGAGAGGGGGGGAGTTGAGCAGCACAGAAGACACCGAAAACAATTTGGGAGCGTGAGAAAGTGACGCGCACAATTAAAATGCTGTTTTATGGGCCGTCGCGTTGGCCAAAAAAACATAAATTATAAACAATAAATTATCTTTAAATATATATTGTATGTGTGGGTACATATATAGAGCATTTTATAGAATATATTGTCTATATATTGGGACACGCGAGAGGCGCATAAATTACCCATTGCGAGGCATTAAATCAAAATTTTGCGCCGACTGCGCTCGGAATGAATAACATATATCGCATATATAAATAGCTAATGTCCAGACACACGAATTTATTATAATTCCCCATTAATTTTCTGCCTCTCTGATTCTCTCTTTCGACATTCTGGATAACTCGCGTGCGTAATGCCATTGCATAATCGTGGGAAAGAGAGAGACACAACGAGAGAGGGAGAGGGGGCGCCGACAGTCATCATTGACTGCAGATTGGCGTCCACCCACCTAGACGTGAAGATAAGAAAAACCCTCATGAAAATAGAAAATCGCAAATAGATTATTGTACATTGTGTGCTCAAGAATCAAGTGATTGTCTCACATGATCAGATGATTCATTCATTAGCCAAGCCACACGCAATTGTCAATTATCCAATGACGCGCCCCCGCCCCCGCTCCCGCCCCTCTGTTGTTGGGGGGCTAATCTTGTGGCGCAGACACGTGATATGCCGGCTAATTAAAGCAAAACGCTCTCGTTGGTGGGCGTGGCAAGTGGCTACTAAGCAAGAGACAATCGTCGATCGGCCACCGGCCAAGTTTCATTGCCAAATTCTCTCGCCTTCTCATCTCTCATCATGACTCAGAGTCGCGCCGCGCTGCGAAGGAGACTTTTTGGCAGCGACGCGCGAATGATTGGCCAATGTGTAATTGGCTTTTGCAAATGCGTTAATTAGGCGGCTTCAGCTTAAATTAATTTACTGCTCAGACAGCAAATCGAGCGTAGCACCAAGAACAGAAGGGAGGCGGGAGAGCGCGAGGGAGAAAAGCAGATCGGGATCGGAAGGGAGAAAAAGGTATAGAAAAGGGCTTAGAATGATGGTTGAGCAATGCAATGTTTAATAAACTTGACGGGGTATAGCAATTTAACTGAGTTTATCAATTAAAGAAGCAATTTTATAGCTTATTGAGGGATATTGTTATATATACAATGAATTCGAAAGGGTTTAGTATATACTTTCGAATGGAAAGTACTTTACTAAATAATCGTTGTATGTCTCATAAAAACTCTTGACTTTTTAAATGCCATATCAAGTTGCATTTATTATATAGAACATGACAGATCTTTCTACTTGTTCAGCGTATATAAATTCAAATCGTTTACTCAGACCAAGAATAAACTGCAACAACTTGCAATGATCCTAGGCACGAGCATCCCTTCCCATCTAAAATCTCTTAAAGCCTCCTATGGAATGTTCTCCAAAGTTTTCTCCAAAAAGGCCTTGAAAATCAGGTCATGTCATATTCGTATTTAACGATCGCCGTCGCTATAAACAACTTACGATTAAGTTCAACATTGTGAACAGACGTCGCAGTCATCTATAAAACACAACAGCAACACGAGAAGGAAAACTACAAGAATTTCAATAATTTCTAGTGCGATATTTTTTGTTTATAGCGCCGACGGCACAAACGATGCTCGTCTGCCATAAACATTGAGCAATAGACGAAATTAATTAGAATTTAAGATACAGGTATTTTGAAAAGGTATATATACCTTTAGACTCCCTCTATTGTACTATATATACTTGTACATTCACTCGCACTGCGTGTGTGATCTTAATTTCGCTTTGCGCAAAAACGTTTTAAGATTTCAGATTTTTGGGAAAATTCACACACTAATCTTGTGCTGTTCTTGTTGTTCGTTTTTTGTCGTTTTACAGCACAGAACGCATCGATCACGTCGATCAGCACGTTGCCGAGCAACACGACGATGGAGAACGGCAAGGAGGTGCGCATCATCTGCAAGGTGGAGGGTCGACCGCCGCCGAAGGTGACCTGGTTCAAGGACGATAAGTCGATAAATCGCAAGCGCAATGTTTACCAATTCAAGCATCACAAGTAAGTACCATCGATAGATTAATCGATCGAGAGTGGGTGTCTCTAATTTCCTATTTTGATCACCCTTGCAGAAGACGTTCCGAGCTGATTGTGCGCTCCTTCAACAGTTCCTCCGATGCGGGCAAATACGAGTGCCGTGCCAAGAACAAAGTCAGCGAGGCGATCGACAAACGCCGCATCATGATCAATGCCTATCCAGGTAAGGCCTTCATCATTCATCATTCACCACACTGAGTATTCACTCTTCGGTATTCACTCGGTGATCTTTATGTGTGTCCGCTGTCCGCTCCAATTCGTTTCTAATTTATGAGCCACATTCGAAGGCGACAATCCATACAGACCTCGATGTAAACATCTTTGTAGCATATACGTGTATATGCACGACTCTATAAATATATATAACGAATTATGATTTTTATTTTCGCCTTCGCTAATTGAATTTTCTGATTTTCCTTCTGCAGTCACCATGCGGCCGGATCTGCAGCGCAGTGCGGGCTTTCCATGTAAGGAGAATATTTGCTTTCACGGCGGCACCTGCATGCTGATACCGGAACTGTCTCAGTTCTATTGCAAGTAAGTAGAGCCCCCCGACTCCCCCCAAACCCGACCTTAGGTCACTAATCGAATTGTGGCCGGTGGAATCAAGATTCGGATTGGGTTTTTGTTTTTTTGGGCAGCTGCGTCTTGTTTACGATCCCGAATCTCAAGTGGCGCTGTGATAAAACCTGTGACAGCTGATAAACTCGATCAGTGACAACCCTTGAAATCGGAAAACAGAGATCTCTGATCTGTAGTTTGGGCTCTGAGTGCGGCACTTGAGAAATCGACTAGAAACTGTTAAATTTTGGCATCACATTACACGAGTTTCGTTTGGTTGGGAGAACTCCACGACGAACTCGCACTCTCGCTTGCACTCACTCACTCACATGCACACCCAAAATGCTTGTGTCTGTACGTATGTGTGTGTGTGCGTGTGCAATGTGAATAATGTCTTTCAGCGCCTCGTTTTATACAAAATCCACGTACAGTGCGTCTGCCCCAGGGCATATATCGACTCGTATATGTAAACCATCCCAATTCAATTCAGTTCGATTCCAAAAAAACGCATTGTACTCTGCGTATACCACGCAATAATGGGCACAACAAATAGGGTAGATCAATATATAAAAACTCCATTAACCCAGAAAAAATCTTAAGATATCTTTATCTATGTCATTTCATCTATTGATGTGTAGTTCTCTTAGTTTTCATCATATTTCGTGATGATCCTTTCAATAGCGCAACATTTAGTCGATCATTGTTGCGCTGCTGTGAAAATACATTTTCATTTTCAATTCAATTTGAGTTTGCCAAAAAAAAAAGTAAAATAAAATATTATCAATTAAATTGTTCGCTTTTTTGTTGCTGTTTATACTTGAGTGTTCGGTTGGGGCACGAGAAAAAGCTGCAGCTCGGTTCATGGCCACCGCAATGGGGGCGATTCGACGGGGGGGAGACTTAAGTGTTTGGGGGAGAATCGGGCGTAAAATACGATCTTTACTCATGCACTTTAACTTTCATCTTTCAGTTGCCAGGATGGATATTATGGCGTCCGTTGCGAGTTCAGTGGGCCAGACAGTACGTACAGCAATAATCCCGAATGTGGCAAAAAGTATTATGGAGGTTATTACTGCTAAAATAGGCACTTCTATAGCATCGATTGTTTTAGATCGAGTCCACGCGATACATGAAACACAAAGCCGAATATTGAAAATTGAATATCGAAAACAATAACTGAATCAATCAATCGAAATCGAAATCGAAATCCAATTCAAAATCATATAAACCTAAAATGATCGTAATCACAGTATCGTAATCGAAATCGAAACAGTTAATCGGAATCAGAATGGTCACAGTACTTACAAACATACCTATACATATATCTGTCTATAGCTACAGTAGATCGTGAAATAAACCAAATATAGTTGATAACTCTCTCTCTCACACACACACTCACACACACATACAGACATGCATACACATAAAGTACAAATACAAAGTATACCGGAAACTCTACAGCAATAAACGATATATGACCACAGATTCAGAAGTACCTACCACTCTCCAGCCTAGGGTTACCAACCACTTGCAATGCGCCTCTTGAATTTTTATTAGAAAAACATTCCAAAAAGCAACAAAGCAAAGTCTTAAAACTATAACTAACAACAACAATAACGACAACAAGTTTGTTCTCTTCTTAATGAAAAATCTCTATTATAATGCATACAAACACAAATACAGACACACGCAATACATACAAATAAATACATATATACGAAATATGAAAAAAAAATAAAAATGCGAATAAAAACAAATGGTGCTATAGAAGGTTTATTTTAAATAGTTATTAATTAGGAATTTATTACAAATTGAACTTAAAAATGAAATTCTCTTGAAAGTAAATGTTAAAAACGATTTGATTTTCCATTTACACGAAAAACAAAACAAAATTATTAAGCAACTCGCAGACTCAGACTCACACACACATACACCTACACCTACAGTTGCACATACTCATATGAAACAGAGACCTACCAAATACTGAATAACTTGTCGAATGCACCAACAAAGCATTCAAATCTGGCGCAGCCTACACACTCATATGGATAACGATAACAATAACAGTAACAGTAACGGTAACAGTAACGATAACGATAACAGTAACAATTACAATAACTTTAACGATAAACAGAGGCTCTCTTAAGTTAGATTATCTGCGAAACAAGTGGCAACCCTGACCAAAGTACAGTCACCCACACAAAAGCCGAAATTTTGTTTTGTTTTCAATTCGAATAGACAATTTTGTAGTTTGCAAATAAGAAACAAAAAGAAATAAGTGAAACATACAAATCATAAACCCGAAAGCTCGTTGCAAAGACATATCAACAACAAAAAGAATATTAATACTTCATTGAAATAATAACAACAATTACTTCTTGCGATTAATTAAGTTAATATACTCGTACATTTTACTATAGTTTCTTGTTATTCTATGGAACATTATTAACACTTTGGCTGTAGATTTTGACAAACCAAAACCAAAAAAAAACCAAACCGAAACAAATAAATCCAACAACAACAATATATATACTCCTATTTACCTATTTTTATCTGGTGGTTGTTTATCCGTAATTCGACTAATCTTTTGCGTCTGCCCTCTGTTTTTCTATTCTAAAGTTAGTTCTTATTTTTATTATTTTTTTTTGTATCGCAAAAGAGAATAAGGCTTAGTTTGTACCCTAGTACCATTTATAGTACCCTAGTATAATGATGCATGAGGGGTTCCCCCGTACCACCAATTTGGCTTGTACTTGTAATTTCCCCTTTTGGAAAATCGGCAACAGCTAGTTATCCATCATAGAAACCTCTCTTAAACTCAACTCTCACAGAAAAACCAATAATTTATAATTTTTATTTATGATTTAATCTCTTCACAGATATTTTGTTGCAATCTACGGCCAAATACATACCTTAAATAATGACTATAATAATGCATAGAATTTTCGAAACAAAAATACCAGTAAAAGTAAAAAAACAGTACTCCCTGCACTCCAAGGCCGACAAATGTAATTTTTTAGTATTATGTTTAAAAAATTATACAATTTGTTGCACCACACACGAACACGAAACGAAAAACACACAAAGAAATACTAAAAATACAAAAGAAACACCTCAGACTTTCAAATTTAAACTCTGGTCGCAATTTTAAGCTTCTCTTTTCAATTTTTGCAACTACAAAAAATGGAAAAAATTAAATTTTTGAAATTAAAATCATCCATCAGATGAGCAGACTGAGATTTGCAGTAATTTTGGCGTTTGTGCACGGTGACAGAATTTTGTGTATTTTGAATCGATGTATTGTACTTTGTATTGCGAGATTGAAGCCGAGAAAACGAAAAAATTGAAACCGAAAACTGAAAATACTAAAATTTAATACCGATTGACCCTGACACTGACACTGTTGCGCTTTTGTTGTTGTACCATAGACATACTACACATACTACACATTGAGTATATAGAGATAGAGCATAGAGCATACTACATAGAGATCGACTTGTAATAAACCATGTGTATATAACTATATATATATATATAAATATATACTACTATATATATAACTCTATATTCGCTATAAATCACGATAAGTTTTGTGTACATTTCAACCGAGTTATAAAAGAGTTTAACCATAATTTATTTTGTACTCTATAAAATACTAGCCTAAGCCCTATGATAAGTACTCGTAAACATACACACATAACTCACAAACCATCACACACACACTCACCCACACAACACACTACTAAAGCTACTTAATTTCGAAATACTATTTTAATTTCGATTCTACATTATGTGTTTTTTTTTTGGATTTCTCAACTCAAGTGAATGAAATGTAAAATGAAAATTTAGTTCTTATTTTTATATGTATATGTTGACATCAGTTTGTACTTATTCAGTAGTCGAGATGTGCGGACGGACACGTTGCACGCGCACAGAGATTATTTTTAGTTAAATTAAGTCAAAATTTTTAATTTAATTATTGAAAGATTTATACCAAAAATACCATGTAAAGCTTAATTTTAATTGACATACAAAAACAAAACAAAAAAATACCAAGCGGAGCGTAAGCAAACAAAAAAAAACATTAAAAAATTGCAAAAATAGTTCACATTTTACAGAATCGATTGCTTTGAATTATTCTTTCTTTTGTTTTAAGTGCGCCCACGTTTTTCTTAAATTATTTAAATAGCATTAAAAATACAACAATTTGAAAAAATTTCAAAAACAAAAATACAATTTTGTTGGTTTTTTATTTATTATTCTCCTTCCTCCCCAATCCTTTCAAAAATTGGTTATTTATTTTCTTTTACCATTCACGTAGCAACAAACAAAAATAATAAAACAACAACAAAGGCTCTGGATTTTCGAGCCCGGTGTTGGCAGCTTGAAGTAGCATAATGAGCGCCGGAAGGGAATTATTTTTGGCTAAAGAATATTTTCCTTTTGGTTCTTTCAGCAGCCGCCAGTAACAATCGATGGATGAAATGAAGCGCCAAGTAGATGTCATTTCGTGTACGTGCCAGTGAATGGATCTCATGCTTAGATATTAGTTCAGAGATTGCTAATAAAATTCATGTAGTTATTGCAGTAATTTGATTGTTTTTTTTGAAAGATGTTCTTTTGGCGCCAAATATGGTTTCTCGATTTGGTATTTTCTTGTCATTTATCGATTACCAACTCTGGTTATTCACTGGTTCTTCTTATCGATTGCGTATATTCGTTCAGATGATCTTTTGTTCGATTTTTTTTTGGGTCTACTCCACATGAACTGTGTGACCGTCGTAGGTCTGTTCGCCACAATTTCAGTGTTAATAAACGAGCGCAAGACAGCTTTTTTCTGAATAGCTTCAAAAACTAGCGGCTTTTATATCTTAAAGAATTTTTATTTGTCCTACGATTATTAAATAATTTCAATATGTCAACTGCACAGGCAACAAAAAACTGCATAACACTTAAGGGCTCAGCGCAGATTATTGTTGAGTATCTGAGTAAGTAGAGGAAACAACAACAACACAACTACGCACCTATAAATTGCGCGCTCTCATTATGGCGTCCTGTCTTTGTTTATTGTAAAAAAATTAGAGTACGGCATCAATTCGATATTGTTCCAACGCGGCATCTATCCGGCGGAGAACTTTGACAACACTCAGCAATATGGCCTCACTATACTCATGTCCAAGGACCCAAAGATCCAAACATTTCTGCAGAACGTGTTGACCCAAACTGAAGGTTAGTCAGGTGCGCAGGCGTAAGCATTGATTCTATCCGTAACCTCTTGCCATTTGTCCTTTTGCAGAATGGCTTTCCAAGAACATGATAAATAAGATTTCCATGGTGATAACCAATGCACACACCAAAGAGGTGCTCGAGTGCTGGGACTTCAAGATGCAGGCAGAAACTGGCGACGGCGAGAATACCGATCCCTCTAAGCAAACATCCTCAAAGCAGCTGAGCCGCATCCAAAACGAGATACGTGATGTGATGCGCCAGATATCGGCCACGGTTAGCTATTTACCGTTGCTCGATTGCATATGCACTTTCGACGTGATGATACACACACTGCAGAATACCGAAATCCCTGCACAGTGGGACGAAACTGGCGCCGTATTCATACAGAACGCGCAAGCTGTGCAGCTGCGCTCGTTCTCGACCGGCTTGCACAAGGTGGACACTGTGGTCAACTACAAGATGAGCTCCTAAGTGATTATAATATATATTTATTGTGTTTTATTATTGTATTTACATAAGTTTAAGTCCCGATCTTGAATTAAAAGCCAACTTCTAAAGGCATATAGTAACATAATCATTAAGTAGTTGGGCTCCTCTTCCAGATCAGATGTCATCTGAAACCGTAGAGAGAAAGAGAGAGAAGAATGTTAGTACGAAATGCATGCAAAACATTCAACGGGGTTAATAATAGATTAAAACGGAAATTGGCTTGGGTGAGTGATATGTTAACTCATCTCTACCTATCCTAAGCAGAGCTTAGTCGTCAAGTCTTTGTTTGAGCTGCTGCTGTTCCGACCTAGCTTAGTCAGTACCAAAGTATTTCTGGCCGAAATGATTGGGCGCCACGGGATGCAGCTCGGAGGTGAGAATCTTCATTTTGGGGAACGCATTGACCACGGTGCGGGCGGCGATGGGTGTACAGAATAGATTCGATAGAATGATGCACTTCTCTGGAACGCCGTGCTCCCTCAGCACATTGACCGCCTGCAGCACAGTGTTGCCAGTGGACATAATGGGATACATGAGGAGCACCTGGCGGCTCCCAATGTCGTCGGGAAAACGTGCGTAGACGACGCGCGCCTCGTGTGTGTTGGCATCCGATTCGACCAAAATCTTGCCAATGCGGATGGAGCGACAGCAATCGCGCAAGCCTTGCTCCATTGCTTCGCCCGAGCGAATAATGGAGACGCCACAGTTGCCGGAACGATATTTAAGCCCCTCGTAAATAGCGCCTGTGGGCGTCTCTACGTCGCAGTCAGTGTATGGTAGTTGGTTTAGGGATTCCTCGATTACCAGCCGGATTAGCCGGTCGGCATAGAATTTGAAATCGCTTCGCGAAGTATTTCTGGGAAGGGACAATAATCTTGCTTTTATGACGGTCATGGTGGATTAGTAGGTACGACGTACTTGTCCCGGATTATGGTAAGCAGTTCCGCTACCTGCGAGTTCAGTGTCAACAACTTCAGGTTTTCTCCGTACTCGGCGAGAATCTCATCTGGAGTCGAGGCATCAACAGCTGTTCGCAAAGATTGTTCCGATGGTTGCAATGGCTGCTGTTGTTGTTGCTCTGCTTCGGCACTATCGCCCTCTTGGGATCCATTGCTGCTAGGTGAACCGCCTGTGCACATGGTTTTTTATATTTTCTTAATTATTTTCTTTGGAAAAGAATGCTTGCTAATCACTTTGTTTTGCTAGCGTGCAAAGATAAAACTATCGATATATCGGTTCGCTGCATCGATTCTTAAGACGATACATCGTTAAAAGTATCGATGCGTGTGTGAGTACATTCGATCATCGCTAGTATCGATAAGCGCGAATACTGCAATCGCTGTCCCAACTTACCTCGTGTTCTGGTTGCAAACAAAGAAAAGTGCATTTTAAATATTGTTAAATTACATTTAATATCATTTCAACACTTGTGCGAGAACGTGCGTTTGGGCTCCGGTCGTCTAGCAACTTTCGTGCGCCTCTGTATACGTCTCATGGTCGCGTCTACGTCGTGTGTGCGTGTGTGTATATTGGCATTGTGTGGCTGTGGCATTGGCGCTCCGCTGTTGCGACTGCTGCTGCGCCTCCGATTCCTCCATTCATATTCTATTAACTAATAAACAAATAACCTTCAGGGAAACAGAAAGTGCCCCCGCACCTGGTCGAAAAAAAGCAAAACCAAAAATCGCAAAACGTAGCCCAAGAAAGTACATCTTCACCACCGTCACTCTTAACCCGCGTCTCGCTGTCCGTCGAGCTGTTTCCGTATTGTTTCAGCAGAGCAGCAGCAGAAGCAGCAACAAATTTCATAGCGAACGTAAGGCAAAGCAAAGTGTTTGCCTCTGTTTGCGCTTGTGTGAGTGTGAGTGTGTGCGTTTGTGACGACAAACACAGCGACAAATGGCGGACGTAAGTGATCCAAGTGAATTGTTCGATCTCGAGCTCCACGAGGACGACAAAGCACAAGATTCAGACGATGACAGGATCGAGTTGGACGATGTAAGTACATGGATACATACATATGTATGTATATTATATATATAAGAAAATAAACTACGCAGCAACGGCGACGGCGACAGGGGCTGAGTTTGCCCACCCTTGTCCGCCTCCGCTCGAGATTTTCCTTCTTTGTTTACCTTCGCTTTGTCTGTATGTCATTGTGTGTATACGTCTATGTATATGTGTATGTATGATGTAGTCACAAATTCGCATTTTCTCTGTTTGGGAAGCCGAACTCTCAAGCTGCTTATCTGCTGCGCAAATGTTCAGACCATCTCACAAAGACGCGTCAACGAACACGGTGAAACGGAGTGTCTATCGTATGTGTGTGTGTGTGTGTCTGTCGTCATCAGGTTACTCAACAACATCTTCCATAGCTTGGCCCGTCCTATCAAATATATTTTTATCATTATCGCTGAATATTCTTTCAACGATTCTGGTTTCGATATTAGGCAATCAACCTAAGCAAATGTCCTTCAAAATAATCAGTATCAATTGCTCACACCAGCAGCGCGCCTATATACACAACACGCACACAAACATACACAGGCAAACAAATCTCTCACACACACACAGTGTCGTCTGGAACAGTATCAACTTTTAAAAATTACAACTACCCAGTTGAACTTTTCGTGCTGTTGTGCCATAGAATTAAACTTTATAAAGATACAAATCTTGCGGGAACCCCTGCATATGTAACAATTCTTAAACGAAAACGTGAATAATCTATCAGTTATTAAACGCCTTCAAGCATTTAGAAATCTCATAAAAAAATAATTAAATTTTAACATTGAATGTATAATTGATGGGTATAGCACAGACTTCTCTGATAGAAAATCGCATATGTTGTGTTTTGAGATCTTCCTTGATTAAATATCAATAAACGAGATATACCCGTATTTATTTAGTTTGATCAAACATGAAATAAATATAAACTGGTTGGATGTTCGCTCATATTGTTTTAGATTCATTAATTATAATTAAAATATCTATCGAGAATGAGAAACGAAAGAAGGTAGTGTTCACTAGGTTTTTCAGGTAACAAAATTTCAGCTGGGTCTCACTCGCTTGCTGTAAGCTAAACTCCCCCTTAAAAGGAACGAAAATTCTTATCAGCGAATATATAGAATTAGAAAACGAAAGAAAAAAATCCCATCATGCTCAGCTGATAAGGTGTCAGAAAAGAAAACGAAGAAAACGAGTCGAAGCAACTTGAAGAGTGAATCGATCAGCGTGTGCAGCGTTATTTGTTGTTCATTTTCCAGTTATTGAGAATGCAATCTATGTCGTTTTTTCAATTTTATTTTATTTTTTATCTTAAATACTTTTGTGATCTACCGGGCGGTCGTACGCCCTCGAAATGTGGACACTGAAAATTATGATGGATTTGTTAATTGGAATTCGGCGCCAGAGTCGTTCGGGCGGGCTGAACCAGTTTCCGTTTCGCCTTGAGCAAATGGGATTTACTTATGCGGGCGGGCAGTCTATAGCAGTCCAAACGAGAAGTAATACAAAATATTCTATACTAATTATTGAAGCGACCCCCAGCCCCCTCTCCTATCCGAGTATATGAACTATGTCTCCAAATTCGCCCTACCTCCCCTAAATTAGAGCAAGCAACAAGCACCTCAGTGGAGGCAGCGGCAGCAAAAGCATCCGCAGAAGCTGGCAGAATTGCCGGCAGAGTATTTGGCATTGTTCCGAGTTCTAATTTTAGTTTGTCATTAAAGAGGTGTGCGTGTATCTCAGTGTGCATGCATCTGTGTGTATCTGTGTGGAGAAGTGTGTCTGCCTAGATGTCTGTATGTATATAATAATATGTATGCTCGTTAATCTATACAAATAGTGTGCGTGTGTGTGTCTTTGTGAGTCTGTTTCAACACCGAACCGACCCGAGGCAATCGAACGAGGCAAATCTCTCATGCTGATCGTGGTTCGTTCTGCGTCGGCGTTGCGGCTTTTCAAGATTTCTCTATGCTCAAACACTTTCTCTCAAATGAACGAATCGTTATTATTATAATATTTCTGTTTCTGTCATTACGAAACCTTTTCCCAGCTTCTTGTAGTCGTAACTTTCGTCTAAGTTATGTTAGGATACGAAGAAGGTGTTTCACTCCAAACATTTAATTCTATTCAATTAATTTCGACACAAATTTGAATTCATCCATTGTATGTATTATGACATATATAGATATTTTCCATAAAGCATATGAGTTAATCGGTATACAAATGATATAGAATTAGTAAAATAATATATATCGATCGCAGTATATACATACTACAATAATTACATTTTGTAAACAAAGAAAATATTGAATAATTTTACAACTGACTCATTTGCATATTTCTATCTCTGTTTGTCTCTCTTGCAGGTCGATCTAGAACCGGAATTGAGCATAAATCTACATCAAGAGTGAGTAATACTGAAGTTATGCCGTTGCCGCCGGCGGAAGATGAGACGGCGATTGTGTCGAGATCATTTCAAGTTTGCAAAAGCGGCAAACTTCTCGGAAAAAACGGCTTAACAAATATAGACGGGAATTTTCATTGACAATTGACGGTGGCTGGCTAGTAGAGGACGTAGCAGCGTAGTATCATTATTGTTTTGTTTATCCAACCATCCCCAACTCTCGATCGTAGCCAGACAGAATGCACCTGACGCCTGACTAGAGAGCTACCGAACTGATAACGCGGCTACCTTTTATCGTATGTCGTTATTGTCGTATGCTGCAGAAGTGTTTACAACTGGCAATCCAACAAGCTGTTGTTGCCCCTGTCTAGTGGGCAATATGCCAGGCAGGCAAGCCAATGAGCAAACACTCGATAGTCAGATGAATGGAGTGGGTGACGTAAGGGTGATTGTAAGGGGAGAGGTTGAGGTGGTTGAGGGTTTGGGGGCGCCAATTGGCGCGTGTTTGCCAGGTTTTTATTTATAGAGCGCGTGGGTTGTCAATTTCCCACGCCAGCAGCAGCACCAATACCAGCTGAAACATCGCAACAATCGCAATCTAAACACTTACTAAACTAATAAAGTCCCCAAAACTAAACAACATGCTTCCCGTTTGCTTTATATTGCTGCAGTAATGAAGGCCAGGAGACCATACAGCTCTCGGAGGAGAATGTCAATCCAGGCAAAATTAAATTGGGTCCCAAAGACTTTGAACTTAAGAAAGTGTTGGGCAAAGGTGGCTACGGCA
This sequence comes from Zaprionus ornatus, assembly GCA_018904035.1. Lineage (NCBI taxonomy): Eukaryota > Metazoa > Arthropoda > Insecta > Diptera > Drosophilidae > Zaprionus > Zaprionus ornatus. The sequence goes on along the minus strand of JAEIFZ010000023.1, from coordinate 5,055,290 downwards.
AAGTATTTCAGGTAAGACCACCCATCAACCAAAACTGAGCTTAAAGTAGGTCAAAACTTTCTACTAATGCCGAACCTTTTGTCTATTCAGGTGCGCAAGACTGCTGGACGTGATGCCAACAAACATTTTGCCATGAAGGTGCTGAAAAAGGCATCCATCGTAACCAATCAAAAGGACACGGCACACACGCGTGCTGAGCGCAACATACTCGAGGCCGTAAAGGTGAAGATTACAACAGATTATAATGAAAAATATGTATAATACTAATCCATTTTACGTGCTTACAGCATCCGTTTATTGTGGAACTGGTGTACGCCTTTCAGACAGACGGAAAACTGTATCTTATACTCGAGTATTTGAGTGGCGGCGAATTGTTTATGCATTTGGAGCGGGAGGGCATCTTTCTGGAGGATACAACATGGTAAATGAGGATGATATTCTGTAATAACTGATCTCTAATCTAGAATTCTACTTGCAGTTTCTATTTAAGCGAAATTATATTGGCCCTGGGACATTTACACAAGCTCGGCATCATCTATCGTGATCTGAAGCCAGAGAATATACTGCTTGACGCACAAGGACATGTGAAGCTAACCGATTTTGGTCTGTGCAAGGAGCACATACAAGAGGGTATTGTCACCCACACCTTCTGCGGCACAATTGAGTACATGTGCGTGCGCGCCTGCCAAGCTTTTTAATCCTAGTCGTCTATTTCAAAAAGAAACAGCCCAAACTTACTAGAATCTTTTGTTATTTCCCCTGCAGGGCACCTGAAATTCTAACCAGAAGTGGACATGGCAAGGCCGTCGACTGGTGGTCACTGGGAGCACTTATGTTCGACATGCTTACAGGAGTGGTAAGTGCTATCTAGTTTGTGTTTTTGCGATCCCAAACTAATCCATTATATGCCTTCTTTTTTAGCCACCATTCACCGCCGAGAACCGCAAGAAAACTATTGAGACCATACTAAAAGCTAAACTTAATTTGCCAGCATACCTCACACCCGAAGCCAGAGATCTGGTTAGACGCCTGATGAAGCGACAAGAGCCACAGCGTCTGGGTAGCGGACCTGATGACGCGGTGGCAGTGCAATCGCATCCGTTCTTCAAGCATGTCAACTGGGACGATGTACTGGCACGTCGTCTTGAACCACCAATCAAGCCACTGCTGGTGAGTACGCAATGTGGTATCTACTTGGAATGTTCACGCTAACCATTTGACTTGACTCTGTTCTCAACAGCGAAGCGAGGATGATGTTTCCCAGTTCGACACCAGATTCACAAAGCAAATTCCTGTCGATTCACCAGATGATACAACGCTCAGCGAAAGTGCCAACTTAATTTTCCAAGTGAGTAAACGGAATATGATGAACAGGAAGTTATTCTGGGATCTTAGAGTGTTCTATTAAACTCAAGGGGTAGGCGACATCAGTTAATTCCTTGATAGATTCGCTAGTTTGTTATAGATTTCCATTGATAGATTCCTTCTTTTTTCATAATAGATTCTTCACTCTAGTTCAAAGTACATTTCTAAGTTAATTTTTAATGCTTTTGGGGTAACCTTCGGGGGGAGATTTCACAATAAATACTTTTCTAAGGATAAGCTTATTCATAGACACGGCAAAGTCAGTTAGACAATTCAGCGATAGTCAGCACCGCATTGGAAGTGGGGCTCTTTAAGGGGTATGCCAGTGGGTCCGTCCGTAAACTCGCAGAAGTTGAGGCCAATGCGACGGAAGGGGTGACACTTGCTTTTCGGGTTGCCCCATTTGCCGCGATACGTCAGCCAGTCCGGCACCAGAGAGCGACCTGCGAAGTACACAAAAAGAGTTACTATTAATCGAAAATTCATTTCATTACTCACCATAAGATCTGAGGTTCTTGTAGCTTATGTCTACAGCCTTCCAAGTGTTCCAGGGCGTACCGAACCCGTTGATGTCATAGAGCCTGGCTACCTTTACGAATCTATGCTTGCCCGGTGCTGTCCACAATCCATGGGAGCCCTTGGCGGCAAAGAGCACTGGATGGTTCTTGAAAGTTGTTACCGTTTTGGGAAAGTTTGGACGCTGCAGGATTCCTTTGCGCGTCTCTTGGCGTCTAAACTCAAATGAGCCTGTGAGGCGATTATAGCTGTAGTAGGCACCGGCATCGTGGGCTGAGACGTACATGGCCTGCGGCTCGGCATCGCCATTAAAGTAGAGGCTCATGTGCTCCCAGTCTCCCACATGGCTGCCAATGTCTCGTCTGTGTCCCAGGCAGTAACCATAGACAGCGGGAAAGGGAATACGGCCAAGGGGACCTAAGCTCAGTGTGCACATTGTTTTGCCCTGACTGTAGGGATAGAACATCCAGTAGGTGACATGAAAGCCAGGCAGTTGTCCCTTGATGCCCTGTGGTGTCTCCTGACTTGGTGAATCCCCAATGTTGTTGTCCTCCAGGTTATCTTCCAAGTCAGGGCCGCCACTGAACTTTACATTGTCCGCTAGGTTGGCTATGAAATTGTTCACGGGCAGCCCATTGTCCACTTCCTCTTCCGGTTGCTGTGGCTCCATTGTCACCGGTTCAGGCACCACTGCGCCTGCCAGCTGCGTCTCACCCATCATTAGATCAAAGTCACTTAGTGGAACATACTCTGGCATCGCTGTCTCACGTTTCACGCGCTGGAAGAGCGGAAATAGTCGCGAAGAACGACGCACAGTGTCGTTGCGCTCCTCCAGTGGATCAATAGAGACGGGTATATATGGGCCTCTTGTGCTAGGCAGCTGTACTACTGGGGAGGGCAGCTCTACCTCTGGTTCTGGTTTCGGAGGTGCTGGACACAGTGTGACCACACCATAAATGGGCACAGGTGCCTCATTGGGATTACGGCCGTGAATAAAGGATTGTTCATTCTGCAGCAGTTCCTCCATCTCGGAATTGGTCACCAAATGTGATTTGGTGGAGTATTCGCTAAAGGGCATGCCTGGCATAAAGTTGTTGCTATCCTTGTCCATGGGATGCACATGCTGCAGAAACTCCTCCACGCCTAGTGGCATGAACTTCTCCTCTGGTGCTAGCCAAACTATTGGCGCCCATTGCTTAATCAGACGTTCAACTGAGAAGAAGGAGAAGACAAAGAAGAGATTAGCTCGACTTACTTGGTCATTACTTAACCTACCCCACACCCAGACAGACACACAAGACACGCATGCTCTAAAACGGCCAGTGCTGCACGGCAGCTGCCCCTGCTTCCCCTCCTCCTCCAACTCACATGCCTAGCTCTAATTTCGTTTCTTTGGTTGTTTTTTCTTTTCGATTCAGGTGTAATAAATTTCACTTTCACACACTTGAAACCACTTTGGCCACCCAAAAAGTTATCGCCCTTCTCTCTTCTCCCCTCTCTATCAGCGTGCAGTACTCGTAGTTTGTTATTGTTGTTGCTGGGTTTTGCTGTAGGTGCTGCCGCTAATTTGCAAACTAAACGCTTGCCAAAGCTCAGTCCTATTGTTATTGTTGTTGTTGTTGCTTTTCGGCTACTCTTGTTCCATATGAATACGCACTTTGATCGTGCCTGGGCAGCAAGACAGCCGTAACCGTTACCACGCCACACCGTCAACGGTCAAGCAACTAAATCATGTCGAAAATTTCACTTCAATTTCAAGAAAGAGACAAAAACGTCTGTATTAAAAGCCTATACGAATTTTGGTTACTCTAGAGTAGCTGAAGGGGAAGAGAGAGAAAGACTTCTTGTCTATAAAAAAGTCTATATGAAGTGGGTTTACTCTAGATTAGCTGAGGAAGATCAGTTGGGGAAAAAATAATAGAAAGCCTATACGAATTGTTGTTGCTTTAGCTTCGCTGAAGAAGATCGGTTGAGTAAAGTCTATAGAAAACTTGTATTCTATTGTAGATTAGCTGAGGAAAATCAGTTGCTTGAGACTTGTTGATTTGATTTGCTGAGTTGGATGAATTAAATAAAGTCTATAAGAATTGTAGTTACCTTAGCTGATAAGTCTCTTCAAGATCTTTCTCTTTCTTGACCAGAGCTTACATAAGAAAAGTATTCGACTCATTTCCCAAATCTGCATGCCTTATTACCACTCTTATAAAGGGTATACGTCAGTCGTTTCGTTCAGGTTGTTTGTTGTTACTGCTAATAGATACCGTATGCATACCTACTTCTTTATCTAATGCCGTTATTTGTGCATATTGCAATGTTTGTTGTTGCTGTTGTTGCTGCTGCTGCTGCTGCTCAAAGGAGCTGGCTGAGTTGGCTTCGTTGCTGCTTTCGTTGATGTTGTTGTTGCTGTTGTTGTTGTTATCGATGAAAGTGCCAACGCCAGCGTCGGTTGCATTTAAGAGTCTTGTTGCATTTGTTGCTGCCGCAGCTGTTGGCAGCAGTTGCAGCTGCAGCGGTGGTAGCTGTTGTTGCTGTTGGGGCAGCGCTGCTGCTGGTGCTGCTGCCAATGTTGCCGCCGTGAGCAGCAACAACGAGAGTGAATTTCTGTTCAACAGTTTGGGCATTGTACACAGAAAGAAACGTACGTAGCTTGCTAATTTATTTCTTCTTGTTGTTTTATTGTTGTTGTTGTTGTTGCTGTTACTGTTGTTGTGCTTGTTTGGGTTGTTCATTCATTCATTCACATTGGGTGAACAATGCTGCGCTTTTATTTATGCGCTGGACAAAATGTTGTGGTTATTTTTACACAATCCGAACGTTTTGCCAATATTTATTACAGATCTCTTGCACATGGCGCGATGTTGTATTTGATGTTGTTGTTGTTGTTAGCAACTCGTTATGGTTTTTTTCGCAAGTTGTTTATTGTTATTATGCAATGTTGTCACACAGTTTGTTTGCCACACTTCCGCACGCGCAGTTTGACAGCCATTGCAGTTTGACAATCACTGCTGCAGTTGCGCATGCGCGTTCTTGTCCTAATTAAGCCAGCGTCGCTGCTGCTGCGCTGCGCTCTCGCTTTCAGCACGTGCTGTTGCGCGTCTCTCTCCCACGATCTCTTCTGGTTAGGCTCTCTTGAACTGGTTTGATTGGCCTCTGGCCCGGGGGCTCTTTTGTTCAATAAACCGATAACCTGATAGCCCTGAAAAGGTGACGACGATCACGATGACGCTGCACAGCAGCAGCCAACGGCAGCGCAGCGCAGCCTCAAGAATGAATGTCAATGTGTTTGTGTTGCTTAGTGAAACTTCAAAAACTTAACAACAAAAAATTAACTTTTTTTGCCTTGTTTTTTGCAAGCCTTTCTCCAACGTCACGAATGCGCGCGCGCGCCTTGTATAAGGTGACGAAGCTCTGCAGCCGGTGTAGCAAGAGGGGGCTATGGGGTGGGGTAGGTAGAGGCAGGCAGGCAGTCCGCTTGAAGTTTTCTATACGACACGAAAGTTGCTTTTATTTATGCTTCTTCTTCTGCTGCTGCTACTTCTTGTTGTTGCTCAGCCTCTGTTGCTGCCGTCGTGCGCACAGTTTGAGCGTTTCTTTTAGACTGGCCAACGAACGTGACTGAGCGTAAGCGGTGGCCGTGGCCGACGATGACGCGACGCAGGCGCAGAGGTAGAGGCAGAGAGTTGACGTCGTCGTTGAGCAGCTAATTGCAGTGCATGAGCTTCACTGCCTCAATGTTGTTGTTGTTGTTGGATATATACAATATTTGTTTATAAAATGCGGCAGGCCTTTTCGGCGTCCCTTTGCTGCTTTTGTTTGTGTATTGATAATGTAAATTAGAAGAGAGGGAGAGAGAAGGGAAGTCAGCACTGGTTTTATTAACATTTGAAAGTCACTGTGTGCGCTGCACATGTGTTTGTTTATACTGTTAAGAGTATTGGCTACAGTTTGATGTATACTGGCAGTTTGGGCCACGTTCTTGTGCACACATAGTTGCAGTCACTGTCAAACTGCAATTGCCACCTGCCTGAGAATTTAGAAAACTCCTCACCCCACCATAATTAGAACCTCTTTAAGCTTTCACAACTCGCCCTCAACTTGAGTGGCAAAGTGGGTCAACTACTGTGAAATATATAATAATATATAATGTAATGTAATGCGATATGATCAGCTCCCAAATTGGGGTTCCAATTAGCATTGCGTTCACGTAGTACTCCGTTGTATTCCTCATTCATTCCAACTGAGCGCGTCACGAGTGTGTGTGTTTGTGCAGCTTCTTCGCCAACTGCGCTGCGACTGAGGCAGCTTACCGGATAATATTTTCAGCTACGACAGCCGGCGGCTTGTTTAATTATTTTATTGCATTCGTATAATTTTTTGTTTACTTTTTTTTTTGGGATTTCGTCAAATTTTAATTAGTGTCTTTCGTGCTGTCTGAATGGGAAAAGAAAATTATGCAAAATGTGTTACATAGGTAGTTGGGTCAGTTCGTCGGTTTGACGGCGGGTTGCCCGCCTTGCATAATTCCTGGCGGACTGGGCATTAGTATGCACGGCCGAGGAGGCCATGGCAAGCCGAGTCGAACCAGACAGGCATGGGGCTGCTCCAAATTCAATTGCGCACACCATCAAACAAGTGGGTCGAGCGGGAAGCAATGAGATCTGCCAATTTTAATTGTACAATTGCATTAATCTATATGGTTTTATTTTGTGTTACAGGGTTTCACCTATGTGGCGCCATCGATACTGGAGGATATGCATCGGGCCAATAGAATGCCAGCACGTTCACCACGACGCACGCCGCGACAGCATCAGATGCCGGACAACAGTTTTCGATTGCAGTTCCCTCCCTCAGCTAGTGTGGTTGGTGCCAATGTACCGATGTCCATGGCGCGATCAACGTTGTTTGCCCGTGCCACGCCGCCACAGCTGCAACACAATCAACAGCATCCGCATCCGCATCACATGCAATCGTTTGCGCCACGCCCATCACCAGCGCAGGACGAGATGATGGATGTGCAGCAAGGTCTGCCCATCTAAGGTCTAAGGTTACTAATATGAAAAGGACAACGAGGGAGATGAGGGAAATGAGGCGATGATTGTTTTTGTTGTTATAAGAGTAAGCCAAGGAGCACAGAAGAAAAGGCCAAAGGGAGAGCCAGAGAGTGCCGGCAACGACGCGAGAGAGCGTGCGCTACGAGGAACGTTTTGTTTGGATATACATAAATACTAAAGTTAGGGACAGATACACATAACATAATATAACATTTATATATACACATATATAACATGTATGCTATGGCTCTAGCTCATTATATATAGAATAACGCTATATACAGATATGGTATGTAGGTTGTCAGAGAAAGAGAAGCAGAGAGAAAGCCAGTTGAGAAAGAGAGCAGAAGAGTAGGTGTGTTGAGTGAAAAAAGAGAGTAGCTAGCTAGCGAGAGAGCGAGTTCCGGATACGAATGCGGTTTCGGATCGTGTATAAATATTTACCACTTACTAACTATGTTTTATACTTATAGGCAAAAAGGTTTAAACAATTTAGTTCAAATGTACACTTCAACTTTGATTTTTTATATACACGCATATACAAACACAAACACACACATACTATATACTATATACTTCTACTTATACTTACTTATAGCATGCGTAGAGAAAGCGACAGAGCTACTATTACTATTATTGTGTGTTGATTTATCGAACTCGAAAGTACTCGACATGAAGAGGGACCCTTTGAGTTGCCAAAAAGGTATATATATATATACTTGATTTATTTGAACTATTCTGATATGCACACAGATTATTAATTGCGTGGAATGTGTTTTTTTCCATTTTCCGTATAGATTTCAGCTTTTTAATTCTCCTCTAGCCATTTAGTAGGTTCGTTAGGTAACCCAAACCTCTGTGTATAGATTACCATGTAGTTTGTAGATCGCAAACCCCGACAACAGAACACAACACTACAATATAAAATAAATTATGATTTTTTGATAAAATTAATGATAATAAAAATGAATATATATATATACCATATATGAATGAATGGAACTAAGTGCGAAGGTTTCCACAGATAATGAGGATGATCGTGAGGCGCATCTCGCATAGCCAATTTTAATTTTTACTTATTTGATAGTTTGTCCTAATGAAGAAAACTCGCTTTCAGTTGCTGCAACTTTCTTTATTACGTTACTTAAGAGTTGTTCCCCCGATTTCAAATGTTTACATCATAAATAAGGCATTTCTTAAATAAACAAAAAAACAAAAAAAAAACAAAGCAGCTGAGCAAACGGCAAAGATTATCCGAGAAAGAAATCAACAATAAAATATTTAGAACTTAACTGAACAGATGATGCTACAATATGATAATGTTAAACCGATTACCCGATGTACTGAGAAGCTAAACGCTGCCACAACAGAAAAACAAAATAAATAAAAAAAAATATTAAAATAAACGAGAAATAGTTGACTTAACTAAACCCGAAATCTAATGCGAATGTATATTTGAAATGTATTCTATTTGATTATATTCTGTTTCAGCTGTTTCTATAAAATTACTGATATATATTTGCAAACATTACAAAAAACCGCATATTAAAAGGCAAAAATACAAAACAAAAAAATGGTAAAAATAAAATACAATGTCAAATATAATCAAAAGGTGCTTTGAATTGTTTAAAAAGACAAGACAACTACAATACAAAAAGAAAACTAAACAAACTATTGAAAACGAGAACGACTAAAAACTAAATACTTATAATGGTTATGTGTATAAAAAGAAGAAGAAACAAACAAAACAAAACAACATATTTATATAAACAAAAAGAAAATACCTCAGAAGCAATTATTTTTGTTAAAAGTAAAGAAGAAGAATACCAACTTAATTATAATACGAGCTAAACAAACATACAAATATATAAGGGAATAATATTATAAAAGAACAGAGAAAGAAATGCAACAAATATTTAGCTAAAAGTGTTTGTATGCGATTGAAAAGCAAAACGAAATATAAATATATATATTTTTTGATTGTAAAACCTATTTGTTTATGTGTGTATTCCTTATTTTCTACAGTTTTATTTGCTAATTGTAATTTGATTTTGTTTTTGGATTTGGTTATTTCTGTTCTAAAAATAACAAAAACCAAATGGAAATGGAATGTTTTATTGTGGCGTCTTGGCATAGAAAATGTTTTATTTTCCTTGTTGGCAAAAAAATATTAAAACCCAAAAATAAATATATATATTGTGCTAAAACTTAAGAATATGTATAAAACAAATAATTCATGTTAAGCAGAAGGAAATGATGAAGATGATGATGAAGATGATAACCCAAACACCAAGAATAATGAAACACTGCCTACACATAATGGAAACGACAAGAAACTAGTAACAAATTACAAAAACAAAGAGCAAATAAATGAATTTAAACGAGAAACAGAAAACCAATATGAAAAGTAAATATAAAGAAAACCAAAAAGCAGTTACAGTTTGTATTCGTAGATAGCCAAGTTAAACAATTGAGAAAGACCGAACCCAACAAGCATTACAGACAAACTAAACAGTCACCACACTCAAAACACAGACAGACAGACAGCGAAGGAACAGTCCAGAGAGGGAAGACAAAGTTAAACGTCGCATAGAATTCTAGAATTAGGCGGTACATCTACATCTACAATAATTAAGATTAGCAACTGTACAGCTCGAGAACAGCTAATAAATAATTACACAACTAAGTAAACTAATTAAATGTTTGGGTGACTGATTCAAACTATTACAAAAAGCGAAAAACAAAAAGAAAAAAAAACAAAACAAGCATAACTAAAGAAGAAACGAAAAAATACATACAAATACAAAATAAAGAAGTTCACTGTTAATATTTTCATTAAATTACGATCGACACGCGATCGTGTTGGGAACTCTGGCACATATAATAGCAGTTATTTTGTAAGAACCACTAAGCCAGAGCCAGATCCATGTTAGCAACTAATTAAGAGAGTCTAATTACTACGTCGAACGATATACCATATGTAGGAGGAGAGTACACAGTTCTTGAAACTCGAGGCCATAGGAGAAGAAGAGGAAGAAGATCGAGGAAAGGATGAGGAGCAAGCCAAATTGAATGCAGACCACACTGAAATCCAAATAACATAGAAACAAACAACAAATACGATACTATAATACACTGATAAAGTGAGAGAATCAACAGATCCTAGTTAATTAAATTGTACATTTTTATCATTAAGGTTTAAGTGCAGTGCATAATATGTATACACAACTAAGTACATGAGCATACATGATGTATATGATGATTATGATGATCACGATAATGATGATGATGAGATGACAACCACAACAAATGTATATCGTAATAAATTCAAACTAAATTTTACAAAACGAAGAGAATTTTCAATTAAACTATAAATATGGATGAATAATGAGGTTATTCGGGTTGATTGGGTATACGAGTATATTAGAGATAAAATATATTGAGGTTAAAGTGTATAGTAAATAGATCTCCTGACTTAGGCCATGAATAAAAATGATATAATGACGAAGTTTTTATTCCAATCCTGACTTCATACATAAATAGTTGCGCTGGTCAGTGCTTCTCAAACTGTGTTTGCCAATAACCTCAAAATACTGCGTTTTTATGAATACCACGCCCTCTTGTTGGGATCAGGCACCGTCACGCTGCTGCCGTTGATTAGCATAAGCTAATGGCAAAAAGTTCGCACAGCCAGAAAAAAGGTAAAAAGCGAAAGTATGTTAGCATAAATCGATCGGGCAGGGGATGGGGAGACCGAGGCACAGTAGCTGCTTGAAAGTCATGCACAGTTATTTTTAAACCGTTAAGGGAAACCACAAGGACGAGTCGCGCCTGCCACCGAATCCAGCTAGTGAATCCAGGCAGCGAATCCTGGCCGAGCCTCCCCTGGGCCTGGCGTGGTTGCGTTTGCGTTTGTGCTCAATTGGACTGGCATGTGACAGACACTTGGACACAGGGACGGGAAGACAGGGGGTTGGCGAGCTGTCTTGGCTACCACACACAAACACTCACACACAGACGAGTGCAGACCATGTACTCGGGATAGCATACATACTCGGGCCGAGCATAATAATAAAATACCGCTAGGCAACGGCGGATTCCATAGCATGAATCGATTTAACTAACCCGCAACTTCTCCCACCGAACAGCAGCTCCAGCAGCTCAGTCGAAGGCGAAGTCGTTGGGGATTCGGACACACACGGGCAGTTCGCCAGGTAAGGCTCCATTCTCGTTTCTCAAGCAAAGTGTGCCAGTTGTAGAACTTCCTGAAAAGAATAAGTAAATTGATTCGCACATACACACACTGACAGAGAGAATTACATAGACGAATGTGTGTGTGTGTGTATGTTAGCAGAGCTCAATACGTAACTGCCGAAATCGCATCCACATCCTTACGCAACATACCCTGTATCTATATTTCATTACAAGCAACTTACACAGACAGGTACATTGAGAGCGAGATAGTGAGTGACTGAGTGAGAGGGTGAGAGAGAAAGGTCATCATGCTGCCCAATCTGAAGACGCGTCGCATATCGGGCCTGCAGCTGGCAGGCAAGCATCTGGGTCCCGTGGCCAAGTGTCCGCCACGTTACTCGGAGGAGGATTGGGACTACAACAACAAGATTAAGTTCAGGATCACCTGTGACCAGGAGAAGCTTGCCGAGCGCATTGTCGAGTAGGTGTTGTCTTCCCTGTGCCCTGTCCATATTTCCATGTCATTTCAATCCTTAGAGAGTCGCGTCGTGTCGTCGATGAGACCAAGGATACCACCAAGAATTGGCAGCGCGAGGTGGAGCATCATATGCGCGAGCGCACCAGTGAGATTCGTTTTCTGGTCGATGAACTGAATCGCCAGAAGAAGACGGCCATGCTGGAGGATGAGACTCTGAACACGTATCGCAACCGTGTCCTGAATGCCATCGAGTTCCTCAAGGAGAAGTCACTGGCCATTTGCAAGCAGTGCCTGATTCTGCGCGAGGGACGCATTGGTGTCGACCTCTGCGACGACGAGGTCGATCGATCGCTGCGTCGCGAGCTGAAGGTCATCAAGGGTTGTCAGGGGCTTACCGATGCCGCTCTCAAGGAGTCCGAGGAGCAGATACGCAAGCTACGAGCAGCCATGTTCTTGCTGGATCAAGATCTGGCAGCCAAGGACAAGTCGTTGGCCATCGATGAAAAGAATCTGAAGCTTAAGGAGTTTCAGCATGACCTTGGAAAGGGTCAGGATCTGTCCAAGCAGCACTGGTAAGTGAGAGGGGGTTTGATTTACTGACTTTATCGTAACCCTTCCTCCTTCCACCACACTCTCAAGTCAATTCTCTCTGACCGAGTGGCAGGCGCAGACCTATGAGAATATAGAAGCAAATGCCAAGGCTCTGGTCTCCGCCGGGCAACTTCGCGCCTATATCGATCTTCTGCTGAAGCAGGTGTGCGAGGACATGCAGAACCAGACGGATCGCACCAACGAGGCCTTTGATCGGCGCATTGCAGAGACAAAGCACGTGAAACAATGCCTGGAGAACAAGCACAAGGACACCATGGATCACATCCATCAGGTGCAGCGTAACATGATCGAACTGGAGAAGGAGATGTCGGACAAGCAACGTGCCATAACACTTTGCCAGACACGCCTCAGCAATCGTGCTCATCGTCCTGGCCTCGAGCTGACCTGCGACATGGTCCAGGATGCGCTGTACAATGAGTTGCAGGCCCTCAAGGCGTCCGTTTGCAAGCTGAATCAGAAGCTAAACGAGAACAAGGCATCCATGCGCTATCTTATGCATGTCCAGGTCATGCAGGAGGAGGAGATCAATATCAAGGCGAACACTTGCAAGATTGACGAGGTCGACTGCATGACCTTGCGCCAGGGCCTTAAGTACTCGTCGTTCTAGTCCTAGTCCAGTTTATCGTCGTACATCGAGTTGTCACCCTCTGCAAATTGAACTCCATTGACACCCAGACACATCACAACTTACTCAAGCCTAGATAAATTACATGTGCATCTCCCAGTACCCAATACCAATACCAAATTATTAACATGTACATGTTTATTAAATTGAATTTCACTTCGAGTTCGAATCCTGCAAATGCCAGTTTATTTACTTTTCAAACGATTTCACTTTTTATCGATATTCATTGCAGATAATGGAATTCACATCTCTGCAGCTATGGTCACTCTGTCAATTCATTTGCATCTGTTTCAATATACTGCAACAATAACAAACTATTAGATTGATCTAGCGTGTATTTGAACTATCGACATGAATAATTAAACACTAAGCCTTAGCTACAATTATATATTATAATATAGCTAATCTTTAAGCTAATTGTTTGCATGAGGAACTTCATCATCATGATACCTTTTGGCCCTTTTCCTTATGCGTTAGCAAGTGATACTCCACATGTTGTTTCTTCTTAAATGCTTTGGAACAGTGGGGGCACTTGTAGGGTCGCTCGCCTGTGTGCACGAGAATGTGATAACTGAGATCCTGTCTACGCGCAAAGGCCTTTGGACACTGTGGACAGCGGAGAGGATCGTGCGTGCGAGTATGTCGCTCCAGGCTCGAGGGATAGTGTAACGATTTGGAGCAATGTCGACAAACAAATGGGCGTTGGACACTATGAATGCGAAGATGTAACTGTAGATTCTCATACTTTTTGAATGATTCGGTGCAATGTGGACACTGGAAACTCCGGGGCTCGTCGCCCGTGTGAATGCGCAGGTGAGCCTGAAGCTGAGGACGCTCTTTGAAAATTTTCGAGCAATGCTGGCATTTGAATAGACAATAATTTGGACTGTCCACGAGGGCCAGCGGCGGGGAAAGGGATCTAATTGAGAATCCCTTAGCAATGATTTCAGAACCTTGGAACAGGTTACTGGATTCCCGCCTGATGATAGTACGCTCCTTTGTCTTATTGTGAATGACATTATTATAATTATTGAGCTGCTCCGCTGGACTATCTTCTTTCTCTATTTTTACGCAGCCCAAGTCAATGTTAGTATCCGGAGCTGATGTGTCCGCCTCGAACATTTCCGAAATTACTTTCTCTTCAGCCAACATTTCCCAGAAGAGTTTTTGACTTCGCTCGCACTTTGTCTTGAATTTGAATGCGTTTTTCGCCTCAATAACGCAGGTTAGGCATATCTTCTTGGGCAGAGGGTCATCTGGATTCACCTTGCATGCACCGTTGAAAGCATTAAGTATGTCTGCCAAACTAGGTTCCCTTTTCATGGGCGGCGGTTTGGTGAATATATCCACCAGGGTGACGGAGTTGCTCATACAAACCCGACAAGCCTGTTCCATTTTGTTTAGGCGCAATAGTGTTAGCACAATATATTTATTTAGTTATCAAACAATTCTTTCTTCTATCCAGCAGAAAGTGTATTATCGATAATCATTTAGGTGATTCAAACTATCGGTATCACTATCGATAGTTTCGATGTATGAATTTTGAATTGTTCAGATTTAACCCTTATTGCCAAAATATTACTGAGAGAGCTCCTATTAGAGCGCAATGTAGAATATTGTGAACATAATTTGATCACTAATCAAACTACATAGTTTTTCTTAAGTATGCCAATTCGTGAACATATGATTCGTATCGATACATACATCGACGAATGTTAATTTCAGTAGCTTGACTCTTTTTCCGTTTATTTCAGAACACATATAAGAAAAACAAAATAATGTTCAAATTGTGCTTTGCACCTAAGCTTTGTTCCAATTGTATCGACAACGGAACTAGTTAGTTATCGGTTCAAATAGCTATGGAACTTAATTGCGCCAAAAGAGCGAACAACTTATCGGTAAGCCACCTCAATGTATCGTTTACAATGCGACTCTTTATTCTACAACAGCTAGCAATTAGTAGGAAAAAACTTTAGAATTCTGCCGCTGTTGTTGAGTTATTAATTAATGTTAAGCTAAAAGTGTACAAAACAGAAATTAACGTAGGTAGCACATCGTCTGTCTGCTCAATTGGCTGTCCCTACTTTTCTATCAATGTGCCCTGCAGCTGGCAGCGTCCGCTGAGCCGCACACAGAGACCAAAATGGAGTACAGCCACAGCCACGAAACTCGAAAATCAAAAATCAATAAGTTTGAAAACTAAATTAAATTTTTCTTTTCTTTGATTATTTGATTGTTGCAGCTTAGTAATTATGTCAAAACGCAGCGCTGACGATGCCAGCGGCACCGGCGGCAGCGGTGGCAGCAGCTGTCTGGTTGCTGCAGCGGCCGCTGGTCAGCCACCAATCAAGAAGGTACACTTCGAGCCACACCTAATTGGACCAGTCTCGACGCTCGAGGAGATGGACATAAAAGTCCTCGAGTTTCAGAATAAGAAACTCGCCCAGCGCATCGAACAGCGAATGCGATGTGAGGCCGAACTGCGGCATCGTATCGAACAGCTGGAGAAGCGCCAGACCCAAGACGATGCAGTCCTAAATGTGGTTAATCGTTATTGGAATCAGCTGAACGAGGACATTCGGGTGCTACTGCAGCGATTCGATGCCGAGACGGCCGATGAGCTGGAAAATAAAAACGAGAACGAAGTAACTACTTCGTTTCTTACACAACTATCCACCTGGGACAAGGAGGAGCTGGACGAGAAGCTGGCTAATCGTGTTCAGGTGTCGAAACGTGCAGTGGCCAAAATTGTCCAGGTTATTGATAGGTTAATGCAACGTAACGGAAAGATAACTAATATATTGAAAGGTGATTCTCTGCCAAGCGCAGGGGCGCAAGGATCTACAGCGGGTGGAGCTGGCGGTAGTGGCGAGGAACAACAGTCTGCTGCAGATTCAGAATCAGGGACTCCCGGACTTGCGGTGCTTGCCATAGAGGATCATTTAAGAAAAACCCATATTGAGATAATGACAGAGAATCACAACCTGCAAAATCTAAACACATCGCTTCATGAAAAATTCCACACGATGTCACTGAAAATGAAGGAGTACCAGGATGCGCTCACCGCCAAAGAGACGGAGAACGCTGAACTTAAAAACCAAATTGATGAGCTGAAATATGATCTAGAGAAGATCTGTTGTCGCAACGACAAGCTAGAGAATCATCTGGCAGAGGCCATTGAGAAGCTAAAGGCCTATCACCAGATCTATGGCGATCCCAATAAGAGTAACAGCAACAGCAGCAAGTCAAGTAGCAGCGGCGTCGGCTCTGGCAGCAGTGGCAGCTCAACAACCAATGTGAATAGTCAACACTTGGAGGAATTGCAAAAGGAGCTCGAGGAATATCGCGAACTTGCCAATAATCGCTTGCAAGAGCTGGACAAACTCCATACTACACATCGTGAAACTCTCAAGGAAGTTGAAAAGTTAAAAATGGACGTAAGTACTTTGCATCCGTATCCTTATAGCAAGGATTATCTTGGTATCTTGCTTACTATGCTAATTCCAATACCTTTCTTTACTTTGCAGATCCGACAGTTACCCGAATCGGTGATTGTCGAAACGACAGAGTACAAATGTTTGCAGTCTCAGTTCTCGGTGCTCTACAACGAATCCATGCAGATCAAGACGATGCTCGACGAGACTCGCACTCAGCTGCAGACTAGCAAAAATCAGCATTTACGTCAGATAGAAGTTATGGAAAGTGAGGAGCTTATTGCGCAGAAGAAGGTGCGCAGCGAGATGATTCAATTGGAGGATCTTCTTGCACTCATACGCAAGGAGTACGAAGCCCTGCGCATCGAATTCGAGCAGAACATGGCAGCCAACGAGCAAACAGCGCCTATTAATCGTGAGATGCGGCATCTGATAACCTCCCTGCAGAATCATAATGGTCAGTTGAAGGGGGAGGTACAGCGATACAAGCGAAAGTACAAGGACATCTCCTTGGATAATGTAAAGATGCGTAAGGATCTGGACGAGGCGCTTGCCAAGCTCGAGGGCAGCAAACAGCAGCAGCAATCAGCAGCGGCAGCGGCAGGCGAAGAGATTAAACAAGAATCGACAGCCAATATAAAGGAGGAGAATGCCAGCAATGCCGCAAGCGGTGGCAACACGTGCCAAACTAATACAGGCAATTCCAGCGGCGATGCGAATATTACCATCAAGGAGGAGCACGTGGCTTCTATTGACGATGAGCTCGATGATGAGGCCAGCAAAGATGTCAAAGATCCCAGCATTAAGCAGGAGAAGATATCTCCAAGCGACTCAGCGCCCTCAGAGAAAAAGGATTCACCTGGTCCTTCAAATGCAACAGCAGCTGCAGCTAACACAGCGAATGCGGTCAAGAGCGAGAAGGATACCAAAGAAGGTGTTAAGGGCAAGGATGTAAAGACAGTGGAAAGCGAAGCCGTGCGGGATCTGAAGGCGCAACTCAAGTAGGTGGCAAGTGGCACAATCTTATTGCCCACTATATCCATTTGAATTCGTAAAAAATATTTCAACAATTTGATAATCTTCTCTTTACAGAAAAGCACTGAACGATCAGAAAGAAATGAAGCTGCTACTGGACATGTACAAAGGTGTTTCAAAGGATCAGCGCGACAAAGTGCAGCTGATGGCCACCGAGAAGAAGCTGCGGTCCGAGATAGAAGAGCTGCGGCAGCAACTGAAGAAACTGCAGGAGAGCAAGCGCGAAGAGCGCAAAAAACTAGCCGATGAGGAGGCCCTACGTAAGATTAAGCAACTGGAGGAGCAGAAATATGAACTGCAGAAGCAGGTGGCCAATCACAAGCCCACCGAGAATTCCTGGGGAGGAGCGCCTGGGAGTGCTGGCGGCGGTGCCAACTATACACGTCCGTTTGTCGGCTCGCATGAAGAGGAGGCGTTGCTAAACGAAATGGAGGTGACCGGACAGGCATTTGAGGATATGCAGGAGCAGAATTCAAGGCTCATCCAACAGTTGCGCGAGAAGGACGACGCGAATTTCAAACTAATGTCGGAGCGCATTAAAGCGAACCAATTGCACAAGCTGCTGAGGGAGGAGAAGACGGTGCTTGAGGATCAAATGGCAACAGCGACAACACAGATTGAGGCCATGCACATTGTGCTGCGAAAGCTAGAGGAGAAGGAGCGCAGCTTGCAGGCCACTGTGGCGTCTATTGAAAAAGAGTTAATGCTGCGCCAACAGGCCCTGGAGATGCACAAGCGCAAGGCCATCGAGTCGGCCCAATCAGCTGCTGACCTCAAGCTGCATCTGGAGAAGTACCATTCCCAAATGAAAGAGGCGCAACAGGTGGTAGCTGAGAAGACAAGCTCCCTAGAAGCGGAAGCCTACAAGACAAAACGGTTACAGGAGGAGTTGGCACAGTTTAAACGAAAGGCTGAACGCATGAAGAAGATGGAAATGTCTGGCACCACCATTGATGAAGTGATGATCGAGGAGATTCGCGATTACAAGGAGACCCTCACGTGTCCATCGTGCAAGGTGAAGCGCAAGGATGCCGTGCTCTCCAAGTGCTTCCACGTTTTCTGCTACGACTGCCTGCGCACCCGATACGATACGCGGCAGCGCAAATGTCCCAAATGTAACTGTGCTTTTGGGGCCAACGATTATCATAGGTTATATCTGCAGTAAAGACAGAGAACGGAGAGCAGGAGGACCGCCACCAGCAGTAGAAGGATCAGCATTGGCCAGAGACGATGACAAGTATCGGATTTTATTGGAGCACCGATGGCGCACTCTCTGGTGTATCTCATGGCCAGACATGCTGCTCCATTATGGGCATATTATCTATGTAATATTAATATATATATTTGTTTATAAGTGTCGCCCCCGTGGCGACTTTCCCTCGTAACCCTTGTATACCTTGCGGCAATTATTTTGAAAGCGTTTATTACAGCCCCAGCATCTCATATGAGTAATGAGTTCCGAGTGATATTCTCCCGGGTTTTTATGTAGCTCCTAGATTGAAACTAAATTGAGTACGAACACTAATAAATGGCTAAATAATATTTTCAATAGCATTTTAACAGAGAATATGTTGTGTTTTCATTTAAAATGTAGACTTCACTTGCGGGTGGCAGCACTTGCACAAATACTAAACGCAAAAATACCAACACTGCGGCATTTATAGTTCTCACATTGTGCGGCCACACTGTTCACCGGCTTCTGTATTTTTAACAGAGCAATGGTAACATTGCACTGTTAACTGTCTCTGTTTCTCTTTCTTGGTAATCTGTAAACAGTTTCGTCGTTGTTGTTGGCCCGTGTGGGCGCATTTTCGGAATTCTGTCCTGTCCAATTCGCGGCGTTTTGGATGAACGGGTTTTCTTCAATACCGCATCGAAGCCTTCGACTGATACGTGTGTTCAGCCCCAAAATAAAAGTGCAACACTTTCAAATGCATCGCCGTCCAATCTAAATTGCAGTTGTATCCGCTCGCAATTTCAAATTGCAAAGACAATAAATTTCTGCTTAAGCCATCGATTTTTCGCGCTGTTTAAAACGCGTCTCTGTTGTGCGAGTGTGTAAATGTGGAAGATTGTATCTGTGTACGTGTACGTGGATGTGTAAGTGTGTGCGAGGACCTTTTCAAATACACATACACACAAATAATTGCCAAATACAAAGCAGGCAACAACAGCAGTAGGAGCAGCAGCAGAGCCCATTGAAAGTCCTTTCCAGCTGCTCTGCCTGCTGCAGCTGTCAGGCTACAAAAGCAACAATGTGCGACTGATCCCGTAACGTTCACCTGGCCATTTGTAACTAAGTTGTGTTTGTGCTACAGATTGCTCGCGTGTGTGCGTGTGATATTTGTGCATTCAATTTGCACACAAATTTAAGCGTTCATCCAACAACAACAACATTCTCGCTTGCAAATTCGCCCCGTCCACGAACAACGAACAACGCAAATTGCCATCCAGAGTTTTTTTTTGCACACGCCGAGAGCAATAATAGAATTTATCAGACGTCCATTTGCTCTTGCTGCCTGAACTCCCAAACAAACAACAAAATCAACAAGCCGCAGTAGTGAGGGAGAGAGAGCGAGAGAGACAGACAGACAGAGAGGAACGGAGGAGTGAAAGGAACAGAGGGAGAGGTATGCCTTGGGGGACCCTCTGACATTTTCATCAGCGCCACTGCAGGAAGCAACCAGCAACAACAACAACATCACGACATCAACTAAAGCAGCGCAGCAGCAGCACATTGACTGAGCGTCGTCTCGTCCGTCGCTGGCACAGTTATTCCTACTGCCGCTGCCGCTCTCTGTGGGTGAGTAACAAATTTTGTTTGCCTTTTTTTCTGTCGATTTTTTCCCGGGTAGAAAGTTGTTATCGAATATGATGGCGACTGAAACTGGGATTGAATTTGAGCTCTGGAGTCGGCGACCAATGTTGTCAGCGTCCATTGAGGACGCTGGAAGTAGCTGAACTGTGAGTTTGGCTTTAAAAAAGCTTTGTTTTTTTGTGTATACGATTTGTTATCGAATATGATAAAGAAAGATACTGATTTGAGCTCGACTTGTCAGTTTTTCAGGCTCTATCGCAGTTACAAGTAACTGATTTTGTTTAGAGTTGTTTTCGAATAAGTTACCGAATTAGATATCGGATAATATTATTAATTTGAACTGCAGCATGCTGTAAGGGTTGTAGTAGCTAGAAATAGCATTAAACGTAACGAGTTTAGCGCCGTAAAGGCAAATCTAAATTTAGCTATAATCTAGCTAAGCGGGCAACACTGTCTGTCCCCTCCCGACTGCCTGAAAGTAAACCATGGGTGGGCGGTCAGAGGTTTCCAGTTGTTGTTTGCTCTTGTGGCTGGCGTCGCTTTGGCCGCTCCTTGTGGCCTCCTCTCGCTGTGGCATTTCAATTGCTTTTGGGCTAGGTTGAAAGGTCAGGCGACTTTGCCACCCGACGACGCCATCCCCAGCTCTGAAACTTGCAACTTGAGCTGGAGCTGGAGCTGGAGCTGGAGTCACCCGGCACTTCCTCGACACTTCATTATGCGGCGTCAAAACTCATTTCGTGTTGCATGACTTGAGCGATAATCGATTAGCGAGCGGCAACGGCAATCAGGAAGAGTGCAATTTGCAAGTAAGTTTGCCAATCGATCCATACATTCATCTATCAATCAGTCAATGAGTCAATCAATCGTTCGTTCGGTCAGTCAAACATCGCTTGGCCCGGTTATTAAACGTTGCCTTTTGTCTTCTCTTGTTGTTTTACCATATTCATATCTCATGATGATGATGATGATCATCATCATGGGGCTAATGATGAGGAACGGATGTTCAAACCGTTTTAATTACGCATCCGCGACTTGTGCGATTATAGCGCCTGCCTCTGCCTCTGCCACTGCAGCTGCTGGGCGGTGGGCGGCCCACCAGGCTAAACGAGGGGAGGGAAGGGGATGAGGCGGAGCGGGTCGATCGGATCGGATCTTCGTGCCGGTAGGAAAGTTGCTGCAAACTTCAGGAAAATGTTAATTAAGCTTCGTTTATCCGTTTGCCGTTCGTTGTTGCTGGAGAGAGAGAAAATCTCCGGTTCCGAAGCGCGCGTCAACTTACTAAGTAAATTAACGAAGATTAGAGAGTTTCTTCGACTTCGCATCGCGTTGAATTCCAACTAGGCATGAGATTTAATTGCTGCGAAAGCAATTAAAAGTAAAACAAAACAACAACAACAAAAAAGCTGCAGAGCAAACAAAAATCACGAACTGAAGTTGAAGAAAACTCTAACAAAATGTGAATACGAAGTTCAGAGCTATTCCAGTAACTGCTATCTATACATCATGCTATCATATCATGTGTTTTCCAGTAATTTCTAACCATATGTTTGGGGAAATTCTCGAGAATCGTTGCCTAATTACGTTGTTTATAAATACCCTAACTCCACTTGTTGTATACTGAGTTTCCGGTATATTTTTAAATATACTTCACTGACACATTCCCAATTTCTAATTAACGCGAATCTTATCATTGCGTTCTGAAAATTTGCCAATCTTCTTTGTTGTTGTATGATTTGTGGTTGCAATTTTACCATAGAGTAGTCGCCTGATTTGCCCCTTATCTGTATCGATAACAAGTCTCATACATGAACGATTACCCACGTCGATGCTTGTGTGTAAAGACAAGCCTGCTGGGAATGGATGCCTGCCCCGCTAACCTCACTCTTCCTCTTTTCTTCTGTCTCTTTTTTCGTCTCTCTCCCCTCTCTTTCTCTCTTTATCTCTTTATCTCTCCCTGTATAATCGCAAACAAATTAATTGTCATGAAAATGCCATTGAAACTTGTTTTTAAGTGTGCGAAATTTCAAAAGTCGCGCCAGCTTGATAGACCCTAACCCCCACCTTCTTTCTTCCCTCCCTTGGCTGTCTAATAAAACCTGTAAACAAAAGCGAGAAACTTGTCATCGCTTTGTTTTGTTTAAACATTCGTACATATATTAAATGCCATTCAGCTTTTTTTCTTTCGATTTTGGCTATTGCCGTTTCGATTTCAAGGTCAGAACGCGCCCTCAGAGAGTTGGCATTAATAACTGGAGCATACCATGAGAACCTTGAAGAGAATACAAACATTTCTTGGCTGTTTTTTATTGTTGTGGAGAGTTGCAACTGTCAGTTTACTTAAGCAGCACAAAAGGATACACAATACCATGCTGGGGGTTCTTCAGACAAACAATAACGACAGCGAAGTCGGTTGACAATGTGGGAGGCTTTCAGGCGAGACATGTTGGGGCCGGCGACGTCACTCCCCGTGGCTCATCCCCACAGTTGGAAACTTGAAAAACGCTTTTCTATTTTCGCTTTGCTGCTGCTGTCGCTGCTGCTTTTTACGATGACTTCAAGTCTGGTCAATGGTCAACTGTGAACGTGGCCAGCACAGCACGCCACGCCTCCCATTCTCCTACTCTTCAACTCCTCTCGTCAGAGTGTCATGTGGCGCATGCCGCTGGGGAGGAGAGAGAGAGAGAGAGAGAGAGAGAGAAGATACAGAGCTGAAACGCCTCGAAGCGTGAAGTGGGCTTCACTTTGGCGATGTTGTTGCTGCTGTTGTTGTACTTAGTGTAGTTAGTTATATGCGAGCTTGGGTAAGTACGAGCATAGTTATATAGCATTGCATATCTACCATGATACTATGAATGTCATAAAGAGTTTTATGTTTAGTTTTCTTGGCGTGCATTAAAAGAAAAATGAAGCGAACCAAAGACTTTCTCTGGCATATGACAAACAATTTCGGCTGTTGGCGTAATTGCCCCATTGCAATGGGTTGTTAATGAAACCAGATGGATGGACAGACAGACAGAGAGATAGACAGACAGAAAGACAGACAATCTAACAGTCAGAGTCGCTTAGAAGACACGCAGTGGGAAGTGCTAGTCATCTCTCGCATCCGATCCAAACGGGTCTCTGCAGAGCAGGCCAATGAACGATCCGCCCTCGGCTCAGCTTGAACGAGAGACACACACACACACACAGATAGAACTTTTCGCAGACTTCTTTTTTGGTCATGTTTCTCATTTGGTCTAAAACAACAACAGCTAAGTAAACAAAACACTGTGCGGCAAAGAACAGATACACTTGGCTTTTACTGTTTTAGATACAATTCCCTATGGATTCACTGACTGCAGTTGTCCATTTGAATGGACTGTTATGTCTTTTACTATTAGCAGTAAATGGAAGTAAGATAAACCTATAAACCTTTTACTTCTTTCTTAGATCTGCTCAGCACTGTGCAGGCCCTGTACAGCTTATCTATGCTAGAGGTTTCCAGCTGCTGTTAATGCTCTCTGTAAAGCAGGCTTATGGAATGTGATAAAGCTAATCTTGCTCACTTGAAGAGTGAATCATGCATATGTATACATACATACATACATACATACTTATATAAACATGTATGTATACATGGTGGTCCCTAGATTACATATTATTCTTTTTATAATCTCTTGTTTTTGGCTCTTTGAGTTATTAAACATTGTTTGTGCCTTCTGCGGGTCAAGTCGCTTGTTGCATGGTGTAAAATCTGTGGCACAGTTCATGATGCTGCTGATTTTTGACTTGGGGCAACTTTAGCGTGGTTCTACGGACTCCTCTGCTCTTCAGTTCCCCCTTTCCCCTTCCCAGTCTGCTTCAATCTTCGACTTTCAACAGATGCAAAACGAAACTTTTGCGTGCCGTTGCCGTTGACTGAGAAGCCGCCGAAAAATTGTTTATAGTTTATGGCACTGGGTAACAGCAACAACAACAACAACAACGACTGTAACAACAACAACAATTGCCGCGCTGTAACTTCAAAAAGCGCAGCGATTCAGTTGGTCGCTTCTTCCTGCTACTTCTGCTGCCTTCTATTGTTGTTGTTATTATTATTCAATTATTGCCCAATACCCCCAGCCAAACCCACGTTCGTGACAGGCCCAGCTGGCCAGCTGTCTCCTCTTCCCTCCCCTCTTACACCCCTTGCTCCCCCTGCCCATTACAGCCACGCCCGTCTGTACCGTTGGCGACGTCTGCGTTCTCTTTGATTCATTAAACACGCGGCAGTGCCACCTTCCCCTCCTCTCTATCCCCTTTACCCTTTCACAATCTTCTTCCTCCCTCTCTCTACCTCACGCCACCTGCTTGCAGTAAACTCAAAACAACAAACTAAGCACAGGGGGAGCAGCAGCAGGGGGAGGTGCAGCAGGCGCAGGGCAGCAGAATCTCGAGTCTAAAAATTAGAAATCATGCCCCGCATAGTGCGCACTGAGGCCGCAGGTGCAACACGAAAATAAGAAAAAAAAATCAAAAAACATAAAGAGAAAGAAGCAGAGCGAGAGAGAGAGGGAAAGAGACAGAGTGAAAGAGAGAGAGAGAGAGAGAGAGAGAGAGAGGAGGGAAAGAGAGAGAGAGAGTAAGTTAGGAAAGAAGGCACCGCACAGCAGGAAGGGGGCCTGGCACAGAACCCGGAAGAGTGCGCCTCGTTGCCCCGCTGACTGCCTGGCCCCATCCCTCCCCCCCTTACCCTCTCTTACTCTCCCTTTCCCCTTCCTCGCCCTCTTCCGCTCCCTCTACATCTCCATTCCCCGTCAAAACTCTTTGCACAGTTTTCAATTGCTGTCCCCAGCTGCAGACAGTCTGACAGGGGGACGGACTGGCGCAGAACTTGCAACTGCAACTCATTATAACTGTGAAGCGTACGAGGGAGGCAGGGGCAGCGCTGCGTCAAATGCGGGCCTCGGGGCACGATTGTAATTCGCGGCACAAATGTTTTACTTCATTTGAGTTTCGTGGGTCGTCGTCGTTGTCGTCGCTGCCACAGGAAGTGCCGCGCCAGTGTCGAGGAGTGTTCAATAGAGGGCGTGGCAAGTGCACTCCCTCCCACACACACACACACACACACACACACACAATAGAAGTGTGCTTGCTTTGTCCACCTGTTTGCCGCGTGAATTGCCAACGATTTCAATGAGCTTTGGTATCAATTATAAAAGTCGCGACATTTCATCCATTTGCATCCACCTACCCCAAAAAAAGAACTATAATAATTTACATAAATTGACTAGGGTAGGCAAAGACTAGACAGCAGGGGCCGGGGCAGTAGGGTAATCCAAAGGGGGGCATTGATGCCCCTCACTAGGCAGTGCCACACAAAATAAATTGCCATAAATGCGAGGCATGGAAATAAATTGTTTTCAATGCAACTGCAGCAACAACAACAACAGCAGCGACGACAACGAGCTGAGAGAAATTTATGCAAGTGAACGTATTTCCCTCTTGCCCAGAGAGAGAGGGGAAGAGAGAGAGGGAGAGAGGGAGTGGGAGTGGGAGATAAGTTCCCCAACATGTGGCACAGAGTTTATTCGGTTGTTGTTGCCACACAATGAAGATGGAATCGCATCAAAGCATATTGTGAATATGAATATGAGTGTGAGTGCATGTGAATATGCGTGAATACGCATACGAATACATTGCCAGAGCGCACATAATTGATTTAGTTGACTTCCCAGAATAATGTCTGACCCAAGCAGGGAAAAGTTCTCAAAGGAAGAGGAAAATATATAAAGAAAATAAAGTTTTCTGATATCGGAAATAACAAAGGAAACTTTTCGTTGATTTCTAGAAAAAAACCCTGAGAATTGTGCGCACATTGCGTGGTATCACGGCGGGGGTACTTACCCTCCCTTATACTCATATGATATGAAAACAATAAAAAATTTATTATAAAACGATAATTTTGTAATAAATTTAAAATTCTTTATATGCGCTATCGGCAGGCGACGTTTATTGAATCCAATTCAAGAGGTTTTATCGCGTTTTGAGATTGGTAATTAATTAGTTTTCCTGAACGAGTCAAGCTGCTCCAAATTTATATGATACGAGGGTCGTTTGATAAGTCCGTGACTTTTTGTATTTGCCGCGCACCTGCTCTAAATACAACACTGCTCCTGTCAGCAGTTATCGATTAACAGCTGACTGTAAAATTTTGAGAAAGCTGCGTTTCTTAGTTTGCGTTTTATAGGCATTGAAAGCAGACGATCTCGTGAATTTTAACGAAAATGGAAAAAAGTGAATTTCGTGTGCTAATTAAGCATTATTTTTTGCGTAAAAAATCCATCACCGAAACCAAGGAAAGACTTGATAAATATTATGGGGACTCTGCACCATCAATTTCAATGGTTAAGAAATGGTTTACTGAGTTCCGTTGTGGTCGTACCAGTACAAGTGATGCCGAACGTTCAGGTCGCCCAAAAGAGGTCGTCATGCCAGAAATCGTCGACAAAATCCATGGAATGATATTGGATGATCGGAGAATGAAAGTGCGTGAGGTAGCTGAGGCTGTAGGCATCTCAACTGAACGGGTACATCACATTTTACATGAATATTTGGACATGAAAAAGCTTTCCGCGCGATGGGTGCCGCGATTGCTCACACACGACCATAAGCGCAACCGTGTGACCATTTCAAAGGAGTGTTTGGCGATGTTCAACCGCAATCCAAACGAATTTTTGCGCCGTTTCGTTACCGTAGACGAAACATGGATCCACCACACCACACCAGAGACCAAAGAACAATCAAGACAGTGGGTTTCTCCGGGTGAACGTGCACCAAAGAAGGCCAAGGTGGGTCTGTCGGCCAACAAGGTCATGGCCACAGTTTTTTGGGATGCACAAGGTATCATTCACATCGATTACCTTGAAAAGGGTAAAACGATCACCGGCGAATATTATTCAGAGCTTTTGGACAGATTCGATATTGATTTGAAGCAGAAACGACCGCATTTGGCGAAAAAAAGTGCTGTTCCATCAGGACAATGCACGGGTGCACACGTGTGTAGTCAGCATGGCAAAATTTCATAAATTGGGCTACGAACTGCTACCCCATCCAGCATATTCTCCAGATTTAGCCCCCTGTGACTATTTTTTGTTTCCAAACATGAAGAAATGGCTCGGCGGTAAGAGATTCGGGTCAAATGAAGAGGTCATCACAGAAACAAACGACTATTTTGAGGGCCTTGAGAAAACCTATTATTTGGAAGGAATAAAAAAATTGGAAAAACGCTGGACTAAATGTATAGAGCTAAAAGGAGATTATGTTGAGAAATAAAACGCTTCTTTGACGAAAAAAATATATTTTATTCAAAAAGTCACGGACTTATCAAACGACCCTCGTATATTATGCTAAACTCAATTCTTCTCTTTGGGAAGCCAAGCTTGGCTCTGCTTCTTTGTAGATTCTTTTGATTCCCTCAGCCATAAATCATATCTTATCTTGTCTAGCATGTTCAAATTGTCTTTTAATCGGAAAATGTGTTTTCCCATCTTTAATGACCTTTCACTTTGGTCTATCTTAGTGGCTGCTAATGTGCGTTGCATCAAGCGGACGCTGAACTGTTCGAACTTGATGAGGGGGGCGAAGACAGAGCAGGGCAGGGCAATCCAAGTCGCATTGCGTTGCCGACTGTCAACTGTCAACAGAACCCCTGCACCTCTGCCCCTGCCTCTCGATGGGGCACGCAGTGCTTGCAACTCTGCTACGCGCAACTTAAACGCAGTTGTTGCCGGCGTTTGTTGTTGTTGCTGCAGTAATTAAGTTGGCAATGTCGCCGGCTTCCTCTCCTTCCTCCTCTCTTGCCTTAATCGAATTAGCCGCATTGCAGTGTGGCAAGCAGGGAGGGGAAGGGGAAGGGGGTAGGTCAACCACAGCATTGCCAGTTGGCAGTTGAACCCGGCAGCGTTGCTCATTGATTGAAGTTAATGAGATGTGACGACTGTCAGGCCAGTCTAGTGCCAGATCCCAGGGGAATCACCTGCACCCCTTCTCCCCCTCAGCAGTTCCCCTGTGCCTTCCCTGCCCCACTCAGTTCCGGCTTATGCTAAGCGTTTGTCGCACTCGCTGGCGATGGACAGACGTCGATAAGGCAGCAATGAAACGAGTTTCCAAGCGAGGCAGCAATCGCATCACATCCGAGTCTGTCTCATTGTCAGGGCCAGGGCCAGACAACTTCATTTCCAAGCTGCAGCTCAAGACTTGGCTGCGATTCGGCATCCACTGTCGACTGTCGGTTGTCGGTTGTCTGCTTCGATTGTCAGTTGCCGCGCTGTCTGCATCTCCCGCAGATACAAGATACATTGACAATTGAGATACAGTTGACTGCCTGTGTGAGTGTGTGTTTGTAAGAGTGTGTACTTGTAACTGTGTGTGCCTGTGTGTTTGTGTGTGTGCTCCCTATCGTGCTGCGCCTGCCCCTCCTGCCTCTGCTGCCTCACTCCCAGTCTGCGACCCTCTGGCTGCGCTGTCTGTCGCCTCCGCCTCGTTGTCGCCTGAAGTGCCCTTCATTAGACCGCTAGACCCTCCTCGGGCACAGCTCACAGCACAGCACAGCCGAGCAGAGCACTTCATCATCCCTCGCATGGCGCAAACGAGCTTCAAGAGGCCGTTAAAGGCTTTGCCAGCACAGGCAGAGACTGAGGTTGGGGCTGAGCAGGAGGCAGAGGCAGAGGCTAAGGCTGTTGCTGAGGCAGAGACTAAAGCAGCCTTTAACATGTTCGTGTTCTAGCCAAGGTCGTCTGACAGGATCTCTCGCTGTGTGTTGCACTAACTGGTTTGGCAGCTGCCGGCTGTGCCACCTATGCGTGGTATGTGTTGTGTGGCATCCACGCCCGAAATGCCAGCAACAGTGAATGAAAGAAAGAAGAAAAGAAACTTTGTACAGGCGCAATTAGTTTCAAATGAAATTCCAATTAACTCAAAACTAGAGCAACTTCATTATGTCCGCCCCCCCTTGGTGAGTCTCTGTCTCTCTCTCTCTCCCTCTCTCTCCCACCAGTTTCAACGTTATGAAATCGTCAAATTTGGCCAAAATCTCTGAGAGATCGCATAACAAACAAGGCACTAATGATGCGTGGCAAAACAAAGTGAGATGTGTAGAGAAAGAGCGAGACAGGTGTGTGTGGGACGGAGACGACGTCGGAGTGCGGACGCCCTCACCACCTGCTCGAGGTTGGGATCGGCAGTACGAGGCAGTACAAGGCATATGCAATTAAAGCGAACCATATGGCAGCACGCGTGCTCCACGATAATTAACTCTTGCCCGAAGCCAGCAATTTATCGAGTGATGATAGTAATAAAGCTGGAATCAGCTTTAGTCTGCCAGATACTACACATTATATATGCTAATATAGTGCGAGGAATCAATGCGAGTACTCTTGGGCAACAGCATGAGGTTATTCAACAGTTATACACATCTATATGTTCTACGGATGCTGAGGGAAGTTGCTTACAACTGTGTAGTATAGGGAGTCTTTATGAGTCTGAAGCAGGCCCGTAGCAAGGCGTGTGCGGGGTGTGTGGTGCACTAGGGCCCTGCACACCAGGGGCCCCTGCTAAATAGAACAATTTGCCTAATGTTTTGTATGCAGCTAGCTTCGTGTCTAGTTTGGTGTCTTTACTTTCTATAACAGCTGTAATCTCGACGTTCAAACGGACAGACATGGCTAATTGACAGCTGTTAATACTGCACAAGAATATATATTGGTCAAAAACTGTTAACGGTTTAAGTAACAGAAACGTATAGGGTATCTTTACCTTATGAAATGTATAATGAACTAACCTATATACCATAATTTAAAGTGAGGTAATTACAATGGGGCCCTGGAGAAGCTTTGTAAATATAAGGGCCCCCGAGAGACTTTTACTACGTACCTGGTCTGAAGTCAGTTCTATAAGTGGAAAAGTCCTAACAATCTGTACTTTTACATATTTAGAATATATAGAACTGCATAATATGCAAAGCAGGTATTATTCTTTGCTTGGTATTGCTCTGTATAAGATTTCTGTTGACAACGACAATTCTGCGGGTCTGAAACTCTTAGGAAACTTCAGTTTTACCTGAGCCGAACTAAATAACAATAAAATAATACAATATATCAATATTATTCTCCCCTCAATTAAGTTTGCTAAAGGTTCGTTTAAACTGTGCTAGAATAAGTAACTTCTGAAGAATTTACACTTAAAATGTATAGTATTATATATACAATATAGTAAATTGTTTAATGCGAAACAATTCCGCTGTTATTTGTTAAGATCTTGTTCCGTTTCTTTTTATAAACTTTTCTCTTTCTTTGTTGACTCATTGCGCAATCATTTGTTGCGGGGGAGAGGAAGAGGCTTAGAAGTTTTGGGTTTACCCAGTGTTGCCAGTTTCGAGTTGCTTATAAATATTCTACAACAGATGTTGCACGCTTAAGCGCGAAGGTGCTCAACCTAGTTGGGATTGGGAGACTGTGAAACAACAACAACAATGCGCATTCGTAATGCAATTTGAAATTCAAAAGGTGTCAACATGTGGCACGAATCTGTGGGGTCAATGCACACACACACACACACACACAGACACACTGAAGTGTTGCCAACTTGGCCAAGATATTGTAGATTTGATGACAAGCGGGAAGCACAACAACGCGCCTCATAACTTATGCAGTGTCCCAGTTGGTGATTGTGGTGTGTGCGTGTGTGTGTGTGTGTGTGTGACAGGTGTGAACTAGTTCAAGTCAATCAGAGAGCCTCGCCCAGTATCAGGCAGCTGTCCAGAGGCATCAGCAGGCAGCAGGCTGTGCTCTGTGGCATGTGGCAAATGGACGTGGCGTGTGCGTCCAACTTGACCGCAAAAGACAGCCTGAGGTGGCCGGCAGAGCGAGTTTTTCGACGAGGAGTACACTAGGGAGGGATGTGGCACGTAGCATGTTGCATGCCGCATGTGGCATGTGGCCTGTGGCATTCCCCCGTTTGCCAAAAGGTCGTTGGCGTGGCACAACTTGATTTGGGAACATCGTGCAGCGCATCAGGAGGCGAGGGGCACGTGGGGTAGGCAACTGAAATGCCACAATCCCAAAAATACATGCAGCGTGCGAAATTTAGGTCGCATGAAGTGAATCACTTGCATTAAATGCGCTCTCCTTCTCACTACCTCTCTCTCTCTCTCTCTCTCTCTTTAGTCATGTCCGGCACGCTCTTCGAGATGGAGGATCCGCAGCTACAACAACAGCAACAGCAACTGGCAAAGGATGCCGAGCAACAGCTGTCCGTGTGCCTGGCTAGCCTGGAGCTGGGCACGGGCGAGGGGGAGCAAATGACTGTAGCCACCACCACCACAACCGCCCTCAGCAACTGCGACGGCAGCGACAGTGGCCTCGATGTGCCCAGCAGCTGTTGCATGTCGCGCATCACCTTGCAGCGTGGCCTGAGCAGCACCAGCGGTGGCTACACTAGCAGCAATGGCCTGGAGGAGATCTACGACAGCTGTGAGCTGCAGCTCAGCATGGGCGTCTCCCCCAGCGAGCAGAGCAGCGAGTGCTCGCAGAAGACGCCGCCACGTCGCCACTGCAATGGCGGTGGAGTCAAGAAGAAGGTGGCCATGTTTGAGCCAGAGTCGCCGGCCAAGCAGGGGCAGCAACAGCAGCAGGAGCAGCAGCAGGGGCAGCTGCGTGGCCGTGTGGCCAATCTGAAGCGTGCTGCAAGCTTGCCACGCAACGGAGCACCTGGCACACCCACAACACCGGCCAGAGAGAAGCCGCGCATCTCTGGCTCCAATTCGTTTCGTGTGCCCACTAGCACGGCCACGCCCACACGCACACCACGCCCACAGAAGCCAGACACGCTGCCCAGTGCACTGAATCGTGCGCAGTCCGTGCAACGATTGGCTCAGGTGCAGCGCACCCCCTCACTGAGTCGCGCCCGCACGCCGGGCACACCCTCCGACGATGGACGCTGGCCCGTGAATCGTGGCGCGGGTGCAGCACGACGCGGCATGTCTGTGACGCCGGATGTGATGGCCAATCGCATGCGGGGTAGTCCAGCACCAGGTGAGGATCATCGAGAGAGATGAGAAGCTTAATCCCTTTCCATACTAAAGTCCCGTTTCCTTTCCAGGTGGCACACTGCCACGTCGCCGCAAGCAACAGTCTGTGGAGGATTTGACTGCTGGTCGCTTGTCCCGCAGCAATTCCATCAGTCGCACTGCCGTGGTGGACAGCAGAATGACATCGTCGGTCATGCTGATGCCCACAAGTCGTCGCAGTCTGGCGCCGCCCACAGTCACCGCCAAGGTCAACTCGCTGCGTCGTCCCCAACAGCAGCAGCAGCCGAGGACACGCATCTACCATGAGACAGCGGTGCAGACAGCACTGACCAGCGAAGATCTGGAGCAGGTACTGGGCGGTGGCGTGCTGCAGACACGTGCCTTGGACGCAGTGGAGCAGCAGGATCAGTGCACGCAGGCGGAGCCAGATCAGCGTGATCATGAGCTGGAACAGCTGCGCCAGGAGGTGCGCCAGCTGAGTGGCAAGCTGCAGCGTGAGCGCGAGGAGAAGTTGGCCATGCAGCAGGAGTTGCATCTGAACACGGAGCGTGTCATGGGCATGTTGGAGTTGGCGCGCGTGGTCAGCGCCAGTGCGGGCACTCCCACCTCGGAGGACAGTGGCGATGGCAGTGGACACGACAGTCTGCTCATGCTGGAGTCGCAGATTCAGATGAGTGGACACGAGCTCTTCGAGCGTCAGCAGGAGATTGGTCAACTGCGCTCGCTGTGCCGCGCTCTGCAGCTGCAGATGCGACGCTCGCTGGCCACGCAGCAGTTGCTGCTGCAGGAGAAGGCCGCCATTGAGCAGGAGTCCAGCGAGTTGCAGGATTTCCTGCAGCACGAAAAGGCCGCACAGTGTGATGCACTGCGTGAACTCGAGGGCGATTATCAGACGGCCAAGGCACAGTTGGCCAATCGCGAGGAGGAGGCCAAGGTGCTGCGCGACGAGTGCCGGCATCTGGTGCGTCTCAACGAGCAGCGCCGTCAGGAGAATCGTCTGCTGCAAACGAAATATGCTGCGCTGGAGAGCAAATCCCGTGAGCTCATCCATCAACAGAATGCGGCGGTGGCGGGTGCCTCGACAGCGCTGTCCGGACTACATGCACGCCTGGACAACCTGGTGGAGCAGTTGGTGTGCTCCTACAGCATATCCGAGCAGGATCTAGAGGTGAGTTCGTCACTATGATTTGGCAGATCATGAACTAACAACGTTTTCTCTCTGTCCCCCTCAGGACACACGTTTCCAGGCAGAATCTCTGTGCGCTGAGGTTGAGCACGCCCAGAATGGTGTGCGACCCAATGGACTCGACTTGCCACTCAACTCAGCGTCTGCTGGCGATACGTTGCATAATCTGGTACTGACCAGCGATGGCTCCTTGTCGCCGCAACGTAATCAATCCTTTATAGCCGCCGTCATTGGTGCCATACGCCATGCCACCACGCACTCGGGCAAGCGTCTCTCGCTGCGCCAGGCTGGCAAGCGACAGGGTCAGGGCTCAGCAGCTGGGGCAAGTCAGGTGCAGCACAGCAACAACAACAACGAGCACTCAAATCTCAATGGCTGCAATGGTGGCGATGATTCCGACTCCACAGAGATGCTCGACTCCGAAACGGAGGTAAGTGGAGGCAGACAAGAGATCGTTCTCTGCATCAATTAACATCTTTCTCTATGTGTTCCAGCCCTGCCTATTGATGATGGATAACGTGCTGGAGGATGTGGTGCAACCGGACTCGCACTCACACAACATGGTCTCCTCCTGCACGGGCATGATCTCGCAAATTGAGCTGCCCACAGAGCTCATCAGCCAGTGCAGCCAGCAACAGCAGCAGCTGCCAGCCACAGCCAATGGCGATGATTCACTGCAGCAGCTGTCGCAGGCCATAACCAATCGCCAGCAGATGGAACTGCATGTACACAAGTTCAGTGGACTGCCCATGAGGTAAACATCAGTTGAAATCCCTATGTAACCTCCTGCTGATTCTCCTCTCTCTCTCTCTTCTCTCCAGCAATCGCGATCAGTGCAACACGGAGGAGCTGAGCTGCCACGATTCACTGGCGGAGCTGCCCTCTTTGATGGAGTACAGCACGGCGCAGGCAGTCGTCGATCAGGTGATTGAGGTGGACACACTGGTGACTAAGTTGCTCAAGGTTCTGCGACTGGTTCAGCTGGACAATGACAATTGCATACAGCAACTGATTGTGGACAAGTGAGTGGAACACATAAGAGAGAGACTCTAATGAGCCTTGACTGACTGATTGATCTTCTCGTATTGCAGAAACAAACTACAACAGCATAAGGAGGATATGCTGGAGAAGCTAAAAGACTTGGAGGATGTCAACCTCAAGCTGCAGGATGAGCTCATGGATGCCACACAGGAGCTGATGATCAAGGGCAGCGATCTGAGCGGTGCCAAGGCCGAAATGCAGCGTCATCGCAATGAAATCGACGTAAGGTTTTAGCCCAAAACGTTCTTGGACTTATGATTTCATTTGGTTTATACTTTGGACTATTTTGTGTTGCGCGCTTGCCACCAACCCCCCTTCGAAGACATTTCTTATATATCGTTATAGTCGTTTAGTCGCCCGATATATTTTTGCATATGTTTAATACAATCGATGATCGCGCATTGCAGCTGCTGATCTTAGTTTACGTTAATCGTATTCTTAGTATTATTTGATTAGCATTAGCAATAAACTTTTGGCCTATATTTTACGTGCGATATCTGTTGAGTTCCATTTATTATCATCTTGTTTATTACCGATCTACGATCAACGATCATATGTCATATATCATTTCCTGTTTGTACTTTGTTTCTCATGCCACATTCGAACAATCAATCATCATCAATTCAATCATCAATGATGGACAGTCACAGTCACAAATCAAGTTCAAAAGCGCACTCTTTCGTTTGAAATGAATGACTTGCAATGCAAACAAACCCGTTAATCGTTAACTAACCATGTAACCATAACTGTAAAACTGCTCCCTGCCCCTGCCTCACCCTGCTTCTGCCTCCGCTTTCGCTTGACAGCGCCTCAACGAGGACATCTGCACGCTGAGCACCTTGTGCAGCAGCTACAAGAAGCTGTCGCCCACCACAGAGTTCCCTCCCATGCAGCTGCTGTCGCCCATGCAGCAGCCCGAGCAGGGCGATGTGCTGGGCATATTGAATCTGCTGAAGATGTGGCACACTGGCGGACAGCTGCAGGACGCAAGGGTCAGTCAGTATCTGCGCAACGTATGCGGTGCCCAGCTGACGGTAAGTTCGACTTGGATACGACTAGAAACTCCTTGACTAATCATGCTCTGTCTCTCTCTCTCAGGTTCATACCCCACTGCAGCAGGACAACAATAATGCGGAGCGACTGCGCATCTATGCCAATCAATTGGAACACGTGTCCCGTGTGCTGGACGATTGTCAGATTGATCATACGCCGCTGCAGCAGCTGCGCCGTGACATGGAAGTGGTGCGTCTCAATGCCAATTGGACGCAGTTGCTGGAGCTCAACGAGGAGCGCGATCTCAATGCAAACTCAGCTGATGTGCCGCCAACCTGCGATCGTCCATGAATGGTGTCAAATTGTTGTTAATTATTTATCTAGTTAACTATTAGTACTTAAAATGTTGTTTGACTTAACCGTAGTTAGTTCAAAATGTTTGCGTCCAAATCAAATCGAAAGCCAGGCAAGAAAAAGAAAATTACACAGCCAAACACAGCAAACAAAGCCTGATTTGCTAGCGCAGCCTAGAGAATTTATCTTCAAAATTTCTAAATCAAAATATTACTAATCGAATTACTAGCTAAAACAGATCTAATTACTTTCCCTCTATTAATTACTTAATTACTTTTACCAAGCTCAAAATTAAACGTAGCATATTTATATGACAGAGAATAATTAATATTTTGCATACTTTCGAGCGCCGGCTGTGCAACCTGTTGCTTTCGCAATTTATGTTGCCTACTTTCGAGCCGTCATATTTATTCAAAGAGAGCCAGTTGCATACTTCCGCGCGCTGTTAAAAGGTTAAAACATTGAAGCCTCTCTGCAGGATTCAGGGTGACAGCATAAAGTAAGCAGTACACTGCTTGATCCTGCTTGCATTTCACTCAATGCCAAGACACACGATCCTGTTTCTCTCAAGACACAATCCTATGTGTGTATGTTCAGGATGTGTCTCTATTTAATTCAGTATTTTTGAAAGTTTTGGTCAAATTGGGCCTAGGAACATAGGGTGCCCCCACTTGGTTACAAGTTTCCAAAGAAATCTGAAAGATTTTCAATATTTGCAAAAGCATTTCACGTCCATCGGCTGCAACTAAAGCCAGTCCATCAATCTTAAAATGCATGATATGACAAGGCTTTGCCTTTATAATTTACGGACAGGTAGAGAATTATTTATATAAATTACATAAAATAAAAGAAAAGTTTGATTTGATAGCAAGTTGATTGTATAATACACGTACAATAAATAAGCATAAACTTAATGTAAAAAACTCAACTAAAAGTAGAAAAAACAGTTTCGCAAAATTTTTGAAAAATCCCTTGAAATGGTAAGTAAGTCTATAATAAGTACGCGCCGTCTGGGGCCCATACCATATACCATATAAGCATATGAATTCGTGTATAAGTATGCGTATGCGTATGTTTATGTGTATGTAGTATGTCTTGGGCAGACAGATATGTCGTGCCACCTGTTGCGCTGCTTGTCTTTCTTGGTTGCTTCGTGCTTGTCTTGTGTCTTGTCGTCTTTACAATTACAAAATAATCTCACAATGTAGGTTCAGGTTAATGGGGATGGCTAAAAGGAAGGCTTGCTACTGCCAATGCTGCGTGCGGGCAGGCTGTTAGTCTTCACTGTGGGATTGTCGCGGGCCTGCGAATGCGCCACCACAATGCTGAGGCACTGCACCCACTCCTCGGCATTCTTGCCATCCTTGGGCTTGAGTATTAGGGTCTGGTCGGCAGTGAAGATCTCAAAGGCCTTGGGTATGTTGCGTGCGCCACGTGACACCTTCACCGAGCGTATCTGATTCACATCGATGCTCTCGCCGCCGCTCTGAAAGGAGAAACAAGATATAGTGGGGGATATCTCCAAGTTACTCCCTGTGCCGCTTACAGATCCCTTGCAGGATAGATGCGCCCCGGAGAGCGTAAAGTAGCGTGTGCGCCAACGTCTAAAGAGTCGCCACTTGCCCTTCTTCTCCTTGAGCTGACCCTCGATCATGGGCTGATTGCTGCCATTGAGGAAGCCCACCGCCTTGTCCGGATGATTGCACAGAAAGCAGCCCCACTGATACTCCAGCTCGTTGCAGTTGGGATTGGACTTGTCCGTCTTGGACACTTCAAAGACATCCAGGAAGCCCGAATGACGCAGTTCATTCACAAGAATCTCACGGTCCTAAAGGAGCAAAGGATACACTATAGAGGAAAGTAGCCACTAAAGGGTTGCGAGGATAACCCACCTTAACCTGTGGAAACTGACTGGTCACCAGCTCCGTGAAGCTGCGATTCTCGCACTTGAGTATCTGCCAGATGTTCTTCAGATTGCTGATGCCAGGCTCGCGTGTGCTAAGCACAGACTTCTCCTTTACCTGCAAAGAGAAAGGCTTCTATAGTAACTACTCCTATAGGGACTAGAGGTGGTAACTACTTACAAAGTGCCGCACTTGAAAGTCCAGGAAGATCATGTGTATCCAGGTCTTGGGATTGCGCGTGCGCATCGTGAAGCACGTCTTGGAGTAGAGGCAGTGTGGGCCGCGTATTTGGCAGGAGAAATGCAGCTTGGCAACCTTCTTGCGTCGCTCTGCAAATTCATTCGAAACTGTGTTTGATGTGTGTGCGAGGGTGTAATGGTGTGTGAAGGTGTGTGTGTGCATAAGTACAGAAAGCGAAAGAGCAGAAGAAGGTAGCGGGGTAGTTTGTGTACTTACCCTCAATGCTGCATCTTGTGGGTGGAGGCAGATGCTGGGATACCTCGTCCATGTACGACTTGATCGAGGGAAAGTTCTTCTCGCAGAATTGCTGCACGGGATCGCGCATGATCTGATATGGCTCGAAGGTGCTCATGCGCTGATCCATCACGCTGTTGGCGTTGAGCAGAGTGCGGCTTGTGTTGTCGCTGCGACGAGGCGCCACATTGGTGGTGGTAGTGGGACCCGACACGATGACCTCGCTCTGCAGGAGGAGAGAGGGGGATTAAGCTAGAGACATCTCAGAAGAGAAAGAGAGGGAGAGGGAGAGGGAGAGAGAGGGAGGTGGATGGAGGAAGACGAAGGAAGAGGAAGGGCTAGGATGGTAGAGGCAGCTTCACTTACGTTGCCATTTACGGGAAGCTTCATCACGGACTTGGCGTTGCCATTGCTGGAGGATTGTGGCAACGCTGGCGATGCATGATGCACCGAGACGGCGTTCTGAGATTGCTGAGCTGACGCTCCACCTCCGGCTGCGCCTGCCATGGATTGTGGTATGGATATCGAGCCCACCGACTGGTTGAGTGCATCTGTGCTGTACTTCATCAGCACCGTGCTGGAGTTGAGCAGCGTCGAGGGACCCTGCGAGTGTGGACGCACCTTCGAGGGCGACGTGGTCACTGTTACCCCACCCGAAGTCACCGGAATGCCATGTTTATTGTGTCCCGTGATGATGACATCGTTGCTCAAGGGCGGCACAGGAGTCACGGGCGGATTACCGGGTGTGGTGGGCGTTTTGGGTGTGGCACCTGTCTGCACCACCACGTTGCCATTGGAACTGCCTCCAGGTTGCTGATTGATTTGTGAGTTACTCAGTCGCGTCATGCTCTTGTGGAGTCCTCCAACTGAGCCACTGGCCACATTCAGTCGCGTCACGCTGCGATGCGTGTTGCTCGCCGGATGCAGCCTGCCCGTACTGCGTGAGTCGCCCAGCTTCACGCGACGTGTGTAGCCCGTATGCGGTGGCGTGGGCGTGGCCACGGGCGCTGGTGTTGGCGTGGGCGTAGGCGTAGCCGTGGGCGTCGAGGTGGCAATGGGCGCAGGAGCCGCACTGGGCGTGGGCATGGCTTGAAGGGTGTTTGGTGGCTGACCAATGTTGGTGCTGCTGCTGGCGGGCGTGGCGGAGGCAGCTGGAGAGGAGTAAGCGAAAGACTGAAGTAAAACACAGTGTTAAGAAGGAGTAATGCTTCCCTACCTGGCTTGAGCTGTGCACTTGAGCTGGGACTGGAGCTGTTCAGGCTGACAATGGTAACGCCTCCTGAAGTCTTGTTGCCTGCTGCAGCGCTGGCACCCGAGGCAGCATTACCCACATCATGCTGCGAGCTGAGCGCCGCATTCTTCTGGCGCACACAGGCCAGCACCTTGTCGGTGAAGAGCACAGGATAGGCGGAGCACAGTCTGGTAGCCTCCTGCTGCAACAGCGCCTGTTGGGGCAGATGCTCCAGCACAAAGTCGAGTGCCTGCTGTGCTGTCTCCTTGCTGCCAATGCCCGACGTGGTCAACACCTGAGCACATAAGGTAATCGTACTCGGGTTTGTCTTGGCCGCCAGCCGCACTTGCTCGAAGTGATCGACGAGCAGATGCGGCGCATGCTGTGCCAGCTTCAGCAGTATCTGCATGGTGATGTTCGAGGTGTCGCTGTCCTGCAGGAAGCCACACAGCTGCGGCACACACGACTCCAGCACGGCGGGCGACTTCTGCACAATGAGCAGGTACAGCTGGAACACGGCCATGCGCTCCTGGGCATCGCACTGTGGCAGCAGCGGAATTAACTGCGGAGCAAATGGTGTCACTGTCTTGGGCGAGACCTCGTACACCTGCGAGAGCACACGCAGCAGTCCGTAGTTGCCAGACAGTATGGAATCCATAATGGGATCCATTATGTCAATCAACAGATACGCGTAGTCAATGGCGGCCAGCGAGAGATAGCTGGCGAGATTGCGGGACAGCTCCTTGTTGCCCTTGGGCAGAAACTGCACGGCAATGGGCAGTGCAATTTTCATCAGTTCCTTCTTATCGTAGTTCTGCAAGGCAAGAGACGAATATACCATGAGTAACTGGCCAAGCAGGCAGCTAATCCTGTCGAGCTTACCAAAAATATGCTAGAAATAATGTCGGCAGCGATCTTGGCATGTGGTGGCTCCTCCTTGGTGGCTGCCACTGGCTGCAGATTCCACAGCAGACAAGTCTTGAGCAGATCCACCAGGGCAGCGCAATAGCGCTCTGCACTGCGTGTCTCTCGTATGCAGGAGAGCACGCGGGTGACACAGATCTCCACCACACTCTGATCATTGTTGTTCTTCACGTAGTCCGCATGCGAGATGATCGGATTGATTTCAGAGAGCTGCAGAGGAGGAGAGAGAGATGTTAGCTGGGGCAGTGGGAGAAGGGGGGGAAGTTCTTCCTCTACTTACCACCTCTGTAATATCATTGACAATCTCAGCGTCTGGCACAGAGAAGAGATCTCCGGCACGGGACAAATCGCGCTTGGCGAGCACTTTCGTGAACAGCTCATGCATCTTCGTCTCCTGCTGCTGTGCTAGTAGTCAACAATGTCCATGGGGCAGCTGCAATGACAGAGACACACGCTGTGGTAAGTTAAGTTACTCTGACTGAGTCCACTCTGGGCCACTGTAAAGTATATTTAAGTTCGCCGCGCGACGCTTTCATTGCCATATTTGCTTTTGGCCCAGTGCCAGAGCGGCGCCAGGCGCCGCGATTTTTTATCTTATCTCATGGCAATAGAAATGACTCGCAGGGGAGGGAAAGGGAACGGGACAGAGAGTGACACAAAAGGGAGAAAGCACTAGACTGGGCTAAGCAACAATCTCTCTGGCTGCATCTGCAGTCGCGGCATCTTCATCTCCAGTCTCCACTTGACTAAATATTTGCTGCAATAATTTCTCTCTCTCTCTCGCTCTCTCTGTGCCCCCTCTCTCTCTCCCAGCTCTTTCTCTGTCTGACTATTTGACTGCACTCGTGTCTGTCTGCTGTTCTATATAGCTAGATATAGCTAGATATAGCGACGCCTCTCTGGACACTAAATACTTGTTGAATTTCTGATTTGGCGCTGTCAACGACGAAGTACAGTAAAGACTGGCTGGGAAAGAAAGAAGCACCCTTACTCTGTATGCTATATAGTATATATATTATACTGTATATAGTACATAGTCTAACTGCCTGTACTGTATTTAATAAACTAACTCATACCGCACACATCGATCTGTTCTACGAAATCGATAAGTTTCATTTGAAATTGTTGACCGCAAAGAGAGCGAGAGGCAGGAAGAGGGTGAGAGAGAGAGAGAGGGGTAGATATATTAAATATTATGACTCGTGCCCACTTTATAGCTAGGTCATAAAGCTGATAAAACACCTGCACTGGCCCCAAAAAAAAAACTTTGCTTATCACAGTCGCGTTTATCGCAGTCGAAGCCATAACTGACCTTTCGATACGATGCGATACGATATGCTATGCCAACTTTACACTCTCTTCCTCTCTTTCTCGCTCTCTCTCTCTGCCTCTCTGCAGTTGGTCAAGGTAAGGCAGTCTCTGTATATATTCTTCTATATATTTCACTGACTTTGCACATGCTGCTAATGAAA
This sequence comes from Zaprionus ornatus, assembly GCA_018904035.1. Lineage (NCBI taxonomy): Eukaryota > Metazoa > Arthropoda > Insecta > Diptera > Drosophilidae > Zaprionus > Zaprionus ornatus. The sequence goes on along the minus strand of JAEIFZ010000023.1, from coordinate 5,013,537 downwards.
TTTGGTTTAACTTCTGTTCTGTTCTGGGGATTCCCTGAACGGAGCGCGGCACTGAGCAGTATAACTTATGGCAATTGTTTACGCTGATATGGCAGACCTGGCGACGACAAATGAGTGACTCTTTTGAGACTTTGGCCAAGTGTGGAATGCACTTGTCAGGGGGGAGGGGGGGCGGAGAGAGAGGGAGCAACCCCTGGCATGTACTTAGATTTTGATTAGATGCGCAGAATTCCACAGCGCGCGGATTAAGACTTAAGTCTTAGCGGAATTTGCTTTGTGGGCGCTTACAGTGCTGTGCAGCCAGCTATGGCTATCTCTATCGCACACTGCGCTGTCGCTAATGCGCTGTCGCTGCTTCAGCTGTGGTTGAGGAGCCCATCAAGGAAGCGACGCCAACGCGCTGTGGATTATTAAATTTTCAAATAAAAACCAAAAGTTGCATAATCCACACACACACACACACACACAGAGGCCTCGACATGGACATGGTGTGTCTGTCTGTCTCTCTGTCTGTCCGTCAAGCAGGCAGGCAGGCAACGGCTCTGCACGCGAATTGCAGACGCAGACACCGACGAATTGGGACGGACATTTGCTTCCTGGAAACCGGGACACCCGCAGAGTACTTTGGTTGCTGCTGCTTATTGTTGTTGTTGTTGTTGTTGTTATTTATGGCTCATTCGCGCTCAGGTTGCAGCAAAGAAACTGGTTAAAAAATAAATAAAGAGGCAGCAACAAGTCGCAGCAACAGCAACAACAACAACAACAATAACGAGAGAGAGAAAATTAAAAGAGAAATAGAAATACACGTAGTATGCGCTGCATGAGTGTATAAGTAATGGATGACGATGATGGTGATGGAGATGGAGATGATGATGATGGCGTTGGCTAAAGCATAAACCGAAACCGGTGCGGCAGGTTAACACACAAGCAACAGCAACAGCAACAACAGCAGCAACACAGACCAAACACACAAAGACAACAGGCGGGCAGGTCTAGCGGAACTCGACTGTTAGATACCCTACAAAGGCGACACACAGTGGATATTGCTTTTAATGTATTCTGCAACTCTTATTGCCTTATAAATTGTAAGGTATTGCAAGTATTGCTTTGTCTGTTTCTTAATTTGCGTGACAAATGGGCGTGGTACTGCAGATTTGAAATTAGGATAAGATATGTATGGTATTCAAGAAGATATATAAGAAATTTCAACTTTCATATCTCTCTACTTCCAGAGATCTGCAGCTTTATATATTAAAAGGGACAGATAGACATCAGCAAACGGTTAATGGCAGTTAAAAGTAAGTAAAACTTACTTTAACTTGCAACAGACAGACAGACAGACGAAAGAACAGACAAGCACAGCTGGTTACACTTTTGAGTTGATACTGACTAAGAATATATGACCTTTATAGGGTCGCAGGTGTCTCCTAAGGTGCACTGCAAATCCCTGACCAACAGGAATATACCCCCTACAAATATATAATGATATTTGACTATAGTCTCATTCTGTGTCTCTCACAGCTCTTTACCAACCGGGTATACCCTACTACAGCGCACTCCAAGCAGGGTATACAATTATACACACACACACAATTGCCAAGCTAGTTGCAGCCTCAGGCCTGCTGACAAACAACAGATCGCTGAACAATAATTCTTGCTTCGATTTTCGGATTTCGAATCACATTTGCATTTGCCAAATGACAGAGTTCAAATGGAGACGGCGCTGAGAACCTGTCCGCTTGAGTCAGCCCTGCCTGGCTCATAGTGGTATTCAAATCAGAATGACAAATAGAGATCGAGTCAGTCGAGTGTGTAAGGCCTTGGTTATTCGATCATCTCTGTTGAGCTTGGCTAACACCTTCCGACACCACGCGGCGTATGCGCAATGCCAATCATTCGACTCTCTCTCTTTCTCTCTCTCTCTCTCTCTCTCTCTCTTGCATTGCGTGCACGGCAAGTGTTTTGTTCTTGTTTGTGCATTCCTCTCTCACAGTTATGTGCCGTGTTGCTGTTGTTGTTGTTGCAAATACCTGGCCATAGAAGCATCAAGTGTCGAGTGCCTTCCCGTGTTGCAAGCGCATCGCGTTGCAAGCTCAGCTGCACGACTCGCCTTGCAGGCAGGCGCAGCGTCAAGTCTTGGTCTTCAAGTCTTGGCTGAGCCACACACACACAGCATACACACACACACACACATGCGCACTCACAGCTGTAGCATGTTGTGTCTGGGCGAAACTCGTTTGTGCTCTGTGGCAACCCTAAACAGGCTGCCACAAGAACAGCCACGAGCTGGGCTCAGCTGACTTGATTATTTTATAATCCATCTGAGAATCGCTTGGAAATAGTAGAAAGTCTTCTCAATTTAAAGTTTTCCAGAATTTGTTATTGTAATTCAAAGCAGGAAGTGGAAGCTTCCAGTTTCTGCAAGGTATTTCTATGCGGAATGTGAAATATGTTCAGGTATCCAAGTCTATGGATATAGAATTCGCATAATTTTCAGAGAATTTAAGTATAAATACGTGATAGAAGAGAGATTTATATTTAACACTTGCCACATTATCATAATGCATGATATTATAGAAGATTGCTGATAAAATGTACTTTCTTAATGGAAATACAAAGCAAACTTGTCTATAGATTTTTCTGGTTTTTTTGGTATACATATTTTCCCCCTTATCTTTATTAATATTTAATTACAAATTATTTTCTTTATTTATTTTTTAAGTAGAAAAGGTCGCTTAAGGCCTGATAAAATTCATTTATTCATTTGGATTTTTATATAAATAATTTTCTCCTTAACCTATTAATATTTAATATCAAATTACTTTTTATATAAATCATATTTCTATTAGAAAAGTTCGCTTAAGGTCTCTGAATATTCATGTACAATAATCATTCTCACTTGTGCTATATTTAAATATCAGTATAGCTAAAGTCTTCAGTTGATCATTTATAATTATTTCTGTGCCTTTAATGTTAAGCTCAGCTGCTACCTGCAGCTTTTCTGCGCCTTCCCAGTTTTACTTAGATTTTGAGAATCTTTCGCGTGTCGCTTACCTTCCCGAGCTGCTTTGGCGAATTTATTAAGTCGCAGCGTGAGAACTTGAATAAGAAGAAATTAGCGAAACAGAATTTATGTTATCCCCTCACACACATACACACACACCAAATACATAACATCAACACGGTAATCCGAGCCAGACACAAGCTAAAGCAAGGAAGGAGAGAGTGAGAGAGGGAGGTAGAGGCAGCCGGGGGGGGACTTGTTGAAAAATGAGCGGCGCGTGAAACTTATTAATGAAAAGAGCCGCTAACAAAATGGGCTGCGAATTAGCCCAACAACAATAACAACAACAATAAAGAGAACAACAAAAATCAAAGCAAAAATCTGTGCTATATATAGAAATTATGAAAAAGGAATGAGAAACGCTTAGGCAAAAGTTTAATTAGCTGCGTCTCTCTCAGGTAGATAAGTCACAAATGGGTCTACATGGAGAGGAAGGGAGGGAGGGAGTGCTGGTGTAGGCCGTGAAGGAGGAGGCCAATGAACAGGTAGTTGAGACGGGAAGAGAGGTCTACGCAGACTACGCCTTAACGGTAAACCCAAGCTTCATGCTGGACTTACCGAAATTGCCAACTATGATGAATGTGTGAGGCAGCAGAGACAGAGGCAGCGACAGAGACAGCAGACACAGGCTGAGACTGAGGCACAGCTGGTCATGTCGTGCAACTGGAACTGGTTGAGTCTGAGCCAGACACGCTCTCTGCTTTGCCCTCGCCCTCGCTCAGGCTACGTGCTACGCTCTCTTGCGCTCTCTGCTCGCTCTGCTGAGCGGGTGCCAACAATAAAAAAAACACTTGAAAAGGCACGAAAAAGGTAGACTATGACTCTGGCTGCTGTTGTTGTTGCTGTTGCTGCTGCTGCTGTTGTTGTTGCTGTTGCTGTTGCTGCTGCTGTTGGTGAGCTGTCGGCCAAGTCAGCCGCACAGCCGCCGTTGCTGTTGCTACTCTTGTTGTTGTTGTTGTTGCTGGCTTTTGGGTGTAGTTCAATACGAACTTTATTGTTGTTGCTACTGTTGCTGCTGCTGCTGCCGATAAAGCAGAAAATTCAGCATTGCTTTTAACATTATTCGATGGGCTTTTTGTTTAATTATTTTTTGCACCTCCTTCGCTTTTTGTTTTCGTTTTTGTGCTGCTTTTACGTTTTTACTCTATGCAAATATTGTTTTGCTTGTGCTGTGTATATTTTAAATACTTAACTTTTTCTTTATTATTTTTCTATTATTTATTTTGTTGTTATTTTTAACACACTTTCACGCTGTCTTTTCTATTCTTTTGTAGCTCTGCGTTTGCTTCTTTTGTATTTTCGCTAATCACATTTTGTTAACACTCACACACACACGCACACGCACTGACAAGTGAGTGAGAGAGAGCGGCCAAGAGAGAGGGGGGTGTTATACGCGACGAGGGCAGACCAACCGACGGCTCATGCGCGCTGGCCAAGCAAACGCGTTTGGGCCAAAACGTAGACTGAACGCAGACTGAGACCAAGAGTCGCTGCTGGCTTGGCTTGGCTCGGTCTGCCTGACTGGTTGGACTTGCTCGCGCTCTCTCCCTTCACTTCCTCTCTTTGCCACAACGCGTTTTCTCTCTCCCGCTCTCTCACTCTCTCGCTCGATCTGAATCGGTCTGGCTGACTGACAACCTGTTGTTGTTGTTTCTGTTGCTCACTCACTTGTTCTTGTTGCTCATGCTGCTGTTCGTTTTTGCTCGTCCACAGACATTTATCACAGTTTGCTTTGCGCTTTTCATTCATAAACAAAAAGCGCAGCGCGCAATGTTATTGTGTTCTTGCGCTCTCTCTCTCTCAGCAGTTGCTCACCTGTTGAGCAGCCACGTAAAGACGATTTAAGAGAACACACAGCACACTGGCTCTTAAAAATATTCTGCCGTCCTGAAGTTTGTAGGGTAAAAATACCAAATAATATTTGTCAGATATTTAAATAAAATACATATTATTGCAATAATACATTTTTGTGATTAATAATTAATATATATAAGCATATATTATATAAAATTATAATATAAATATTATTGTTATTCACGCACTGCTGTTGGGAAAATTAGAAAAAACTTCCTGAGTTAATGTTATTAACGACAAATAGTAGAATTGAAAATGTTGAATAAATGTAAATAAATTTTATAAATGTTTCTATTTGATATAATCTGAATACATAAAACATTGCTATGTAAATTGATTAAACCTTTTAACCGCACCGTGTAGTATTTGTTTCTTAGTGTACATATATTAATTTCCGAAACACCCTAACAATTGTTTTCGTTTGCTTTATTTTTAATTGCTTAGCAAATAAAGCCGAAAACGAATTACGAATTAGATATTAAGAGATGATCTTCAGAAAGATATATTGTATATACTTACATACAATGTTGTCTCTAAAAATTATTATTATTTAGATCAGAGAAAAGATCTTATTTTCGAGTGTTAAGCTGCTCTCAAGCCTCCTGCACTTTGTTACCCTGCACTCCATTAAACATCGCATGCTTTCAAGGTCACCTAACACATCTGGCTCGTTCTTCTCGGGCCTGACACTGAAAACGGCTTTTAACAGTTATTCGCTAATGAGTTGGTGACGACAACGCGACATCCATAGAATGTGCCGCAGTGAACAAGGTGCAATTTCCCCTCAACAAGCCTCGCTTTCCCCTGCCTGGGACTGGATCGGGTGTGATGTATTTGCCTTGCAAATAGCATGCGCCACGTACTTGTATAGTAAACCCGTATGCGGGTTCAATGGGCCACACACACAAACACACACACACACACCCGGAAGGCACAACGAACCCACGGGCCGACGAGAGACAATCGCCGAGTTAAAACTTTACTAACAAATTTTATTACAAATTAAAAAGATCATTGTGTCTACAATAGATAAAAATAGCTTTAGTCTTGGTTTAGAATCAATTTAGTTTAGCTGGGAAAGGGGCCACACCCTCGACTTAGGCATACTTGGCCACCAGACCCTCGACGAAGGCAATGTACTCCTTCTGGGCTGCCTCGGTGGCTTTGCCCTTCTGCTTGTTCCATGCCTCCCACTTGGCCTTGCCCTTCAGATCCAGCATGCCGGGTTTGCTGGTCTCGTTGTCGCCAACGGTGGCCTGCTTGAACAGGGCGTACAGCTGGAGGAACTCATCATCGCTGGGACGCTTGGTCAGCGACTTCACCTTCTCGGCGGCGGCGTTGAATTGCTGAAAAGATTAAACGATTAGTACAGCCAATCCAATTGCTACCGATAAGCTACCGGGTGGACTTATCTCGCTGCCCACTCGAGTAATATTTATGACACTATCCAAAATAAACCACTTACCTCGGTGAGAGACATTTTATTGGGGTTAGATTGTAAACTGCAAAGAAGAACAAAAAATATGATGAAGGCAATATAGTTAACGACTTAACAGCTTCGACTTCAAGAGGTTAGATACTATAAATAGCACACGAGATCAACGCAACTCGTTTCTCGACCTCAGATACGAAAGATTCGAAAGATATCTATGCTAATTGGGGGCACGGCGAACGTGCTGCCGCCAAATTGTCTGGCCAGTTGAACTTTAGCACACATCGGACGATTTTTATGAATTTGTACACTATATTTGAGGTCGGACCATTTACGGGGGATTCGCTGAGCGCGACTTTCACCAGCAGCCGACGCTGTTGTCGGCGCACAATAAAAATAGAAATTCATTAATAAAACCTGCGCCGGTAGCGAAAGATACAAATGTATCTGACGATTTGCGTACGCAGTCGGGATTGGATTCGCGCGACCAAAAATGGCTTTGGGCGTGGATCATGCGTACGTGCCAATCACTCAGGTAAGGTCTTGCGTGGCCCAAACACTTGCCCACTATCTAAATGAGTTGACGAGCTTGTTGCTGCTTGTTGTTTTTGTTGTTGTTTGTGTCACTGGTGTCACAGCGCATGCAACAAATTTTGTTTTCCTGATGGTATTGAAAGATAACATTCTCGGCTAGTCCACTTGACGCCTCCCGCCTCCCCGGCAAATTTCACGCACTTACGCTTGATTTGTGTGTGGACGATCACAGAACTCGGCACTGTCTGAACCCGCGTCTCATTTTCGAATTCAATTTAAGTCTTTTTCGGTACTCACGATCGTGAGCGAAAGCTCTTGCGTTGAGCTTTCACAAAAGTTCTCGCACGGCGCACTCATCGTGCTCAGCTAAGTACTGTTGATGGTGGTTCCAAGTGCCCATACATACGTTGAATATGGTCTGATTCCCATTGGTCTGCCGGGAGAGGGGGTACTTAATCATTGAATAATTCGGCGTTGGGTTCGAAGTGCGTCCCCGCTATAAACACATCTCCAGTAGAGCGCTTGAAGTGAACTTTCCGCGAATGATTTGAGTGGAATCGCGACTTCTTCGTAACCAAACTGATCCAAGAGAATTGACTTATCAGTTGCAATGTACACCTGTTTGATTATTCGAGGCATTAGTTCTTTTTATGACTCGAGGGCAAGGGGTATGTTAAGTGTTCTTAAGTTTGAGGAGTTCCATGGTAGCTTAAATATCTCTCTCATCGATCGGCCTTTACAAGGAAATATAAATGTCAAATATTGAGGAGTCGAGCGTAAGATACCCTTCGTTGAGTTTTGTAAAACTATTACAAATAAATAATAAATAAATAAATAGATTATTACATTTTGTTGTATTTTCTGCCATATCTGCTGTCTATGTCACAACATTAATCGCCCAATCTAATCGTAAATTTTCCAGTGTAATAAACATTATATTCAATTTAAACTATTTGACGAGGTGACCTTATTACTTGTAATTTTTAAAAAGCTCAACCTTATCAAGCTTCTTTTTGCTTTAAATTTGCCCGATATTATTCACTTATGATATCTATTCAAGCGATTTGAATTTCGGTACGTTGAAACTAAAAATTTGGTAAACAAACAGTAAAGATAAAAATGGGTAACCACTCAGCGAAAAATTGATTTCTACAGCACACAATTATTACTAATAAAAGCTTTCACTTGTCAAGATTATTCTAATCATATCATATAATCTAAATGTTCAACAAGCTACATTGAATTATAGCATAGTTTTAGGGATTATGTTGTAGAAATGTAGTTTCCCGTCTAGGTTTAAAGAATTTTCATACGAAATAGTAGACTTGTCGAAATCTAATAGAATACACTATAACTAACTCTAAAATTTCTTCTTGGGTTCTTGACAGTTGCCAGAGTGAAGGGGTGAATTGGATTCTTAAGATATAAAGAAAACCTTTATGGAAAATATAAGGCTTAAACAACATTACCATTCTTTTGTTCAAAGCTTTATTTATATAAATTAATATATTCGTTTACCGTCCATTCGTTATACCCTTTTAAAGATAAATTAAAAGTTCCGGTAATTCTAAAAACTAGTAAAGTATTTACCTTACCCTCCATTGATATGTCTAGCTTTACTTGTATTATATATATGTATTTCTGCTTTACTTATTCTTAATCAGATCATTAAGTCGTGCGATCCTACAAAGAATTTAATTGTATATGTGTAGTCAATATAATACTCTACCTTTGTCTATACCTCTACTTCAACCTACTCTGTATCAGAACGAGATACTGCTTGATCTAGGCATTTCCGGCTGTCTGAAATTGCAAGTATTTTGACTGCCAAACGTACATAGATACACGTATGTCTATATATTGATATATACATACTTATACAGTATCTCCAATTTAAGTAGCAATGCCCTCAGCAAATCTGATCTAAATCAGGACACTATATTCAGATAATTCCGTCAAGGTTGTCTACAGAGCCTTTTACATGACTTGGTACTTTTGTAGATGTCTCTAAGTGCTACTCTAGGGTATCTCACAGCTAAGTGTTACTTTGTGTATTAAGTCAATATACAAAGAATATTTAAAAGACTAATTCCCTCAGTAAATCTAATCCTAATCAGGACACTAAATTAAGGCTGTCAGATAGGGCGGTCAAGGTTATCTACAAGACTATATACCATAGATACAATACTTATTTCTACGCTGAATAGTATAGGTTTCATGTACAAACAATAGATCGTTTTTTTTACGAGTTTATTAAACATTAATATAAAAATACAATAAATACATTTTTAACAACGTCAAGTGCGATTGATAGATAGATCTGCATGTCTGTGACATGGCCAGGAAATTGGCGAATGGGCTCAGTTCCGGCTAAATGCACAGTTTACTCGAACTTGGCGGCGTGCTTCTTGTAGACCTCGATGTAGTGGTTCTTGGCATCCTCGGCGGTAAGGCCAGCCTTGCTCTTCCAGGCGAGGTAACGAGCCTTCTTCTCCTCATCCTCAGGCTCCTCGATGTTGCAGTCACCAACGGTGGCCTGCTTGTAGTAGCCGTAGAACTCCAGGACATCCTCCTTGGTGACGTGCTGGCTGAAAGCCTTAGCCTTCTCAACGATTTCCTCAAACTGTCGAAAGAAAGTTGGGAAATAAGTCCAAGCTGTCGCTAAAGAAGCCGTTAAAGTTACTTACAGTCAGAGTCATGTTTGGTGGTGCTTTGGTGGTTTGTTATGTTTGGCTAACGAAAACAAATTGTGGAGTCTCTAACCACCGGCTAGCTATATATAATAGGGGGCTCAAACACCGGCAGTCATTGTTTTTGGTTAATCTTATCACACTCACACCTGGCTGACTGACTGTATTCCCTTTCCCATTGCCAGACCCAATTTTGATAAACTCCCCAAACACATACATCATTCCATATGTGATTGCCGGTTTGATTGGGCCCTGTGGGCAGTAGGGCGGGGAAATGCGGAAAATGGCAAAAAAACTCGTACGAGTTTTCCTTATCAGATGGTTGGGGGAATTCGTACTTGCACTTTGTCAAAAAAACAACAAAGACAAAAAAAAAGAAATTAGTTGTATGTATGTATATAGACTGCCAATCATAGTGCTAAGTATATACCTCATTGGGAGATATGAATAAGCACCTTATGCACTTAAGTGATAAGATTAACATGAATATTTTATGACTGTACCCCGCCCCAATATCTATACATATATTCGAGTACATAGTATATCGAAAATCGCACGGCAATCCTGACAGGTTCTGAAGATAAATAGTATGACTTAATTAATAAGTGGGTGGCGTGGCCTACTACGAATCATATTTCGATTATAAGGTTCAATGAATCACAGTAACAATTATCTCAGCTCCTACAAATAGAGGTCTTATCTATAATCGTAGTTTTCTATGAATTAATTGGGAATTTCTTATTCTCAAGAGGTAAATTTGCCCAATTGGAGATTTGAATATAGCCAAGCCGAGATTATTATATCTGAAGAGGAGCGACGGATCGTCAAAGCAGTCTACCAAGAAGACTTACGACAAGGTCTACAAGAAGTACGCACGCAATACACCTAAGAGAAATAATGGTTAACAAATATCATAAAAAAGAATCCTTCACTCTTACCAAAAAATATACTATAAAACATATCAAAATCACAGTGAACTCTTGTTTTTATAAAGCTGACTCCGATTGAGGCATGGCTACAGCGGCAGCAATAAGTGGCTTGGCCTGGCCAGCCTTCAGCAGCATGACGCGTATCTGAGAATTGTCCGGCGTCAGGCTGGCCGGTGGCAACTTATCCACTGCATCCAGCACGGCCACAACCTCAAGATCAACTCGTAGTGGAACACCAGGCAGTACACTGGGCAACCTCACGATTGCTTGCTGTATGGTGTAATGCCGTCGATCGGCATGCAACAATACCACCAGATTCGAGGCCATCTTGAATGTGGACAGATTCTGCACGGTGAGGTAGAGTCGAAAGGCAGGTCCTGTGCCACAAACTTCGGCTGATAGCTTGACGGGCGCATGCGTAAGGTCGCCCGAAATTGTGCTCTCGGAGGAGTTTATAGCATCGATGGTAGCACGTGCTGCAGTGTGTCGCAGCCGCCACAATTCCACCTGAAAACTGCCATAGCTGGCTACAAGCGTAGCTGAATAATTGAATATTATTTCAGATTACAGTCCGCACTCACCCTTGGCTTGTTGCTTTTCACGTGCCGCTTGTTCCACAAATATTGAACTCTTCTTTGACTTGTCCAATATAGAAACGTCTACTGTCGCCTGCGATGAGTTTAATCCCTTGGGGACCATTGCCACGGCATGGCTGTTAGGCTCGAAATGTGTGATGCGTTTTAATATTTTGATAACCAATTCACCCGTCGTGGTGGTCAGCACCAGCACGTTATCCTCCACGCCCATGCGGCCATACTGCATGGCAGCAACAGTCTGCGGTACCTGGAATTCATCGACCAAGTATCGCTGTATGAAGAATTTCACTGTGCCGCCTTGTAAGGCTACGGCGACTAGTGTAATACCAAGATGGGCAAGCATCAGTGGCAAGATGCACACGGGCTGCGCCTCCAGCGGCACCTGGTAGAGCAGTTTTCCACGCTTCGAGTAACACATAAAGCGCTGCTCCATGGTGGTCACCACGATTGTCTGATCGACGGGCAGCAACTGTAGGCCCGTCAGGGGTGTCGTCATTTTTAAAATCTCCTGTCCCTCATTGCTGGATTTGCGTAACAAGTAGACACCTCCGTTACGTGTGCCCACAACAATACAAAAGTCTGTCTCGTATGTGCCGTGAACCGAAATCAGACTCGTCACTGCCGTTTCGAAGCTACACGTTTTGGCCTGATAGATCAAATTGAATCCTTGAGGTTCCAGCACATAGATTCGCCCAGTGTCGGTAGCCAGTACCAGATGTGAGGGAGGATTGCTGCTGCTGGAAACTCGTTTCAGGCAGCACATTGCGACAATATTACCAACGCGGCCCACAGGTGAATCTTTGTGTGTATTGATAAAAGACTGCAAAAAGAAACATTAAAAGGGAATACAAAATACTTGTACCAATATAAACAACTTACCTCCCTCTCTTCCCCAGATAGCTGCAACAATCGTTGCGTCTTTCGCGACAGCAACGCATGATCCACGTCGTTGAGCAAATGAAGCAGTTCATCATGGGTTTCTGGTTTCATGACAGGCAACTTGCGCCACAGCTCCAGCTCCAACGAATCAGCTTCTAGAGCAGGGACTGTGTACTTAAAATACGGTTTCAGATGCCGATAAAACAGAACTGACTCAGCGATGGCTACTGCAATCACTGGAAAAAAAGGAATTTTCAATTGAATCCTTGCACCCACTGTTATCCTGCTCACCCGGCGTTTTCGACTCCGATTCGTCTATGTAGAGACTCTCGATGGCAGTAGGGATGCCTGGCAGTGGTTGTTCCTGCTTCACTTTGAGCCCACGAAGCACTTTAAGTTTCGCACTAGGCTCGTCATCATCGTCCAAGGATATGTGAGCAGCCACCAGACGCACGTAATCATCACACTGCACATCACTTAGCGTCAAACAGCTTGATAAAGTTGATAGCACCGGGGGAGGTTCGTCTCCAAAGTCCACATGCAGCCAATTGGTTGGCGACAAGGCAGTTGCCATCTTTAAAATAAATCTTCTCTGCGCTGAACTAAAGACTTAAAATAATAATTTCACGTGCAGTGAAAAATCCTGAGATATTTTATTGTCTCGTCTTTTGTTTTGGTTTTTCGTCCATAGCAACCGAGCATTTTCAAATTGCGCCAATAGAACTTATCGATAATAAATGCACATCGATATATGCCATTCACAGCGCAAGCCCACATGGCAATTGGCGGATTTGTTGAAATAACTAAATCAATTATAAATAAAATAGTAGCTTATTATTAAAACATATTACCCATTTACGGCGTTTTTAATAAATACAGTTTATTAGGTCGTACACATTTTCACTATTTCAATACAAATGAACTTTATGAACTCTTATTTGCATATTTATCGCGGCCCTGAAATGTGCTCACTCTTGTGTGAACGGCAAAAGAGTCAATTCGCGAGCGTCGCGGCAATTGTAAATTATAAATAGTAATAATATAGCTACGTAGGTGGAATTTATGTAAAAACAATGACGGAAAAAGAGAATGAGGATCAGCTATTCAGCAGGGGTGAGAGAGTCCTATGCTACGAGCCCGACGACTCGAAAGCACGGGTCTTGTACGTCAGTAAGGTAACCCATTCACAGACACATACAGCTCACGCACACAACGCAATACCTACCGAAACGTCAAACACAAATGTTAAATGTACGAGGCGGTCAGCTCGTTTTTTCACCCCGAAAAACTTATTTTCTTCGCAGGTTTTGGCTGTTTATGAAAGAAAAGACGACAAGAATCAACGGTACTTTGATTACAAAATCCATTTTCAAGGCTGGAGCTCAACTTGGGATCGAAATGTGCGCGCTTCATGTCTTTTAAAAGACAACGAAGAAAATCGTAAACTGCAGCGCGAACTGGCAGAAGCAGCACAGTTACAAAAGTGAGTACACACGTTCGCTCTCTCTTTTTCTCCGTGTATGTGTGTGTGTGTGTTACATTTTGTTTACATTTAGCCGGAGTGGTGGCTATACCTATAAAGACACAAAGACGCCCACCGCGCCATCCAACAAAAAGAAGCGCATGACTAAAGGTGGAACTGTTGCTGAGAAACATATTGCGGATTCATTGGACACCTCTCAGGTTGTCCCACTGTCGGCAACACAACCCCAAGTGGAGCTGGCTGAGAATCGTTCGCGTAACACTAGTGGTAATCGGTCTCGGGGCAACAGTAGTGAACGGAAAGCCAAGCACGATAAGTCCGGCACTGGTGATGCCACAATGAAAGAGTCGGGCAAATCTGGACGCGTTGCGGGTGAGCGAAAATCTGCAAAATCTCAGTTTAGTTTGCATGTGTCCAACAAAGATACGCATACGTCAACTGATGCAGACAAGCAAATACAACAGGAGGATCGTGTGATGCTGCGCATTAGCGAGCGTCTGCGCGAGTACATGGAATATGACTACAACATGGTCTGCAAGTTGGGCAGGCAGCATTCTCTGCCCGCCGCAATGCCCATTGTAACCATAATGGAGAACTTTGTCAAGCAACGTGCTGTGGAGCTGGCCATCGGCATAAAACAGGACAGTTCTCGAGCTCGCAACACAAAGAGTCGCAATGCGCGCATGGAGCGGGAGTACGATCGCGTAATGTCCATGTAAGTATTCAGAGATGGGATTGAAACATACGTAGCAATCCCTAATCCATATTTCTTATTTCTCTTTAGCGTCTGCATGTTGAAGGAAGTGGTAGATGGACTGCGAATCTACTTTGAGTTCCATCTCGAAGAGCAACTGCTTTATAAGGACGAAAAGGAATATACCTTGGACTTTTTAACTGAAGAGAACATGAGAAAGTGCAGCAAGAAATTAAACGATGCCTACGATGCCATGAACCTTGCTATGGAACTTATGGATGGTCATTTAAACAACTCTAATGGCGCTGACCCCATATTGGGTGGCATTGAGTACGAGAAACACCTGGAAGAGTGCCTGTCGTATATCGTTAGGAATAGCGGTAAAAATAATACAGCGCATGCATACGATCAGCGCAATTCCCCATACATTGCTGCATACAAGCTGCCCATAGAAATGCGCGGCTTTCTTTGCGAGACCTTCAGCTGGCGTCTGCTCAGCACAGAGTCACCTCCAGAGAGGTCTATGGTGTTTGGAGCGCCTCATCTAGCGCGCTTGTTGGGTATGGTAATCAATTTACTGAATGAATAATCATATTAATAGTGTACCTTATTTCCTTAGTCAAATTACCTGAATGGCTTAATTTGTCTCCCATACCCAATGAAAAACTGGAGGATTTGGTGCCACATCTGAACTCATTCATAAAGTAACAAAATATTTGCACTATCCATCTCTTTGAGCATCTTTTTAAACTTCCTTCGGTTTTTGTTTCTTGCAGCTATATGGAGAATCATAAGGAGTGGTTTGATAAGGAAAACTATGTGCAAGACGTGTGCGAAACCCCTCCCGATCATATAACAAGTTAAATTTTTGTTCATAACTGTAAGAATTTAAAGACACTGCCAGCATAGAATAAGATCCCCTATATGAAAAAGAATCTTAAGAATTATGTAATTTAAAACATATTATTGTATTTTATTTATTATGCATGTTTAAAGCTTGTTTTTTTTTAAGAATCGTAATAGTCATTCATGTTTATATATCAGTATCAGTATCAATGTCAATACGTATCGTACGTTTATCAATTATTATTTTGGTTTTCTTCAAACTCTACTCACTTGTAAATAACGCGCGCATCTATGTAAAAAACATTTCCTACACATGTATAATCGATCGAATAATACCTAGAACTAGAGACTTGTTAATGTTAATACGGAAAACACAATTTTTTAACTTTAGTTTCTCAATTTTTTTGTTTTTTTTTTTTTTGTACTTAATACTAAGTTAGAGTTGAAGAGTTTTACTTGCTAAGTGTTTGCTGTCTTTCTCTTTTCGTGTGTGTTTGTGCTCAAATACATGGTATATATTAAGAAGATTTAAAGATATTTGTCTTTCGCTTAACAATTAGAGAATGTAAGAGGTCCTTGGATACTTGCGGTAGTGTGTGTGTGTGTGTGTAAGTGTGTGCAGAAAACCTTTCGCATTGAAACACATTTGTGACGACGGCGCACCTGTCTGTCTCACCTGGAGTGGCTTCTCTTCTGGAATATTTATATATATATATCTCTGTATATCTGATGTGTACTTTGGAATGTGCTGGGTATCTCGACGGACCCATTGGTTGGACCCATTCTAAACTAGATGCTACACGGGATTGCGATGCAAAACTTGAACAATTCTATCAAATAGTTTATAATCCTGCCTAGAAATTCGAAATTTTGTATTTGTTTTTGTTCTTTGATGTCGGTTGCTTGGACGGCTTATAGTATTAGATGCATTTGCGATTTGTAACTTATGTGTGTCTCTGTGTGTGTGTGTGAGTGTATGTGTAAACTTGGGACGTTAACTTGGACGAGGCCTCCTATTTCTGTCGCTTGGTAGCGCTGCTGGCCGTTGGACGCATAAAGCTGCTCACTGATCGATTACGCGACTGTTGCTGCTGCTGTTGTTGGCCAGCATTGCTCTTGGCCTGCTGCTGGTTCATCACATTCTTCACCAGCATCGCACTGCGTGCTGCAGACATGCGCGACGCTGCAGGCGCCATGGAGCCGCTTTGATTCTCCTTGAAGCTTGTGCTGCTCGCCAGAGTTTGTGACTGGGATTGCGACTGTGACTGAGGCTGTGCATTGCGCGGCCCGGATGTGAGCTTGCTGCGCACCAGTATGACACTGGGACCCACGCTGGAGCCGCTGCTGCTGCTGCGACTGGCGGGCACTCCGCGACCAGGTGTGGGGCGTGTATTCTGCGTGGCCAGTGGACGTTTGCTGGGCGATGAGTCCACGGAGACGGAGGCAGCAGGCCGCTGCACCGACGGAAGACGACGCACCACAGTCTGTGTTGAAGCGCCGCTGTTGATGGAAGATTTCGACGAGCGCAGACTGTTGCGTGAGCTGCTGCGTTCCACGTCGCGCTGTTTTGGTGCCGTCAGGGCGTAACTGGGCGCATATTGAACTGGCTCGCGTCGCACGCCGCTGGCAGAGGATGAGCGTACATTGGGCGGTGTGGGCGTGGGCGTGGCACTCAGTATGGGGCTGCCGTTGGGCATACGCAGCGGACGGATGGCGGAGAGGCTGCGCTTGTTGGCTGAGGATGGCGTTGGGATTTGGTTTTGTGACTTGTTGCCGGAGGACGGAGCCGCACTTGTTGAGCTGCCACGCATGCGCGCCTGCTGCAGTCGATCCGCCAGACGACTGCCCATGCCGCTGATGCTGGTGGTGCTGGTTTTCTGCTTGGACAACGGCCTCGAGCGCTGCGTGGGCGCATCGTTGGCCTCGTTGCAGGAGGAGTTGGTGCTCTCGCCTTTGCCATGCGAGGGCGTATCCGAGACCAGACTCTGCGTCTCCTCGAATCCTTCGTCATTCAGCTCGTGTCCGCTTGCCGTCAGTTTCAGTTTGCTGGGCGTCAGATCACGCGGCGGACTCCACGGTCGCTCTGGTGTGCCCGTGGGTGACTTGAGATTCCTTATGGCCTCGCGCACATCCTCTTGATTGATTGAGCTGATGTGGCGTCCCACCTTCTCCAGCTTGGTAATGTTGCGCGCCTTCTCCGGCTGCTGCTGTTGCTGCTTCTGCTGTTCCTCCTGCTTCTGCTGACGGCGCAGCTCGCTGGCGCTGGATGATTGCTTGATCTCCTGGCTGGGCGTCACCAGCTCCTCGTTGCCGCTGCTGTAATCCGTGGGCCGTTTGAAGCGACGCGTACGGCGTGTCGACGCGTGCCTATCAAAGTGTCCAGGCGCATCCTGTTCCGTTGCTGTAGATGTGGCACCTGTGCTCGCGTTGCTCTTCTCCTCCTGCTTTGGCTTGTCAGTCAGGCTTACAGTAACCACAGTGCTTGTGGGCGTGGCTATGACGCGCCTCGTCACTGGGGGCGTCTCAATGTTGTCGGCATCGATCTCCTTGGAGGAGCCTGCCGTATACTGTGACTCGTTGTGACTCTTGTGATGATCCAGCAAGCTGGCGAATGTGTCATCCTGTGTGGGTGATCTCACGTCGGGCGGTGTGGGTGATTTCACATTCACCACATTCCGCACTGGCTCTGACGACCCATTAATGCACGAGGGTCGTCGCACATAGATATGCAGACTATCCTTTATGCCGTCGCCCTCGTTCAGCTTTTGTATGATTGACTTGCGTCGCGCATCCTCCTCGGCAATGGAGTGCAGCGCATTGGGACTTTGGCTCTGTTCGTGCGAACGCTGGCGGCGATATTGACGCAGCTCCTCCGCTGTGGTCAGATGCGGAGCTGCAGTTGTGGTGGCCTCTGCAATGGCTTGTATATTGGCCACCACATCGGTGTTCTCCAGCGTATTCGATGGCTTCCAGTCGGCATAGACACGTTGGTATTTGCCCGACTGCGGACGATCTCTCTGCTCCTGTTGATCTCTGCTCTGGTTAGCTGGGTTAGTGCTTGTCGTTGGCGATGTTGTTGCTGTCGCCGGTGTTGTTGTTGTTGATGTCGTCATGATCTTCTCCTCTGGCAATGGATCCAGTTTTCGTTCGTTTTCTAACGGGGGAATATGGATGAATATAGAGTGGACTTACGGGTGTTCTCGGTTGACTCACCAGTTTCGTTTTCGAGCGATCGCCGATTCGCATTTACCAGGCGACGTTTCCGCTTGTATTCTTCGTTCTGTCTCTCATCGTTTTCGTTTGATTGCAACCAAGTTTCGATTTTCTGGCGCCATTCACGGGGTATTCTAGATATGAATAGATCGGAATGGGTAAGTATTTGTAATGTGTTTTCAATATATCGATAGGCATATAAGTATATCGATAGTCGTATATATCGATAAACATATATCGATAGGCAGATATATCGATATGTATACATATCGATAAGTATATACATATGTATAATGATAGGGATATGTAATCGATAAGCTATAGAAATATATCGATAGGCACGGATAGACACTTATATATATCGACTGACATATATTTCGACAGGCATCTGTGTATCGAAAGGCGCATGTATAGGAATATATAGCGATAGGCATACATACATATCGATATTCATACATATATCGATATGCAATAGACATACATATCAAATCGATAGTCAAATATTTTGATAGTCAGGCATATCGATAGGAATATGTATCGATAGGGTTTGATCAAACGGTTCTACTCACTTTGGTTTCGCATCCTCGTGCGCTGTGGGCGAATGCTGCTGCTGCTGCTGTTGGGGACCATTGCTAATGGGCGTACGTGCTGTTGTGGTGGGCGTGCCTGTGCCGCTGCTGGCCAGAGGCGATTGCAAGCGATCTTGGGCAACATTCTGATGCAGCAGTGGAGCCGGCGAACTGGCACGTTCACGATCCACGCCGAAGTCAATGTTCAGCAGATCAGGGCGCTTGCGACTGGAGCTACCCGAGCGAGCACGCCGTGCCCAAGAGCGATCTGTGAGTGGGGGAGAGATAGGGAGAGGGAACGATATAGCAAAAGCAGCAGGATGACTAAAAAATGATGCAACCTACCCAGACTGCCATAGGCTGCCTTGCGGTCGCGACTGACATGACCGGAGCCATCACCGGGTCCGGTGGAGCTGCGCAGAAAACTCATGAGCTCATCCTCGCCGGCTAACACGCGACTGGGACGTCGTCGCAGGCTGCCATTGGGTGTGATGTCTGGCGAGGCACTGTAGTCCTGCTCCAGGCGTATGAAGCCATTGGTTATCTCACCCGAGCCCAACTGGCGACGACTTAGCGCGGGGCTGGCGCGCGGATCTAATTGCATGTCACCCAGAAAAGAGTCCGAGTCGGAGACGGGAGTGCCCGCTTGGCCCACTGTGTGAGGGAGGTAAGATTAGTATGATCAGGCAAGAGGCAGATCAATCCTCTCGTGGAATACTCACGCTGCCTGGCACGCTTGGCCATCTGTTCCTCGCGCTGCTTGCGGCGCAGCGTCGCCTGCTGCTCCTGCTGCACTCGCTTCTCATTCTCCTTGATCGATTGCCTGAACTTATCACAGAAATTCTGAAAGATCTTGAAGCACTCCTCCAGCTTGAAGGTGCCGGCATCTTCGCAAAAGAAATCCGCAAGCTTGAGCCGCAGCGAATCCACCTGCGCCATGCCGGCCTTGAGCACAGACAGCTCCGTCTCGGCGCTCTGCAGAAACTCCGACATCTGTTGCTTGATATCCGCATCCGTGGCAGGCTGCTCGATCTGCCTGATGATCTTCTTGATGCGATTGTCCAGCGTATTGATCTCGTTGTTGATCTGCTCCGTGGTGGTTCTGGTGAGGAAGGGGAAGAAGATTAGTTATGTATACAGAGGAGGTGGACCTCCTTCACTTACTTGCTGGCATTCTCGAGCGTGCTCAGCTGCGCAGTGAACTGCAGCAGCTCGGGATTGCGTCGCTCCGCCTGCAGTGCCACGAAGTGGATGAGATTCATGCCCGGCTTGTTGGCCCGTATGTCGGTGAGTTTCTGCAACGAGGAGAGCTTCACGCCTGCCGCATTGCCCGCATAGCCACCCGAATTGAGAAAGTTGCCTGCCACGACGACCATGTAGAGCACTTCCTGCAGTGCCTTGTTGCCCAGCAGATCCTCGCCAGCGAAGAGCATGGCACTGATGCAGGGCTCCAGATAGGACACATTCGCGGCGAACTCCTCCTTCAGCAGCATGCTCTCGATGCGCAGTTTGTAGCTGGAAAGAAAGAGTAGGAAGAGGGGAAGGAGGTACCAGATTAGTTTAAGGCTTCGCCTGATCTCTGGAGGATTTCTTACTTGGGCACCTCGAGCAGCTGCAGCAGAAACTTCTCTGCATTGCCCAGTCGCGTCTTGTCCCCGTTGAAGCTCTTCAGCATGTCCAGCTCATCCACCTCGGGCAGTATCTTGAGCAGACCGCGCAGTCTCTCGGCGCCAATGTCCTCGTGCGCTCCATCGCAGATCAGCTGAATGATGTCCTTGTTGGAACTGCGGAACTGCTTGAGGAAGATGTTCACGTTGAGGCTGCGCTTGCCATCCAGCAGCGTGATCTCTGTGCTCTCCTTCTTGGCCTTGCGATCGAGCGTGTCGTAGCCACTCGAGGATGACTGATTCCCATTGCTGTCGCGTCCCAACTTCGGAGATCCCTGCCCACTGGTGGGCTGCTGGCAGAAGAGTCCCTCCATCTCGTTGAAATCGATGTCCGCATGATGTGCTGTGGTCTCGCTGTGCAGGTTGGCCAAACGACTCCAGATGTTCTCCTTGCCCAGCACCTTCGTGTGCGGTATCTTGCCCCAGTTAAGGGTCTTCATTTTGGCCTTGGGCGCCGGCGTATGCTGCTGTGGCAGCAGCACAGACGACTCCGTCTGCATCGGCGGCAGTGGCGAGCGTGGACGTGACGACAAGGACGGAGGTGGCGGTGGCGGTGGCATTGCATTGCCATTCATAGGCCCAGGTGGCGGCGGTGGCGGTGGCCCCGCCATCATGCCATTAAACGGTGGCGGTGGCGGTGGAGGCGTTGCTGCAGCTGGCAATGGCGGTGGTGGCGGTGACTTGGCCAGCCCAGTGATGTGCGCCTGGGAGGGTTTCCTTGTGGGACTAGTGGCATCACTGCTGCCGCCACGTAAACAGCTGGGGCAGTTGAATTTCTGTGTACTCTGCTGTCGCAACAGACGCACGGCATCGTCGGCATTCTCGATGAGCGTGGCACGATGCACCAATCGCTCTGTGGTGTCCCAGATGACATCGCTCAGTGGCTCCTTCGAGTCGATGCCCAACAGATGCTGCAATATGCTCAGGAATGGACCCTCCGGCGGCTTGTCGGCCACCTGAGCAGAGAAGAGAGAGAGAGGAGAAGAGAGAGAAGAGTTTATTATGGGTGGAGGGAGATCAGCTAAGTGAAGGTTCTTATGAGGTGGAAACTTCGTTTTGATGGCAAGGCAGATAGGGTATAGAAATGAGTGCATTACAGGGTATATTAATGCTTGAAATTATATCTATAACTGATACCCATAAGCCAGAAAGGAGCTATAACTTTCTGCTAACAAAAAATGTTTGTAACAAACAGAAGGAGGCGTGGCAGACTCTAAAAAATATATATATTCTTATTCAGCAACAACAGTCGAGCCGATATAGCCATCACGGCCGTATAAAAACCCATATCTCAGAGACTATAATAGCTAGATCTATCAATTTTGGTCGGGTAGATCACAGTCAAGCACACTCAGCTTTCATGCTTATTTGAAAAGGAATTTAGAAAAGAAAGAAATTACATATAAAAAAACCTATTTTAAATTGATTTATAGATGTTAAAGATGTTGGCAATCAATATTTCTATCTGTATTTAATTCTTTACAATATATTAAATTCTAATTATATTTCCATTATATTCCATATTTAAGCAAATAAATTACAAGTCAAATATCTCATTAGAAAGTTTATTCTTAATCGCGCGCTATCGCAATCGTTGTCCCGCCTGCCACTCATTTCCTATTGGCCTTTTGAGTATTATCCCACATCGCGTGCAGCCTTGGCTTAGCACCAACAAACCACACACTCACACACAGGCACTCCCACTTGCACTTCCCACCTTGCATACTACGTAATCTCTTGCAGTGGAAATACAAAACAAATATTACGCATACGCCGCATGTGACAGTGGAAGAAGTAAACATAGTTCTCTTCTCTTTTGGGGCACACTCACCTGTCGCAGTATCGCATAGAAGACATCAAGATGCGAATTGAGATTGATGCCATCGGGCGCCTGCAGGCTCTGGGCCTCGTCGCATTCCTGCTGCTCCACGAATACGTCCAATTGCTCGATGATATCGGTGACACTCTGTGCGACTTTTCTGCAATGGGTTAATAATGGGTTAACATGGGCAAATGGTTAATTGCATTGCAAGTGCATGGGCAGGTTGTTGTCGTCGTTGTTGTTGTCAGTTATTTGTCGTCTGTTTCACATTATTCAAATGACAATTCGCGCAATTTGCAATTTGTATTTCTCTAATTGATTTCTTATTTATGCGGAATTATTTCTCGATTCATGTCTGGATTTATAGCGCAGCCTGCACGGAGGCCACAAGTCGCGTCGCTGTGCAACAGTGTACCCTGACATTGAGTAGGTATTGACCTCAGCAGGTTGCCAAAAGAGAAACAAACACACACACACACTCACTTGAGATGCTGCACCAGTTGCGAGGCGGCGCAGCTGTAGCGGGACAGCGAGCAGCAGAACGTGCGACGGCGCTGCAGCTGGGGCAGTGACAGTGGCGGATACACAGGGACGGAGGCAGCAGCAGTCAGTGCCGCTGTCGCGGATTCGGATTCCGATTCAGACGATGACTCCACGTTGCCTGCCTTGCAGCAGCCTTGCGCACGTTTCGTTTAGAGGCAGCTGGAGCTGGAGCTGGAGTTGAAGCCGTAGCCAGAGCTGACCATATTCGAGTTAGTCTCGCATCCGCCGTGTGGCCCGTTGTCCTTGTGAGATTGACTCCTTTTATGGTGCAGCTGTGCCCTGGTGCGAGTCGAGTGTGCAATTGATATATCCATAAATTGAGTGCCACCTTTGTTGTTTTTTTTTCGTGTGTTTTTCTATTTTTTTTTTGTTAACTGCTGCTCGATTGTTTTGCGACGCGACGCGGCGACTCGACGCTACAGCGAACTCAGCGCGACAAGGCGACGTCGGAAAAGGCATAACGAGGACGAGGCGGCTGCCGCAGGACAAGGCACTCTCTCTCTCGCGCGAGACCAGCCGGAGCCAGGCCGAGACAGCGATGAGCGGAGCGAGCTCTCTCATGTCTTTGTTTGTTGTTGTTGCTAGTTTTGTTGCCGCTGCTGGCCATCGTCCTTGCCAGCCACGTGCTGCGCGCGCATCGATTTCTCCAATAAATCGACTTGGCAACAGACTGGCAAACTGCTGCGAAGCCTCAACTGAAAACGACTCTTTTTGGGCGCTTTTATTGTGACGAGACACTTCGTCAACAACATCGGCACGTGACGCGTCAATTTGTTGTTGTTGTTGTTGTTATCGTAGTTGTTGTTGTTGATGTTGCTTAGTTGTTTTGCCAACTATTTTCTATTTTGAGTCGTCACGGAAGTTTTTTACCGGCTGCACCACGCAAAGCGGGTGCCAAAGTAGGAAAATTGATAACTGAGAACGTAGGTAGGTGAGCAAGGCAATTGAAAAGACATGAAACGGAAGCGAAGAGCTGCAAAAGGGGGGAAGGCAAGTGAAATAGATACCCGAAACTTGACAAGGGGAAAAACTATTGAAGAAAACTTCAGAAGGAAAACAACCAAAGAAGAAGAGTTGCAGCAGAGTTGTTTCCTTCTCTCTTCTAAGTTGAATTATAACATTGAATCTCCTTAAATATCTCTCGTAATGCACTCGAGAAGGAACTCAAGACACCTCTCAAGCCTGGCAGCGTAAGCCAAACGCCCAATCAAGCTGCTGGAGTGTCCATTAAATACTCGAATAATACCTCAAATCGAAGCACTTGAGCATCATATTCATGTGCTATTTATAAATCGTTCATGTAGCTGTGTAATTATTATGAGTATTTTGCGTATTTCAATTGAAATTTAACACGCATAAATTGTGTTTATGATGCCGATTTGGATTCTATGTAATTTAATATTGGTTCAGTCTCGAGATTGATTAGAACTCGTTGGCACCGACAGCAATTAAAAGCCGCTTAGAGCAAAACCCGCCAGCTACCAAGCTACGCAGTCTCGCAGATCTACGAAAACCAAATGAGCATCTGTTTATTTATAGCACCTAAGCGAGAAATCCCTCTCACACACCCCTAGGGGCAATGGCGGTGATCGCTGAAATCAAAGCGCTGCCTCGGCTCAATGAAAACGTTTAAAGCGATTTCAAAAAGAATTTGAAATAAATTAAAAAGCGCGAGAAACTACGCATTGAATTGAGACCGAGCGTTAAAATTTTCATAACAATAAAGCATTGGGGCATTGGGGGACGGAGGGCGTGTCAACTGCCAGACGACAAAATGGATGGGCATCACTTGGCCCCACAACACACAAGACACACAAACACACACACACACACAAACACACACACACACACATAGGCAGTCAGAAGACAAATGGCAGCGAGCAATCAATTAGGCATTTCAGATGACGATCTCTGAGAAGCTGCCTAGTCAGGGGTGAGGGGTGTAACGAGCAGTGGGAGGGGTAGCAGGGCGTATAGAGTCTTCATTGTTATTGTACACAGTTTTTGGGCCAGAACTATTTGAAAAATTTAATTGAATTTTGTGTTTTTGTCAACTTGAGACCAAGTTCCATAAATAAACCTGTTTGCCCGAGGGGGGGGGTTTAGCTTTGAGGAGGGTGACTAACTAATTGATTTATTGTTGACTAATTAAATATTGAATTAATTGCTTGACAGACCCAGAAGAAAAGGAAACAAAAAGAAACCGTCGCAAGTAATTTGCATAGGGCAACAAAAAGACGAAGAAGAAACGATTTTTATTTTTTGTTTTGAATCATTTGCAGTTTTTGATAGATGTTTGACAAGCGTCCAAATCGTAACACTTGACGAGCGTTAATCACGCAAAGAGCAGGGAGAGGGGGGGGGTGTTCGCCCCAGGGGGTGTTCGCATACCAATGTGAACGGAACCTTGATCTTGTCCAGTCCGAATCACGGAATGCAGGCAAAGTCGTAGCTCGTTAGCCGATTTCGCAAATACGCAAACACGATATGGATACACTGGCACTGCTATTCAAATCTATTCACATCGAAATGCCAAAACGATATTTAAACTGTTTGCGATATTCATTTGCTACTCTGTATTCGTCGCTTTTGGTGGGTGTGTTTCAGGGTTTCGCGCTGCGTAAACTCAGCATAAATCGACTTGATTTGACACGAATCTATATTTATTATAGTGGTTCTGTCTGTCTGTCCTTTGCTTTGTGTGTGAACTACCGTTGACCATCTGTGCCGGACCTTTAGCAGTCTTATAGAGGCCTTAGACTCACCTTAGATTGTTTAACAGTGGCAACACTTTGAGGCCTGCAAAGAAACAGTAAGAGAAACAACAGGTGAATATCAAGTGCAATTAGATCGATTGTGAGTGAAATACAAATGTTATGGGTTATATATGCATATGGTGCAGTTGCAGCTGCATTGAGTCACAATTGAATAAAAGGAAGATAAGATAAACTACATACAAACGGATCAGACTGGACTTTACTTTTATACTCATCACTTGTTGAAAATCGTGTTCAGTATCGTATATAAAATGGTTCTGCTTTTATAATAATAGAGGAGACCTTCTAAAATGTACGCAATACTTTCTTAGGTTACTAAGATAACCTATCCTTAAATAAGTAACCTATTTATGCAACCTATTTGTATACAGAAAGGTTCTAATTCTTGTATAACTGTGAACACTCTATAAACAATAGATATATATAGATGCAAGATATTGATTGTGTCATAAACACATTTTCATAAATGCTTGATAGTGATTCATATTAAATATAAAACTACCTTGGCATAATAAAGTAACCTATGCTTAAATATTGACCTATTTATGTAACCTACCCGTATATAAAATAGTTCTGATTATAATTTAATTGTGAAAATTTTATAAACAAAGCATATATGTTATATAGATTTTAACTCTTTATAAAAAAAAACATATAAGTTTTATGGATTTATGATATTTGTTCATAGGAAGTCTTAGCAATGCTTTCTTCGGTTAAAATAACCTATCCTTAAATAATTAACCTATTAATGGAACCTATTCAACTTTTATACTTCTTAACAGACTTTTTATTTTTTAAGTTAATATTTCTCAAGATCTGTACAATATATACATATATATTGTACATATATTTATCTGATATATTGTACTTAGAGAAAGTTGTTTGCCATAATCTTTGCCAAATTGGTGCAGCTTAAAGATCTTTTTATAAGCCCAAGCCCAACTTGTGGCACAGCCCAACTCCCACCATGAACCCAATCAAGACTCTGTGTATTGGGGACTTAGACTGGGGACTGTGACTGTGACTGTGACTGGGTCTAGTGGTGTCCGCCCAATGCGACCCAAGTTGCTTCCGGTCAATCTCGTTTTCTTTTTCGCCTTCTGCTTTTATTTGCGCACTCACAAAGACGCATATGGCATAAATGACATATAAATGCGATATATGATATATGATTTTATGGCTCGATTGCTGAATATTGTAAGTAATTGTTACGAAAAAATTAATTAAAAATGCTCGTGAAAGTTGCTACTGTATGATTCTGCCTACCCCCTTCACACGTCTCTCTCTCTCTGGTTGCCCCTCCTCCTCTCGTAAATCTCCCTTGCGCCTGCCTTATTTGGCGCCTTGACGTTCATAATTTTATTTTACGACTTTGTTTCGTTGTCATTTCATTTATTTGAAATTGAAAACCATAAAAGGCACACAATTAAATCGCCTGCAATTGTGTGTGTGTGTGTGAGCAAGTGTAAAAGTTTCTTTTGTCCGCGCATTGTTTCAGTGTCAGTTTCGGAAGTGGCGACTACGAGGTCTCGAGAGAACTGTCAGACAGCTCGGCCTGCCGCTAGAATGGAGTATATAGTGCTATTGCTATATACTCTATGGTATTTGCCCTACAGGGAATTCGCAAGTTTGCTGTGAACCACGCCCCAAATCAACAGTTAATTGTTTTATAACATGCTACAGAGAAAGAGAGAGAGACTCGGAACTCGAATCGAGCTCGATTCAAAATTGTAAATCTGTTGACGCTTTATAAATCAATTGAAATTGAAATTTGCCATGCCAACTAAATGAGAAAATTGTTAAACAAATAAATTTATGGCGCAACAACAACGAGAACAAACTATGAAAAGTTTTGCGTGCCAAAGTGGAAAATCATGGGGCATAAATCAGTATGGTAAATGCCGCACAGCCACAGCCACAGCCGGCAGCGACTTGACTTGGCGACTTGACAGTTGACATACAACAGATATGATGTCGAGACTCACACAGAGAGAGAGAGAGAGAGAGAGAGAGATAGAGGGAGAGAGATACTACTTCCAATTCCGTTTGTGATGCAAAAGATCTCGAGATCCAAAAGAGAGATATAGTGAGTCGGTGAGCGACTGAGCCGATAATTGGGCACTTAAGTGGCATTAGCAGATTTTGCAGAGCGAGAGAGCGAGAGAGAGAGAATTGAAAAATATGCAAATATTTATCATGGCATGGGGCGTTCCTGGAAACTCAAAGAGTGGTAACAAAGTGTCGGGGGGAGGGGCAGCAGGCCGGCGGGGCTACTGGGGCGGTGCCAATAGCCTTGAAACTGTATACATCATCTCATTGCCAAACGAACTGCGGCCGTTGCATGTCAAATGTGTCGCTGAGGAATGTGGAATATGGATACTGCATGTGTGAAGTGCTGCCTTCCGTTCCCCCGTCCCTGCCCCCCTCTTGTAGGTGGAGTGCGTGACTTACATTTTGCCGTTGAGATTTCGTTTCGATTTTGTCGCCAACTTGCGGAGCAGCTGCTTTATTATTTTCTTGTAATGCTGAAAAAGCGCAGCTCAATTTATTTTAATTAAGAACAATAAAAGAGACGCCCGTCTCCCTCTCCCTCTCTTTCTTTCACATAGCAAGTGCAGGCATCATTCGGCGCATCAACTGCCGCTGTCGCTGCCTCTGCTGCTGCGCCTGCGCAGACAGCGACGCATGCACAACTGCGCTCAATCAAAGTCTGCAGCAGCAGCAGCGGGTTGGGGGGTCGTCAAGGGGATGCAACCAGAGCAGAGCCGACCCAAGTCGAGCCAACTCGAGGCGGTTGCAGTTCATGAACTTTGCTCAGGGTAACTGCAAGGGAATTGGAAAGGGAGAAAGGGGGGTAGGGGCACAATGTCAGGGACAGGATGTGAGTGCGCCCCTTGTTTGTCAACAAGCCAAGCAAGGCGACTTATTACATTTTAACAACGTGTCTATGTAGTACGCTGCAGCTCTTAAGTCACCCTCGATGAGTCGGAATTAAATAACAATTTGTTGCTGTTGCTGGTTTGGGAAATTCTTGGGAATGTACCAAGAGAGCAGATCTAACATATTATACATTTATCAAACGTGCCTAGCGTAGCTTGGGAACATCTCCTTGTAGTGCATCAATCTTGCCCGGGAGCTTGTTCAGTTTTATGAGCCATAATGCTCAAAGTATTTTCTAATTCTGCTCCATAAAACTGAAGTACATAAAAATGGGAGATTTATGGGGGGATAACTCGGGCAAGATCTTGTCAAATGTGCATTAAATAGATCATTATATAGCGAGAAAAGAGTCAAATGTGCATTAAATACATCATAGTGTAGTAAAGAAGGAGTGAACTTGCGTCTTTGGAGTGACACCCGCATATAAAGTGAATGAACTATGGTACATTAAACTCTTAATATAATGACCTATAACTTTTTGAACATATATTCATGCACAAAGTAATTACTCATTCATGATCACGTTGTACAAGGCACGTTTTGTCTTCAGTTTAATTTTAATTAGCTTTTCTTGAACATCATTTCTTCCGAACTGTCAACAACTATTGGAGACGCACCTCCCTGCAATCATTGGCACGTGCTAAGGTTAACTAAGTGGATTGCGTCAAGACAAGAGACAAAGGCGATTTGGCTATTTGACGATGCCGTATCTATCATTATCCACGACCCCCAGAGCACCCCGAGAGGCCCCGAGGGTCGATGGCGTGGCTGTGACACGCAGCTAACCAACCAGCTCCGGCTCTGGGCACATGTGAGGTGCCATATTGCCATATAGTTTATGGCATTAGGCGCATATGGCATATGGTATATGGTCAAGGGCAGCGTCGAGCAACGGCGCCGTCAGCGGATCAGCGGGCACATCAATCAAATCAATGAAATCGAAGACAGTTACAGCTCAAAACGAGTAACAGTAGGAGTGGGAGTGGGAGGAGAGGGTATCGGGAGTCGTTCAGGAGGTCGTCTGATGACTTTTGCGGTTGGCCTAATGTGTTTATCGCTACGCTTTTTGGTTATCAGAAAGCAAAACAGAAACGAAAACAGAAACAGAAACACAAACCGAAGCCGAACAAAACGTAAACAATTAAAGAACAGAAAGATGTGGGAAGTAAAAGTAAAATCAGCATTATAAAGTCGTGACTCTTATACTTTTTTTTTAAACTATCATATGATTATAAATAGACTCAAGATTAAATTGGTCTAGTTTGAGATTAGAAATAAGCTGACTAAAGAAGTTGACATATAGTAAGCTAATCATATTCAATTCATCATCCTAGGCACTGGATGATGATTTTAAATTTACCATATATCAAGCCTAAAAGGTATAGAATTAGGGTTAGCTTCTATACATAAATTGATGATTGCATGACCTGTGGTTAATTAGTTATATAGGATATACGATCATCATCATAATTCCCAGGTATTTATTGTAGTTATATTTATAAGCACATCACATGCACAATATATTGTTGAACTTACCTATAAACTCATTGCGAACTCTAATACGTTCCTGTAGTTTTGATTCCGAGATAATGACACAGTTAATGAAGGCCAACAACGTGGCCTGATAGTCTATAGGCGGCGGTGTGGCTGTACTGGACTGTTCCAGCTCGTTGATGACGATTTTGAAACGATAACGTTCCTTTTTGAGATTCTGCAGGCACAAAATGAACATATAAACATATGAATGAACTTCTTTATAAGTTCGATGGGTTCCTTACCTTGTAAAACTCGAGAGTTTCGATGGCACGGGCATAGCCTTCGGAGTTGTAGGCGCAGAGCGCTGAAAGCAGCTCGAAGACCTGCTTCTTGACCGTCGCATTCTGCGTGTCTAGGGCAGTGCCCAATTTTGAAATGTAGTCACGATTTTCGACTATATAATCCAGACCGATGCGTGAGTCCATTTTTCCTGCTGGGTGGGGGGTAGAGGGTGTTGGTTTAGGTTCTGATAGGGGTGCGGACACAGTTTGTCACGCCGCTCGACGACAATTCGATCGGGCAATCGATCGATCGGCTTTTGCAAAAGGGTACTCAGTACTCTTCAGTTCTCTCAGGTTCTTGGACTTGGAATTGGACTTGGAGAGGGACGTCAATGTGGTCGTTGCCTGGTCGCCGCATTGAATACCTAAACAGTTTCCGTCATGCCTGCAACGTCTGCGGTGTGCGCTGAATCTGTAAAGTAAATGGGAAAAGTTGAAAATCGAACTCAGCACTCACTGATTGCATTAGACACTTAAGGGCGCCCCCTTTTGTCGCGTGATCAATTGTGGGCCCGCGTTCCCAGTACTCGTTTCTCTACCCCCCACCCACCCCCTTCTCCAGCCCTGATCTATTTAAATGCCGTTCATGCTGCGCTCTTAATTAATTTATTGTCTTGACTTCTGGACAGTCAGTGCGCACAAAGTTCATAAATTCGTGTGCTAAATGCGTCGCTAGAGGGCGCTGCCACAAATCAATTGATTCCACTACGAAAACGGTACGAGGCAAGATCAAAGCTGGACAAGATCAAAGCCCCGACTCCGCTTTCAATCTTAGTCGCGGTTCCGCCTCCTCAAGATCGGCATCTCAATTATGGTAAATGATCTTGTTAATTTGTTTACACTCAGAGCCAGAGCTACGTAGACATTCGATTAGGTTGACGAAAAGTGCACGAATCGCCGACAAAGTCTGCCATTTAAGTTCTCGCATATTAAACAACAACCTCAACAGCAACAACAAAAGCAACAACAACAGTAAATTGCAACAGCAACAACCACTGACAAAAAGGCCGATAAAATGTTTAACATTTTTGTTAAGAGCTTCGATCTCAAGTGGCACTTTGCGCCATTTGAAATTATAATTTGTGTGCGTTGTTTTTGTTGGTGTTATTGTCTTATTTGTTATTGTATTTATTGTTGTTTGTCAATTGTTGTTGTTGTTGTTGCGGTTGATCTTTTAGTTGGAAAAAGGCTAGTTGAACAACAGATTGGCAGCGTCGCTAATGAAAACACATAAAGTAAATGGACAGATCCCATAACATGACATCCTTTAGATCTGCCATTACGATATGCCAAGTGCCAAAGCGTATATGTATTTCCGATAAGGTTGACCCCCCCTTGTTAGCCCCTGCTCCAGTACTAAGCTCGACAATAGCTAGAAATCAACGGGAGAGCTCTGAAAAAACAAGTTCTCAATCAAAACGCTGAAAAACATTTGCAACATTTTATGTCATACTCCGCGTTGCTAATCGAAATTCCACTTTGTACCTAAAGGCTTACACTGCGCTACAGCAATGATCTATGAAGGGAAACATTTGATACATCTTAGAAAAGAATATATAAAGAGTTACACTCGATAGAACTTTATGAAATTTAAAAGACTGTTTGGAATATATGAAAACTTTGTTTCTATCTAATTTTTAATGTAGATTTAGACTGTTTATTGATCTTTATCCCATCTAGGAATTGGAATATATGATATAATCCACCTGTTTGCTTGCCCGACTGTGTAGCACAGTGTTGCAAACCTGCTTCACGAATTTCTGTGTCAACACCCGCGCACACAGCAGCAGCCGCTGATCTCTTTTAATCGGTCGACTATGGCAGGCTATATATGCATATATAGCATACACACCGTCATCGTGTATATTGTATGTGCCTGATAGACCGATAAATTTCGCACGCTTATCGCAGAACTGGTTCCATTAGGCTCCGCTCTCTGGCTAGTTCGCTAGTTCGCAGTGGCCCATCGAAACGGATCGGGCGGGTTTATTTATTGTCAATTTGTTTAATGTAAATTAGATATGGAGAGAGAGAGGGTGAGTGGAAGACAGACAGAGAGAGAGAGAAGGAGATGATATGAATTTAATTGAATTGTAAGCAAACTTGGCAGCACGCAGCACAACGGAAATGCCTCACGCACATGCGCAACACTCGCACGAAGAGACACTCAAACATACACTCGAACACTCACTGACATTCACACACTCATCTGTAACATGTCAGCAACAAAGTTAATGAACTTTTTGAGTTCTGCGGCTAATTAGAATTTTGTCAAAAAGTGCAAAGATTTGCGCTCTTTTTTCTCTTTTGTCAGCCGTCGCTTTCTGTCGGTTCTGTTTGATTTTCGAAATTTGGTTTTCTTTTCCTTTTTTTTTTTGGTCTTAGCCGCGGCTCATTTGTCTTGGCTTTAAGCCAAGACTGGAGACAATTGCGGGGCGTTGACAGGCGCAAATGGCTTTGTCATATTGGATATGGAGTTGTTGTTGTTGCTGTTGTGCTTGCTGTTAATGTTGGTGTTGTTGTTGCTGTTGCTGTTGCGCTCGTTGTCCTCTAGCCCCAGAGCGACCCCACCTCCTGCCGCCCGCTCAGACAGACGACAGGTGGCGACTTGGTGTCGCCGTCGCCCGTCTATAAAATGTCAACCACAACACACACACACGCTGGCACACACACACACTGTCAGCCTGGCGCTGAGATTGTAAAATATTTTCATCGTCATCGCCTCGCTCCAAGCCAAGTTAAAGTGCAAGTAATAATTCACGAATTTCAAAACTTTTCAATGTTCAACGAACATTTGTTGTCTGTCTCTCGGTCTGTCTGTCTGTTGCTATGTCTGTCTCTCGGTCTGTCTATTCCCCTCCCTTGCTGTTGCTTTCAATGCCTGTGCGACATTTTAATAATGAATGTGGCATAAATTATGCTCGCTTGCTAACCAATTCACAGGCCTTTTCAGCTGCCTAATGTGATTAAATGTTGTGCAAAGTGCATATTGGGAATGCATAAATATGTGTGTAAATATTTTTTGAATATTTATGCACAATTCGCTGCTGTACAGTGGCGATTTGCTGGCATCAAATCAAGCATACGCCACGTAGGACACTTGACAATAGCATAAACAGACAAGATCACAAGATCTGAAAAGTAAACAGTGAA
Organism: Zaprionus ornatus; assembly: GCA_018904035.1. Lineage (NCBI taxonomy): Eukaryota > Metazoa > Arthropoda > Insecta > Diptera > Drosophilidae > Zaprionus > Zaprionus ornatus. The sequence goes on along the minus strand of JAEIFZ010000023.1, from coordinate 4,980,035 downwards.
AAACGCTAAACAGTTTTACAACAAATCAACAGTGGCAGCGACGCCGACGCTAGCAGAACTGTGGCAAGGTCGTTTCGCTGTTGTTGTTGTTGCTGTTGTTGATACTGTTGCTGTTGCCACCTGTAACAAATTATGGCAAATGAAACTGCAACCTCTTCAAAAGCCGCTGCCGTTGCCCATTTTCTACTAATTTTCCACGGGTGTGTCCCAAGTTATGCTTTGTCTTGTTGTTGTTATTGCTGATGTTGTTGTTGTTGTTTCTCTATTCAAGTGTGATGTTGTTGCCGCTGTTCGTGCACAATTTTCATAATCTTTTATTGAATTTTTACGGCCTGCGCAGGCAGCCGGCAGCCGTAACGAATTTGCATTTAGATATGTCTTACAATCATGCCTGAATGGAGAGTTAAATAAATCGTCAAACTGGAAAACTGATAACGGACAACGGACAACACAGCAAGGCAGGTAAAGCACAGCAAAGCACGGCGAATGGTCAATTGAGTCGCCTCTACGAGGGCATTACGGGTGCAACAAGCTCAGCATATTTTTATTAGCACTGAGCAATTATTATTATTAAATTATATAGCTATTTTTAGCTTGCAAGCCACTTGACGAGCATATTCAATTAAAACTTCAAGCTAAGATGCTCAGACTGCAGCGCGGCCTTCAGATTGGGATCTGTTTATAATAATAATATTTGTATTTCACACGAGTGCGAGGCAAAACTCTTCGAATATATATAGAAATTGCAAAAAACAGCTAAAGATATATTGAATTCTAGAGTTTTTCTAAATTTAAGACAATCTGAATATATTCACTAGAACAAAGTGAGAGAAAGAACAGTCCTAATTCTATTTTTAAGAGTTTTTTTCGAATCAGTTTCGATCACTTTGGCAGCACAAAAGAGCTCAATGCCTTATATAGAAGACATAGAACAAATGTTTGCCAAATTAGGAAAACCAGCACAGTCGTATTTCTCAGCTTAGCCTTATTTTGTGCAATTTAAAATCGGTTCTTATTTATGAGTGCCATCATAATAATCTAACTTCGCATAACCCAATCGTTTATACTTGTTTAATCTAGCTAAAGGGCAACTTCATTTAATTTTCATTGCATTTTCACTGTTGACTTCACTTTATGTTGCTGTTGCTGTTGTTGTTGTTGCTGATGTTACTGTTGTTGTTGTTGCTGTTGATGTTGTCTTATCAACAACATATGAGACAGCTGGGGCAACTAATGGGAATTGTCTGGGAACCAAGCACAGAGAGGCCGCTTTGTTGCCTCCGACTTTAGACTAACGCGAACTGACGACGCTGGACAGACGGACAGATGGAGTGGACGAGTCATAACACTTGACAACAGACGACGACGACGCCACAACAGCAACAGCAACAACTGCCTCATCGAGGCTCAACTGCAACAACAACAACAACAGCGACGACAGCAACAGTGATTCCCAATCAAAACACGATCTTGGCGCTTGGCGCACTCAGCAGCATTGACCTTATGACTTCTAAAATCGGTAAAAACATCTTTACAGCTCCATGTGGCAGCGTCAACTTGCTGTTTGCTGTTGCTTGTTTTGATATGTTTCCAATATATGCTATAAATACGTAGAGCCAAGTCGAGATGTCGCGTACTTGAAATTGGGATACATTTTATAGCCTTTATTTTATTTTCCATTCGATTTTCGATTGTCATTCTCAATGCAAGGCGCGATTCATTCATGCATCGAGCAGAAGACAACTCTCTCTCTGTCTCTCTCCCTCTTACTCTACCTCTCTTGCTGCCTCTCCCTCTCTCCTGCACTTGAGCTGACCAAGTTGATCGTTTTCTGAGGATCAAGTCAAGTTGAAGTGCATAAAACGAAGGTCAAGTCTGATTGTATTGAGTAATTAGGGCGTGGCATCGCACGCCCCCCTGAGGTAATACAACGATTAATGCCTCAATTAACACGGCTGACACAGCTGGTCACAGCCAGCGATGCATCGTAGGCGTCTTCGACAGCTGGCTAACTGGCGAGAAACTGCCAAAAAAAAAATTACTTGAAACTGCCAAAAATCATTCAAATGCTTTTTTCTTGCTGCGAACACAAAGAACATTTGACTACACAAATTATGCGAGGTAAAAAATATATAAAACGCAACCCACGGACCAAAATAGTAGTGAGAGAGAAATAAATATAAATAAAAGACGAGGCAACGCGTTGAAAGAGTGAGAGAGAGAGAGAGAGAGAAGGAAAAAAGCGTAGGTTTTGCATTTTGATGACGACGGTGACGATGCGATGACTTTGTCTGACCAACGGCTAAACCACAAAAAAAGCTAACAAAGCTAGTCACAAGCGGAGCTGTAAGATTGTACAAATACTAAGGTACATATATAGTAGTTATTATGTATACTTTAGATATGGGTTTTCCTGCGACTAATGCGCTCGAGATGGCAGCGTGAAACGAACCTACAGCTGGATGGGTTTACTGTATAACAAGGCATGATCTAACTTTCAAGATCTCTTTAATATCTATACATATATTATTTAGTTTCTTTAGATATGATTTTTCCTGCAGTTAATGCGCTAGAAATGACATTAGCGAACCTTCAGCTAGAAGGCTTAAGTAGGAAACAAGACACGAACTAAGAGAACTTTATCCTAAGATTCTTTAGATAAGCGTTCCCTTGCGACTCATTCGCTGGACATGATAAAAACGAACCAACCCTAATAGATCTTTAAATATCTATAGCCTCTAGTCTGTTGTGATATAGGTTCTCCAAACACTAATGCATTAGGGATGACAGCAATGAACCTATAGCTAAATAGGTTGACTGGCTAACGAGCTACGATTAATAGTAACTACAAAGATCGCATAAAGCATCTCTAGCCCATATTTCTGTTGATCGTTTATGATTAATTGAAAGTTCATAAATAGTCCCATTTAGAGTTGACATCTGTTTGGGCATAACTCAATTGACCGCGAAGTGTTGCAGCTCAGTTCCATATGGTATATGGTAAATCGAGCGGAGATGGCTTTCATCACGCTGTCATCTCTAATGCAATCCCACTCACATAGAGGTTGTCCCTTTTATCCGGCGACTTCTTCATTAGGCCTCATTCAGAACGCCGCGTGGCGCTTGTTGACATTTGACAGGCAAAGCGGGCGCTTGCCTAGGCACCCATGGAACAAGGGGGAAGGGGAGGAGAGGCACCGGGTAAACTCCCTTGATGAGAATTTATGAATGGTCATGGGGCATGGATGAGCTCACTTTGCTCGCTGCACTTGGAACGCCCGTTGAAAAACCCGTGAAATGTGTGAAAAGCAACTTCGTTTTGAATCATATCTTAGTTTTTTTTTTTTGTCTTCATTGTTTTTTCCTATTTAGTGGGGGAATTTTGGAACTATATATCTTGTAATTTTGCGCAATTGCCGAGCAAGTGTGAACACACCAAAGTGGAACAGGTTCGTTTCTGTTCGTGTTACTGTGTTGTGTTTTTGGGTAAGCCTATAAAAGATGAGGCGCTAATGGGCAGTTTTCATGCTCGTTTACATAACGGAAAAGCGAAAGTTTTATTGGACCTTACGAAGCGAGTCTCACAAGTGGAACTCCATCTATCTATCTAGACTTGGAATAACTCTGCGATACAGCTGCACTCAGATCGAGAGAGAGACCTGTTCGAAATTCTTGTAAAGTGCATAAATATGTTCAGATCTTATGACAGCTAACAAGCCAACAAATTACTCAGACACACACTAACACACACACACACACATGTACTCGTATGTAGATACAAGTACACACAGCTGGTCAAATGGCTAATGACATATCGAGTGGCAAAATCTTTTCGGCAAATACCAAACGGCTTTCAGGGCCAATCGGGCACAATGAACGCTAATTATGCTCGACTCGCTTCAGTTCAGACTTGAGATAGATACGTAGATATAGTAGAGATACAAAATACAAAAAACAAAAAGAGATATAGTAGTGAGGATGGAGGTTCAATGCACCACAACCCACGCGCTGTGCTGTGCAGCATTTCAAATCCCTTGTTGACCTTAACTTTGAATTGTCAAAACACACAAAAGTTCAAAGCGTGCCCACTGTCCCCTCTCTGCCTGCCTTTCCCTCCCCTCTATGAAAATATTTTCGTAAACATTTTGTCGATTTTTCTTCTATTCAGAAGTGTCGACTCTATGCTTCGGCTGCAGGCCGCCAGATGCCGCCACTGCGCTTGGCATTGACTTGTGGTTTCGTGTTTTCAGTCTTTGCTTTCTGTGTGGGCTCCTCTTGGCGCAAGTCTCTTCGTCTTCGCCTCTGTTTCTCTTTCTGTTTCTGATTAGTCAGCTACATTTTTGTCGACTCTGCCCCTGCCCCAGCCACCAGTAGTTGTTGGTGGGTGCGATTCTTGCCACAGTTTTGTCTTATTTTGCGTGGTGCCGAGTTCAGCTCAACTCAGCTCAACTATTTGTCCTTGTGCTCTGGCTGGGCGCATCTCACGCTTCCGCATGCGGCATTTGTCATAAGTACGCGATAGGTTTATCTATATCTAACATCTTGTGACTATATTTAGCTGTCAGATTAGACGAGTTTTGTCATTGCGAGCAGCACCTACAAGACAGGTGAGTCATGCCAAACAGAACGAGGTTTTGAGCAAAGTCACAGTTTGGTTGGGTTTCTTCGTATATAGAATGAATATGATATAAAGAATGTAGAATTTTAAATACAGAGAAGATACTTCTTCCAAATTTCCCAACTTGCTTTGACTTTGGTAAAGAGTTCTCACTTTATTTAGCTCTCAAGTCTATACTATATATTACTCTTTGCTGTAACTTAACCAATTTCTCCTACTGTAATATAATATATAGCTATCTCTCTTCTCTGAAGCCCCGACTTTTACTATAGAACAGCTCTCGCCTGCTGACATTGACAGCGTCGGGAGCAAGCTGCCTTTTATGTGAGTTCCACATTTTGCAGATCGTCGAGCTACACTTGCTCTGCCTACCCTGCCCACTTCCCTTCCCTGCCCCGCGCTCCCTCCCCGTTCAGTTGCAAAACAAATGCATAAATTAAATGCGAGCAAATTATACAACAAAATTAAAATTAGATATCAAATGACAAGCGTGAAAATTGCAAGCCAAATGGCAAATGCCAAATGACGGAGAGTTTAAAGGCCAAGCCAAGTCAAGTCAGAGAGCAGTCCGTTTAGCTGCCAAAGGTCTCGCAGTGAGTGTAACTTTTACCTCTTGGCCCGGTCATGCGGGGCGGGGTGCGGGGGGTGCTTGCGCAATGCCGACGCGAACTTGAACTACATGCACAGAGCACTTCGCACTGCGCTCCCATTGAAAATTAGCTGCGCATGCGGATTGCTCCCATTTCTGTGCAGGCCGCGCCACGTGACAGGCGAATTAGTTGGCCAATCTGCTTTGTTGTTGGCTTTTTGGGGCACACACAGACACGTGCGCACTCTGGGGAAGACAATGGCGAGGGCAGACAACAACAACAGTGGAGATCAGCGCGATCCGCAGGCAGCCGAATCGCCCACAGCGACGTTCGCTTTGCTTTGTTGTCCACATAGAGATCTATATAGAGTGTGTGTGCGAGTGTGTGCGAGTGTGTGCGAGTGTGTGCGAGTGGGTGTGTGTGTGTTGAGTTTCTTGGAGGGCATCACAGTGTGATCATGCAGCTTGCAAATATATGACAAAGAGTGTGGATCGTTAGAGTATTATGGCTCAAGGGAACTCGACAGGTAAAGCTTAATAGAAAGCACTAAATAATGCAGTTGAGTGCTGCGATCTATGCAAACTTTGTACTACAATATATAATGATTAATAATAATGATCAATAATTAAAGTTAGTTTACATTATAAATTAAATGATCGTTCAAGCAAAATAAGCAGAAGAGGAGTAAAATTCCTTTGTTATTGCACATAAATCCCTATAATAACTGACCTTTATTTAAGCCTAATAAAGCATGAGATGAGTTAAATATACTAAAGGAAATGAGTGATTAAAATTAAGTTGAACCTTATCTACTACATCATATCTAACCTACTATATCATATCTTTATCTGTATTTATACTAAATACCCATACTATCTCTAACTTTTCGAGAGTATTTCCAATTCGACCTATTGCCAACTAACTTGTATTATTGTTGTTGTTGTTGTCTGGTGAACTTGTAAGCCAAGTTGTAACTTAATCATGTACTTCATTGTGTCTTGCTTGCTGTTCTATTCGCCTTTGTTTCTCTTTCTTTTCTACTGCTTTTGCACTATTTAGAAACAATGCTCAGCTTTGCTTTGCTTTGCTTTGCGTACTATGACGATTGTCTTACAATCTCGCGATTTCATTGTGAGATTTCCTGGGCCACATGGCGTATGCACAACGCGAGCGCAGGCAGGCGAAACAATTGCGGCACTTGCAGCTTAAACGTGCAATCATTTGTTTAATTAGGCGTAAATGATGCTGACCAGCAGCGTCTTGCGTCTAATGGAGCGTGGAGCTGAGTTTAATAGCTTCGACAGATCTCGATTTAACCTTAACACCAACTGCAGCAAGTGAATCGATCGTGTGTGTGTGTCTTTGCCACACCCCATCTGCAACGTTGCAGCAATAATGCCATAGGTGGAGGGGAGTATTCTTGTGGCCAAAACGTGCCGCGCATAAGTCAGCCTGGGCCAGGCCCAGTCGCAGTCGCAGTCCCAGGTTCAGGCGACCTGCCAATCGATCGATGCAGGCGAAACACAAAACCGATCGTCGTCGTCGTTGGCTACTCAACATTTGATTGCACATCGTCAGTCTGTCTGCCTCTTTGGCTGCCTTTGCCATTCACGACGATAATTCAATTAATTGCGAAAATGTCCTAGAGACAAATTCATATTCATAACGCAACAACAACAACGACTACAAAGTGTAGACAAACGATCGAATCGTGTCTGCGATCGTGTAACTTTTCATTAAATTTCATTAAATTCTTTTATGCGATAGCAAAAGCAGCTAAAACAAAGCTGCAAAGCAAATTTCAACATCAGCGCACTGATCTTCAGCTTCAGCTTCAACTTTAGCTTGATCTTCAGCTTCAGCTTCAGCTTTGGCAATCGACAAACGGCGATCGCAGCGAGTGCTCCAGCTCTATGCATTTTATGACTTTGATTTATTTGTGTAAATTATTTTCGTAGCTGTTACATGGCAAACATGGACAACTTGGATGCTTGAGGAAGTGTTTGCATGTCTCCATGAGAGACAATCAACGAGAGGCAATCTCTGGGATTGGGACTCGGATTCGGATTGGGACTGTGATGAGGTTTTGCTCACTGTTCATCAAAGTTATTAGCTGTCTACAATTGTCAGCCAGTCTCCGTCTCCGTTTCTGTCTCCGCTTCTGTCTCCGTCTCTGTCTCCATCTCCATCGCATCCATTGCAATCCCAATTCCCATTCCGATTCCCATGGAAGCGCTCTGGCATTACATAAGCGAGGCTCGCGCGGCGATCTCTCCCCATCTGTCTAACTGTCTGAGCTGTCGATCAGCTGTGCATAATTTCAATTTGATGAAGCACATACGAGGCGATAGATGGGCCTGTTGATAGGCGCCGTTAACTGACTTGCCCTGCGGCTAGCAATGTCTCTCTGACTCCCACTCCCCCATCCTCCCACTGTTTATCTCTCTCTCACTCTCTCTCTTTCTATTGCACGCCCGCTTAGCGTGTTTAATTACAATTGGGGGGATTTGGGACTCAGATTGAGCACGGATATCCGCGTACGTGTTGCGCATAGACAACCGATCGTATGAGCCTGAACAGTCAACACTTAACGCCGAATAAGTTGAAGACCCAAGTCTGAAAAGCGAACACTGAACCCCGATAACTGAACGCAATCGACGTCAATTGCAGCTGTCGTTGTGCTGCCCGTTTTTGGCCAGCTTGACCCATAAAAGACCAAGCCATGAGAGCCTATGACTGACGTAGTCAATCTATAAACTCAATCTGTAGATTACCATATCTAAAGCTTGTAAAACTAATTGCAGAAAGCTAGAGGAGATATTGCATAATGTATGGAACTTGAATGGGGATGTTATAGGAGCTAATTATGATGATCAATGATTGATCTTTAAGTGAGCTTCTTAGATCAATCTTAGATAATTGTATTAAAGACTATGCATATTAGGTATTCTATGGTAACAGAATTTAAAAAAAAGATCAATTATTGATCTTTTAGTGAGAGCCTGTTCCAATATAATTTCTAATATATATGATCAGTTATATGATGATCAATAATTGATCTTTTTTTTAAATTCTGTTACCATAGAATACCTAATATGCATAGTCTTTAATACAATTATCTAAGATTGATTTCTAAGTGATATTCTGTTATATCATGTCTAATTTATATGATCTTTAATATGAATATCAATGAATGATCTTCTAGTCTGATTCTGCTTCATTTCTAATCATTTCTAATATGTATGATCATTAATATGATGATCAAAGATTGATTTTAAAGTGAGATACTGATCCAAGATCATTTCTAATATATTATATATGATCTTTCATGTGATGATCAATGGTTGATCTTTAAGAGAGATTCAAATATATCAAAGATTGATCTTCTAGTCAAATATCATTATTTAATATACATATATGATCTTTAATAAATGATATTTGTTAACTCAATTCACTCTTTCATTGATATCGCTTCCCCCCTTTATCACTCTTCATCTGATTATGTATTCATTCCTGTTATATCTTGTAATTCTCTTTCAAAACACAATTTAATGTTCACACCTTCGATTTGTACAATCAATTAAATAGCCAAGAGATGTTGTTGTTGTTGTTGCTGCTGTTGTTTTGTTTTTTGGAGTTACGATCAGCCAAAAAAAGGCTGCGCTGTGTGTTTATGGTAACCAAAAAACCCTTTGGGCCCGCATTCCCTTTGTGCCAAGTTGATTTGTGCTTAATGAAAACAAATGAATTTATGACTTGCTGGGGTTGTCATTAATATTTCTGTTGTTGTTGGTGTTGTTGTTGTTGCTGGTGTTGTTGTTGTTTTGGCTGTGACCTGGCTTATCCCAGGCAGGCACGCACGATCACACAGCTCGAAAACGGCATTGGCTTTTGCCAATTTCTGCTTTGTTTTCTCACTTGACGATTTATGACGCAGCAGCAGCAACCAAAACAACAACAACAGCAACAACAACAACAATGACACAAGTTGTACGCACTTTTTCAATTGTTGTTGTGAATTATTTAAACAGCACTTTGAATTATTGTAATTCGCATGAGGCAAATCGCATAAATTATATAGTACCGTTAAAGAGATATGGCCAGCGCGACATTGGAACTGTCCTCGTTCCCTGGTGACTCTTCCGGCTCAACCGAGAGGGGAAAGGAAAGCGATGACAATGTCTTTTTTTTTTTGTGTTGCTTGCTATCCATGATCGATGATATCGATAATTAGGCGCATGTTGTTGTTGCCTTTCTGCATGTCATTTCTGATGGCAGCGCGTCAGTCGCAGAACGTTAATCCGTCAGAACATTAAAGAGCTTTAGCGGGGTGTATCAAAGTTCACAACTGGGCCCTGAACCTTGGACCTTATGGGCTGTTTCAGGCACGCATTCGTTACAGTTCTTGACAGCGTGGCAGACAGGCAGACAGACAGACAGACAGACAGGGAGACAGAGAGACGGACAGAGAGACAGACCAGAGCAAGAGGTATAGATACAGCGAGAGCGAACAGATGCAGATACATCTACAGCTAGAGATACTTAGAGCAAGCTACAGCTGGCGCTGCAAATGGCAGTTGAAGCTGTGCCGCACACGCAGCTGCGAACGAACGAAAAATAATGTAGGTGAAACAAGTTCCCCGGCAAAATGCCAAGCTTAAGTGCCCGCCCGGGCAATATAGATGCAAATCAATAGACGATTTTTTGATTTTCGGGCTTTAATAGAATTCTCTGAGACGATGCTGAGCTGCGCTGAGCTGAGCCAGACAAAGACAAAGTCGAAGCCAAAGTCAAACCGCAACCGCAAATCAGACAAACAACAAACGGTTTCCCCCTCGCAAAAAGGCGCCGCCGCAAACACTTGAGCTGCACACACACACACACACACAGACACACACCAAGACAGGTTCGCGAATGTGTTCTATAAACAAGTTGCTGCGACTAATGCCGGCTGAATTTCCGTTTCAAAGGCAAAGAAGATCGCTCGTAAATTCAACGCAAATTTAATAAATGCGCCCAATGCAGATCGACAAACAAGAGAAGAACAAGTGGAGAAGGAGCAGCAGAAGAAGACACTTCCAAGAAATTTGTGTACTGACCTTGAAGACAAATATCGTAGAGATCTCGTTAATAAAACTCCTCATAAGTGCCTAATAAAATATGTTCGAAATTAGCTATGCAAGGCGAATCCCCTGTAGAGTTATTCGGGGTGCTCTGGCGAATAGATCATTTTGGCAGATAACACAAGCGAAACGCAGCATAATTATGTAATTTGAAGCTGAATGAAATCCTCTACGAACCCAGTTCTCTTTTCAATTGATCATTCTGCAGATAAGCTAGCACAATTATACGAGCATTAAATGAATTAACTTCTACGTGAATCGCTTAGGCAAACACTACAGGGTGTCTGTAGAAAGAGAGAGAGAGAGAGAGAAAGAAAGAGATCTACAGTGATCTTACAAATCGAAATCACTGCTAATGGGCATAGATAAATAAACGATATGTAATTTATTAGCTCGATTCGATTCGATAAGTTTTTATTGATTTCGATTCAGTTATCTTTCGTAGTAATCGATTCACTTGAGAGACATGATCAACATGATCAATGGGCAATTCCTAACTAGACTTAGTAATAAATAAAAAACTTGACTTGAGCTGAAGGTAATTAATAAGGGCTACTTTTTATATAGTTAATCAGTAAATACTTGCATACGATTTCTTATATCTTTCGTTCCGAAGTAGAAATCTTTGGCGTCTTCATAGAAATTCTTCGCCAGCTAGACTACACCGTTGATTAGCCAGCATCGTATCATAGTTTTCTCTTCTGCCGCTATCTTTATTAGCTGATTATGCTCATCGTTAAGTTATGCCAGCTGATTGTCAAACAAATTGGCACTCTTTATAACACCTAGCATCGCAAATAAATAGAATCTGGAAAAATACTTGAGCAAATCTTTGTTTTTCTTACGATTTTTTCCTCGATTTTTGATTTGTTTGCGGGGGTACACCCATTAAATGCCTGTGCTCAATTGTTTATCAACCTTCGTCGATGATTTTGACATTATATATTTAAGCATTATTTATCTTTTATCTCATTCTTTTTGCTCTCTGTATTTCTGTGTTTCGCCTGCAAAATGCAAATCTCGCAAATTATGCAAAATGGCGAGACAAAAACAAATTAGGCGGGCGCATAAAAATTTCACCTGTTGACAAGGCGGGCCAAGGCAATCAGGCACTGTTTCATGGCCAGTTATGGCTAGGGTTGCCCTAGAAAATATTAGCAAAGCTGCCTAGAAAGTTGGCAAGCCGAAAAGCAGAAGATGAAGAGAGCAAACCATAAGGCGGAAGTGCAAAGGCAAACTCAGTGTGTGTGCTCAGTTGGGGCAGCTGTAGATCGACCTATAGATAGTCGGATAAGGTATGCGAGTGTGTGTGTGTGTGTGCCTGAGGTGTGGGTCAGCTTAGCCCCTTGTCGGCAATAGAAATAAAGACTAAGTCAATAATTACCCAAGGCAAATGGCAAACTGGCAAATGGCAACTGGCAAATGCGAAGCGTGAAAAGCGCTTCCTATTATTAGTTGAATTTGTTTTGGGCCGCGCAATTTAATTTATATAACATTAATCGTTTATAAATGATAAATTAATATGGGAAACAAATTGTATGGGCGGTCTCTCGAGCGAGCGAGCGAACGCTTCTCAGCGAGCGCTTACGGAAAGGCGTAAAATCATCATCATTGCTCAAGTGGTCGACAAGTTGCCAAAATTGGCAAGGCTTAAATGGACATGACAAACAGCAACAACAGTAACAACAACAACAACTACAAATGAGAGATCTAACAAATACGTATATAACTCTTGGCTGTTTTTTGGCTATTTCCTAGCCCGCCTTTGTCCGAATAATTTATGTTCGTCTGTGTGGGCGCTGAGTCTCTTGAATTACGCATACGCCGCGTTTGTCTTCAGCTCGATTGCCCGATTACAATCAGCTGAACCCTCTCTAGCTATATGCTATATAAGGGCCGTTACGTTCTATGAAGTATTTTGACTCTATTAGCAAGACATGAGTGGAGGGGGGCAAGGGGGCAACACGAACTCTTGCTTGGACTTCCGCGTGCATGTTGCAAGTGCAGCCTCAAAACGTTGCTCAATTGGAATTTACGGTTTTTTTTTTGTTCCGAGGTCTTCTACACCTTTCTTGCTTGCGCAGCATATTTAAATGAACTGATTTATGGCTATTTGATGGGTACATTAACCCTCTCTCCTCTCTCACTCTCTCTCTCTCTCTCTGGCAGTGCATTTGGATAATTTAAGTTCTTATTTATTTCATTTCATTTTGGTATGCTGCGCACTGAAATTCTTACAGCTGCCTGCGTTGTTGTTGTAGCTTGTGCTGCGTACTTTATTATTAATTTTCAACGTGGGCAACACCAACAGCAGCAGCACCAGCAGCAGCAGCAACAACAGCAACAAGAACTACAAACACCCACAGCATTTGTCAAGTTGTTCAGATTTGTACGTTTGCTCTTAAATATTGTTGTTGCTGTTGTTGTTCTTATTGTTGTTCATATTATTGTTGCTGTTATTCTTGCTCTTTTCCGTCTGTGTTCTGCTTTGCTGCTGCTGCTGCTGGCCGCATTTGTTATTACTTATTGCGGTTTGTTTTGTGGCTGTTTTGCTGCTATTTTTTGTTGTTCGTTATTGTTGTTGCTTTTGTTGTGCTGTTGCTGTTGTTGTTGCCTTTGGTTTTGCATGCGAGATTAATTCTTCCAATTTGAACATTTCAACACACACTTTGCTCCGTCGTCGTCGTCGTCGGCGCTCAATTCTAATTGCATGCACGCAAATTACTCATACGCCGCGTATTCGTGTTCGTATTCTCGAGCTCGCATAATTATTGCTTATTGCCACATCAAATGATTCTTGCGTGGGCAGTTGACAAAAACCAACAACAACAATAGCAACAGCAGCAGCAACAACAACAACATTTATTCAGTTGCCAAGAGCTCAGCGCATCCTCCTCATCGGCAGCTGAATAACAATTATATATCTATCTATATCTCCTACTTATATTTTATTTTGCATTTGCCACTTTTTATTTATTGTTTAACCAATATTACTCCCTTACCCGCCGTCCCCCCTTGGGGCCCCTTCTGCTTTGCCCTGCCCCTGTAAATGAATCGCTTTTATGCGCTCATTTGCATGTTAAATAAGCAACTGCTGCTGCTGCTGCTGTTGCTGCTGTTGCTTGAGCTGACGTTGAAGCTGAAGCTGCTGCGACTGAGGCTGAGTCGCTGCATTTGTGTTGGCTGTTGTTGTTGTTGCAGTTGTTGCTGTTTGTTGTGTGGTTAGTTTCTAACTGCTGCTGCCAATGCAAAGAACGTCGTCGTCATTGTAGGCTGCAACTATTTGTATACCCTGTAGAAGCAGACAAGAGGGTAGCTGGGCTAGCTAAGATAGATATTGAATATAAAAGAAAAGACAATATAAGCCTGGAGCATATCTAGCATACGTGCACTTAATGGGTAACTGCTAGTCGACCTTCCGCATTTTTTGCTGCCTTTCCTGCTTTGCTTTTTAACTCGTCTAACCGATTTGGTTTGTTGACGTAAAACAAAGAAAACGCACTACAAGCAGTAAGAGAGAGAGAGAGGTAGAGAGAGAGAGATAGAGAGAGAGAGGAGAGCGGGCAGAGTTGTCGCCCAAAGGGCAGGGCAAGTGCTGCCCATAGCAAGTGCAGCAACAAGTTCTCAAGTTCAGCCTCAGCTCATACAGTGCCACCTGCCATATATGTGACTGTGACTGATCGCTGATCATCGTTCTGTGATTTGTGATTCATTCATCAGTTGGCGCATTAATAAGTTGGCTCCAGCCAATTTCAATTTCAACTAACTTAGCCACTTAGCCAGAACACAACGTAATGCCTTCATTAACTAGAGAACAAATCGCACAGCCAGTATACATTAGCTAATAACAGTTACTTTTTGTTGTGACTGCGAGTTAGGAGCGAAGAAAAATGTATTTTCCAGACACGAAATACAAATGTCTGTTTCTTAATTTTACATAATTTATGGCACTTGAGCTATTGTGCAAGTGGGAGTATCAATTAATTATGACTTCTTGAATCTTTAGTTAGAGTTGATATTACTCAAGTTAAACCTATTGTATATTTTGTAGTCTAATTAAAGTCTTTCAAATAATCTAAACTCATTGATTCTTGCGAAACATTGTGAAATGTTTAAAAATACATAATGCGGTTTACCTTTGCTGCTAAATTTGCAAAGTTTTCTGCAATCGAAATATTAATATAGATTATTATATATAACTACCAAGAGATTGCATAAGCTCTATGGATAATTGGCTAAGACGTTATTATAGTGTAATTATTTGCGGTTCCTGCGTGGGTGAATTAGTCAGACAAAAAGCAAGCTAAGGTTCTAAGCCAAGTTAAGATGCCCATGAGGACGCTCCATATAGAGAGTGCGATTCATGCTCTGGCTCGGGTCTTAGATAACAATTAGCGAATAAATTTCAGCCCCCAAATAACGCATGCAAATGCGCAAGAGGCAACACTCTTATATAAGTGTGTACACACCACCATACACCGTATACAAAAGGTAGATCTATCTGTGAGTATTTATCGAAGCTGGTGACTGTTTCTGTTTTCTTTTGGCGAAACAACTAGTTGAATTTCCTTTTACAAATACTCAGCTATTGACAGCCAGAGAGTTAAACTTGTGCAACTCACAGAGTGAGTATGTGTGTGTGTGTGTGTGTGACATTAAACCACACACAAACAAGTGCGCCATATTTGGCAATTGACTTTGCAGCCAAGTCAGAAATCTTTCTATGTATCTATCTCTATTTGTTGTGCTCGCGTTTGGGTTCAGTATTTGCACCACACACACACACACACACACTCACTTGCCTTTTAACTGTTTACGCTGCCTACTTGCGATGGCCAGCGGGCTGATAAATAAAGTTTAAAGTTTTCTAAACACAAATTGACACTTGAAAATTGTTTGCCAAAAAATCGATGCCGAAAATCAATTTCGAATTAAGCTGCCGGCGAAATTTCAGAGAGATTTACCTCCATGCATGAATATATCATAAACTTAAGCACCAACACTTCGCGGAATTGGCAAGGCAGGTAGCCGCCCTACTTGTTGTTGGAGGAGGCGAATCAGATTTGTATCGGCAAAGATCTAAAAACAATATCAGCATTCGAAGTTCGCTGATGCCGCTGCGGGCGGATCGTATCAAGAACAACCTATAATCGAATTTATGATATTGAGCAGCACACACATACACACACACACAGAGACAGGGAGAGAGAGAGATAGAATAGCAAGTTCGCGGAGGAGCGCGAGTTCGCATTATGTTTGCCAAACGCGTCTCGCGGCAGTTCGCGGTAATTAATTGTTTGTCTTGCGATTTCAGCAGATTTTTGCACGATATCGAATTCGAGTTCGAAAAGCGAGAGCAATTAGAACGCTGTGGGGAATTGCACAAGCGAGAACTGATTGAAATTAAAACAAAAACTGTCCAGTATTTATAAAAGATAAAATAGAACAGAACAGACTATTGGGATAGTTAAAAATTATAGGAAAAAGTTAAGTAAAACCTGTCATAATAATATAGAAAAATTGTATTATCAGTTATTGTAGACTTCGATATTCAGAAGTGATTAATTTCCGAATGTAATTCAAAAAGGAAAGAAAGGTTATCAAATATTTTTTAGAACAGTAAACAATACTTTATCAATATCATAATAACTTCAAAAAATCTCTTATAATTATTATAGATCAATAGCAATAATAATAATTTATAACATATTTCGAAACCTCTTGAAAGTCTCTGAATTTGATTCCAATTGGAATGCACTTGCTGCAGGCGCCAATCAATTGAAGTGAAATTAATAAAAATATCCGCTGCATGAACGATAAGAATTTTAGATTAAGATGTCCTACATAAATAATACGAGTATGTTCCCCATAAGCCAAGACGATTAAAAGGGAGCAGGACGGGGCGGGGGGAGTAGGGTACTTTGTATGCGTTTATAATTCTTATCAGAGAATTATGGTTCCGCGTAATTGATCTAGTTTGCCCTCGTGTGGTGTATGTGGTGTGCGGGCGACTAGAGGACGGACACCACAGGCGTCATAGGTGCCCGATGGGGTGTATAAATATTTTTTCAACTGGCTACTTATGCAAGCAGATGCTGCTGCTGCTGCTGCTGCTGGTGCTGTTGTTGCTGCCCCGCTAATAAGTAGGTAAACAGGGCCTTTTATTGCGTTGCTTCGCCTTGTTACGCTTAATAACAGAATTTAATTGAAAAACATTCGCAAAACGCAATGAAACTTACCACACCAAAACAATAACAAAGCGAAAATTATTATTAAACCGGCAGCCCAACACCTGTTGCACTATTGTTGCTGCTGTTGCACTGTTGTCGCTGTTGTAGTTGTTGTTGTTGTTGTTTTGCTGCTGCTGCTGCTGCAGTTGTTGCTGGTTCAGTTGTGGCTGCTGCTCCAATTTGTGAATGAGCTTAATTGCATTTATCGATAGCACTTTGTTTGGCGCTGCGTCAAAGTTATCGTTTCTCGTTTCTAGTTGCTGCTGCAGTTGTTGTTGTTTTAATTAGCAACACAAACACACATTAACCAATCCACACACGCGCACACACACACGGGGCGGGACACAGAGAGGCAGACAGGCGCATGGCAGGCCGCCCACGCAACGTGCCAAAAGAAAACGCGTTTATTGAAAATGCAACCGCGACGACTACGACGGCGACGGTGCGCAAAGAACTTTGGTGGCTGCGTGTGGCTGCACAACTTGCTGTGGCAACTACTACCAAAAGTGCAAGCGACAAAATTGTTGCAACAAGAACACGAGCAGCGCAATAACCGATTCGCTGGAGCGCTCGCGATTAACTGAATTCAATTTCGAATTTCAAATTCACCCGTCAGCGACTCGACAACTCAGCTTCTTTAACTTGAGTTCTTCGTAATTCGTTTCGTTTTCGTTTTGTTCCGTTTCGTTTCGTGGCAAGTGCTACGCGTGCGCACCACGACTGCTCGCCTCGAACACCGAAAATCGACTGAAGTTAAGAGCGGGAGCACTGGGTGCACTCGGCCTGCTTCGGATTGAGTAGAAGTCATACGAGTTGTTCTCTTTGGGCTCCAATGACTTATAGCGCCAAAAGCAAAAGAGAGGGAGAGAGAGTTACGCTGCAGTTCCAATGGAAGCGCTCTCTTTGCGTGAGGCATGCTTGCAGATTATGTTCTGGTTTGAGGGTATGTTGTATTAATAGCTCAGATCAATAAAAACATATGAATATAGTAGTACAGTAGTACATATATATATATATATATATATATATTTAATTATCATATAATGTTTTTCATTGGCTTTAAGCAATCGAAGATTATATTTAGAGCTTTTAACTTTTTTAATTTATATAAATGTTTTTATACATAAATAAAATCTAAAATAATTAAATCTTGAACAACAACAGTTACAATTTAAAATATCTCTGTTTGAATTATCGAAAACAACACATACAAAGTAGGTTAATAAAAATACTTAATTTCCAGACTTATTTACATACTCCCAGACTAATAACTCACACACATAACCATTCTAAATACTAAGTTAAAAATTATATTCGTTCAAAATTAAGAATTCAATAGTTCAAAAGAACCAAAGATTCCTACGCCAGTCGCGTATGTAGCCCTGCTGAAAACATATGTTCACAATTGTGAAAACAGCTGAGTGCGAGTGCGAGCGTAACAGGCAGATCTCTTTCTAAATACTACGACGACGACACCGAATGCGTTTGATTTTTAAATTCATAAATTAAACCAAACTTTAAAATGTTGGCAAAGCGTATGCAGCTCTGGAAGGCCACCCATGCGGTGTTAACCGTCAACAGGACAGTTACCCAGGTAAGTGGCAATAGGTGCCACCGGCGACGTTGTGCCGTCCGAGGAGCGCCCTATGACATAACCTACAAAATACGGTTTGTTATGAACGTCAGGAGAGAGCAACTGAAACTGATTGTGAATGAATCTTTGCAGATATTTCCGACATATCAGTGCCAGAGCCGGGACATGCATGTGGCCACCTTCGGTTGGAGCAGTAAACTGGCTGTTGGACACCGGGCATCTATCTTGCATCCATCCACACTGAGGCCGCTGTATGCAGCAGCAGCTGTTCGATTTGCCAGCACAGACACAGACGTACAGCTGGTTGAGCTGGCCAATATTCCCGATGCACCTATACCACCTGCTCCTGTTGATACCGTAGCTGAATTGGTATCTGGTGAGCCATCATTTGCATCAATTGGTCTGGGCGGCTACTCACCCGTTGGCATTGTACAAAATTGCATGGAATTTCTGCACTGCACGTGGGATATACCATGGTGGGGAGCCATAGCTATGGGCACACTCGCTGTGCGAACCATTATCTTTCCACTCGTGATCCTGGCGCAGCGCAATTCTGCCAAGATGAACAACAACATGCCACAGATGCAGGTGCTGCAGCTGAAGATGACAGAGGCGCGTCAGTCGGGTAATGCCATTGAGTCGGCACGCTATGCCCAGGAAATGATGTTGTTTATGAAGGAGAAGGGCGTCAATCCGCTGAAGAACATGCTCGTGCCACTGGCGCAGGCGCCACTCTTCATTTCCTTCTTTATGGGCCTTCGTCAGATGGCCAACACACCGGTGGAGTCAATGTGCAATGGTGGCCTCTTCTGGTTCACCGATCTGACCGTGGCTGATCCTTTCTACCTGTTGCCAGTGATTACCAGTGCGACGCTGTACCTGACCATCGAGCTGGGCACAGACAGTGCACGTCTGTCGGCTGCCAACATGAATACCATGAAGTATGTGCTGCGTGCCCTCCCTGTCGTCATATTCCCGTTCACCATGAATTTCCCTGCCGCCATCCTGACGTACTGGGCCTGCAGTAATTTCATCTCACTGGGTCAAGTAGCGCTGCTGCGTATTCCTAGCGTGCGGGATTACTTTAAGATTGACAAAATGATTGCCCATGCCCCCAGTTCGTTGCCAGCCAAGAAGAAAGGCTTTGTCGGTGGCATGAAAGAATGTAAGTTCTGTCTCCTTATCCTGAACTTATAACAAACAGAAGCTAACGCTTGTAATTTCTTGCAGCCTGGGATAACATGAAAATCACTAAGGAAATCGAGGAGCGGCAGAGATTGGATGAAATACGCTTTCAAAAGGCCGGCAAAGGCCCGCTAGTTAAAACGTTCAAATACGATCCCACACAGCCGCGAACACAAGTGACCGCCAGTGCAGCCAAGAATAAATAACCGATTGTCGATCTGCAGGCGAATGGCGATCATGTTAACATATTTTCCTAGAGTTTAGAACCCTTTGCCGTGTCTGAATTGGTTGCAGCGGATTATGTTTATGCTAAAATATAATTTTTACTTTTAAAACAAATAGAACAAAGTTTTCTTATTAACTCCTTGCCGATATGCATTGGTTGATGACCTCGGCAAGGTGCTTGTTCTCCAGCGCTGCAGCGACACGCTCCTTGTCCGCCAGCTGCTTGTTGACAGCCAGCTCGGAGGCATGTGTGCCGGGAGTTATTTCTACGGTGACTTTGAAACGGGGCGGCAGCGATCGCAACAGCTTTACACGGATAGAAAGTCCAATCAATGTGGCCATGGAGCAGTGCGGGATCGTGGGTGTAAATTGGATGTGCACTTGATTTTGTTTGTCACTGATCGATATGAGGTCTTCTTGCACTACGTGTAATTCCTCTAGTGTCAGTGGATGCTCCGGATCATTGATATTTCTTATAAGGTCTGCAAATGACAAAGAAAAGTAATTAACTTTGTTTTTAATTTCGGTTTGCAAACTCAATATTCTCACCAAAGATTTCACGCTTGTCAAATGAATCCGCAACGGTTTCATCCTCTTCATTGGCGGTCACTTCTCGCTTCTTGATCTTCCCATAAACACTAGGATTTAAATTCTCGATTTCCGTGGGCATTTTCTATTTATTTATTTTTTAATTCGGAAGTGAAGTATTCGACTCAATGTGAGCAGTCAGTGTGTACACATTAAATAAACTTGATTAGCCATTTGGTATTTATCATATGGGTTATCGAATCTCGTTCGCGTGTACACACTGGTGCTTTATACGCAGTTACAAAATTTAAATTGTTAATTGCAATTGGTATAATTCAAATTAATTGCACCAGTCAATCAATTGCTGCATGTTGTAAATCTGAATTGCTCGAAATTCCCAGACATATTTTCCTATTCTAGTTAATGTAAACAAAAGGGCTTACGCAAGCCCTTTAAGTCTACAGTCAGTTTGCGATTATATTTATGTGCATATTAATTACCTCAGTGGTTTTACTCACACACATATATAACTCTTTATAGACATGCTCGGATCGGATGTTGCTTACTACTATCCGACATTACCAGAGAAAAGGCTAATTAAATAAGAATAGTTTTAATCAAACAATGATTATTTTTATCTTCTTGTTTATCTCCCTGGCAGATCAGTTATAAATATATGGATTTATATATGCTAAATTTCTTCAATTCCATTTTCTATTTAAATGATATTCATCGATTCATTCATTTATGTATGGTGTTGCTCTCAACGGTAATCTTCTTAGGATTCTAATGTTATAAAAACTAGAGTAACTTAAATTATTCCGCATATTATCAGTTCAGTTTAGATACAGTTATGCTTTAATTAAATAATAATACTTGATGGTATGAGGCTAAGTCAGTTCTATAACAATTTCGTGTTAATGAGCGGAAAGAGAAAGAATACCACGTTTAGAACCCAATATTGGGAGAGCAGATTAAACCGCCCACAAACGGGAGAATCAATCGTACACTACCTGGTAGTGCATAATTTACCTTTCGCAACAATGTGCTAACTAAGGATGAGTAATAGGTCGGGTTCGGGTTCTCAAGACTCAGGCACACTGCAATATCAATAAATCAAATATTTTGCGCACCTGACCGAACTACACAGCCGCCTTGAGCTACTTTTAAATCTTGATGCTTCAGACTACACTAACATATACATATGTATCTATATTTGCAAATTATACATATATATATATATATAGTCAATGTTGATCTGTAGAGATGCTGCCGTTTGACTTGACATGACGGAAATCTAAGGCTTATTATTAGCTCGCTCTATCACTTGAAATATCAATGAGGAAAATAAATATACACATACACATCTGTCTATATAAATATATATTATATATATGCATACATATTGATATAGAAACTCGGCTGGAAGTGCTGCAATTATCACCAATTTACGAACTGGTTAACAACAACGTCAAACATGGAGCACAACTCCCGCCTAGAGAGTGAGATTCGCTACGCGTCACACCTAAGCCATATAATGCCCCGACAGCGATCCGATTCCAGCAGTACGTTAGAAATAACGTTGCAGTTCGTTGTTTGGAAGATAAATCAAGTGACAATGGGAAAACTTGTAAGTCCCACGGGGGTTTTACCTGACTTGACTTCGACTTATTTGGATTGATGTAAACTTTTGTTGTTTTAGTTGATTTTGTTGGCCCTGTGCGCCCTGTGTCATGCTGCACCTGCTCCGGCAGACATCAAGGAAACTGGACTAACTCGTCCCAGTCCCATTAATCCTGAGGTGGTGAGCGATCCTAAGCCAGCCGAAAAGCTTGTGCTCCTCTCAGCTGATCATTCTCAGCAGCGTGAGAAACGCAATGAACATCCTCCAGAGAAGCCACATAGCATCCAGGCCCAGGAAGCACTTCATGGACCGCCGAAAAACGATGCTATTGCTAAGCCCGACTCTGTGAAAGCCCTGGAAGGACTGCATGGACCACCCGATGCTCACAAGCTAGAGCCTCACAAGTTAGATGCTCACCACGCTACGAAGCGTGACATTCCCGTGCCGACAGAAGTTAAGACGACAGCCGCACCCAAGGAGGATAAACCACATGAAGGAAATGTAAACGCCGAAGCTGCTCCCCACGTGGAGGAACACCACGGCAGCAGCACGCCGCACGGTCCATTGCGCCGTCATCCGGTGCCCGTGGCTGAGCTCTTCAACAAGGCTAAGCCCGGCAGCTCCGAGGAGAGCAAGGAAAGCAAGGAGAGCGGTGAGAAAGAAGGCTCCAAGGCCTAAGCCATGACCTACACTTGAGGATTATGTAACAAGCCGAATAAATAAATAATATCATATAACGAACACAAATACATATATATTCATATACATAGACATACATACATATATACACACTTAGACAAACATTTAGCTAACTACGGACTACGTTGATTATTTGGGTTATTTTAATTGGCAGCATCCTTAACTGCATTTGCAGCAGGTGCTCCTGGGCCAAAATACTCGTCGGACTCGAAAACGGGCACAGCTTGATACTCTCCATCGATGAGATTACTCTTTGGCGGAGTACCAAGTCCATCTGTACCTGTTAGCTTGGCCTTTAGAGGCTTCAGCAATCCTTTAAGACTATATTCAGTAACGTTAAGCTCCTTCTCGGCCACTTCTACAGAGTTTTCCACCTCGTTAAGGTTTTCGCTCACTCTGGCCACGAACTTTTCCAAGCAATCGATTCTCTTACTCAGCTCGCCAAAGTTATCGCCGAAACTGAGAACGCTGCATACGTGATTAGCCATGATGCTGTTGGACTCGGCACGCACCTAATGATACAAACATTGAATAACTGTATACAATTTAAATTTTCATGGCACTTACCGATGCCAGCACCGTTTCGAACTCATCCAGCCGAGCCAGCATTTCATCGATGTTTGTGCAAAGTGGATTTACCTGCAAACCCAGGGGTATTATCAATGAAATCGATGTTTAATGATTAATAGACATACCTCTCTTTCCAAATCAGCACTTTGCAAAATCTCAGCATAATCCTTTCCAGCCTGATCAACCATTTTTCTCAGCTGATAGTTTTTGCTGCCAAGAAAACACAACACAGAAGCAACAAGCCCAGTGTGATGACCGATAATCGATAGTCGGCGCAGGAAAAATCCATAATATTGTTTGCGTCGTTTGACAGCACTCATTAGCAAAAATAAACAAGATACAAATAAGTCAGTCCTTAAAAGACTTAAATCTCATTTAATATAAATAATTAAGCCAATTTACATTGTTTATTGCAGATATTAATTATATAAATAAAAAATATAATTGTTTCATTCACTAAATAGAATAAGATCAGGTTTCACGTTCAAATTCAATGCGCATTAGTTCATAAATAGTGCGCATGAATAAATTAATAGTTATCGCACAGATACCTCATAGAAATTTATCGATACTCACTTGAATTTTATTTCCAGTGTTAAGTAACTGCTGCTCTAAAAAAGTTGGCAACAATGCACGTATTGCAAATTGTAAACTCGCGTATGTGTTGTATTGATTTGTGATTTAAACGCATTAAAAGAAAATAAACACATAGCTACTGCAGCCATGAGCAACTACCGTGGCATCGGAGGCGGCGGGTTCCCGTACAAGAAGCAGCCAAGCGGAGGAAACAACATGAGCGCAGTGCCTCCGCCGCCGGCATTGAGCAGTACCCGCGGTGGCGGGGGATTTGGATTCAGTTTCAATCGAGGCCGAGGCGGTGGTGCGTCCGGTGTAACCGGTGTAGCCAGCGGCAGCAGCACATCCAAGCACGGCTACTCAACGCTCGAGTCCATAAGCCAGTACACAAACTCAACAAACTTTGTGGGCAAACGAAAACAACACATGGACGATGATTACTTCGACGATGAAGATGAACCGTCACAGGCGCCACAACTGGAACAGGCATACATACCAGCACCAGGGTCGCCAGGAGCCAAGCAAGAATCAGATTCGGAAGAGGAGGATCCACTGGAGCAATTCATGGCCGGCATTAACAAACAAGTGGAAAAAGAGAAGGTGCGTGCCGCTACACAGGAGACGCAAGCGAAATCAAGCAGTGCTCCGCTGGACAAGAAAGGCGTGCGACATGACATTGACGACGAAGACGATGAGGAGAGCTACTATCGTTACATGGAAGAGAATCCCAACGCCGGACTGCGCGACGAGGGCTCTGACCAAGAGATCGATTACGACGAGGATGGCAATCCTATAGCTCCGCCCAAGAAAAAAGATATTGATCCGCTGCCTCCGATCTACCATTCAGAAATTGAATACGAGCCCTTCGAGCGTAACTTCTATACGCCGCACGAGGAGATCGCCAAGCTGGACGAGGAACAAGTGCGGGAGCTGCGACGCACGCTGGGCGTCAAAGTGAGCGGCGCGCTGCCTCCCAAACCGGTTACGTCCTTCGGCCACTTTGGCTTCGACGAGCAACTGCTGAAGGCCGTCCGCAAGGCCGAGTACACACAGCCAACGCCCATTCAGGCGCAAGCAGTTCCCACAGCGTTATCGGGGCGCGACATCATCGGCATAGCGAAGACGGGTTCGGGCAAGACGGCTGCATTCATTTGGCCGCTACTCACACATCTAATGGATCAGCGGGAGCTGCGTCCCGGAGATGGACCCATTGGCCTGATACTGGCACCCACACGCGAGTTGTCCCTCCAGATCTACAACGAAGCCAAGAAGTTCGGCAAGGTATATAACATTAATGTGGTATGCTGCTACGGAGGTGGCTCCAAGTGGGAGCAGAGTAAGGCGCTGGAGCAGGGCTGCGAGATTATAGTGGCCACGCCGGGACGCATGATTGATATGGTCAAGATGAAGGCGACCAACCTGAAGCGTGTCACCTTCCTGGTACTGGACGAGGCCGATCGGATGTTCCACATGGGTTTCGAGCCTCAGGTGCGTTCCATTTGCAACCATGTGCGCCCGGACAGGCAGACGCTGCTCTTCTCGGCCACTTTCAAGAAGCGCATCGAGCGTTTGGCACGCGACATACTCACGGATCCGGTGCGCATCGTGCAGGGCGATCTGAACGAAGCTAATCAGGATATTACACAGTATGTCTATGTGTTTCCAAATCCGCTGCAGAAGTGGAATTGGCTACTGTGTCATTTGGTCAAATTCCTCTCCGAGGGAGCTGTCCTGGTGTTCGTGACCAAAAAGGCGGACGCGGAGACGGTGGCCAACAATTTGCTGGTCAAGGAATACAACTGCCTGCTGCTGCACGGCGACATGGATCAGGCGGACCGCAACAAGGTGATCACACAGTTCAAGCGCAAGGAGTGCGACATTCTGGTGGCCACCGACGTGGCTGCGCGTGGTCTGGACATACCGCACATACGAAATGTTGTGAATTACGACATTGCCCGGGATATTGACACGCATACGCATCGTATCGGACGCACAGGACGTGCCGGCGAGAAGGGCACGGCGCATACGCTGGTCACAGACAAGGACAAGGAGTTTGCTGGTCATCTGGTGCGCAATCTGGAGGGTGCAGATCAGGCGGTGCCAGAAGATCTCATGGAACTCGCTATGAAGAGCTCCTGGTTCCGCAGCTCCCGGTTCAAGCAAGGCAAAGGCAGGAAACCCACCAATAACTTCATGGGCTTGGGCTATCGCGAACGTTCTGGGCCCGCTTCGAGTGGCATCTCCTCGGGTGGCCATGGTGGACATGGTCCCATTTCAGAGCAGAGCAGCAAGAGTCCAGGCGGTAGCGGCAGTGCTGGACCCGCGACAGATCGCTATTCGGCGATGCGTCAAGCCTTCCGTTCACAGTACAACTCACAGTTTCGTGCTTCCAGCGACCGCACCTGGGAGCAAACGGTGCCTGAGACGGGCGTCTTCCAGGCGCCACCTCCTCCACCGCCAGCAAAGCCTGCTAGTGGTGGTGGTAGTGGTGGCTCCGCGGGCAACAACCTGGACGCGAAACGTGCCAAGAAGAGTCGTTGGAACTAAAAAGGAACTGAAACCGAAATTGAATCGAAACCATAGAGGTCGTGTTTAATTTTATATTATTTAATGTGTATTTGCTTTTGTTTCATTTCAATCATTTAAAATTACAACTTAACCACTAGCATTAAATATATAATATATATATAGATATATGCATTATATATTATGTTAGGTAAATACTCGTATGTACACTCTACTCCTCTCCACTTTCACTTTCTCACTCAGCCAATGCCGATTCAATAAAAATGTCATTAATTGTAATTATGTATGTGTTTATTTTTACTTTATATGTGTATTTTATTTTGAATAAAATCACATTTGCGCATATTCCATGGCCTTAACTCGGCCCCCGCCGAACCGATTTTCCTTGTCGTTTGTCGTTAGATTTCTCCACTCTCCACTTGGCTGCATCGCCATTTACCGCACAGTGTTGGAAACTGTGCGAAGCAGGTGCAATCCAGTTTCAAGTGTTTTGTTATTTCGATTTTTCGTTTTTTTGCTTTCTTTGCGTTTTTGTTTTTCATTGTAGAAGCGAGAAAAATGTCGAAGCTATTCGTAAATTTATGAAATATTGTTTTACAATGAAACCACTACGATTTTTTGTTTTAAATTTTCGTTTTCTTCTGTTTTAGTTTCTTCCTTCTCGCTTTTGCAATAAGAGTACGAGTACGACGATTAGTGTTATATTTATATCATATAATAATTTAGCGTATGATTTGTTGTAACATTGAGAAAAGTTGAGATTCATTTAACTACCACATTGACGAGAATTGCGTAATTGTTGTAAGCTTTTTGTTTTGTTTTGACTTGGAATAGAGCTCGAGAAGCATTTAATTTCGCTTAAAAATTTTACTATCTTTAATTGTGTGTTTCGTCCCCCACTCGGTTTTAATTAGATTTCGTTATATATTCGTTATGTATAATTATCATATAGTTTGTTTTTGTTCTATTCGCTTTAATGCTGTTTCAAAAATCGTTCGGTGTGTGGGTATTATATAAAAATTGGTCCATGTTAACCACATCGTACGAAATCAAGTGAACTGAAAACAATGAGATAATAATAAATCGAAAAAATCAGAGAATCGAACTAAAGCACAAATAAAAAGAAACTCAAAGTTTGTTTTTAAACAATACTTTTTTATATATGTATTTTTTATTTATAAGTATTAATTAATTGATTTTTATTTTTTTGTTTGTTTTTTTTCTTGTTTTCTTTTTGTATTTGTGTGTTTTCTTGTTGCAGTACATCATAACATACGTGTACATATTGATATATACAATTTCATTATAGTTTATATTTTAGTTTAGTTAGATTCTAGAGTTAAATTTGATTTAAATTTTTAATAGTTTGTTTGCGTCTTACTTAGTACAAGTACATTTTTTACACTTAATATTTTACTTTATTCCTTGCGTTTGTTTAATATTTCTTTTGTTTTGTTTTTTTTTTTTTTGTTTTTGTTTAGTTTACCGCTCTAAATCAATTAATTGTATAGGCTTTAAAAAATAATTAAAATTATGCAACAATTAAAATGTAAATGTTTTCATTTTATAAATGTAATAAAATTGTTGGGATTTTCTTTTCTTTGCTCATGTTTCCCACTTTACTTGTATTTTATTTCTTTTTCGTTTATTTGTAATG
Organism: Zaprionus ornatus; assembly: GCA_018904035.1. Taxonomy (NCBI): domain Eukaryota; kingdom Metazoa; phylum Arthropoda; class Insecta; order Diptera; family Drosophilidae; genus Zaprionus; species Zaprionus ornatus. The sequence continues at coordinate 4,952,290 of JAEIFZ010000023.1, read as the reverse complement.
TTTGCTGCGTTGTGTTCTTATGATTTTCTCTCCATTCTTTAATACTTTGTACAATTAAACAAGAAACATTTCACAAAATAATTTGCAGAACGCTTTTGGCTCCAAAGCATTTTCCCCTTGCGTTGATTGCGGAAAATGAGGAAAATTATGAGGGATCTTCTTTTTGAGGTGCCATCGAAAATTACACAGTTAAATTCGTAAATTTCTTTGAAGGAATTTTTTTTAATGCTCTCAACTGAATTGTTGTTTATATGGTATAATGACTGTTTGTTGTTGTTGCTGCTGTTACATTGTTTTTTTGTTGTTTTCTTTTGTTTTTAAATTAAATGCCAATTAATTTAATTAATTAATTTTTAAATCACATTTCATTGTTTTTCAACACTGCAAATCCAAATTCTGCATTTGCTGCTTCGATTTTGTGTTGTTGTTGTTGGTGTGTGTTGGGTGTGAGGAAACGAACATGTTTTGAAGTACGACTTGCTATAGTGCACAATTCATTAAAATTAATAATACTATTTACAATTATGGTTTTATGCCATCTTTTAATTTTTGTTTTTTGTTTTCGTTCTCATTTTGTTAAGGAATTTCCCTCCCATTTCTGTCATACACTCCCCTTCTTGTGCATTAACCACGACCATAGACATTGTGCAACACTGGACAACGTCTCCTTAATTAAATAATCCAGCCAGCAAATCGTCGTTGGCGTTGTTAGTGCTACTGCCACTTGATGGAGGTGTATTTAGGTCGGGTTGCGGATCTAGGTACGACAATATTTCCATGGGATCCATATCCTGCAACAGCTGCAAAAAAAAAGGTAAAGTTAGTTAATGTAAACTCAAAAGGTCATCCTCATTTTCAATTGTATAATTCACTTTCGATAGACTTAGTCGATATTTTGTATTGGCAATCGCAACTTACATTCAGATCGTGTCCATTGTTATCGAGGCCCGCGGCGGATGGATCAAAGTTTTGTAGCTCCGCGCTCAGATCATTCTCGAATTTCAGCTGCGTTTGGCTGCTCATAAGGGAATTGAGGAGCTGCTCCTGCTGCGACTGTTGCTGCTGCTGGCTGTCGGCGTTGGACATGCTGGTGGTGTTGCTGCCGCCGCCCAAACTGCGGCTGGGTGTACCTGGCGTCTGCGGTGAATTGTGTCCAGTGCTGTTGTTATTGTTGCTGCTGCTGTTGTTGCTATTGGAGGCATTGGGCGTACCGCCGCTGATGGGTTCGTTGTGGGAAGAACTAACGCTGGGCGGACCGCCAGGCGTCATGGGATGGCTGGCCGCGCCAGGCGTATGCGGCGTGTGTGGCATCTATGGATAGAGACATGACTGGTTAGTGGACTGCAGGGAGACAGGCAAAAAGAGCCGGCAACTTACCTGATCGCTGAGCGACTTCTCCATGGCATTAAGTTGATCCAGCGAGTTGACACCGTCGCCGTTGGCCAAGCCGCTGCCATCGCCGTGACTGCCATTGAAGCTATCATAGCTGCTGCGATTGCCACTGCAGAAGGTGAGAGAGAGAGAGAGAGAAAGAGAGAGCGATAAGTAAATAACTCGCTTGATTCACTATGCGATTACTTACAGCTGTGCGCCATTTGGAGCATTGGTGTTGCCCATCATGTTGCCGCTGGCAATGGAATTCATGTCATGCATGTTATACGGACTCATCGCCTGCGAGTTATCCCAAGTGGGCAGCTGTGTGGAGCCCGGCGACATCACCTTGGCAATGTCATCGCACAGCTCCTGTTTGATAGCAGGCAAACCGTTGCCATTGCCCACACTGGAGCCACCGTTGCCGTTACCATTGGAACTGCCGTTTGTGCTGCTGTTATTGCTGTTGCCACCTGCGCCGGCACCGGCAGCGGAGCCATTTGGTGTCGGCCCGTTGCCATTGCTGCCTCCAGGTGGTGCACCGGATTGTGGTGCGTTCGGCATGCCGCCATTGTGCTGCAAGGCGCGCCAATTGGCCGACGAATCAATGATGACCTCATCCACATCAGAATTGCTCAGTGTGTTGAGTATGGCCCAGATATACTGATCGATCTCCAACGTGTCTGTGATTGCCGACTTGCTGCACTCGGGACAGCGCCACGAGCCGCGCTCACTGTTGATCATCAGATAAGCCTCCAGATCGAAGCATTGCACATGCTTGCACTCGTGTCCACGCGCCGGCAGGCGTATTCGAGACTTGGTAATGGGACACTTCAATGAGATCTTGGCGCACTGTTGCTGCGCGGCATCGGGGCTGCCACCGCTCGTGGGCACACCGTCGGCACCGACACTGGGCAGGCTCAGATTGCGCTTAATCTTCTGCACGCTGTGCTCCAGTGGCAGCAGGTTACGCTTGTGCAGCGTCTGCAGCACCTGGCGCACCGACGGCCGATGGACTAGTTGCAGCACAAACAGATGGGACTGCAGAAGGAAAGGGAGAGAGGAGGAGAGAGATCAAGTAAGTATAAGGATTGATTCATTTTGATCTTGTCTTGCTCATTTGGTACTTACACAACAACAGGAACTGGCGGTCAGCTGCAGCGTATTGCGTCCCGGCTGGCAGACAGCCTTCAGATAGAGCGGACGCAGTGCGGTGCTGTTCTTCTCGGAACGCTCGATGTTGAGCGGCGTGGCATTGGCGGAGACAGTGACGGTGTGTGGCCAGTTGGTGTTCATCTGGCGATCGTCCTGGTGGAAGCACTTCAGTTGCAGCTCCAGATCGGTGCTGCAAGTAGAAAGAGAAAAGAGAACAATCTTTAAATCTCTCCAGGATTGGGAATTGGCAGCAGCATCACTTACCGGCACATGAGTGTGTTGTAGACGTTCTGCTTGAGATGGAACACATGATTGCTCACTGAGAGATTGTGCAGCAGGCGGAACGGTGGCAAGATGATGCCATCGCGCACCGGGAATGTCAGTCTCATCTCTTCGCCTGGTTAAGTAGAAGAAGAGAAGGGTTAAGCAATTGTTCTAGCTTCTGTACTTGCATTTGATGCGACTTACTGCTGTCCATTGGTGGCTTGATGTCCGGATTGGGGCTAACATAGGGCACGCTGCAGGCTGGCGTCAGCGGAGGCGTCGGATTGCCAGGAACTGGACTGTGCTGATAGTTTTGCTGGAAACTGTGTGAGAGAAGGAGTAGAAAAGGTGCCAATGAGCAACTGCATCAAGCGAAGATGGGAGTTTCTCTGTGCTTACCCTTGATTCTGGTAGGGATTGCCTGTGCTGCCAACGGAGCCCGGTCCAGCCGGACACATGCCGCCTTGGCCAGCGCCCATGCCAGCGCCGCCGCCATTGCCGCCGGGATAGAATTGCGCCTGATGCGCTGCACCACCGGGACCATAGCCGACACCAGCGCCGCCCGCCTGCGGCACGAAACGCTGTTGTCCCATGCAGCCGGCGCCGGGCACCATGCCTCCAGCACCAGCGCCACCACCGCCCATGGGCATCATGCCGCCGCCGGGACTCATAACTGGTCCGCCATTGGGTCCCATGCCGTTGCCAGCCGCCATGCGTCCGTAGGCGCCTGCGCCTGCACCGACGCCACCAGCGCCGCCGCCCATCGGTCCGGCACGTCCATAACCATTGCCGGCACCTGCTTGCATGGGCAGCGGCACACCAGCACCGCCACCTGCACCCGGATGCATCTGTTGGCCGCCATACATTTGCGGCGGCTGCTGCTGTTGCTGGGCAGGATTCGGGTACATGCCACCGCCACCGTTGCCCATGGCAGCGCCAGCGCCGGCGCGTTTCTGTGCCATATGCATCTGCGGATGTGGATAGGGCGCCATGCGACGCTGCTGTGGGGGCTGCTGTTGCGCATAGCCGCCATTGGCCATGCCCTGCATCTTGGCCATGGGATTCATGGCGCCCATCTGCTGCTGCATGCCGGGCATGCCACCGCCTCCGGGTCCCATTGACATGCCCTGCATGTGGTTCATTGGCGGCATCTGCAAGAGAGAGAGAGAGAGAGGGAGAGCGGACATTAATTATACGGTCGATCTGGTTGAATGCTTCTTCTGCTCCAAGCGTGGAGCGATAAAACTCTGTGCTCGCATCTCGTTTGCGTAAGTGCTCTCGCTCCTCCAATTGTCGACGCTAATTGCCCAACACTTTGTTATTTCCATGTCAAACAGCTGCTTGCTGCTAGGGTAATTAGCCACGCCTCCCAACCCCTTACCCTACGTCGCTGCACTTTGCCCACATCATGCAAACAATTAAATTTGTTATTGAAAGCGCATTGAAAGCCGCTCGCTACCGCCGCCAACTGCGCAGCAAAGCCAGCCCAAATGGAGCTACTACAGAGACGACACTCGCCTCACCAGAGTCCCCCAAAAACCGAACCGAACCGAACCGAACTGAGCCGAACCCAACACAACGCAACCGAAGCGAACCGAACCTCACCGCGGCGAGCCATAAAATCCGATGAGATTCACCTGGAGAACGCTCGAGAAGCCAGCTCACCCGACTGCCCTTCTCTTTGCCCTCCTCCCAGCCTGGCTAAGCAGTTGCATCTTTCGTAATTGGTTCGTTTGCCCCCGTGCCGAGGCCCCCAGCAACCTTTCCCAATATCGCGTATTATGCATACATATTCTCAGCTGGCCTTGTCCATATACAGATATATATCCACGTATACCTGGCTCTACACGTAGCTCTTATATGGCGCGGGCTTTACGACAATGTTATGCAGCTCGTTAAACTGTGATAGCTGTAACTATACGTAGTAGACTCTATATACTATATGCATATAGACCGATCGGACTTTGGAGAGCATGATCAGCAGTTGGCTAGAGATCTTCACGAACCTTTGAAGTTCTTGCGAGCTTATTAGTTTCTGAATTAGACTGTAAGTGAGAAAGTTCCTTTCTTTTATGATTGCATGATCAGTTCTTTAAGAGATTTCTAGAGATCCTCAAGATCTTCATTGCTTTTGAATTTGTATATACAAGATCTTGTTGTTTCATAAATTTTACTGTTTAAGATCTTGTCTTTCAAACTGTTAGCTACATATCTTATTAATGATCAGTTCCTCAGAAGATTCTCAGTTATTCAGAAGATCTTCTCGGTATTGATTTCATTTGCCAAAGTTCTCTTAAGTTTATAAGTTGAATAGCTATCTTTCCTAAATAAAGCTGTCGGAGATCATATGTTATACTCCATACAGCTTATTCATATGATCCCCTCCAAGATCTTTATCGATTTCGAAAGATCTCATAAAGTTGTTAATTTTCGAATTCTCGAAGAGTTGATCGAGGTTTCTTAAGCTTCTTCTTATTAATGTCTCGAAGATCATGTGTTTCAACTCGGAATCGTTTGCATATGGAAATCGTTGAGTGCCTCTGCCTGCTGAGCTTGAGGATTAGACGTGAGGCGGCAATTTGTCATTCATCAAAGTCAATTTTAATTTCAGTTTCAATTTTGATGACGATTTCGATTTCTGCTTGTCAATGGCGAAGGGGGAGGGGGTGGCGCAGTTAAAAATCTGTTTATAGATTGCAAATGAATTCCGAGAGAATTGTCAACAGTTGCGCATAAGCCGCACCCTGCCCCTCTCCTATTCATAACCCTTCCTTTCGCAGCTGCTGCAGCTGCAGTCATTGCATGGCGTCATCGCTTTACTCACCTGATGATGCCGCTGTGCTCCGGCATTGCCATAGCCCATGCCGGCCATGCCCATTGCTCCACCTTGGCCGCCATTGTAGCCGCCCTGTCCGCCTCCGTTCATGTATGGACCCGAGCCATTGCCCATCATGCCCGCGTTGCCAACTGGATGCATGCCGCCGCCCATCTGTAAACCGAAGGAGAAGTGCATTAAGTAAAGATTCCTCTCTGTCTCCTCCTTTCTCCTCCCTTCTGCCGATGCTTACCTGATTGTAGCCACCCATGGCGTCCATGTTGGACATGTGTTGCTGCTGCTGGTGCTGATGTTGCTGCTGTTGCTGCTGGCTGGCTGCCACCATATTAGGATAGCCTGCTCCAGCTGCACCTGCACCACCTGCTCCTGCTCCTACTCCTCCTCCTGCTCCTACGCCACTGCCGGCACTTGCTACACCGCTGGAGTTGCTGAGTCCGCCAAGCGAACTGCTTGAGCCGCTCGAGCCGCCGCCCAGCGATGTGAACTCTGAATTGGGGCCGAAGGTGTTGTTCAAGCTGCGCAGGCTGTCGCCGCCGACGAGCTCATTGCCCAGCATAAAGTTGCCTCCGCCCACAGAGCGTTGTTGCTGCTGCTGTTGATGATGTTGCTGGTGCTGCTGCTGGTGCTGGTGTTGCTGCTGCTGTTGTTGGTAGGCCAAAAAACTTTCGCGTTGCTGCTGTTGGTATTGCTGTTGCTGTTGTTGATTGTAATATTGTTGCTGCTGCTGTAGTTGCTGCTGCTGTTGCAATTGTTGCTGCTGTGCATCGAGCACGCTGTTGCTGCCGTTGCCGTTGCTGTTGCCGCTGATGCTGCTGTTATTGTTGTTGTTGCTGCTACTGGTGCTGCCACCTGGCGGTGAGATTTGGCCCCCTGTGGCTGGCGCCCTTGAGGAGCCTGCCTGCTGGTTCATTTCATCATTTTTTCTGTAATCATAGATAATATAACAGTAAGGATTAGTTGGGCTGTTTCGCAATGGTTCCCAGCAAGGGGGCGTGGCTGTTGTTGTTGTGGCAGGCGTGGCATGTCTTGTCATTTCATGCAATATCGAGTAAATTGTACGCATCGCGAAAGTCGATTCAACAACGACTTTTCAATGAAAAGTTCAATAATTTTGAATGAGAAAGAGAAAATAAAGCCGAAATAAAACTGACAGTTAACGAACGGTAGGGGGAGGGAAAGAAATGTGGGTTAGGAGAGCAACAGGTGGTTGCGAGAGCAAGAGAACTGTTTGCCAAAGAACTCAGCAGCAGACTGAACTCTGTGCTGTATTATGTGTGGTATTATATACTGTTATGTATAGTATATAATCTTTATAACATATTTTTTATGTTTAGGAATTCCCAGCATATTTTTAAGAGTAGGAACAATGCTATAATATACCATATTGTTTGATATTCCCACAAATATTTAAAGAATAGAGAATTGAGAGTCTAACTCCATCAGTATAATCATATAATACACTGTACAATATAGCATATTATCTTTAAAACATAATTTTAATGTTTAGAATATATATAATATATCTATATATAATAGAATATATATATGATAGTAAATTTCCAGAAATGTTCAAAGACTACAGATTTAAGAGTCAGACTCCATCAGCTGTACAACATATCATATAGTCTTTATGTATGCTGAATTATCCAATAATTCCTATAAAATATCGTAAGAATATTCCCAGAAATATTCGCAGAGTTCTATTTACAGAGCTGAGAGTCAGACTCTAACAGCCTATAGACTCTATATAACATAGACTCCATATCAAACATAGTTTGATTTCATAGAAAATCCCACAAATATATTTCAATTTCCATGACTCAAATTCGCAAATATATTTATATTACTATTTTCTGTCTTTCTTTTTGTGTTCCACTTTGAGAGATTCCCCGTTTCCCCCTAAGTTATCCGCAGTTTCCCCATGTTTCGCTATGTTTAGCGATGTTTCGCATTGGATTATCGGAATCGGCACAGCAATTGTCGCGTTGCTTCGTCGTTTTTTTTTAATGGGGACAATGATGATGTCAGCTTTATGCTCACGATGCTCTCGCAGCAGCAGCAGCAACAATAGCAACAACAACGTCATCATGATTGTCATTCATTGGGTCATTCATTCGTCGTCGTCAATGTTGTTGTTATTGTTGTTGTTGTTGCTTTCGTATTGCATTTTGTGTTTGCTTCACTTGTCGCTCAGTTTTGTTGCTGTTGCTGCTGCTGCTGCTGCTTCTTCTCTGCTGACATTTAAAGCCTAAAATGTCAAATGGGCTCAGGGTCCCCCCCCACCTCACAGTACCTGAGCCCTTTACCCCTCTCCCCTTGCCGTGCAAACAAACTTGCGTTCGTCTCACAATTGTTTTGCGACTTTTAAGGTAAAAATAATTAAGCATATTTGCCCCAGCAACAAAAGCGTGTAGCATACGGAGAACGCAAACACAAAACGCACAACGAATTGGAAAAGTACGAAATGAAAAGAAACAACAACAACAAGTGGAGGAGAAAACAATAAAGAGAGCGAGAGAGAAATATAAAGTAACACGCTCACAATAATTGCGCATCTACAAAACACAGCACCGCACAGCAACAACAACAGCAACAACAACGTAAGCAAATACAAAACACAAAAAAGCGAACACACACAATGCACACACACACACACACACACACACATGGGCAGGCAAATGGCAAATGTAAATAAATAGCACACTAAGCGATTGGCTGATAATCGCATGACGAGCAGCAGGCTAGACTAGAGAGGGGGAGAGAGAGGGGGAAGGCGGAGAGAGAGAGGTAGCTAGCTGGCTGGGGGCGAGCAGTGGGACGGTTTAAGTGAACCTGTGATTGCCGCTGTGACGATAAATTAGCATTGAGTGCGAGGCAGCTACGCCGGCTAGAGACAGAGAGAGAGAGAGAGAGGGGGGGAGTGGGAGAGGGCAACTATCAGAGCGAGAGGCGGGCAGCGCGGCGCGTAAACAAACCACAGTTGAGCTACATAAGCCGCCAAGGCGCATACAGTAAGAAATGCGGGTCAGCAGGTCACGCCCAAACAGGATTTGATAACATGAAAAGGCTGCAGAAACTAGCTAAAAAACGCTAACTGAAGTTCTGCCAAACTATAGCTAGAAATGAGAGCTAAAATACTACAAGGTTATAGCTAGAAATGCTGCCTGAAATTCGACCTATTTACTGCTAGAAATATCAGCTAATTTGCCTTAGGATATATCGCTAAAATATAGCTAAGAATTATCCTAAATTATTGCTAGAAATGCTAGTTGAACTTCTACCAAATTCTAGCTAGAAATGCAAGCTAAAATACTCCAAAGTTATATCCATAAATGCTGCCTGAAATTCGACCTATTTACTGCTAGAAATGCCAGTTGAATTACAGCTAAAATACAACTTAAATTATTACTAAAAATGCTAGCTAAAAATCTCATTACTTTGGCCCATCAAGTTCTCGCACTCTTCCCGTTAATTCTCGTGCTAAGATAAGAGAGTTGCCCTCTTCCCCCTTCTGCCTACTCCATGGCGATAAGATCTGAAAGATGATGCTGGCCGTACGCAGAATTCTTCTAAGAATGGCAAAATTCCCGTGAATTATTTGTTTCGATATTTTCCACTAAAACTAAGTGGAAAAATCATTGAATGTGCGCGGTTATTATCTATCTAGCTAGTTACAGTTATGAGCGACTTCCTGTTAATGTATTGCTACTGCTGCTGCCTTATAAACAACATAACCTTCACAGAGACAGAGAGAGAGAGAGAGAGAGAGAGAGAGAGAGGGGGGGGGGAAGAGAGTGAGGGAGCGCGCTGCAAGGTGTAAAAAAACAGAAAAACTAAATGTAGCGTTAAAAAAAATAACAAACAAACAAAAAACAGCAACAAATTCCACGACGCGCTTATTGAAAACAGTAAGGGAGGCAGTGGGCGGTAGCGGGGAGCGGGAGGTACTGTTCACACACACACACATACACACACACGCACACATGCGATACAATCGTCATATAATCGTCAAGTTGTCGTCTCGTTTCGTTTCGTTTCATTGCGAGTTGCCTCATTATGTGACTAACAATTTGCATTGCGAGAGAGAGAGACAGAGACAGCATGAAAATGGGAACAATATGAGCTGAGTGTGTATGTGTGTGTGTGTGTGTGTTGGCTGCGCTTTGTTTTAGTTCAGTTCAGAGTTTTGTTTGTTGTACTTTGATTAGATATAAATTTCTTTATTGATTAGATAAAACAGAGCGACGTCAAAAGAGCGAGAGGAAGCAGTAAGTGTGAGTGAGAGGGAGAAACAAAGACAAATCACAACGAGATCACACCATATTTTTTTTTTTTTTTTTTTTTTATTCTATTGGACGTTGAATACAATGAATGTATTAGCAAGTGGTCCAAACGACACCAAGCCGATGCTTGTTGCGCGCGGAACCCAGACGAAGTCCACCTCCCGCCTGACCGACCGAGAGGCACCGTCGCATAACGGACGACACGGAAACGCGGTAAAAATGCGAGTAGAAACGCGAGAGAAAGAAAATTAACGCGATATAGGGAATAAAAAGTCGAATAGAGGATACACGCGACATGCAAGTGAAAAATGAAAATTAAGAAAAAGAAGATAGAATGACGAGGAATAATATTAGGAGGATACTATTACTAATTAATACTAATACTAATTACGTGCTAGATAGACAAGAATTAAAGACTTCATAGCAGCGATAGAGTTAGTGCTAGCTATGACGTGTTGAAGTTTATTGTAGTCCGAACATAATACCCTGAACGGATCGTGCAGTGCATAGTTCGATCTACAATAAGGAAGAGTTAGTGGAAGGTAATTACGTGTCGCTCTGCAAGGGACAGAGAAGTGTAGCTGCCTTACCAGGGTCTCACTGTCAATGTCACCTTGCATAAGGTTGTTAATAAATAAGACACCTAGCATGGTTCTGCGATTGGTTAGGGAAGGCAGGTTTAATAATAGAAGTCTATTAGTATAGGAAGGCAGTCTTAAATTTTCATCCCATTTAAGGCCACGTAAGGCAAAAAGTAAAAAGTTTTTCTGTACAGATTCTATGCGTTCCTTATGAATAGTGTACTGGGGACACCATACGCATGACCCGTATTCAAGAATGGGACGAACAAGTGAGATGTAGAGGGTCTTTGTAAGATAAGGATCGTCAAATTCCTTAGACCATCTCTTAATAAAGCCTAAGACACCCATGGCTTTATTGACCATATTAGAAATATGATTGGAAAACTTAAGTTTTCGGTCCAAAAGAACCCCCAAATCATCAACTAGGGTGATTCTTTCCAAGGCACAACCACAAAGAGTATAAGAAGCATACTTTGGACTGGCTCGAGAGAATGTCATCAGCTTGCATTTAGAGCTGTTCAGGTTTAAAAAATTGGCACGACACCAAGAATAAAAACTATTTAGGTCGGCTTGTAAGAGTGAGTGACAGTGGTCGTCTTTAAATTGGTAACAAAGCTTTACATCATCCGCATACATGAGAGTACGGGAGTTACGTATGACCAAAGGAAGGTCATTGATGAAAAGCGTAAAAAGTAGGGGACCGAGGTGACTCCCTTGAGGAACCCCAGATGTGGCATGAAGTGGGTTTGAAAGGGTGGTTTTAAAGAGGACTCTTTGAGTTCTGTCAGTCAGATAGCTAACAATCCAACTAAGTATTTTTGGTGAAAAACCTAGAAGGTCAAGCTTATGTGCCAGAAGGGAGTGATTCACTGAGTCAAAAGCTTTACTGAAATCAGTATAAATAACATCAGTTTGAAGATTTTCCTGAAATCCTTTTACCACAAAGGATGTCAGCTCAAGTAAATTTGTCGTAGTTGAACGACGCTTTATAAATCCGTGTTGAAAAGGAGAAATAACGGATCTACAGGAATGTTGCAATTGAGGAGTTATAACATTCTCGAAAAATTTAGGTATAGCCGACAGTTTAGAGATACCTCTATAATTGCTTGCATCAGACTTGCTGCCCTTTTTATGAAGGGGAATAATAAAAGATTCTTTCCAAATAGAAGGAAAGAGTGAAGTTTCTAAGGACAGCGAAAATAGTTTGAGCAATGGCTTACTTAAGGAGTTGGCACAGAACCGAAGTATACAAGCGGGAACACCGTCAGGGCCAGGTGAGAAAACTGGCTTAACTAAATAAAGATCCTTGACAAGTGAGCTTTCGTTTAGAAAGGGAGTGAAGATACCATTCGAACTTGGAATGTTGTATGGATAAAAGTGAGTGTGATGTGTAGAGGGTGAATACGTCGTTTGAAAAAACTTTGCAAACAAATCGGCCATGGTTTGGTCGGTATCTGCACAAGCATTTTCAAACGTTAGTTTCGTAGGAAATGCGGGAGACTTGCGCTTCGTGTTAACAAAACTATAAAACTGTTTGGGGTTCTGAGTAAACTGAACCTTGCAACGAGTTAAATAGGTCTTATAACATTTCGCGTTTAAGACTGTAAAATCTGACCGCGCGCTTAAGTAGCGAGAAAAGGCTGAAGGCGAATTATTGTTTTTATACTTTTTAAATAGACTCGACTTTAAATTTTTTAACCGTGACAACTCTCTTGTGAACCATGGCGGCTTACTCGAGGAAGTTGGATAAAAGCACGGAACACAAATATCAAAAAATGAATTAATTGTGTTATAAAAAATATTGGTCGCTACTGAAATATCTGTAGACAAATATAGTTCCGACCAATCAAAATTAGAAATTAACGAATTTAATAAGTTAAAATCTGCTTTTCTAAAGCAGCGTACACGATTACACAGTTTTTCATGTTTATCCATACATGCGACAAACTCAAAAGTAACTTCAAGAGTGGGATGGTAAGGATCTTCAGGAAGAGAAAGTGGTTGTGTCCTGTTTAGACTCACTCTAGATGGATCGGAGACAAAGCATAAATCTAACGATCTGTTACTACAGTTTAAGATATGATTGACCTGTGACAATGACATATCAAACAGACCGTCGAAAAGGTCATGTTGCCGTGAAGGCAACAGAGTATTTGAGTCAACACTTGTTGTCCAATTACAATTAGAAATATTAAAGTCCCCAAGGACTGAAAAGTGATCTCTGTCTGATAACAGATTAAATATAGTCTTTATTGCCGACAAATGTTGCAAATAGACTGATAACTCCGATGACGGCGGAATATAAGAACAGGTTATATAATGAAAGAAGCCGGGGAAGTGTAATTTTACACAGAGTAATTCAATAGCAGATTGAATCTCCGGTTGTAAAAGTTCCGAATTGATGGTGGAATCAACTGCAATAAGAACTCCACCACCACGACGGTCAGGTCGATCACACCTGTAGGTTGTGTACTTATTTGGAAAGACTTCAGAGTTAAGGATCTCCGGCTTTAACCAAGTCTCAGTAAACACAAGAACTTGAGAAGAAAAAGAGAGACTGTTTAAATATAAAGTTGAAAGTTTAGTACAAAGACCTCTAACATTTTGATATGAAAGAGTTAAGAAGCTTGTTAGTTTTTTTTGCTCGGATTTTTCTTGGCAGATGCTAAAGAAGGCAAAGGGAGTTTAATTAACAGCAAGATCTTCCCCCTCTATCACCTTCCCTTTCTCTCTCTCTCTCTCCCTCTGTAGTTTTTAGTTTTTCCGCTCAAATTGATTTCCGTGTTATGCGCTGATGAATGATGCCAAAGGGACAGGCAAGAGGGGGTCAAAGGGGGTGCTCAGTGCCCGCACAGGGTGACTACTGTAGACCTTCTAGACGCGCTCAATTGATTTCGTTTTTATACACAAATTTTTAGATATTTTTATATCAAAAAAGAAAGACTGAGCAGGGGCGGCTACCTAAGCTAAGAAAGGGGGGTAGGGGATGGGGTACTCATAGAGGGTTGATTATGTCAGCAGACGAAATGAAATATGCGTTTTTTATTTATATATGCGCGGTGGTAGCTAGATCTATAAGAGGTGCAGGGGTGGGAGAAGTGAAAGGGGGTCGGGGGTAGACATATTACACAAGCAAGTCGTCGTTGTATATTGTGTCTGGGCCGAGTTCATGATTGGCAAAAAATGAAATGAAAGAAAGAAAATCGAAATGGAAACTAAGTGCAAAAGTTTTTTTTTATTTATCTTGTTGTTTTCATTGTTGCTGTTGTTGTTGTTGTTGTTTATTGTTGTGTTTGTTGCTGTGCGCTTTTTATAGATGCCATTTGTAGCTGGCGCGTGTGTGAGGCAAGAGAGAGAACAACAAAACAAAACGGAATGGCGTAAAAAATTGTCCGACACGTGCGTGTGGAACATCGAAACGATGCGATCGATGGGGGGATTGGGCAAGGGGTGAGTGGGGTATAGGAGTAGTGAAGGATTGGGGAGTGAGCTGGCTGCCTGATTTATGCTCGATGTTGTTGTAATCTACCTCCCTCCTGTCCGTGCCGGCAAAAGTTGCGTATGCGAAATATTTCCAAAAATTGCATATGAAATATGACGAGCAAGACAGGACAGAGTGGGAGTGGGAGAGATGGGGATGGTAGCAAGAGAGGGAGGGCAAAGAATACAGGCAGAGGAAGCGTGAGAGAGGGGGAAAAGAAGAGGTAGGCAGACGGACAGTCAGTCGCATAGGGAAACAGACAAACAGGCAATCGGGCAGACTGGGCAGACTGACTGAATGCCATCAACGAGCTGCGGCCCACATGACAACTGTGAGGCAATTACAAAAGCCGCCAGAGCGTCGTACTCACACCCAGGCACACACACACACACAGGCACACAGCAGCGTCCAGTAACAACTGACAGTGACGACCCTCTCTGCCCTCTCTCTCTTTCTCTCACTTGTTCGCAGCTTCCGCAGTTATCGTATTTTCGTATTTTTGCCATCATAACGCAACCCTCCCGCTCTCGATTTGCCTGCTTCCCTCCCTCCACCTCCCCCTTCTCCTCTCTCTTTTCACACTGTTCGTCAGCTCGTTTCATTGTGTTGCTGCTGCATTCGATACCCTCTCAAAATGCGTTTGACAGTTGTTTTCAAGGGTGTTTAATGCTGAGCCGCTACCGAGCGGCGAGCAGCGTGCACCGTGTGCCCTGCCCCGATGACCGTCCTCTCTCCTATGTCCCCCGGCAGTTCGCTTGCCCTCCAACGCCTCTTGCGTATTGCATTTGCTCAAAAAACGCTTCAAATGTCCAGCATATGTTCAGTTTTTTGGTGGAAAATTTCAAATTTTCACATGTCATTTGGGCCTGGCTTTGCTGCACGTCTCCTTTGCTGCGCCTGCAGGTATGCAACGATTTTTGTGCGCCTTCTTTAAATCGAAACCAGCTGCACAAAAACTTTTCCCAAAGGGGGCACAGCATGACGCCAGCAGCAGCAGCAGCGGAGACGCCGTAAAACTTGCCGGCGCCTCGAGTTACAGGACTCCCCTCTCTCTCTCTCTCTCTCTCCCGCACCCTCTCCTGGCTCTGGCGCCTTTTATGGTTTCATTCTGAGTGAATTACTTGGCGCCCAATCGCCTGCTGCGTTGAATATTCGTATAAAGTTTCTCGGCGCAAATATCCTCGTCTTATGATTTATTTGCCAATGGACTCGAGTCGACACACACACTCTTACACACACTCTCACATTGGTTCATCATAAATTGCAATAAAAATAAAAATAAATCAGCATAATAGACTCAACTCGAAGCCAACAACAACCACCGCAACCGGAGACGGAGCCGGAGCCGTAGCAGCAACCCTCGCATCGAGCCCCTTTTGGTTCTTTTTGTTTAGCCGCATATGGGATAACTGACACGGGAGAAGGAAACAGGCGGGAGGGAACTGTGCGCGCTGCACGCAAAGAAAGGCAGTCTGTCGTCAACGGCATAAAAATCGAACTGCAAAAGCAGAAGTTGGATGGAAAAAAAGGCGCAGAATTTTGATTAAAAATCTGAGTGGGAAATGGGTAATGGGCAACATGTACCGTTGTAGCGGTTGGCCGTATGCTGCAGCAACAACACAACACAACACAACAGTAAATCCATATTCATATGACTGAATAAACCCTGCAAATCCCCCTATCCAATGTACCCCGCTCCCCCCCCCTGTTTCCCGTCGTGCCTTGCTATGTAAAATATTGGCTGAAATTTCTCTCAGTTGCATTTTGCCTGTCGATTTTAAATTCATTTTTATAAATGTTTTGCCGGTTTGCGGTGAGATGAATCTGTGAGGGGACAGCGGGGGCAGAGAGGAGAAGTATGAGTTGTGTGCGGAAAAAGTTTTGTTTGGCCGTTGGCTTTTGTTCTGTTGGTACCACATGTGGTATGGGTGATATTTGAATGGCTGGTCCAGCTGCCTGAAATTTGTTAGGCGCATTTTCGGCACCTGTTACAGCAGCAGCAACAACAACTGCAACAATAACCGTTAGACAAAGCGTTTTGCCGTTTTGACCGCACACGTTGCGTATACGCAACATGAGCTGCGCTTGCCTGGCCTGCTGGCAAGTGTCTGTGTGTGTGTGTGTGTGAGTGAGAGGGAGGGTGCCTGTGTGGTCAACTAACTGCAACGCAGTATGCTTGTGTGCGTGTGTGATTGCGCTAATTAGCATGTTTAAGCATGCTCTTGATGCGCCTGCCTGTGCGTGTATGTGTGTTTGTGTGTGTGTATCGGCCACAGTGAAGCACAATTAACGCTTATTTGTTAGATTTTCAGCTTGTTGTTTTGTTTTTGGGCTGCAATTGTTTTTGTTGCTCTTTCAAGCTAAGCCAAGCTGATTTTGGTATAAAAAGCATTGCATACTTCTAGGGGCAAGCGAAATAGACAAAAGTGTTTAACTTTAATACGACATTTTGTAGTTATAAAACAGAGAAAAAATTTAAAAAAAAGACTACAAAATTTGCAAATATATCTAGTATATTAATTAGTATTTTTTTATATTTTTTTAATTAAACGGAAATGTGGAAATTATTTGAATAAAGAAAAGAATAGTTTCAGCAAACAGTTTGTTTCAACTACACAATCCATACTGTAGTTTATAGGAAATATAAAACTGTTTACTATACATACTATACATACGTGTACATATGTACATATGTATATATATGCAGCTGTATGTATATATATGTAGTGTGCGTACTATTCGTCTGCTATTTGTAACGGCGGCATCACATTACAAAGTTCAACGCATAAATAAAATAAAATGTGCATTTGCAATGCATTTCGTAACTTTTGTAATTGCATTTCGTTGTCGTCTGCTATTGTTGTTGCTGTTAGTGTTCTTGCTGGGTTAGTTATTGCTAGTGTTGTTGTTGCTGCTGGTGCTGTCGCTGTCCTTGTGATGTAACCCCAAATGGTTTTGATGGCTGTCTGCTGTCTGCGCTCGTGCGGCGATAAAAGTGTCGCTGACTTGTAACACGCGCTAATCAACAGCAACAGCAGCGGCAATGGCAACGGCAGCAACAATGATGGTCGCTTTGGCTGTGCAGCAGTTACAGTTTTTGTACCCCCCCCGCCCATGCCGTACCACCCCCGCCTGTAACTATCAATCAGCAACTGTTTTGCGCACCTTACGTAGGTTTTGATGGTGTTCACAATTGTTGCTGCTGCTGCTGCTGTTGTTGTTGTTGCTGCCTATCTTATCTGTCAGTCGTGCTGAAACTAAATTTATGCCAGGTTGCATGGACAGGTGTATGACAGAGAGAGACAGACAGAGAGGGAGAGAGAACCTTGTGGCAAACGTAGAAACGAAATAATTCTAAGCGAATTGGATAATTCGTCAGCGTCATCGGTGTTTTGTGTTTTTATCTAATCGCCAATTAAACACACTAACACACTAACACACACACACAGATACAGATACACAACTGTCCATTGGAATCGCCGAAATGGCAGCGCGAACAAAAGCCAGCGCAAAAATCATAAACAATTAGAGACACATAAACATTAAAAATAAATCGAAGGCTGACTGTCAGCAAACAACAACAACAACAACCACAGCAACAACAACAAGAACAGCAACAAAAAGAAGCTGCAATAATTTTGCTCAAGTATTTTGCACACACAAGCGACAACAGCAACAAAAGCACATAAACAATATACATAAATCACATTTTAAAATAAAACAAAGCGAAAATTGCAACAGCGAATGACGACGACGACGGCGACGACGACGAAAAGCTCAACGCATAAATCGGACAGACAGAAACGCTGACGGCGCAGCTGGCGTCGTACTTGAAAACCAGTTTCGAAGCCAGACCGAGCAGCAGAAATGTCTGCTCGAAGTACAGCTAAATAACAACAACAACAACAACAACAAACAGACAAAACAAGCCCAAGCTAAAAAAATTGTCGAAAAATTGTGCGATAAATTTTGAGAAATCTCTCAACACTTTTTCAACATAACCACAAAATGGTTAAAGAGCTGTGACAAGTCAGAAAGAACTAGGAATCTTTTTAAAGTATTTCCTTAATTGATTCTAAGGCATTATAATGTTCATATTGTAATAAAATTACAATTACATTTTTATAGCAAATAATTAAATAAATATATTCTTAAATGATTCTTGCGCTTTTTACTAACCATAACTGATTTATGGGGTATTATAATAACACTATATCAAACTTATCAGAACAGAAATAAGAAATAACTGATGAGATTGACATAAATAGCACTTTAAATTATTTTAAA
The DNA here is from genome assembly GCA_018904035.1 of Zaprionus ornatus. Taxonomy (NCBI): domain Eukaryota; kingdom Metazoa; phylum Arthropoda; class Insecta; order Diptera; family Drosophilidae; genus Zaprionus; species Zaprionus ornatus. Next base: position 4,934,032 of record JAEIFZ010000023.1, on the reverse strand, counting down.
ATGTATTCTTATTTAATATGTGAGTAAAAGATTATAATATATCTGATATATCATATTTATTTCATTATTACCTTTGCTATTCTCTGCCTGAGCTGCATTTAATATTCAATGCTATTGCACATTCTAGAAAGTGCCTTCAGTGCTGTTCGCTTTTCATTCATTTTCGTACCTACTTCCCCCTGCCTTCCCTTTGTCTTGCACTTATTTCGGAATGTAATCGTGCCACCATAAAGACCTGCTATACTCCATATACCATAATCGATCAACGTATTCAGCTTTCCATTCACAAAAACCGCTGACAATCTTCTACATTCGCAATCGGCAATCGGAAAAAAGGTATTCGGTTCTTAGTCGCAGCAATTCGTCAGATATTGCCAGACATACATATGGTATATACAGTATGTATGGCATATGGCAGAGGGCGGGTGGTTGCGATAAGCCAAACTGTGCGATAGCTTGAAATTTCTGCATACCTGTGCGAGAAATATTGTACATTGCCGCGTTGCGAGCGAGTACACAACGAAATTGGGTTCCCATTCACGAAGAATACAACTCTCTTTTTGCTATTGTTTTGGATCGGTATTGTGGACTGTACGACGACGATCTGCTTGTCTGTCAATGTGTGTTGTAGTATACTAGTTAGCTGATAAGAATTGGTTACCTTTGATTTTCTGTTTTGTCGAGCAGAACCAACAACGGGTAGTGGGGCATGGGAGCAACTCTGGTCGTGCTATCTATTGCTGACAAGTTAAAAGTTTGGTTTTTCGGTTTCTATTTCTGTTTTGCGTTCGCCTACTATACATATAGTTTACTATATCTATGCGAATATGTTGGTTCACTTCGGTTTCGGTTATAGTACATGGGTTGCCCTCGGAACTGGTAGAGCTGATATCAATGCTCGCTGAGGCTTTTAATTGGGTCGTTAAATGTATTTTTCGTGCGTTCCGTTCTGTTCTGTACTGTTTTTTTTTTGGGCTGCCTTTTTTTATCATGTGACTTCTTCAAGGTGTTTTGAGGACAAAACTAATGCGATAAGGCGAAAGGAAATGCACAACATCTTCAGTAGAGACTCCTCCGTCTGCTCTCTTTCTCTCTCAAGTCAGAAGTCAGCTCTTAACCCATTAATGCCTAATCAAATCTAAATACCACATTAGATATGCAAGGCAAACCGAAGTTGACCTTCAGATCGGGGGTTAACGCGTAGACGGGGTGGTTTGTTTTACACGTGTAACCAGCTCATGATATGAGGGTTGTTGATGGGTTTATTAATATTGGGATGCACTTATTGGTGAGGGGCACTTTGGGTAGTGCATTGTGGACTCGATAGAGCAATAAGCGGAGCAACGCAATGTTTGTTTCTCTCGGGGTTAATGAGAGTCCAGAGAAAAGAAGAGAGCGTGAGTTGACTTGCACTCGCCCTCTCTATTCGATCCTGCTCTCTCTCTGTCGCCCTCTCTTTACCCCTTGAGGGGTTGTTTATAGCCAGCGATATATTTTTTGCGATTTGCAAATGGTTTTCCGCGTTTAGGTTTTGTTTTTCTGCCCATTTACTCATTGTATCGCATTTTTATTTCCCGTGTGAAAATTGCCAAAGGCAACGTGAAGAAGGAACAGGAAGTTGCCGAAAGGACCCCGCCGGGTATGGTAAAAACGGCTACTTTGTCGTCCTTCACTGGGTACGGTCGGTGGTTGCATTTGTTGGTTTTGTGATGGGTTTGTGATTTGGTTGCCTTGGTGGTTGATTGATGTGTCGCATAGTTTCTACTATCGTCGTATATTTACTTTGATATTTGCTTTGTTTTGTTTTCTGTTTTTCTCTGTTTTTTTTTTCTGTTTCGCAAGCGGGTGCTATCAGCCAGAGGGTGTGTACGTGTGTGTTTACAGGGTGTTAATTGTGGAAAGGTTACGCTGACTGATTTGCAGCACTGAATGATTTCTAAAGCATATCAAAGATTTCTTGAGAACACTCTAGAGATGTTTCCCATTTCGAGCTAATTCGCCCGCCTGTCTTCGGCTACCTGTGGCTACCAAAATGGGTTAAAGACAGTACCCACTTTACCTGTGCACTGGTATTTTTCTGCTGCAGTTTTCCCTCGAGATTGCCTCGACCTTTGCGAAGAAGATGATGAATTACATAGGGTAACCCAAAGAAATGTCTGCGTAGTGTACGGTTTCATTGTTGAGCAGGGGAAAAATATGCGTGGCATGTGAGAAAAACGGCACAGAGAGAAAGGCGTAGGTAGAGAGAAAACGATACACAGCTAAGTCGAAACAGAGAGGGAGAAGATGACGGGGAGACGGGGCAGCAACAGAGACAAACGACAGACGAAACAGACCCAAACCCAGATGAGACGAGTTTGTAATGCTTCGTTCGGTTTTCGGTTTGGTCTCGCAGTGACCTTTTTCGGCATAGAAGAGACGAGAAGAACTGAAGAGGCGAGGCGAGGTAAGTCGGGGCCCTCTATTTTTACTTTGTGTGCTGTCCCCCCCTCTTCTTACTCGAAAGAATTTGGGCAAAAACATTGTCGAAGTGACGAACTGACGAACTGATGTATCGCTTTGTCTTGTTGTTGTCGTTCTTCTTCTTGTTGTATCGTGTGCTATCGCAGGCAAACACACAAACGGATCGTCTTGGGAAAATTTTCTTTCTTGTGCGCCTTCGTTCTACGAAAATAGTTCAATGGAAAACTCCAAGAACGAGAACAACAACAATAAGAACAGTTCACAACAACAACAAAGCAACAGCAGTAGGTCGCAGCGCGCACTCGAGACGAGACGAGACGAGGCGAACGAGGCGAAATGTTTTCTAAGCCTGAGCAGCGCCTTCGCCTTACGGCGGATTTGCTCTTTGCCTGAGGTGAGCAGCCACTCGTGTGAGAGTGAGTGTGTGTGAGTGACTGTGTGAGTGCCTGCTCTGTGTGCGTGAGTCAATTATGGGTCAGCTGTGCGTGAGCTGTGCCTGAGAGCGGAGAGAAGAGCGAAGAGAGGCAGCACAGCTGATGTGCCTGTGCCTGTGTGTGTGTGCCTCTGTGTGTGTGTATGTGAGAGTGTGCTTGTGTGTGTGTCTACTTGTGTGTTGTAATACGTACTACATATGTTTGTACATATTCGGGGGTTTGTTTTGCTTAGACGAACTTGTGGGGGAAACTTGAATGAAAACGCTTTAAAAGGAATTAGGAAAATTTGAAATTTAATGAAAACACTTTAAAGTGAACAGGGAAAGTGAAAATTTAATGAAAACACTTTAAAGAGAATTTCTACAAATTGTTTTAAAATAGTTAATGATATATTTAGCGGCTTATCACTTTGAAATATTCAATATTCTTTTAAAAATAATAATAAAATTCTCTCAAATGTTTTTATCTGAAATTTCACAGCTGAAAGAAAACTTTATCACAAGACTTATAGACTATATATGGCATTATATGAACTACAACAATTAAAGCATAATTTACAAAAATTTACATAAAATATCTAAAAACAAAAGCACATTCCTTTCAAAGCACAACAATTAAAGAGAATTCTCTATATATAACGAAATATACAACAAATTTGCCAATTCGTTTTGTTTTCTTTTTTATTTTTTATTAATTTTTAGCTATTATCATAATTATGTTTGCACTGGATATTATTCATTTTTCAACGAACAATTAAAAGTTCAAAAGTGAGAAATTCGTTTGGCATTTTTGTGTTTTCTGTTTTCTTTTTTTTCATTCTTCGTTTTTCGAGTTATTTTTGTCTCTTGCTCGGGTTTTTTTTTTGTATTGTTTGTTGTTTTAAATGGAATTTATTTTTAGATATTTTACCTAAGTTTTGCTTTATTGTGCGATTGTTGTTGTTGCCGCTGTGTGTCGCTTGCTTGCTGTTGTTGTTGCTGCTGCTGCCGTTGCAGGTGCGTGTAGCAAGAAGAAGAATTGTTGTTGGACTGTGCCGCCTTATCAGTTAAAACTGCAGTTCTTTCTCGTTCTCTCTCTTTCTCTATTTCTTTCTCTGTCACTTTTCACTGGGGTTTTTAATTCAATTAAACTTTCAACTTGAACTTTTCTTTATCTTGCTGTGTTTTTATTCTCTTGCTTCTTTTCCACTTTTGGGGGTTTTGTTTTTATTTGGGATTTTTGGAACTTACTTTTTGGAATTGCGCTTCGTTGTTTGTTTGGAATACATGGGAATTTTGTCAACAATCAATTGCATGGCATCAACAAATACATGAGCATCTGAACACAGCGTGTCCACGTTGTGTTGTTGTTTGTTATTGTTGTTGTTTGGTTTTTCTTTTTTTGTTTCTTATTTTTCTCAAGTGTTTTTTGCCTTTGTTTTGCTCACAGGTTCAGCGACATTTTGGCAAAGTTTTTTTTGTTTTGTTTTTTTTGTGTTTGTTGTGCACTTTTCTTTCTTTCACTTTCCACTTTGTTGTTGTTGTTGGTGTTTGTTACGCTTTCACATTGGGTCTGTTTTGTTTATGGTTTTTCCTTCTTTGCTTTTCTTAATTTTTTGGTTGCTAGCAAAATTTTGTTTAACACTTTTTGTAAAAATTTCTGTTGCTGATTTTTTTTACAAATTCCTTTTTGTTTTTCTTTCGTTTCACTTGTGCTAGTTGTTTGTTTGTTGTTGTTATAATACTGGTATTGTAGTAATCCAAGTTGTTGTTGTTGCTGCAGTAGTTTGTTGTTGATGTTGTTGTTTGTTGTTGTTTTTGTTTGCTGATTTGCAACAGGAACTTTTTTGAGCACTTAATCCAAAAAATGTGCCTAATCCGTTGTTGTTGTTTATTTTGTTGCTCACTTGAGATACAAATTCAGAATTCAAAATGTATTTTTGGGTGTTCACTTGAAACTGTAATTGGTTTGTTTTGTTTTTATTTTTAATACACTTTCAAATACTAAACAATTCAATAGAATTTCCTCTTGATTTATTTCATTAATTATTTCTCGTTTTGTCACTTTGAGGAAATATTCAAATAATTGATATTTTGACGTGATCTTTCTTGTTTGTCTCGCGCGAAGTTAAAATGCTCTTGGCTCTTTGTGGTTGTTGCTGTGGTATGTTGCTGCTGTTGTTTGCTGTGCTGCTCGCGTGTTTCAACCGAACGACGACAACATTCGACGGCAGCCAGAAAGGAACTGAAGCTGGCTGGCAGCGCTGACCGTGGCACGACTTGAAACTGACTGAACGGGAAACTGGCGATGGCCGCGCTGCTGGCGTTGACGTTGCTTGTGTTGCTGCTGCTGCTGCCACTGCTGCTGCTACGATGGCGGCGCTACCTTCGCACCCACACACACACACACTTACTCTCGCACACACTCAGCACCAAAGTGAGACAGAGAGAGAGGGAGAGCGAGAGAGAGGGAGTGCGAACGCGTTCGTCTGCAACATGTTTGGTACAGTTGACGGCTCTCTTTGCTGCTGCTGCCTCTGCTGACTCTCTCTCTCTCTCCGACTGTCTCTCTCGCTCGCTCTCGCTTGATTTATTTCAGGTCGCTGTGTTTGGTATTCATTTGACTGTTAAGGGGCGACGACGCGCGAGCACTTAAGTAAAATAATAATTATACGTATGTCAATTTGTTTGACTTCCTCGCGTGCGTTTATTGCTACGTTTAGTAGTAGCAGAGAGTAGCAGAGTAGTATGGTAGTAGCACAAATAGTAGTAGAATCTACTACCTTTTGTGCGCGCTGACATTTATTGGGTTTGTTTTGAAAGCGTTTAATGGGCCTACACACAGACAATAAATGTGTGTGTTCTCAGTGTGTGTGTGGGTAGCGTTAAGTAGATTTTTCAGCACATTTGTCTTAATTGTTGTGATTTGTGGTTGATATTTGAATGATTTACGACAGCCCGGGGCGTAATTTGGCAACTCTGGCTCGTCGTATGCAAATTGAGTGTGTCGCGCACGCCTGCTGGGACTCTTGGGTGCATTATTAAAATGCAAATTAATTGTTGTTTAAACGTTCGAAAATAAACGATTAAATTTAATTCAATTTGCATTTGCCAGATCATCAAATAATAATAATAATCGTTATCGTTATCGTTATTGATTAACTCAATCGCTGAAAGTGATCTAAGCTGAACGCTGCATAAATAAATAAATAACAAAGAGACTGACAAAGATAAACAGATAAACAGTTAAACATTCCCATATGCTCGAGTAAACTCTCAATCGCACTCACACACGCACTCACACACATACGCACGCACTCACTCAATCGTTGTGTGTGTGTGCTTTCGTCGAGTGGCCGCAAAATTGAAATACTTTAATTACCCGAATAAAAAACATTTAACAATTTAATCTGAGCATATCAATTGCCGCACACAACACTCCACACACACACACACACACGTACGCACGTACTCAGGCACGCTCTCCTTCACTCTCTCTCATTCGCTCTCTTCGCTCTGCTCTCATTTTACGCTCTCACACGTTCGTGTGCTCTCGGCAAGTCGAGTCATGCCCAAAATCCACTCCCAATTTATCACTCAATTAGCACAGAAAAATGTAGTAGTGTATTTACTACACTTCTCGCACACACAGACGCACACTCACTCGCACACACTCACACACACTCTCACAGAGAGCGGCAGCTGCACAGCGTGAGAAATTCACTGCGAATTAAATGCATACCCGAGCAGAGCTGCCTGCGTCTTCGGCTACGCTTCGGCTCAGCGCTGCTTCGGCTACGTGTTCGGCTTCGGCTACGGCTCGACAGCAGCAGTGGCAGCAACAGTGGCAGCGGCAGAGGCAGCGGCGTATCCGTATCGGGTGTTCATCTCAATGAAATTGTAGCATATTTGTTGCCATATCGAGATTAAATTTTCAAAACACAAACGAGCGCAGCGCAGAGACAGTAAGAGACAGAAAGAGAGAGGGAGGGAGAGAGAGGCAGAGAGAGCTAGTGAAAGAGAGAGCGTAGCATGTAGTTGTATGCGTGGCTTGTAAGCTTTTGTGCGGTGGGTGGGTGAGTGAGTGAGTGAGTTGGGTGGCTCGACCGGGCTGGGTTCGCTTGGTTGGTCGTGCGATTTATTGATGACGTCGACGACGGCTGCGCTGCCACGACGCTGCTGCTGCCGTTGGCAGTGTTAATGTGTTTGTTGCTTTGGCATAAAATTATGTTTTATTTTATTTAACATGCTGTTTTTTCATTCTTTCTGCCTTCCTCTCTCCCTCTCTTTCTCTCTTTTTGTCGCTCTCTGTCGATTTTTGGCAGTTGCCTTGTCATAATTTCAATGCGAGAAGGAAACGCAGGAAGTCTTCGACGAGAGGCAGCAGCAACAACAACAACAATAAACGTCGACAGTTGTTGGCGATGATGATGGCAGCCTCAGCCTCATCGGACTCGGGTTTGGGCTTGGGTTATGCTGGGGAAGGAGTCGCAGTCGGAGTCGGAGTCGGGGTTCGGCTCTGGCTCTGGGTACGGGTTGTTAGTCCCTGTGTGTGTGTGTGTGCGTGTGTAAAAGGAAGTGTACTGCGTTGTAGGCCGAGCACGTGTGCGGGCGACGACGACAAGGGTGATGGCAGAGGAGGGAGGGGAAGGAGCAGGAGGGAGGTTCGAGGAGTATCTCTATCTGTTTGCGTATCTGTGTATCTGGGTTGGTGTGTGTCATGGGCTGCTTATGTGCGTTGTGTGTGCCTGTTCCTGTTGTTGTTGTTGTCGCTGTTGTGCCTGCCTGCCTTGCTTGCCTCGCTGTCGCAGTAACAGGAAGGTAGCATACAGGGTTCCCACATTGTAACAATAAGTCGAGTTACAGAGGGTGCTCCAGTGTGACAATAAGACGAGCTGAGCAGCAGGCAGGCAACATACAGTGTCATACGGTGCCTCACTGTGACAATATGATGAATACAGGGTGCTCTGGCATGAACACGTTGACATTAGGTTGAATACAGGGTGCTCTGGCATGAACAAAGTGACACACAGTAGAGTTGAGGATGGTATACAGTTAAGTCGAGTCATACAGGGTGCTCCACCGTACATAAACAGCTGTATTTTAATCATTCAGACCTAAAACAGCTGACAATTTAAAGTGCATTTTGCTAGTCGTAATTATCGTTGTTGTTGTTGATTAATCAAACAATTGGTAGTGTTTAATTAAGCAACAATTTGGAACATTCGTAATGCATTTAAAACAAAAAAACTGTTTATATAACGGGTGTGCTATCAGTCATTGCACATAAACTCGCAGCACTCTGTATTTTAAACATACCTTAAGATGCTTTTAGGTACCAATGTGACAGATGTAAATACAGGGTGTGCTCTATATTTGATCACCCTGTTAGAATCTGCTATCAGTTACCCACCACACCCTGTATTTCCAGTATTAAAGACACAAATGTAAACACAGTTTGTATGCTCTATATCCGATCACCCTGTATATAAAACGCGGCTGTAAAAACAATTTAATGCATAAAAACGACAAAAATCTGGTTTTGCACAAAACCAAAGCCAACAGCAGCAGCAACAAGAACAACAGCAACAACAGCAGCAGCAGGCGACGAAAGCGCCAAAGCAGGAGGAGGCAAAATGGGTGGCACAACGCAAGAAAGACGGAGAGAGAGAGGAGGAGTAGATGCAAAAGGAGAAGTTGCTGCTGGAAGAACATTCGCAGCAGGCCAAGCAGCACCAGCAGCAGCACCAGCAACAGCAACAGCAGCAGCAACGGCAGCAACTGTTGAGATTACACTAAAAGTAACTGCCAGCAGCAACAGTAACAACAACAGCAACAACAACAGAGGCGAGTGCAGCAGCAGCAGCAGCAGCAGCAACTGAGAGAGCGCAGCACTAAAATCAATTATGTAGCAAAAGCGGCAGCAACAGCAAGAGCAACAACAACTGCAGAAATTGCAGTTGACTGCGACGCCAGCAGCAGCGACAGCAGCGTGAAAATAGTAGTGGAAAAAATGGCAAAGTAAAAAGGAAAACGCAGACAAGGCAAACAGCGCTAACAGTGACGCAGCTAACGCTGGCTAAGGCAGCGACAGAGGCAGCAGCAGAGGCAGCGCAGGGTGGTGGGTGGGTGGACGCTGGGTTTGCCTCAGTCAGCGTCAGCGTCAGTCAGTGAGACAGTGCGACGAAGAGAGCGACGCGGCGTCGGTCAGTCACAAATATGTTGCGCATTTCTGCTTTGCACACACAAACACACACACACAAAGAGTGTAAGAGAGAGAGAGAGAGCGTAACAGTAAGAGAGCGGGAGAGAGCGAGTGTAACTGTTGTTTTTATTGCCGTGGGGCGGTGTTGGTGGTGGGCCTTGCTAGTAAAATGCGTGAGAAGCGCCGAGAGAGGCAGCAGCAGCCGTAAACGATGAACTTTGCTTGACGATGCTTGCTCTCCCCTCCCTCTCACTCCCCTCCCCTCTCACTGCCCTCTCTCTCCCCATCACACTCTCAGGCAAACACCTTTCCACGTGCAAGCGAGCAGAGCAGCGCAGCACTGCACAGCGTCGCTGTTGACGTCGCTGCCCCGCAGATGTTTGGCAAAATAATCAGGGAGAAAAGAGCGTGCAAAAAATTATGCTGAGTGCTTTGGCTGCCACTCACTCTGCGCCCGCTCTATGTATGTGTGTGTGTGTGTGTGTGTGCAGCATAACAAAAAAATGTAAAAGGCAGCGAAAGAAGAAAATCAACGAGCATCAGCAGCCGCAGAGGCTGAGGCTGTGGCAGCGCAGCCTCAAACTCTGTCGTTGGTTCGATGCTCGCTCAGTTTCAGTTACAGCGACAGCGACAGAGGCAGCGCCGTTGGCAGAATACTTTGAGATTTTTTCTCTTTTGTACTTATTGTATGTGTTGTTCTTGTTGTTATTGCTGCTGCTGCTGTTGTTGCTGCTGTTGTTGCTGCTGTTGTTGCTCTTCTTGTTGTTGCTGCTTTCATACATTTTATCAGTCGACGATTTTCTTGGCGTTTTCTTGTTGTTGTTGTTGTTTTTTATTTGGGTGCCGTTTGCTCTGTTGCGCTGCGTTGAATCTGTATCTGTATCTCGTTCACACACACACACACGCACAGACAGCAGAGATAGAGAGAGAGAGAGACTCGTATCTTTGTATCTTTTAGCGCTGTTTTGAGTTAAGCAATTGATGGATATGGTTTATTTATAACGCTTGGCGACTATCGAATGAACACTTGGCCTGTGCTGCCGCAGATACTATGAGTATCTGTAAGATACACGCTGCCCTGACACCCCCCACCGCCCCCGCTGCCCGCCTTGTCCGCTGCCTGTTTGGCCTGTTCGATGAACGTAAGCGTAATAATATTTTATTGAAATTTGTTTTCTTTTCTTTGCTTTTCTTTTCTTTTCTTTTCTTTTTTTTTTGCTTTTTTGCCTCCGTAGAAATGCTCAGCAACACCGACAACAACAACAATAGTAGCAGCAACAACAGCAGCAACAACAAGAGCAACAACAACCTGAACAACAACAACAGTTTGTACAATTTTTCTTTTTGGGTTGCCATACAAAGCGTATGATGATGGCAGCGAGGGCAGTGGAAGAGGGGGAAGGGGACGGGGGAAGAAGTGCATGGGTGCAGGGAGAATAGGGGAAGTGGCAGAGGCAGGAGGATGGTCAAAGGGGGGAGGGGGGTACTGGGGGGTATTTCTCGCAGCGCACACGACGACTGCCTTCATTTCTTGCCGTTGCTTTTTCTGCTGCTGCTTTTTTGCTGCTGTTGTTGTTGCTGCTGCTGCTGCTGCTGTTGTTATTGTCGTCGTCGCCGTCGGTCGTCGTCAACGTTTTTTTTTTTTTGCGCTATAAGTATCTGTTGGATAAATATGAGGTTAAAGCGTTGCCTTCTGTTGCCGTTGCTGTTGTTGCTGTTGTTCGTCTCTCTGTCTCTCTGTCTCCCTGTCTCCCTGTCTGTCTGTCGTTTGCTCTGTCTGTCTGTGTGTGTGTGTGTGTGCCTGCCTGCCTTATGTACCTGTGCGCTTTGTATCTGTAGCTGTATCTGCAGCTATCTGTATGTAGATGTATCTGTATCTGTATGTGTGTGAAGCGAAGTGCAGCGCAGCATTTTGATTGTTGCCTGCCTTTTGATGAAAACATAAATATCACAACACAACAGCAATAGCAACAGCAACAGCAGCAACAACAACAATAACTACAACATGTACAACAACTGTGCAAGCAACCAAAGGCGGCTGCAGCTGAAGAACTGTGGAAATTTCAATGTGAAGCAGCAACCAAAGGAATTCTCTGGCAAGAAGAACTTCCTCTCCCTCTCTCTTTCTCCCTCTTTCTCACTCTCTTTCTCCCTCTCTCTCCCTCTCTCTCTCTCTCTCTCTCCATGTCTCCTTTTTTCTCTCCTGCCTCAAATCTTGCTGTCTTTTTGAATGAATTGTTGTTGTTGTTGTTCGCTTTGTGTGTTAAAGATTTACACTCGTGTTGCCTCAGTCCTCGTTGTTTCTGTTGTTGTTGCTGTAGTTCTTGTTGTTAGAGTTGTCAATGTTGTTGTCACTGCCTTTGCAGCGCATTGATATGGCAAATGAATCGAAATAATAATCGCAATCGTAATCGGAATTCGTTGGGAAAACAGCAGGAGAAGAAGAAGCTTGCTGCCTTCTCGATTAATAAGCCTAATTAAGTATTAATTCGATTTAATTATTCAATTCGATTTAGGGCAAAACCTCAGGCATTCTTGGGGGAGGGGGAAGAATTATGTGAAGAGTGCTGAGATGCCATTAAGGTAAAATTCCATTATGTTTGACTTTGGGAAATGCATTGGCAATAAGATTATTAAGAAGAAAATTAATATAAAGGAATCCACATGAAATTGGCACAATTTAAATAGATTATAATAATAATAAATTAACAAGATATTTAATATAGCTTAGTTAAGTTAAAGTTATCAAATTTAAAGCTTATAATTTAAGGTAATTATAATGATTAAACAAATATTTATATATCAATTATCTGCTAATATACAAAATTGAATTGTAAAATTAATAAATATTTGTCGAGATCCCACAAGTCTTTTAGCTGCTCAAACTGAATACAATTTGATTCATAAATATTCTAAAAATAAAGGCAACAAAAGGAAGAAGAGCAGAACAGAAAGAGGAGAAGAGCAAGAGGAGAAGAGCAAATGAAACAAGAAAATATATACATATATATAAATAAGACAATTGAGTTGAATTGTCGCAATGAGTTTACAGCAACAGCACCAGCACCATGGGATCGCTTCCTTCCGCTCTGGCAGCCCCTGCACAGTCTCCCCCCTCTAGTGCCCAATACCCCACAGTACCCTCTACTACTCCTCCGCACCTCTGCCTATCTTCCTGCCTTGGCTGCTTCCTCTCTTAATAATTATTCATGCAGTCGCCTCAACGCAGACGACACAATTACAACAAAGTGGATGCCACATGCCCCTGTCCCACTGTGCCTGCTCCCTCACCCTGCCCACACACACACATACAGAGACACTCCAAAAGAGCAACAACATAAACGAAATCGAAACGCAACGAAATATTTAACGAATACGAATACGACAATGCTTTATATAGTTGAATGACTGAACTGAACTGAGCAAACCCGTCAACCACAGCAACAACAAGAAAAACAACAATAAAATTAACACACACAAAATACTTATACGCACCCGAGAGAGAGAGCGAGAGAGAGAGGGAGGGCGAGCCCAAGCGAGACAGCAATAAAAAATTACCTTAAAAACACCAAACAAGCTGAACAAAAAACAACGAAGCGAAGAAGCTGAACAAAAAAAAAAAAATATTAAAAACAACACGAGAAGAAGCGAACGAAGAGAGAAGGTGGAGAAGGAGGCGAAAAGGTGGAGGAAGAAGTAAAAAATATGTACAAAGCTGAAAATAAAAATACATTAAACGAAATAAGATGAATACCAAACAAATAAAAAATTTATGCGCTGCCTCAGCCTCAGTTGATGGAGGCGAAAGAGAGCGTGATGCGCCGCGTATAGAGAGGTGGAGAAGAGCGGGGGTGGACAGAGGGGCAGCGGGAGAGGGCGGGGCTGAGCGAGAAATTATGCCACAATCAAGTACAACAGCAAACAGAGCGAAATCTACAGATGCCCCCACTGGATGATGACGATCATGTTGATGATGATGATGATGATGATGATCAGTAGAAGCATCGCCATGATCATCGTGATCTCGTTGCGACTGCGACTGCAACTGCTGCTGATCATGGGCGACTGCAAGCGATCGTATGATCATTCAGATCGGTCAATGATAATGCCGTTTCGCAGCAGTTTGCATGCAGTCGCAGTCGCAGTCGCGTAGCCACTCGGCCAATGGACTCTCGCATTGAGTGAGTATCTCCAAGTAGCTAGCTAGCTAGCTTGGCAGCTGTGTACGTGTGTGTGTGTGTGTTGTTTCTGTAACCAAAACATAGCAGAAGATACTCGAAGCAGTTGCAGTTGCACTCGGCGATTGCTGCCTGCCTTCGTTGCTGCTGCCTCTACCTTTGCTGTTGCATTCCATAGATACACAAAAATAAAAATGCGGCTATGATAAATAATAATACACAGATACACACACATAGGCACACACACATAGACTTGCACACACACACATTCACACACCCGGTCAGACAGACCGTCAGACAGTTGCACATCAGCAGCACTCGCACTCTCAGCTTGTGCAGTGTGTAAATGTTGAGATACATTTGTATCTCGCAGTGCCAAACAACAACAGCAACAACAACAGCAAATCAGCGTCTGTCGGCGAGTAACAGAAATAGGACAATGCAGGCAAGTAGGCAAAACCAAAGCAGGCAACCAAGTGGAGTGGAAAACGATCTTGTAGCTGAATAAAGAACAACAGCCTGGATCTGTATCTGTATCTGCCTCTGTATCTATAGTTCTGAATGTAGCTGCAGACTTCGAAAAGGGAAATTCATCAATGTGAAGTACAATTTGTAAACTGTGCGACTTCTTTTTGGAATTCCTTGAATCAAGTGCAAAACGGATGCGAATTATAACTGAATGATTGCTGCGCATTGCAGAGATCAAATCTATTTGTGATCGGTGTTATTTGTTATAGATAAGATATTTGCAGAGTCTTTGGCATGAAGTAAGTAATATAATTGAATGAATTGTTTAAATAGTTTTATAGAAAGATTGTGTAAGATTCATTGAGTAATCTAAAGTAGAGAACATATTAGACTGGGAATATGTTTTGCATTCTTCAAGTTTTTGAAGAGATTGTGTAGGAATTTTTGTTTAAACTTCATTGTAAATGAACTTAATTAAGTGTAAAATTATAATAAATATTCTTATATTTGTAAACTGTCTCATACAGCTTCTTCATATGCCTTTGTTCCACATTTCTCTCAGATATACGTTATAAACAAATGTATAGTCTGAGGGTACCTATGCCATACCTAAGTAAATATGACAAAGAGTCTCTGCGATTCTCTTTGCGTTCCATAGAAAACATAACTCCTTATCATGCCCCAGCACTGCTTCCATTCCATATCATTCCCTGCATTCCTTAACATCTCCTTCATCTCTTTCAAAGCATAACAACCGTTTAGGCTCCTTCCCCAATTAACCTTATATGGTTAGGTGATAAACCCCTAAGTACTTGCCGCTTTGTTTGCCCTGCAAGCACTCAAACCTTATTTTGACTTTCAAATAACTAGAATGATGACTAAGTGAGTAAGTACCCCTCCCTTGTGACCTCCTCTCTCCCGGTTAAACAAAGTGAGCAACTTCAAAGCAACTGCCACTTGTGACCGCCTTCAGCACTCTCTTCGACTCCAACTCGACTCAGTCTCATTCGCAATTCATTCATGCGCCAGCTCATCCTGATAGTCATTCACTTTTCGTAGTCATTGTCAGTCATGGTGAGGCACGTCATCACTTAGCGAAAGCAATTACCAATAGACAACACCTTGAAGAGATGTCGAGATGTGTCTCCCTTCCCTCTAACTCGCTGCCACTTCCTCTTCTGCCTGCCCTTGTCGGCCTGGCCTTGTGCTCTTCACTTTAGGCGCCTAATTGCACAACAAAAGCTTCAATTAAACACTTCAAAGAGCTTATTACAAACCAATAAACCGCAGCCGAAAGTGCGTGCAAAGCAAACAGAACAAGAACAACAAGAACGCCCAAAGGACGAGCTAGCAATAGCAGATACGCGATACGCGATACACGATACACGATACCAGTTGCCAGCTAACAGATACAAGATACAAGATACCCGTTGTCGGTTGTCAGATACAGGGAGACAACAACAACAGTAAGCAGAGCAATTTCAATAGAGCACAAACAGAAGTAGAGCAGGACAATGCCGTGAAGGACGCGCCGAGAGCGTCGCCTCGAGTAGCTGCCTCAGGAATGCGAGTCGGAGAGTCACAGAGAGGAGTCACAATATCGCTTTACACACACGCATATACGCGATAATTGTGCGTTGATAATGTGCCCCGATAATGATGTTGTATGTAGCAAGCCGAGGCAGGCCCAGAGCTCAGCTGGAAACGACTTGAGGTCGTCGCGGTGGTGGCTCACTTCGGTGGTTGTTGCTGCCTCTGTTTATGCTGCCGTTTAGTGGTTCCTAATGTGCATCCTGTTGCGCGGCACAGGGTGTTCTGTGAACACAGGGTGCCACACGGCGATCGTTGCCAAACTACCTGAACGACTTCCGGCTAAACTGCAAGCAGGCAAAGCAAACTGTTCAGGTAACTCACGAAACTGCAGTGCAAAGATCAGTGCGCAGTTTTTGAGGAAGCAACCCTTCTGCGTCCCTTACCCTTTGCCGTCTTTAAGATACTCCGTAAACAATAATCATAATGCAGGGCATAATGAGAAGCGACGTAAATACGCTTGCTCGCTGCCTCGGCTCACATGACTCACTCGGGACAAGGCTGGCAAGGGTTAATCGGAAGCATTTGGGGCGCCCACACTGCCCTCTGCGAAAGAGTAACCCCGCCCGGCTGAGGACAATGGGAATTGTAAGGACAATCCCGGGCAGGAGTTGTCAATGGGAAAGGGCAGCAGGGATCAGGGTAGGTAGCAATGCCACTTGGGGTATGATTCCTTGTTCCTTCCTCGTATGTGGATTGCTTTGAACTCTCCTCCTGCGTCATCGCTTGTGATGAAATATGCCTAACCAGACGAGCAAGACTATATCGTTTGCCCACATCTATATACCCGATATCGAGCTGCATATGCCACACTCACACTCACACACGCACACACACGCACACACACGGGTATCGCATTCGTATTTGTATTTGTATTGTGCACGGGAGCGAGCATTTTTATTTGTGCTTTTACTTTCCATCAGCTTCGCTTGTTGCTGTCGCTGCTGCTCCCTTTACTCCCCTCCAGCTTTGCCTCCGCCTCTGCCTTTGGCTCTACCAAAATCCTTTTTTATTTGTCCGGGTTGTTTCTCTGCGTAAACGCAAAATGCGAACCTTTTTTTTTCCTTTCTTTTTCGAGTTTTGCTCACTTTTCGCAGCAGACAACAGCAGCAGGCAGCGGAGTGGGTGGGCAGGGGGGCAAAGGGATAGCGCTCGGGTTGGGCTTACAATCCAAAACACACGCCAAATGTAACCTCAAAGGGTTAAACACGCAAAACGCAAAAGCCGACACAAAAATAAGGAGCAGACCGACAAAAAAAAAAAAACAGAAAAAGACGGAGAAAAAATTGAAATGAAAATAAAAAGCGAAGGCAAAAATATGAAAAGCAATAACTGAAGACATGAAACGCACAAAATCGGAAGCATAGGGTTGCAACGACTAGGGAAATACGCTACTTTTATTGTATAATGTGGTAATTATGTGAATATAGGAATAGTGATGATATGTCTTTATCAATTAAAAAACAAGTTCAATAGAATAAAGATAGTAATATTTATATTTCCTTTTTATAAAGGTATCTTGCAAGTTTGCTTAGATCTTCTGTCGTTTAATGTGAAAATATGAATAATAATTATACATATATCGTGCATAATAATAATAATATGAATAAATGTGAAATTCTTTAGATTTGCTTTTTTAAAGGTAAAAGTTTCACAAGATCTTCTATCATACGATGTGAAGATAATTTGAACATATTAATTATAATATTATAATAATATATTCATAATAATATATCTAACTTCATTTATATGTATCACAAAATCGCTTACAAGATCGTGTTAAGATCAATACCCCATAATCTTTCAAATAATGTTTTCTTTCATTAATGTTTCTTTCTTAAAAAGGTACCTAACAAGCTTTAAAGGATCTTCTAAGCTATATCAGCATTGACTGCAAAATATTCTTGTATCTAAAGATATAATTTAAGATATTACTAAAATATATTGAGCATTTCTCGAGTACTTCTTACAATAATGATCACCTAATAGCAACCGTACATGCTTTCCCAATTCTCTGCCCAATTGATCACATAATTATGATAACTACTTCCCTTACAATAGAAGTAGCCCTGGTTTGTTTAGCCATAGTGTAACCGCATTGTCGGCTATGCCTGGAATGCACACACGGAGTGCGTTCCGCAGGACTGGAGATTCGCTGGAGTGTTTACCGCAGCTATGTATTTTTTTGGTGCTCTGCGACGAGTGCGACGAGACGAATGCGTTGTCGTCTGCTAATAGAATCTGAATACAATCTGAATAGAACATTTTCGACGCTTTTGTAGTTGCGTAAAGGCTTTTGTTGTTGGTTTGATGTAAAGGGAAAAGGGAATTGCGGGGAGGTTTCTGCTTTTCTAGCGGGTTTTTCAAAGGTCTTATGTATATTTATCGACAATTTGCCGGGTAGGCTGAGGCTGAGGCCAAGACCCGGGGCCAGGGCCGTACCGGGTGTGTGGTGGGCAAGATTATCGCACGCTGGGGTTAAAAACTTCCAATTTAAATTCAATTTCCGTGCAAAGTGGTCAAAAGTCTCGACGACAAAAGCGAGAGAGAAAAAATCACAAAACTAGAAAAGAAAAGAGTGTAAAGCGGGGAACGAAGAGTGAGCAGGGAAAAGGGAGCAGGGAGAAGGGAACAGGGAGACATAGAGAAGAATGAAATCCACCACTTGCCACATACCACTTAAGGCGGGCACGAAAAGTCGAGAGGAGAAGGCACTGCCAACCGGATATCAAATAAGAAGCGACTCGGCAGTGCCCGCGTATGTGTGCGAGTCTGTGTGTGTGTGTATGTGAGGATATAAAGGATGCATGACCATGCAGGCAAAGTCACTTCATTATCGAGATTATCGGCGCAAGTTCAACCCTGCCACACGGAACAAGCAACAACACGACGGGAAGACGAGAAGCTGAAGCTGAGGCAGCAGCAGCAGCAGCAGCTCAACTCATCCTGTTTGTTCCGCTCTCGTCCTGCTCGCTTATCCTGTGCGCACGTTCGCGCGTCAGCACAAATGTCAAACCACTCAGTTCCTGTGTGTGTGAAGTTCCGTGGGGTTGGCTTCACTTCCTCGCCTCGACTTGCCTCGTCTCTCGTCTCTCATCTCGCCTCGCATCGCATCGCATCTCATCGTGGCTGTGCGCCTGTCTCGCTTGTCTGCTTGCTTCTATCCTTGAGTCTTCTCTCTCTCTCTCTCCCTCTCTCTCTGTCACTCACTCCGTGTGTTTGCCCTCAGGACATGCTAATAAAATTGCCGAAAATCCGCAGCCCACAAAAGTGTTGACGAATGCCTTCGGGCTTCGGTGGCGGCAGAGGCATTTGTCGCGATTTGTGCGCGATTCCGAAGCGATTTGTGCGCGATTTGCGCCTAAGTAAATTAAGCGCGTCGAAAGTCAGTTTTGTACAAGGCGTACAAGGGGGGAGGGGCAAGTTAACACGGAAATTAAGCAAAAAGGGTTTGCCCAATGCAATTAGTTAGCTAGGGGCGTGGCAACCTAACCTAACAGAAGCTGCCACGGCTGCTGTGGCATTCGAGCTGAGTAATTCGAGGCGAATGATGTCACACTGATTGGAATCAAAGCCAGACAACCTATCGCATTACATAAACAGCAGCAGCAACAATAGGAAAAGAGCATAAGAGAGGTGACTGTGCGGGGGGTGGGGTGGAGGAGTCAGGGTCATAGGGCACGCGCTAAAGATATTGTATCTGTTAAGTGAAAAATACTTGAAAACAAAAAGCGCATAAAAGTTAATTAAATGCAATGCAAAACAAACACAGAAATAGCTGAATGGAACATGGAAATGGAAGCGGAAAAGAAGAGGAGAGTGAGAGAGAGAATGACAAGGCACATACACACACACACTCGTACACACACAGCACGCACAACACAAACCGAAGCGAGCTAATCGATTCGTTTGAAATTCAATACACAAACACGAAGTGCGCAGTGAGGCCCAAGCACGAAAATCAATATGAAAAGCATAACTGAAATACACGAAAGTGTCAAATAGACAAGCTATAGAAGGGCACAGGGAAGGGTAAAGTGGGGGGTGGGAAGGAGAGAGGCAGGCGGAAACGGTGCCAGGGCCTGGCAGCTCGATGCGATTTAAGCTGCAATTGCAGCTCGTCGAAGCGGGCAACCACCAGCTACTAAAACTGTTGACACACAGAAACAACATCAACAAAAACAGCAGTAACAACAACAACAACAACAACAACAGTAACAACAACAACAACAACAACTGCAAGAGAGGCAAACAGCAACAACAACTAGAGGAGAGTTAGCAACATAGATAGAAATGGGAATTGTGCAAGGGCTGCGGCTGCCATTTTCAATTTATTGTTATTATTAATTTGTGCTGCCCAAAAAGGGATGCGACAGGCCCAGAAGGAGGACTGCACACACACACACACACACACACGTACCCCTGGGCGAGTTTATTTGTGTGAAATTCAAATGTAAATACTTGAGGGTGCTTAAGGGTGTCTTTAGGGCGTCTATTTGCCCTCATATTGCTGCGACGCAATATCGTTTTTGGCCTAACACGGTGGTGGCGCAAAGGTGGCAAGCGTACGAGTATATTGCAACTGTGCAACATGAACATATAGACTGGTCACCCCCCAGCCCACCTTCCCCCTCTCTCTATCTCTCTCTCTCTCTATAAATGCCTTCCCTTCTTTGCAGTTTGACCGGTGGCATCAATGCAAAATCAATCGACGTTATTGAAAGGCAAAGCCAGTCTCGCCTCGCCTCGTTTCGCATATGGCTTAAGTCTGTTTGAGTTTATGATTGGGTTTCCCTTCAGCACTACTTCCCCTTCTGCGCCCCTTTCTTCCCTTAGCTGTGGTAAACTGCACTGCTGGCATAGCACAGGGTTTTATTGGGCATATTGTGGGAAAAGTGTTAAAGTGGAGTGAGTTGTGTGATATAATATTGTATTCCTGAGATTATACCATAGAATTATGCACGTTAGCCATCATTATTATACCTTATGGCATGCTTAACATATTTAGAGAACAGTATAAATGAAGCACTGTGAATTTAAATACATTTTCTAAAAGTCTTTTAATTAATTTCCAATTAGGAAATCATATTTTAATGTTCTATACAAAGATATAATAATCAGCATTATATTTGTTTCTTTTGGCAAATAGCTTTACTTTCTTCTGGGAAATATTGCATATAAAAGAAACATAGAACATTCTTTGATTTTTGCAGGGCATCTCCCGCTTATCGCAGGGTATTTCCCAGTCAAGAAACTTTCGAGCTATTTCGCCCTTGCAAATGGAATTTTTCTTGGCATGACGGCAACATCGACAACGTCCACGACGACTACGACGACAAAGATTAGTCATACAAAGTATTGTTGTTGCCAAGTTGAGTGAGCGTTGGGTTGCCAGTGGGTAGGGGGAGTGCGGGGGTGGGAGGTGATTGCGAGATGGAGTGAGCTGGCGTCAAGCGGGGGATGGACTGCGGGACGCCTGGCGACACTCATTTCAATTGACACGTGCAGCAGCGACAGCAGCAGCGCCAGCGACAGCAGTAGAATATGCCTCCACCTAGCTATCTCTGCCTCCCTTCGTTTCACTACTCCCCCCTCTCCACTCTGCCGCTAACATCTTGAGGAGACAACGCAGAATTTTTGACGCATAAAAATGTTGAAAATCAAGCTGAGATAATGAGAACGAACTGAGCGACGAAGGTTGTGCTGAGGCGAGGGCGGAGCAGGGTAAGGCGGCGCTGGTGGTTGGAGCTGGCGGTGGAGGTGTCGGAGCTCGGTCTCATGAATATGAAAATGCTTGGCGAGAAAATAGCTGCCACTGTCTGACGCAGCCAACGCCAACGCCCTCCCGCTCCCCCAAAGCGGAGTCTGTGTTTGCAGTGAGTGGGGCAGGGAGTGAGGAAGAGGGAGAGGAAGAGGGAGAGCTGTGCTGCGCTGCAAGCCACGCCATGGCTTGCGTCAGCCTTAGCACTTGTCTATCTCACCCCCTGCCTCCTCCCTCCCTGCCTGCACCTCACTGCTGCATCATCCGACAGCTCCTGCTGTCTTAACATTTACGCATTTGACATTTTTGTCACCCGAATCTGCCAGCGGGTGGTCCCGAGCACGAGTATTAAAAAATTATATGCCAAATCGAAATTGCATGTTCAACATGAGCAGCAACAAACAGGGGCAACAACAACATCAACAATAGCAACGAGAATCATTTGAATTTATGTATTTCTAATGTGTTTTTTCGCTGACCACCCGCTGGGCGTGGCAATCTGCTCGCCCAGCCCCCGTCCTGCTGCTGTCCTGCTCCTGCTACACCCTGTGCACACTCGGGGGAAACACTGGCGAGCTCATTCGTGTTCAGTTTTTAACCCTTAAGTGCGCATTTATTGCCGTTTATGTGGTTCCGCATATGATGCCCCTTGACCCTCGCCCCGCATTGTTGTTAGTGTTGTTCTGTGAATTATTTATGAATCTTTCTCGCGCTTTATGAACTACTTGGCTTAACTGCTGATGATCTGCAATTTACCATGCCAATGATATGCCTACAATCCGATGAGGATCTTCTTGCCATATATCATTCCGTTATCGAGTCGTGGCGAATTTTCTATTAGCTTTCCACACTTCCACACACGCTTCCGTGACGGGGTGAGTTCTCTGTCGTGTGATAAATCACGGGAAAGTATATTTGAATTACGTTCTTGGTTTCATTGTTAATTGGCTGGATCAATTGAAAGATTTCAACCGGAAATTGAGATAGATGAAGTGCTCGATAAGCCGCTGCAATTGAATTGAGATATTCGATAAACTTTCCAGTGTTTACACACCATTTATCTCTCACTGGGCAATTTATTATGCTTTAAATGTAGCAAATACTTAGAGGTTATGTATTTATAACTGTTTATGGCAAATTAGAGGTGCAGAAACATCGTTGTTTGCTGAGGTTTTCTATATAGAACATCGATGTTTGTTTGTAATATCGGAGGTGCAGCAACTCTGTGGGATATTTTGTGGCATGCAGTCGATAGGTTGATCGATTATGTTGGTCATTTCGAAAGGTTTTGATATACATATATTTTAGCTTCTTTCTAGCTGAAGTTTCTTTTTTGAGTTTCATCTTAATTTATTCAACTATATTCGTCTTATTCCTTGAGATATTCTAGTTATTTCTAGCTGAAGTTTCATTTTACAGTTTTTCTGCAGTTTATTTAACTATATTTAGCTTAGTTCATATTGAATACCCGCCCGTCGACTCATTCGGGTTTGTCATGCTGTCATAACTATGCGGATCGTAATGCAATTAGCCAGTTTAGCTTGTTGTTGTTGACTATGGCGTATTGATCTTTAATTAAAACGATTAATTAACATAATAAACACATGATTTGCGCCGCCATGGACAAGTGCGGACCTCCGACTGGGGCGCTTTGTAGGCCTCATGCGGGGTTATGCCATGCATAAGAATCGACCCTGGCCAGTTGGCAATGCACACAGTACTCACACAACACTCACACTACACTCACACTACACTCACACTGCACCCGCACTGCGCTCAGCCAAGTTACGTTTAATGCACTCTTCCCCTTCCTCGCTCCCTCTCTCCCTCTCTCCCACTCTTCCCTCTCTGCAGCTGCCTCTCTTTCTTTGTACTCAACTGTTTTGTTTATGATTTTGTTCCGCAACTGGCTTTTTTAATATGGTGTCCCCCTGCCACGCCTTGCTCTGCCGCCCCCCTACAGTGAGTTGCTGCCAAGTGCAGTTAATTCCAATTGGCGACGAGTCGTCGCTGGGATTCGCCGGCTTCCCTGGGCCGCCTTCGTCGTCGTCGCCGTCGCCGTCGCCGTCTGCCTTTGGCCTCGTCTTGAGGTTTTGTTTATTTGCCTTGTGATTTGCATAATTTGTTCTATAATTTATGGTATGCAAGCGTTTTTATTATTGTTCTTTTTCTTGTCAATTCACTGGTCTGATTTGCTGTTGTTGTTGTCGTTGCTGCTGCTGTTGTTGTTGTTGCTGTCACTCGTCAGAGTCAGACGTCTCTGATTGAAATGACTTAATTAACTAAATTACGCGCCTGGAATTTAATTGAAAATGCACAACAACAACAATAACAGCAGCAGCAACAACAAGCCGGAAACAACTCTGAGCAAGGCACGAGTCTCTCTCCCTTCAACAACAATCACGACTTTGGCACATCCCTTTCTCCCCCCCCCCCCAAAAAATAGAAGAAAACATGCCTCAATATGTTACGTTTCTAACTGAAGATTGTTGCTGTTGCTGCTATTGTTGTTGTTCTTCTTGCTGTTGTTGTCTCTGCTGTCTTGGCCCATTGCGAACGATGTGCTAAGCTAATGCCAGATGGCTTTAATTTATTTGTAAAATATTTTCCATATCAAAGAGCAAGAAAAACAACAAGATTGTGTTTTCCCACATGCAAACTAGTTAAACGAAGACACAATCCCCAAAATAAATGAAAAACCATTGGAAAAAAATCAAAAACGAAGCGTGTTCAAGTCAATTTTCATAAACAAATTGCTCTTTTCTTAGATCGAGCACTACGAGAATATTCGGTATTCTTACGGTACATTGGGGCTGCCCCTTGAGAGGAATGTGTTATGCGAGTTGGGGGCGGCGAAACAAATTAAATGCGTTAAGTAAACTCAAATTGTAAATAAAAAACGCCATAATATAGTGTACATATTGCAACAACAAGTGGTACGGGCAGCAACAACAACAACAGCAACAACAGCAAGTGGCATTGGCAGTAAAAAAAGACTTGGGATTGAGTATATATTGAGATATGTTCAAATTATATGTATTTTAACAGAGAGAGAGAGTGAGAGAGTAATGTATTCTAATTGAATTGATGGAGTGTGCGAAAGAGCGTCTGATATTGCTGTTGGATATTGCATATAGGTAAAAGTAGGGTATTATAGGGTTGCTATAGTGGACAGACTGGTGAAATTTGGTATGATAGAAGAGAAAACAGCATAATTGCTTGAAGATATTTTCTATTTCAGTGAAGCATTTAAATTTTGATTTTTTGAATATTTTTCTATCATATACTTTATGCTTTATGCTTTAAATTACACTTATCTAACTCTTATTTAATCTGCATATATAAAATACGGTATTATTGAGTTGTTAGAGTCAATAAACTTGAAATTTGATATTTTAAAAAAGAAAACATCATAATTATTTGAAGACTTATTTTTCTACCTCATCTCTGCAATGTAAGTATTAAGTTTAGCTATATTTCTCTATCATAATGTATATTCTGTATGCTCTAAACCATATTTGTCCATATCTAATGTAGTATTACTCTAAATCCTGTGACTGTAAGCTGCATGCCTGCACTTATAGCGAAAGTATCTTATATTTAAGCAGCTTTGCTAAGTGATTTCCGATTATCTTTCCTGCTCCATCTCTTATTGGCATCAGGAAATTAAAGTCAGCATAGCTGTGAAAGATTATGGCATTAATGCATCAAAGTAGCAAAGCCCTGCCCCCCTCCTTATCTTATCCTTGTCGCCCTTTCCCTTTCCGCTTAGGGCAGTTTAGTAGCTTTCAGTATCTGAGGGTCATTTTGCTTTGACAACTACAGCTTCAGCTCCCCTGATCCCAACCCCTCTTCCCTTCCCTTACTTACTCTCACTGCTGTTTCATTTTGTCTTTGACCGTACGAAAAAAGCAAAAACCGAAGCCAGGCGAGGCGAGGCGAAAGAAATCTTTTAATTGTGGCGTTTGCTGTCGGGCGAGGCGGGCAATCCAAAAGATTCTCGGAATAATTTTCCATTTTGTTGTTGCTGTTGTTGTTTTGCCTTTTAATTGAGTACACACAAATGAAAAAAACCTAAATTTAAATTATGTGCTTATACATTGAAAAAGCAAGCACAAAGGAGAAGAAACAGTAAAGGCAGAAGAAGTAGACAAGGCAGAAGAAACAGTGGAAGCAGAGGCAGAGGCAGCAGCAGAGCGAGAGCGGTGGCGGTGGCGGCGACAGCAAAGTGCGTGCCCGTCCCGGCCTCATCGCAATTCATCCCCTCAACTACGCCCCTGGGCCACCACTCCCCCTTCTACGATGCTACGCCACTGTCTGTACGATATTCAGCGCCTTCTTCGTTTGAATTTTACGCAAAAGCAAAACAATTATGAAATTATTTATTAAATATTGTGAAATCGCTCACTGCACATGGGCACAAGTCACAGACACACACACACAGACACACACGTACGTACAGTTACAGATACATAGATAGAGATACAGAGATAGAGATACAGATACAGTCGGAGGTACTGAGACTGCGACTGCGACTGCGATGCGGACTGCGACTGGGACTGGGCCAACCTTGAGCGTCGTTGTGCACGGGCTTTGACAACGAGTACCCGCACTCGCACTCACACTCAGGCACACTCACACTCACACTCATATTCGCACTCGCAGTCGTACTCGATTCTAATTGCTGGCGTTGCCCATCGTCGCCATCGTCGCCATCGTTTCCATTGTCGTCGTCATTGGCGTCATCGTCGTCGCTTGCGGGTGCGAGATTTAAGTCACTTTATCGACACACAGCGCCGATTTTGGTTGCGTATCGCGATGTCGCCTTACCAGCTGGCCAACCCCCTTCCCCTCGCCCCCTCTCCCCCTGCCCCGTACACTGCCCAGGCAGGCAGCTCTTCATCATCATCATCATCTTCTCTGGCGTTGGCTTTTGTTCGAATAGCTCGCGCGTATTTCTTCAATAAATTTTCAGTTTATTCGGTTTATTTATTTACTTATATTTGCTATTGCTGTCCTCCGCCTTTCCCCCCCACACACTCCCCTCTCTTGCGCTGTCTCTCTCTGCTCTCCTCACCTCACTTCACAATTCCCTTTATATTGCTTTTGTTTTCGCTTTGTTTCGCGGTGCTTTACGATTACTTTTCTCGCTATTGCCTGCGTTTCTGTCCTCCCTCTCCACCCCATCTCTGTCCCTCTCTTACCCACACTCTGTCTCTCTGTGTCTTGCATCTCTTTCGTCGTCGTCTTCTTCGTAATTGAATTTCAACTTGTTTGCATTGTCGACGATAATTCGTCGAGCTATTTTGCGTATTGAGATCAGGGCCTCATCAATTAGTAAATTAATTTTATGCGCAAACGCTCTATGGAATCATAAGTTTTTAGTGCCCAGATCACTTTAAGGTTTTGTTTCGTACTCCTTACAATAAGTAATACGATTAACTCTGACTGTAGATTAATGCTGATCATTTATATTTTTGATTCGGGTTAATAAACTGTTGATATTTTAATTAAAAGGCAATCATATTTTTTAAATCCTTTAAAGCACATAAAATATATATATATATATATTTCAAATGGATGTTGCGGTTTGAATTATTAAAATTGTAACAGTTTCAATGTGATAATGAAAAAACAATGCTTAGGAATGTTGAAGAGTCTCTGATTCTTTATTGCTCGGGCACATAAAAAATACGTTGACATATTTTATTTTTCCAAACCACAAACTTTTATGGAATTCCGTAATGTGATTATGTTTTTAATGTATTTTTTTCTATATATATACTGTATATATTCCGCTGAAATATGGTTATTCAGTTACAGTTTAATAATTATGCCTTTTTTTGACTCAACAATTCAACAAATAATATTACATTATAATTTCAATGAGGTAAATTTTAGTAAAATACTGTGAATCTTTTTTTTTGAGCGAATTAGTTGTGACTTCTGTGCATAAATTTGATGCGTTATCTGTAACAGTAGCAGGTAAGTATTGACTATATATACCCTGTAGTGAGGGAGGTTAAATATATATTTGCTGGCATATGAGAAACAAATTCGTATTATTACCTGTTTATGTGTATTAGATATGCCATAACAAGTTTAAGCTTCTGCAAAGGGTATTTCGCAGTCGATATACAACTTCCGTTCTTTTTCGATTGTGTTTTTGTGGTCGCAAATTGAAGTGAGCGATGCACAGTGTGCAGAAAAAGTGCAACAAATTTGCCAAAATAATAATTAAAGTGAAATGTTAAATATGCGCAAACTGCAGAGTCGCATAGAATGGAAACGCGAACATGATAATTCAATCAAAATCGCGATTGAGGAGTGTGTGTGTGTGTGTGTGTTGGTGTGCGTGTGTAATCTTCATTATTTAATTTGTCGCTTGGTTTACTTGTTTTTTTTTTGTGGCGTGCGAGCTGCGAGTCGCGTTGCATATGGCAAATTAATGCAAATGCGATTAAATGTTTTCAATTTTAAATGCGGCTGATTAACGCCACAATGTGACTATTTGTTCTATTTGTTTATGGCATTTTATGGCACTACAAACAGAGTGTAGTTACTGGCGTACAACGTGGCGTATGCACAATCTGTCCCTCATTGCTCTTCTAGCTTCTTGATTAAGCTTATTAGTTGGGCTATGTAACATGCGTGTGTCTTGAACGATACATGCCTTGAGCTGGCTATTGATTATATATTGCCAAACACAATAACAAATTCAGAGAAACAAAAACAAAAGTCGTGAATAAACAGAAATTAATTATGCACAAGCCGATTGCAGTTGCAGACCACTGAAGCAGCTTTATGCCATTGTCAATGGCAGACAACAGAAAGAGACATGCATTCGCATACAGGCACACACACAGGCACACACACAGGCACACACACAGGCAAACACACTGGCACACACACGCAGGCACACACACACGAAGTGTGCGTAACAGCTTGTGAAATGCCTTCGTCATTGTTATTTATATCGGAATAACAAGGTAATAACTGCACACTTAAGTATGCAAATAGCCGAAAATCATAAATGCATAGTAAACACCTACACACAAGACACTGCTGCTTGTACGTATAGGTGTGTGTGTGTGTTGATTGCACATGCAAATGTTATCATTCGTGATTAGTTACAGTCTCAGTCTCGCACAGGCCGCAACCACAAGACGACAGACTCGACTCGCCTGGCTGCCTCTGTCTGTGTGTGTGTGTCTGTGTGCGTCCTTAAGCTGCATTGAGAGAACTTTGTGAAGTTCTCAAGCTGTTTCTCTTCCTCTCTACCCCCTTTCTCTCTTTCCCTGTCTTGCTTTGTGTCTTTGCCTAATCCATTCGTGCAGGTTCTGTTGGTTATCCGGCATTTTGCAGGCCGAAAATTAAGTTTTTGCTGTCAATAATTTATGGGCTGATTTGTTTACCACTTCGAGCCGCTCTTCACGAGTTGACATGACAACAATTAATTAATTATTCAACAAAAGCAACATATAAGTCGTACTCTTGCACTGGCATTTAATTTTTAACAAGTGAATAAATATTTATTATGCTCAGCAAAGGACGAGGCAAAGTTAAGTTTCCCTGAAATTCTGGCAGGCAGAACTTAATTTAATTACAAGAATAACTAATATATATATATATACGAGTATTAGATTATGTTCACTCACTTGCCCAGCTTGAGCGCCTCCTGCAGCTGCTTGAGACAGCGATCGATCTTGCGCTCGCGTACCTGTGAACCGTACTTGGAGGTCGCGTAGGGATCCCGATCGAGGGGGAAGCTGAAGTATTGATGGGCATCGAAGGTGAAGAGGCAGTTGGTGCCAGGGCTGGACTCACTTGTTGTCTGCTTCTCAGCTGTGGACTCATCAGCGTCTGACTTACTCATTCTGCACTTTCACTCGCGAATTAAATACGCATACGCCACGTTGTCGCTGGCAATGCAGCTCTGCACACGGCGAGTTCGCGACAACAACTGCAACTGCACTGGAGAAATGGGCCAACTAGGTAGCTGGCCTAATCGCGCCACTTCTTTGTCTCGGCCAATGCAACGAGCTGTGCGATGATTATTTTATATTTTCTTATATATTTCTATCGCTATCGCTCTGGTGCCAGGTAGCAGTTATTACAGTTGCTGGCCAACTAAGTCATCACGCCGCAGACGTTGCAGACGCTGCAGACGACGCTGTTGGCACAACAACAGCAACAACAGCAACAACAGTGGAGCCTCGCTTGGAGTAATTCCTCGTTTGACGCCTAGTCACACTGCGTATACGTCATGTGATTGCGCAGCCTTCGATTCGCCGTATTGGA
This sequence comes from Zaprionus ornatus, assembly GCA_018904035.1. Taxonomy (NCBI): domain Eukaryota; kingdom Metazoa; phylum Arthropoda; class Insecta; order Diptera; family Drosophilidae; genus Zaprionus; species Zaprionus ornatus. The sequence goes on along the minus strand of JAEIFZ010000023.1, from coordinate 4,904,654 downwards.
CGTCAAATTCTTTGTACTGCAATTCGATCCGTATGCAAATCAAGACTCGTGCAGACTTTATTTGTACAGTCTCGCAACAATTGTGCAATCAATATGAAGATCTATCAACTTTCTGCCAGTCAATTGATCCGCCACGCAAGTGGTCAATTTGCCTGGGGTGCGAGGGTAAGGGAGAGTGTGGGAGGTGTGTGTACGAGGTGCCGACAAAGGAGCGGCCGACTCCGATGGCCACAACTGTTCTTTAAGGTTTTCAAATGGTTAACTAGACTTTGACTAGGTAAGTGATTAAATAATTATATGTTTGCAACTTATTCTGTGTTGGAGAGTGTTTAAAGTGATAAGAATTATAGTGTATACTAAATATTATTATAATGTTAAGCGATTTCTATATAGAAATTAGATTAATGTTGATATTAACCAGTAAGAGAGGTAACCTTCGGTATGCAGAAGCTTCTATACCCTTGCGGGTTCTTAAATCTTCCGATTGTGCCAATACTAGGTTCCAATACTAGTTACCAATATGCTGCAGAATATTAAGCTATTTTATGGTTTGTTTATTCAGCATTATGTCTCGTTTTGATTGGCACTGATAAGTTTAGTTATTGATAAAAATTATAATAGGACTTCATACAAAAACAAGAATATATATACTTTATGGGGTCTCCGACGCCTCCTTCTGCCCGTTACATACATTTGCACAAAGTTAGTATACCCTTTATTGACCTTTTTCAATGGTCCAAGGGTATAATTAATATTGTAATAATTCTGATGAAAAATCGAATGATAAAGTTGCAAGTTCTACAATAGATGCCTTAAGATTACCATCGAATTCTCTAATGTTTAATACAGTTTAACTTGTGAACCAAGTTAATTTATTTAAATTTAATATTGTATGATTAATTAATATTTAATATTAATATTTAATATTTCTATTCTTTGAATAATTAACATAGTTCTATAACGAATTTCTTGGGCAATAGCTTTCAGTTGATTTGGTCGCCAAAGGTCGTTGAGGTAATGCCTCAAATATTTCCAGCTATCACATTGCCTCTGCCAGTACCTAACCCCACTCCGCTCCCCCGCCTTGTTCGCTGCTTGTCATGTGCGGCACCCAGTAGCGGTGAGAAAAAGTGACCTCATTTCGAGAAGCTCAGCTCTTGCCGCCTCCTGCCTGCCCCGCACTCCTACTCTGCTGCGTCCCACATTCTGCTTCAGTTTTTCCATATTTAAGTGTCCTTTCGCATTGCGTTGGTGTTGTTGAGTTGTTGCGTTGTAGGCGGCGCCTTTGCCCCCACTCCTACCCCTCCCTCTCCCACTTTTTTGGTGACTTGCCTTTGCCGCTGTCCTGCCTTTATTTTGTTTTGTGTGCATGTAACTTGCTGGAAAATTAATAATAATAAAAAAGCAGCAAGACGAAAACGAACGAAAACACCTACAAAGAGGCGGAAGAGAGAGTGTGAGGGGGCAGTGGGCAGGGGGGGTCGATGGGAGGGCAACAAATACACGCGTGACCCTATTAAATGTGTGCTAATAAAAGCTCGGGTCTCCAAATAAATGGGCATGACGACACTGAATGCTTCCTGTTGGGAAATTTTCGGAGTTCTCGCAGGAAAAGGAGGGAGGGAGAGAGATAGGGAGAGACAGGGAGGAGGTTCTGCCATACGCCTTATAGAATTTGTTAAGTGAGCGAGGCAAACCAAGAAAAATTACTTAAAAATTCAAGAGAAATTCTGTGGATGCGAATGAAGATGCTGAAGATGATGATGATGATGATGATGCTGCAAAGGACGAAGATGAAAACAAAAATCAACGCGCACAAAGCGATGACTGAAGGATGCAGGTCAAGGCGGGAGTTGGAGCAGGGCAGGGCCAAAGGTCAACTTTTTTTCATTTGCAACGTGGTCATTTATAAAATCTCCAAGCATTATTAAACAACAAAAGCAAAAATGAAATAAAAGAAAAGAAAAGAAGCAAGAACCGAAGAGAGTCAAAGCAAAAGCGAAAGCAGAGCAAAGGAGGCGACTGTACACAGACTGGAATCGAGTATATAGCACGATAAGCGTACTATATATAGTGTGCTGGGCAGTTGGCTGTGCCCCGCGATTTATCAAATTAATGAGTATCATTCTATTTTCATTTCATTTTCCATGCGCCGTCGCCGTCGCCACCGCGAAGGACAGCGAACAAAAACGTAAGAAAATAAGCACAAAAGCAGACAAAGTAGTAAACGAGAGAAGGAAGAGGGAAGAGGGGGGAGTGGGGCACGAATATAACTCCAAAAGGGGGCAGTGAAAATGAAGGTAGCTCAGTATAAAAAAAGGATATGGCGCAACCTACAAATGAGCTTGGCCACCAAACTCTCGCGCCTCGAATCTGCCCTCAGCCGCTTTCAAAGTGAGTGCAAATGTTGTTAGACCAACACCAGAAACAACAACAACAACAACAACAACAGCTCCGATAGCAACACCCACACATGGCAGGCAGAGGGCAACGTCAACGTCGGCGTTAGAAACTAATGTGGGCGATTACATAAACAGGACACACGAAAGGACGTACCGACAGGCGGGACGGGATAGTCGGACAGCCGGACGTACAGTGGGACGTACAGAGGGACGCACAGTGGGACGTACGGACGGACATTTGCCGTGTAAGCAAACACACCCAAAAGGCAAATAGAAACACCCAACGACTGAGCATAAATCCTGACCGAACCCATGCCGGAACGCTGCCCCAAAAAGGATACTCCAGCAAGCACACAGGCACTTTGCATGTCCCCCCTCCCGCTCCCCTCTCTCTTCTTCCCTATGCTGCGCACGAATAGGTACAAATAAAGTGACCAACCCAAAGGTCTACAAGAAAAAGGAAATACATATAATAATAAAATACTTTGGCGCAAAAAAAAGAGAGAAGAAGTGAAACCAAAGCGAACCGAATAAGAAGAGTAGCCTGCAAAGGACTCCGAAAAGGAAGCCAAAGCGAATTGTTTTATATCCCTCATTTGTCCATTTAATGGCTGAAACGAGCCAACCCCAGCAGCGGACTCCTGTGCAAACACAAGCGTCGAGCAGCGCAGTCGACAGTGCTACCAATGTCCGTCGCAATCGCCGTCGACGTCGTCCGTCAGACAGACGAAGGATGGCAGAGAAAAACGCAACCAAGCAAAGTGAAAAAGAATATTGAAACACTAATAAAAATAAGGATAAGCAGAGAATGCATTAAGTAAAATATAGAATAAGTATGGGAATGGTATGGGAAATCGCTTGCCGGTATATCCTGCCCTCCCGCCCCGCCCCTTTTGCCGCACACTTTGCTGCCCCCCTGTCCGATGGGACGCATAAGATTGCCCTGTTTTTGTTGGTGTTGGGTCGAGGATGGACATGGGTTGTCTACAGATTGGGTCGCCTTGGGTCTGCAGGGGTTGTAGTACACACACTTACATGCATACAAACACCCACACACATTGATACAAACACACACGTACACACACTTGCCCAAGCTCGTAGTTTAATCATAACAATAATTCACCCTTTCTTGGGGATTCTCGTTAAACGAACTTCAGTAGAGCTGTCGATTGTGCTACGCTCTCTCTCTCTCTCTCTCTCTCTTTCTCTCTCTCTCTCTCTCTTTCTCCTGCTGAGTGTGCAGTGAAACTTTCTGGAGTCCAGGGATAACCCAATATTAGTACACATTCTCTGCGGAGATGGCTTATTTGCGATAGTTCGGCATTTATTTTGATTTCGACAATTTATTCGCTACGCTTTGTTTTATGAAGGAGCAGAGAGAATCAGAGAGTATCAGCGTTATATCAGTTGATGTCTAAATAATTTAGCATGCGTAATTGTTGAGCTTAGGGGGATATCAGAGTGATCTTTAGGGATATTGATCGAAATTGCCAAATGAGGTAGAAGTAAAGGCATGAAGAGCTTCTTCTTCTGCATGATAAGGAAAGTATGTTTAGTTATGCTAGCTAAAATATCAATTATATATATATACTATATAAAGCAATACTTCCATTCTTCGAGTTGCTACCTAGATCTGCACTTCTTTTATATATGATAAAAATTATAATAATTATAAAGCATAAATTGCTAAATGAGTTAGAAGTGAAGGGGGAAAGTAGCTAGAAGCAAGTTCATGTTAAGGAAAGTATGTTTAGTTAAACCAACTAAAATATAAATAATATATATGCTATAAGTAGCAGTACTTCCATTTGTTGAGTAGCTACCTAGATCTGCCCTTCTCATATATTATTAAAATTATAATAATTGTAATGCATAAAATATACACCACACAAACAGTTTTGATTGACTGTGAAGGACTAAGGTCAGTTCTGTGAATTATTTTCAACCGCAACTTGATATGCAAGCAAAGTAAATACTCACACTTATTCATAAGGGTATTAGTGAGGTGTACATGTGTGTGTGTGTGCGTGTGTGTGTGTGAGTGTTTATGTACTTAAATGTCAAGTTGCAAACATATAAACTCGCCTCAGCAGTGAAGTGAATTGTAGGTAAGGTCCGTCCCTCTCGCCGGGCACCTCTGCACTTACACACACTAACACAACACGCACACACACACACATACACACAGAGAGAGAGAGAAACAAAGCTAGCAAATAAAAATAAACTTTTTGCCGTTTGGGGGGAAGCTTTCGTTGGTTTTTCTGACTGAAAATTTCGAAATGAATTGAAACAAAAGGGAAATGCAAATGAAAAATGGAAAAATGGAAAATAATATGCAGCATATTTTCAGTTGTTGCTTGTGGTGAGTAACAAAAGGAATAAGAAAACAAAAAATAAAAGGATTGTGATTGTGGCACAGGGTTGCCAGCTGCTGCACTCACCGAAAAATCAAATGTGGCAACTTTGGCGTGAGAAACTCAATGGGAAATGGACAGAAAGGGGAAGTGAGTGGAGGGGGGCGATAGGGTGACTGGTAGCTGGCAGAGTTCAACTCATCATGGCCACACTCGGGTCGTCGGGACGTCGCCGTCGCAGTCGCCGTCGCTATCGTCTCGTCCTAGTTGGGTTCGCTCCTGGCACATGCAACATTCAATGCATACAAATGGCATTTAAGCTGGTTTTGGCACAGCACAAGCGAGCTAAGCGCAGTCACACACACACACACACATACGTGGCAACGCAATTTATATGCGTGGCAAACGCACACACACTCACACACACACACTGGCGAAAACAACCTTACACGGATGAGTCCGGGAACAAAGCAAACTTCAACCGAGTCAAACAGGCGGCAAAAGCTACTAAACTTGCACACACACACACACACAGACATGGCACACATACAGGCAGACATACAGTAACTCACTCACACACACATGTACAGTGCCTGCAGCAGCAGCTCGGTTGCCCTCCTGCTTGCATATCCTACTGTGGTACTAGGCACAACTGTGTATTATAGTTTGGGGCTCGGCGACTGCTTTGGTCGCACGTTAGGCCGCTTGTTTTGCTGAGAGGGTGAGTGGCAGGCTGTGAGGAGGGGGGAGATGGGGGTGATTGCTGGGTGGGTGGCTCGGTTATGGTCATAAAATAAACCAAACAAACAAGCCGGAACCATGTCAAAAGGCACCAAATACCAGCACAGGCGTATTGCTCGGCGTGTGAGTGAGTGATTGTGTGTGCGAGTGTGTCTATATATGTGTTAGTGTCTGTATATGTGTGTGTTTGTATATGTGTGTGTCTGTGAGTGTCTAGTGTTTGGTTGGGACACTGCAAGGACGAATACGCTGGGGCACAGTGGGGCAAGTTTACTTAAAAAGAAAATTAAACGAATGAGAAACTTGAGCTGAGCTTGGCAAGTAAGTACAGTCATATCTAAGGATTATAATGCAGCAATATATGTTATATATATACTTTTGTTCATCAAGTAAATACAGTTAACTTAGGATTATAATACAACTGTACTTATATATTCTTGTTCAGTATCATAATCCTTAAGTATAATGTCTGCAAGAATTAGTTTTATACTTTATTTGAGTCGAGGGAATGTTACATATAGTTAAGATATAGACAGTGTAAGTCTTACTTCACTTAAGTGCATAACAAAATATATATATATATATATTCTTGTTCAGTATCATAATTCTTAAGTTAAATATTTATAATGTCTGCAGGAATTCTTTTTATACTTTATATAAGTCGTTTCATATAGATAACATATAGACAGTTTAAGTCTCACTCCACTTAAACATACAGTGCGCAACAATATATATATAAATATATATATTCTTGTTCAGTATCATAATCCTTAAGTATAATGTCAGCAAGAATTAGTTTTATATTTTATTTGAGTTGAGGGAACGTTTCATATAGTTAATATATAGATAGTCTAAGTCTCACTTCACTTAAGGGCATAACAAAATATATATATATATATTCTTGTTCAGTATCATAATCCCCAAGTAAAATATTGATAATGTCTGCAAGAAATCGTTTAATATTTCATATAAGTCGAGGCAACCGTTTGTCTAGTTTAAATATAGACAGTCTAACTCCCACCCCACTTTAATCTTCAGTCCGATCTCACCACTGTACCACTATATCTTCAGTTAGACCCAGCCACAGTTATGTGTGCACTGTGTGGAACTCGCTGGGGCTCGGCTGAGCTGGTCTGGGCTGGGGGACTCGCCACACGCGAACGGTGCGAGCTGTTTCATAATTTTATACACTTGCGCTGAGCTGCGTTGCGGTTCGGCATGGACACGACCGACAAACATAAGCGCACACACACATGACACACACGCACAGTACAACTGCCACGCCTCCTAGCCCCAGCTTGTCCGCCCCAGTGGAGGCGCGTGTGCATGTTTGTATGTTTGCGCATTTATCAATAAAAACGTTGTGCGACGTTGTTGCTGTTGTTGTTGTTGTTCTTGTTGTAGTTGTTGTTGCTGTTGCTGTTGTTCTTGTTGTTGCTGCTGTTGTTGTTGGCTTTGTGGTTTTTGTTTTTAATATTTTCACCGCTTTAAGTGTTAAAAGGATATCTGCCATTTACTGTGTGTGTGCGTGCGTGTGTGTGTGTGTGAGTGAGGTGAGTGTGAGGTGTGCGTGTATGCGAGAGGAGTGTATGTGTGTACATGTGACTGTATGTCTGCTGTATATACAGTCTCATAAACACACACACACACACACTCCTTCTGCCTTTGCCCTCTCGCACTCGCATTAAGTTTACGCAGCGTTACACGCCTCAACTAAAGGGGTTGACTTACTGCAAACACACACACACACACACACAGACTGCACATGGCTGCCCCAGCAATAGTTTGTTCCTGATCCCTATTGCATTCGACGTCGCAGAGCTCTCCTTCCCCCTTCCCATTCCCCTCTCCATCCCCTCCCCACTCCCCTTCTCCTCACCATTCCCCTTGCCCCTCCTTATTCCCCTTCCCCTCTCTATTCCCCTTTCAAATCCAACACAAATTCTGCTTCATAATCCGTTGCTTAAAGTCCTCTTCAGTTGCCTCTGCTCTCTTCTCCCTGCTCCCGTCCTCCTTCTCTCTTCTGCTTCTCCCCTTCCCCCTCTTCGCACAGAGAAATGTGGGTCGCTACTTTTTATTGCTGATTACTTTTGTGCGGCAACTTGCAACGCTCTGTAAATTATCATAAATTATTAAGCGAAGCATGCAACAATTTCAACTCGATTCATCTTCCGCTCAAAATCAACGCCTAAAACATTTCCTGAGGTGTCATCACCTTCTGACCAACCCCGTGTAGCGAGTCAGTTGCAGTGCGTCCATTAACATTCCTTTTCTATTGCGATTCTTTCCAGTCCCCCTCTTTCTCTCCCCCTTCTCCGTTTCCCCCATCTTCTGCCTGAGCTTAGGGCAGCATCTTGAGGTCTTGACGTCAGCAGCAGCAGTTGGTAAGGTAGCAAAGTTAATTTTCGTACAATCTCACAACAAAGCAAACGTTAAAAAAGGCGCACGTGCCCCGCCCCATAGCCAAACCCCCCGCCTTCTGGTGTCCAGTGAAGCGCGGCAAGCGCAGAAGGAGAAGAACAATCGCTGCGTTGCCAACATGTACTAATTTTCCACTCCACACCAAGCACAATCGCACTGGCACGCACACACACACACACACACACACACACGCACGCAGACACTCATAGAGCGGACGTGCAGACAAAGCTACGGCAAGGACTTGGACTTGACGCGGACTTGGTCCCTGGCACTACAAGGGATTAACCTCAAAAAATCTCATCAAAGTCAAAACCAAAGAAGCAACAAAAAAATGCCATGGGTCCAAAAAGCACATAACACAAGATGTAGGGTGGTTGCCAGAGGGGGAGAGGGGATGCAAGGGAAGAAGGTGGCGCAGGGGGGGGTGGTGGAAGGGAAAACGATTCCTTTGTGGTGGGTGTGAGCCTGCAAATAGCAGAGAAATTCAACGACTTGTGAGAGACACCAAACGGTGGCAGAGCATGGGGCAGGGGGACTGTTAGGAGGTAGAGGAGGGGCAAGGGGAGAGGAGGTAGTCAGTGAGTCTGTGTGCTATATATGTAGCCATAAAAATAAACCACCCAAAAGTGGGCTAAAATGAAGTTGTGTGTGCGAAGAACAATAAAAATGGCAGAGGACGCGCTCTCGGATTGCAGCCACAGCAGCCAAAGATGATGATGATGAGCAGGGGCTGGGTGGAAGATGATAATGATGATGGCCGAAAGTTACAGCCGCGCAGCATACAAAGAAAGGAAAAATCGAAGGAAAACAACAAAAAAAAAAGAAACGCAAAAGACGTGCCGAGCTTGAAGCAAAGTGAACAGAAATTGAAACCGAACAGAAGTGAATAAAACAAAGAGGGGGAGAGGAAAGGGCAGACAGCAAAAGAGAGGGAGAGGTAGAGAGAGAGGGCGCACAATGGCAGTTGCCGGCAGGGAGGTGGGGTTGGGTACTGCTCTGCATAAGCGGGGGATGGAAGGCGACAGAAAAAATTAAACAAATACAAAAGAAAAGGAAAATCATATGAAAAAAGCACAATGACAAAAGAAAAATAATACAAGCGACGATTGGGCTGACTGAGGGATGTGAAGACTAAGCAGTGGCAGCTGGCTGTGGGCAGGGGGGTGAGCGGGTAGACGGCGTAGCCCATCATCTGCAACTAGGGGTTGCAATGACGCGCGACTAGCGTGATGACAATGACATCGTTGGGTCTGGCGTGGCTCTGTTCTGCACATATGCAGTACACACAGGCACACACACACACACAGGCAAACACACACACACACACACACTCACACTCCCTCACACACTCGCAGGCATTCAAACAACCCGTCAAAATCGCAGCAGCTTGTCGAGAGCTTGTCCTTTGGCAGCATTACAGCCACCCACAAGCCACAGCCCAAGCTGCCCCGCTACCCCCTCGCCCCCGCTGCCTTCTCGCCCACAGCAACTGTAAAATAATATGCCAAATATGCGCAAATTCATTTTGTGCCCTCTCCACCCCACCTCCTCCCCCTGTAATGCAAATGAGGCGCGGATGGCACAAGAAGGGAAAAAATTGACGCTTTATTGGGAGGAAAAAGGAAACCACAGGAACTCACAAGTTCCAGCCACTTAGCAGCAGCTTCGTCATCCTTGCTCGCTTGTAACTCGAGCTCTTCCCAGAGTTGTGGGGGCAGAGGAGAGCTGGGGCATGTGGCAGGCGGTTTGGCCACCTCGACTGTGTGGCATGTAAGTTGACTATTATTTTGACATGACTACACAATCAAAACCTGAAAATTTTCAACGCCATTCGCGCTCACAGACTCCAAGTCCTGCTCAAGCCCTGGGGGTATAATCTCCTTACCATGACACACCCTGTTACCCCTGTTCGTGCCTCTTCCTCTACCTTGTGCGCGGCAACAATCACTCGCTCCTCGCCACTGTCAGATGCCGTCAAGTCATCAACGCTAAACGACCTTCGCTGTCAGTGCACAGTGGGGTAGATAGGTATGTATATTACAGGGTATATCGTTGGCTGAAATATATATATGTTGCAGAGTATATAAGTGTTGGATTGAGTGTAAGTTGTAGCTTAGTCTTGGCTGGTTTGATGGGGATTTGTGGCATTGAATGTAGTTAATATTGTATCTCAGTTCTAGCTGTTTTTATACCCTATCAAATTGTAAAAAAGGGTATACTTTGTTTGTGCGAATATATGTAACAGGCAGAAGAAGACGTGGCAGATTCTATAAAGTGTATATATGCTTGTTCATAATGAACAGCCAAGGCAATTGAGCCATGATCGTCTATGCTCCATTGAACAACGAGATCTCAGTTGTTATACAAGTTAGAGTCACCAAATTGGACAAGAAGGTTCCTGTATACCTGCATATAAAGTATATTTCAGTTAAGTAAGACTATATATAATTTAGTATGTTCATCTTTCTATTCATAACCACCCACTTTGTTCCACTATGCCCCTTGGCAAGCAAACGCTTCTCAGCTACAAGCAAAACATTCTGTTGACGGCTTTTAGGCGTGTGCGTGGGCAGAAGGGGGCGTGTGTGTGTATGCATATGTGTGGCTATGTTAGGTGTATGCATGGGGGTGTGTGTGAGGCTGTGGGTGTGCCATAGGGCTGTAATAACAATGACGACGACGTTGATGCGTTGTCGTTTTCGTTCTGCCGCACGGTTGACAATATGCGCAGGCAGACGAGCGTCCCTTAAAGCTGTCTTCCTCCCTCCCCCCTCCCCTGCTCTGCCTACACCCACTCCAGCGCAACCCTAGTCGCAGCCCGCCCTCGCTCCTCACACTTTGTGCTCATATTGCTGGCAATTTTCTATAATCCTTTTTGCTGGCTGCCTTTTTGCAAACATTTCTACAAGTTGTTGCTGTTGTTTGAGTTTTCATTGTCGTTGTTGTTGCTGCTGTTGTTGCTGTTGTTGCTCCTGTTGTTGCTTGTGAAAGTTTATGAAAAGTGACTGCGTTAGCAGAAAATATTATGCTGCCAGAGGCAATGGCTGCCGAGTAAGCCACCCCGCCCCTCCCTACCCTTGCACACAGTGCTCCCTCGTCGTGTTTTGGGTCCGACAGCAATAAACTCTTTTTATTTTTGGGGCCAAGTTTTGCTGCTGCTGGGAAACTTTTGGCTTTTGCCAGCATCAGCCCAAAGTTGGGAAAATGTTTAAATTCAACAAATACGCAACAGCACAAACACAGAGATACGCACTCACAGGCAGCTCGGCCACAGTGCGTATGCGTGATATACTCGTGCAGCGCACCCAAAAAGTTCCACAGCTTAAATCAAACTTTTGGGATTTTCTACCAGAGGGGTGCGGAGAGGCAGAGATACGAAGTCGATTGTGGGTTGACGGTGGTCCAGTTAAGGGGCGGGGGAACGGGGTTGCCTTGCCTGTCTGTCTGTCTGTCTGTCCGTCTGTCTGTCTGTCTGTCGCTGCTTTTAGATCTGCACTTCAACTTTTGGGTCAACGTCTGTTTGTCTATTTGTTTGTTTGTTGCTCTCGATGTCTGTCGTCGTCTATATTCTTTTGGGCTGCCCCTCTCTCCCCTCCTCCTGCCATGGCCCCCCCCCACGCCTAGCTCAGCTCGATGTCTGCTCGATTTGTTTGTACATTTTCAACTTTGGGGCTGACCGTCGTCCAACACATTTCCCACGTCCTTTGTCCGTTGTCCTTCGCTCTGTATCTCTGTATTACTCTCTGCACCAATACACACACATACATACAACTGTAATCTCGTGTGTGTGTGTGTGTATGTGTGTGAGTGTGCGTGTGTTCGACCTTTTTGTGAATTTTCGCCTTGACTGTCTGTCCCTCCCATCTCTGTGTCTCCCCATTGCTTCGTTCCTCAGTCTGTCTGTCTGTCTGTCCGTCCATGTGGCTGATGCCAAAAATCCCATTCCTCTTCCCCTCTTGCTCTTCACCCTCCTTTCTACCCTCTTGGCATTGCCTTGGCCCCACATTCTGTTGCTGTCGCTTCTGCTTTCTCTATTAACTTTTCGTTTTAGCTACTTTTTCTTTGTCCTTCTCTCTGTCCCTTGCCCGTCTGTCGCACAGTCCGTCTGTCTGCCTGTCTGTCTCCCCGTCTATCTGTCTGTCTGTCTGACAGTCTGACTGTGACCTGGTCGCCAGAATGATGACCACCCAGCTGGGCTCTGGACTGTTGCACAGTGTGAGTAAAATGCCTGGAAAATTATTCAAATGGTCGTAGAGCGTGGTAAGCAGAGAAGTGGGAGTGGACACGGGGGTGGGGGGAGCAGAAGGAGGAGCAGAGAAGAAGGTACTGCAGCTTAGACTGGTTCTGGTGGCACATTTGTTGATGATAGTCAAGGGCTGCTCATCGGTGTTGCTTGTAAACTTCTGTTTGGGCTGCGATTACAATGGACTTTAAGAGGTTTCTGCAAGTGGTATACATAATTTTGTACAGTGTACTTACTTGGCTTGGCAATCGTAATATGATTTAGCTATTTTCTTAACTAGAATATAGAAAATTGTTATGATAAAGATCATAAACTATAAAAAATAATATGATAAACTCTGCATAATAGTTCAGCTTTCTTTACTTATGCAATCTCTTAGTCTAGTCTTAGTTCAAGTATTAACATTATACCAATTACTTTACACACTTACTCCATCCGTATCACAGTTCTCCCAACTCTCTTCCATCTGCTCGTAACCCATTTAGGTTCTTTGAGAAAACAAAGCTTTGCGCGGCAGCATATTCCATCAAATCATCTTATATATTTATCATATCATCCACACTCATCTCATCTCATCTTATCCCATCAGAGCTCAGCTCAGCTTCATCTGCTCGCATAGCATCGCAACGCATCGCATCGCATGGCATGGCATCTCATCTGGCAACTGGCATCAACATTTTCCCCATTTTCGTGGTTTCCACAGTCATTTCATTTTCAATGTCTCTTCCCCTTGTTCTCTCTGCTACTAAATTTGCGCAAATTGTACGCTTTTTGGCTGCTCTACTCGATTATATTTCAGCAGATGACAAACAGAGTGCCACAGTCCGCAGAGTGCCCATAAGTGAGGGAGGTAGAGTGGGGGAGGGTGATAAGGGAGTGAGTGGGAGGGGGAGGGGGAGGGGAAGAGCCACAAGGAGAATCATTGCTGGCCATACATTTTAGCCATGGTCCAAGTCAAAGCACAAGCGAGCCGACAATCCTCTGCTTGCTCTCTCTCCTCTCCCGTCTATTACTCCATCTATCTCTATCCGTCTCTTTTTTGGTTCGTTCTATCTCTGTCGCACGCCTGTGGCTACCTGTACCCAGTCCTGTGGCCAAAAGCCATAGCAATGCCAGTGCAAAGGACATGCTATAATTTCCAGCTACAACAACAGCAAATAGACCAACAAAAGTAACCGAAAAAAGCAACAATCCCAACAACAGCAACAACAACTACAATCCCAGCAACAACAACAACAACAACATGCACAGCAGGCAAAGCAACTACAAACAACTTAGCCATGTCTGTGCGTCCCAAGCGGCAGCACGGCAGCCTCGTTCATAGTTGTCCTTTGCAGCGGGGTTCCAGCGCCAGCTTCCCCTTGGCCCTTGCCCCTCTCCCCCTCCCTGCTGTTGCTCTGTGTGTGTGTGTTGGTATGCCATCACGCAAAATGTGCGCCCGGGCTCTTAATGGGTGGCTTGACAGGGTTTAAGCTCTTTTACGGGGCAGATTGTGTTTCAACAAGAGGAAAAAATCCAAAAAAAATCAAGCAGAGAACAGAGAGAGAGAGACAGAGAGAGAGAGACAGAGAGAGAGAGAGAGAGAGGGAAAGAGAAATAGTCAAGCTAGTGGTCGGGCGGGGGGCGTGGCAGAAGAAAAGTCTCGACGCAAAATGAAAATAGGCAAAAGAACAAAAAGGCAAAAGGCGCAGCAGAAAATAAGCTTCAACTTGGCTTTGGCTAAAAACTTTGCTGCCAGCTTTCTTTGCCGTCATTTATGCTCCTTGGCTGGGCACACACCCGCCCCTGCTAGCCTTCCTCCCCTGCCCACTCACACACACACACACACAGGCAGGCAGCCTGACTGGCTTTCTTTGCTTTTGCCTGCTGTTGCTTTTGTAAATTGGTAAAAGTTTGAGTTTAATTCAATTCGGAACGGTAGCTGTGAGTGCCGGCTTCCTACGGATAAGTAAAACAGTGCAGGAGTAGGGGAAGCAGCAGGAGCAGGAGCAGGAAAAGGGGAGGGGTAGGGACAAACTGTGTCTGTGTCTGTGTAAAGGATATCACGCGTCGCCCAACAGTTGCTGTTTGCCGTAGGAGTTGCTGCTGCTGCTGCGCGCAAATTGCGGTGCATGGACAGTCGGCGACATGCATCGGCGACAGGGCCTGGGGAGTGGGAGGTGGGGTGAGTTAGGGTGAGGTGGCAACTGTGGGTGGCACAAACTGGCAACAAATTCATGCGCTTTGTTGTCGCTGCATATGTAGTAGATTGTTGGATTGAACTGCTGGATTGCTGCTGCCTGAGTGGCCTGAGAGCCCGTTGGCGGAGGGGAGGCTGCGGTGGGTGTGACGGTGGGTGGCACGTAGGGCTGCTTGTGTGGTTGACTGCTTGGTGGGCACTGTAGTGTGTGAGTTGCTCCGTTGTTTAGGGCACGAAGTTGCACATGAAACTTGGCACGTCGCCTAACGTGGCATGTTTATACGAACGCCAGAGGCGAGCGACAAAAACAAATGGCTAACAAACGCACACACACACATATAGGCAGGCACACACACAGACAGGCACACCTACTCAGTGGCACACCCACTCACGAGGTAATATACCCTCTTGCATGCACAAGTGCTCAGTTTATACGATACTCCTTGTTGTACTCTATTTAAGTCAATGAGGGAATTGCCAAAGATTATTACTATGCATATACTACATTTCTCTGAGTGTATTTCTTTAGATAAGTGGCAACTCTGTTTGAAAACAATAAGCTGATATATTAGTGAATAATCTAGTGCTCTCAAGTTAAGCCAAATAAGCTTTTTATTAGTAAATAGACTTCAACTGCCAAGTTGCTCTTGAATTTACAATCAAGCAGAGTTCCCACCCTACTGCAATACTTGTATAGAGTAATGACAAAATTTTTTATATATTTTTAAGCTGCTTAGATTTATTGGAAACTATGGAAACTGAGTAATTAGATGAAAGATAAGAGAGATAAGCACACCAGGGTTGCCATGCTGCTCTCAGAATTATGTACAGTAGCGCAAATAGTGTTATTTATATAAGTCCACTAGGTATTGAAACTGAGTAATTTTGATAAGAGATTAGACAGATTTGCACACCAGGGTTGCCAAGTACTCTAAGCATTATATGCAGTAAATACTATTATTTATATAATTCCACCTTATTCCTGTGATATCAGACTATCTACTCAATAGAATTTTTTACTTAAGCCACCAGAGTTGCCATACATCCTGTAAAAATCGTCTGCACAGCCCAGTTCCGTTATCCAAACCTCGTTTTCTGCTCCGTGTAAACTTTGTTGCACTTGCAACACATTTTTCTCTATATTTACCTCGCTGTAGTTGTTGGTTGGGGTAAATATTTTATAAGTTTCGTTAGAGTTGCCCCTCACGGTAGAGTTGCAACTCCTGCTCGTGTGGCTGTCTTTCCGCTTAATATTAGCAACAAATCGGTAAACGCTTTAGACGCTCCCGACGAACACCCGAAGCAACAACCCTTTCGCATGCAACCTGCAACATACACACACACACACGCAAACAGAGTTGCCACCCCCTCTTTCAGCTGCCCCTTTTGTGGCCCAGTGCTGTGGCAGTTGTTGGTTTTGTTGTCGCTGTGCATTAAGTGTTGCCAACTTTATTTAATGGCATAACAGTTGACTGCCAGTTGGCTGGCTGGCATTGCCCCACACTGCCACACAGTGTTGCTAAACGGCCTGAGAGTGTGTGTGTGTGTGTGTGTGTGTGCGTGTTTGCTTGTGTTTGGATTTGTGTAGCTGTTTGCGAAATTGTATTTCGTGCTCTCTCCTCATCTCGGGCCAATGGGTTAGGGTTCGGGTTAGGGTCCAGCCCCGACATTTGTGGGGAGTGTCGCCCTACCTCTTTCCCCTCCCCCCCCTTGTCCCCTGGCACAGTTCATTCAACGTTCTCGTGTCGTGTCTTGACTTCTAGTTTAGCCGTAGGTGTGAGTGCTCAAGAGTGTCTGTGTGGCGGTTACTGAGCGTGTGTGTGTGTGTGTGTGGGAGGGTACTCCTTGTTGTTGCTCTTGTTGTCGCTGTGTGGGCGTAAATTGTCTATTAGTCAGTCGAGCAACGTGAAATTGCTGTACATTTTTACGTTTTGGCTAAGGGATGAAATTTAATTAAGATACTTTGACGTTTCGCAGAGACAACAAGATACACACACCCACACACACGCACACTCGCACACTCGCAGCTGAAGACAATCCAAGACAACACAATGCACAAACATGCCAGCATACAGACACCCAATTGACACCAACAACAAGAGCAACAGCAACACACACACTAATACACACACAGTCGTATCTGTGCCCAGTCCCTGGCAGATCTATTTGTTGGGGATAATTCAATTTGCGCTCCATGTGGGTGTAGAAATTTCTCGATATTGACAATGAGGATAACGACGGCGACAACGACCACGTCGACACTCGTCGTCGTCGACGATGACCCAGCATCTTTGCCCTGTGCATGTATGTGTGTGTGTGTGTGAGGGTGTGGGTGACTATTCGACTTGGAGTTAGAGTCCTGACTCCTCGTTTGTCATTTCGATAATTATCGTTTCGCCCTGTTGGCTGTTGATGCTCTTCATTGCGAGATTTTCTTGTCAGCAGCTGTCGGAGTTGATCTTTCAGTGAGGACAAGGGGAAATTATATTATATATAACTTGGTATAGTTTGAGTACAAACAAACTATATACCATGTTTTGTTAAAGCTATAGATGGATAAATATAAAGATGGATGGAAAAATATATGAATAGACAAATAGATAGGTAGATAGAAAGAGAAGTAAATATATAATTAGAAAGATAAGAGATAAATAAAAAAACAGATTGATTGATAGATCGAAAGATGGTAAAGTGATAGATTAATGCACTGATACATTGATAGTTTTATAGTTTCATAGTTTGATAGACTGATAGATTGATAGATTGATAGATTGATAGATTGATAGATTGATAGATTGATAGATTGATAGATTGATAGATTGATAGATTGATAGATTGATAGATTGATAGATTGATAGATTGATAGATTGATAAATTGATAGATTGCTAGATTGATAGATTGATAGATTGACATATTCATAGATTAATAGATGAATAGAATTATAGATAAACAGATTGACAGATTGATAGATTGTAAAATTAATATATAAATAGAATGACACCATAGATTGATAATTAAATAGATTTATAGATTAATAGTGTATGTTGAGATTGAATATTGTGCTTTCACAATTTTTCACTGGCCTACAAAAAAAAGTTCATTAATAAATTATGAAAATCTGAAATTTGAATACGACTAAATAATCAACTTCACTCGAGTGAATAGCAAACATTCATGAATACCCAAATGCAAATAATGAATTTATGAGTATAATAAATTAATAATAATTGAAAAATACAAATTATACATTTATTATTACGTTACACTACTGCACAGCCACCTTCTGTTTTTGTGTATACTCGAAATATATTCAGAATATAGACGAGAGAAAGGGACCGACACATCCCTCCCTTTCTTTTGGATGAACGAAAAAGTTTTGGAGTAAGTGGCGGAGTAAAAGTCGCCTGCATGACGCAATCTAGCAATTATCTGCCTCGGTCCTCAAAGTTTTCCGCCGCTAATCTTGGGGGCGAGCAAGCAAGCGAGTCGTTTGCTATTGGAAATTTAATTAGGTTTACATCATTTTCGTGAAGTTAACGCCAGATGGGCAAAGGAGAACGTGCAGGAGAGGGGAGGGAGAAGGGAAGTTGAATAAGGCCTTGTCGATGGAGAAGGAAGCGCGTGAACAGGAACAACAACAGTTGGCAGCGTCGCAAACTTTTACTCTCATTCAGGGAGGCTGCTTGGGAGTTGGAGAAGGGGAAGAGAAAGGAAAGGGGGGCGGTGGCATGGCCAACAAGAAGAGAGGGCACTCAATTAGAGGCACATCTACAAGTCAAATATTTTGACTAGCAAGCAAAAACAATAAGAACATTTGGCGTTCACAGCCGGCAAGTCGATTAATTAAACACGCACACTCCCACACACACACACACACACTCACACACAGCAAGTTTGGGCAGGCGAAACAGTCCATAAATGTCCCGAAGCAACCACCCAATGAAATATTAATAGTAACAATTATGTGCTACGTGCCACAGCAGCAGCAGCAGAGGCAGCAACAAGGATAACACAATTACAACACAATCAAAGAATTTCTGGTCAGAAATTCGATAAACAGCCCTCGCAATGAAACAAGTGGCAGACGCTGGCAGAGGGAGATGAAGAGCGGCAGCAGAGGGAGGGGGCAGGGAAGGGAGTTCGCCTTCGTTGAATAATTCGTAATGTATCTAACCTCGAAAACCTAATCAAGTCCAGTTAAGCAAACAGAGCAGGACTAGAACAACTACAATTACTGCGCTCCCACTCTGCCAGGCATGCTCTCACTCTCCTACTCTCTCTCACTCTCACTTTATGCAGTGGCGTCGATGTTGGCAACAGCATCGGCATCGGCATCGCAGTCAACGTCAATCAGTTGGTCGCACAGAACGTCACACACGAACGCAACACGCTGCCTGGAGAATAGGCGCTCAGCATTGCCAAAGCAGACACTGCCTAGGCACAGACACACGCACACACATACAAGTGTGTGTGTTTGTGTGTGCGCACATGCAATGGCACGTGAAAAACATTGTCTGCCTGACCGAACGTCGCATTGAACGAGCAAATGAGCGAGCCGAGCCCAGCCGAGCAAAAACGCACGACGCAGCCACCCAATGCAGCCCACAACAACGTGGCCTCTCTCTCTTCCTATCTCCCTCTTTCTGTCGCGCTTTAAGCTGACTTTGCATTGCCCACTCTCGCCCGCTCTCTCTCTCACACTCTCTGCAGCTTGATAGCTTTGGCGTCGCAGTCACTGTTGGCGTTCAAATTATTCAGCCAGCAATTTCTTACTTGTTTGCCTCTTCGCTCTGCTGCTCTCCCTCTCTCTCTCTCGCTGTCTCTCTATCTTTGTCCCTCTCTCTCTCCTCGCCGCTCTCTCGGCTCTAGCAACTCGTGTCATTTTCGCTGCGTGCCTGACAACCGCACGGCGGAAAATTCACTTTTCGCCATCGCTGCGCACTTGTGCCCAAAGTCAGTCGGGCACGTCCGCCGCCGCATACGGGGTAGGGTAGACAACGACGACGCCGGGGAGGAAGAGGATGGGAGGGTGTTAGGGGTAGTCAATGTGAGTATGAATGAAGGGCAATTCGAGACGACGGCACTCGCACTCACTTACTCATTTGCTCGCTCATTCGATTTAATCGTTTAGTGCGCCCTTTTGCGCCTTATCAACGGTTTCATTTAATTTAACCAAAGAGAGAGAGAGAGAGGGAGAGTGAGAGAGAGAGAGTTAACCTCGGGGTCTCGATTTTGTGGGCGGTTCCTGTTTGGATATGCTGCTCATGATGAGGCTCGGCTCAACCGCTGAGTTGCGGTTGATTAGGTGTTATCCTTATGATTAGTGGTGGTCATTGCAAATGAGCATAGGAACCATTGCACACAGTCCGACTCGACTCCCTTCTGATTCGACTTCAATTAGGTTCGAATTTTGTTCAATTATTTATGACACTTCAAAGTGTGGTGAGTAGTGGGTGTGTAGTAGTAGTGGGGTGTGGGCAGGGGGGCGTATTAAGTAGTAAGTTGTCACAGATGGACGGGAAATTTGTGTAGAATTTGATTAGTTTTTCCAATTTCATGCGGATGCTTTGAAGCGTGAAAATTGGCCAGGAAATCGGAGATCTAAGTGGATTAGGTATCGAAATAAAAGATTCGACACTATTTAGGGAGTTCTTTGACTGAATAAATGTTTGTTTAAATTATATTATGGATTTAGATTGGGATAGTTTTATGAGGTTAGGTTAGATGAGGTTAGGTTAGATAAGGCCTAACACTCTTAAGTGCTGCTTTCTTATACTTTTAAAGGAAACTTAGGCAAGGAAAAGTGCTGTTGATTGAGCTCAATATTAGATAAAATAAACACTGTTTATTCAAGGCTTAGTATATATGTTATTAGTATGATATGATAGATCTATTATTAATGATAGATTATACAAGACAAGAACTTCAGCTGCTTCTAGTAATAATAACTCAAACAAGAATAGCACATCAGGTTCTTTAGCTTTATTCCCTTAGATGACTTCCCTGCATAGTTTCCCTTTTGCAAAAGTAATTATTTGATAGAAATCTGAAACTATGAGCTGTTGCTTTATTTTGCATATTACGCATACGCAGCGTGTTTCGTCTAGTGCCTTGCGGCACACACTAGTAGTAGCTCGTATTTATTAATATTTTCTTCTGTAGGAACCCACTTCTCCTCCCCTGAGTCCGTCCTCATACATTGTGTAATTTCTTTGTCGGCACTGCCTCACACTCGTGTACCTCCTCCACTTGGTTCGCTCTCTCTCTCCCTGCCTCCCTCTCTATCTCTCTCTCTCTCTCTCTGTGGTGCGCTTTTATTCATTCATTTATTTGCGCATTTTCCATGTTTTTTCTTCGTTTTGTTGCTGTCTTTTCTTTCCCATCTTTGGCAACTTTTATAAGCCGGCCCCCAGCTCCCTCTCTGTTGCCCCTTGCCCCTTCGCTTCCCCTTGGTCCGTTCGTCCTTTTGCATTTTTGCCCGAACAAAGTTGCCGCTTTATTGTTTCGATTTAAGTTACTTTGTATGCTGTCAACGTTGGGTGGCATGGATGCCCTGCCTGGGACGGAGGGGATGGGGGTGAGTAGAGTCCCCGTTTGGGTGTTTTTCTTAGCCCGTAACACCAAACCCGACATTAAAATCGCCTGGGAGCCGCTTTGGGTTTCATTGTAGCCCCGTTCTCGTCGGGTTCTTGTTTGGTTTTATTTCACATCTTTGCGGCCTTAGGGAGTGTCACGGAAGGGGGCACGTGGGACAGGGGGGTTGTTGGTGTTATTGGTTGTGGGGCTGTTTTGCTTGTACTTTGATTTGTCGTTGTTGTTGTTGCTGTTGCTGGCCCGGGCCGGCATTGAGTTTTATGCTCGTTTAATGGCTGCGAATTTACTCGCTTTATGCGTCTTCGATAAGCATTTATTAGCGCCATGGACGTGGAGAGGTAAAGAGGGGGGCAAGAAGGCGCACAACTGATGGATGTGGGTGGCCTGAGCCCAGTCGTGGTCCTGTGGCTGGATAATGGTTACGGTATTGGCTCGTTTCTGGGGCTGATGAGGCGTATGATTTATTTTTATGTCGTATTCTATTTCCATTCTTTTTTCCCCGAACTGTGAAGATACACTTATTGTACAGTGAAAGCGGCAATGGGGGAGGCAAACATATGTTGCCAGCACTGTCCCTGGAGATCTGGCAACGCTGTGTGTGCGGCATGACAGCTTCTTACTTAAGCCTTAATTTGTAAGTTGTTTGGGCTGACGCTTCGCTCTGCGGCGACTTGTCGGAGAGTTTAGCCAACTCGTGCCAAGAAATTCAAGCAGAGAGGGGAGGGGAGAGGCAGGAGAGTAAAGAGGGGGAGTGCTGCCGTTTGCCCACAATTAATTCCTGAGCTTATGCGTTGCTGTTGTCGGTTGTGCACTGAGCTGCGTCAGGGACGTCGACTAATCCTGCAGGGCACAAAGGAGGGTCTTAAATAAAAGTTTAAAGAGATGGTTTATTTTGGGAGGTATATTTTAAGCGTCTTTTGCAAACTCATGCTAATGCAATAAACACAATGATTCATAAATGAAAGGGTTGCTTGTCGTTCCAAATGATTCCCTTATTGTTTATGTTGCTCAACCCTTTGCTTACTTTGTGTTTTTTTAAAGTATGATAATTGATTTAATTACTTTCGAAATCATTCTCCCTTTTGCGTATTCTCGCATCCTTTTGTGATCTGCAGCTACGCCCCTGCTGGGGAAATAACCAAGCTGCTATCACTGTTGCCTCCGTTGCTGTTGCTGCTGCTGGCGTTGGGTTGTCGACGCCATCAACATCAGCAACCTCATCACCTTCGCCGCGCCCTGCCTCGCCTCGCCTTGCCTTGCCTGGCAGAAGGCCGAGCCTCGCCCACTTGCCTGCGCCCGTGCAATATCCCCCATGGCCAATTCACGTCGGGAGGGTGCTCCTTCTCCTCCCCCTCGTCCTGCTGCTGCTCGCCACGGTATATTGCAATTTTTGCTGCTGTTGCCCATAAAACTTTCCACTTTTTGTCGCTTTTTCTCTTGCTGTTGCT
Organism: Zaprionus ornatus; assembly: GCA_018904035.1. Lineage (NCBI taxonomy): Eukaryota > Metazoa > Arthropoda > Insecta > Diptera > Drosophilidae > Zaprionus > Zaprionus ornatus. Next base: position 4,882,271 of record JAEIFZ010000023.1, on the reverse strand, counting down.
GCTGCTGTGCAATGCTGCCCCCTCTGCTGCCCCCTCTGCTGCCCCCTCTGCTACTGCCACTGCCTCGCCCACTGCCACCCACCGCCCACTTTCACAGTTTTTGCTGTCGTCTTTGGCATAAAATAGCAGCCACGACAGCCTCGTCAGGAGCAGCGGCGGCAGCAGCAGCAACAGCAGCAATGGAGGCGGCAGCAACAACAATAAGGACAACATTTACTCGTCTGCTTAACTGCAAAGACAAACCTTCGCGCCGCACCCTGCTCCCTCTACCTCCCCCCCTCTTCGCCTCTGCCTCCCCTCTTGCCTATCTCTGCACTTTGACTGTCATCTAAAATTCATTTTTATACGTTGTATTTCGTTCTTCGTCGCTTCTCCTCACTTTTATTTTACTGAGCTTTATATTTTGCGCTGTTTTTCGTTTTGCTTTTCAGCTGCTGCTTCGCTTCTTGAGCCATTTTTATTATTTTTGTCATAAGCTGTGTGTGTGTGAGTGGGTGTGCGAGTGTGTGTATGTTTGCATGTGTGTGTGTGCGGCTTCTTTATATATTTTTCATTGTGCCACACTGGCGCACATCCTGCTCATGTCCTCAGCCTGCCTTTGCCTGCCTCTCTGCCTCCCTCTCTGTCTCCCTCTTCTGCCTCTGTTTGTACCTCTCCTTCCTCCTCTTCTCGTCAGCCTCATCCGCAAACTCGCAGAAGTCAAATACGTTTTAATATCTTTTCTCTCTCTTGACATTTTCACTACAGTTATGTTGCCATTTTGTCCTGGCATCTCTGCCCCCACCCCTTCCCTCTCTGCATGCGTGTGTGTGTGTGTGAGTGCGACTGGCTTTTTCTTCTATCGCTTTGGCATGGATATGCGAAGCGATTCCCCCCCTTCTCCCCTCCAGGCGGTCCCTGCTGCCTTCTTCACGTTGACAAAAGCCGCGCAAGTTTCTTGCCAAGTTCTTTTTGTGGATGTGCATGTGTGTGTGTGTGTGTGTGGGAAAGTGTGTCGCCACTGTGTGCGTGCGTGTGTGTGTATGTCTGTCTGCCTTTATGTGCCTTGGTATCTGTGTCTGCGTGCGTATTTCATGGCAAACGCATCCTTCGTATCCTTCGCCTGTGCCGGTCATAATGTCTACCATCTGCGTGGGTGTGTGTGTGTGTGTGCTTATGTATGTATGCATGTGCTGTATGTGTGTGTGGAGCAGCTTAATGCCTTCATCTCACTGCTGGCTGTGCCACTTCCTCATCCCTTCCTGCCTCCTTCCGCTCTGCCGCCTTCTCCACCTGTTCCACAAACTGTGTCGTCCTTCGCCGGCTGTTGCTGCTGCTTCTGCTGCTGCAGCAGCCACGCCAGCAACAACAACAACAGCAGCAGCAGCAACTTGTCTGACTGCCTGACTGTCATTGTAGGGAGCCACATGCTCTCAACTGCCAGACAGCACCAGCACCAAACCAATTCCCCCAAAATACCCAACAGCATCAGCAGCGCAGCATTTCCTTCCCCACTACACCTAGTTCCCTCTCGCTTGCCTTCTGCACTGCCTCTGCTTCTTCCTCTTCCCCTCCCACCCACTGCAAGCGTAACATTTTGCGCTACACTCGTGTTTTTTTTTTTTGTGTTGTTTTGCTCCTCTTTTCATTTTTGTTTTTGCTTGTCTGGCTGCTTGTCTTTTGCTCTCCGAGTGTATCCTGCAGCGGAATGATCAGTCACAGTCGCCTAAGAGATACCCTATAATGAAGCAGTGAAATATTTTGAAGAGAAATTAGCTTAACACAGTTCTGCAGTGAGTTTGTGAGACTATTCTTAATAAATTATACAATAATTCTCTAATATAATTAAGGAATTTATTTATTAAAGGCCTTACTCTCCTTAACCTCACTTTTTGCTGTTTACTTAAGATATTGGTAATTATAGAACATAATAAATCAATTAATTCAATAATCCTATACCAGATAATATATTTATTCAATCAATACTCAACCAATAATTATTTTCTTATTTCTCCTTCTATTTAAACTATTTATTTTAACAGCGTATTATAATGTCGCCTTGTCGCAGTGTCTATCTGTCATATTTTCTATGATTTCTCGTATTTATTATTTCTTTTGTAAAAGTTTTCTTTGTCCTTTTTGTGTGTGTGTTCGCCCCGTTCCCCGGCGTAAGTTCGTCTCGCACATTTCTCTGATTTTTTCCCTCTTGATGTCTGTGTTCCTGACTTGAGCTTTTAAAAATATTTTCGTTGAATTCTTCTCTGCCTCCCCCAGCCCCTTTGCAGTTCTACTTTGCTATATAAGAGCTGCAGTTACCCTGGCAAGTGTATATAGCCTGCTCATTTGTATATAGTACGAACAACTTTATGCAGTGTGGCACATACGCTTTCACCTTTGTTTGGGGCATGCAACCGAATCCGAGTTACGCAACTTAGCTTGCTCACTTTGTGTAACTTTGCTGGTCCTGCTAATTCGTTGTGCAAAATGCTTTAATCCTTTTTCCCTCATCCTCTCTCTCACCTTCTTCTTCTCCCTCCGGACTGTCTTTTGATGTCCTTTCTCTGCATTACATTTCTCAATTACAAGCACCTGTCCGCATAATTAAATATGCCGATTTCCATTTCATCTACAGTCACGCCTTCTATTTCAACACGCCCCCTGCCCACCCACTTGCCAGCCTCCTTGGCACGCCCTCCTCGTCAGCTGTTTGTCCCTTTGACAGAACCGCACATAAATAATTAAAAAGAAAATGCCACAAATGCAAAAAGGTCAGCGCATAAAAATTATAAAATCGAATATTAAATTACGAAACGGCAAAGCGGCAAAGCCAACGCCGACTGCGATGCCGACAGCGACAGAGGGGCAGCGTAGCGCGCGCTCGACTTAACCCAACTTAACTACTTGACAGCAAATTTTGTAAAATGTAATTAACCAGCGTCAGGCGGCGGTAACAACAACAACAACCAGGACGACAAACGGCAAATAACATCAGCATTAACAACAAAAACAAACTGCTCGACAACAACAACAGGAGCAACAACAACAACAACAACAACAGCAACAACAGCAGCAACAGCGAGGAAGCAGGCTAAAATGAAAGCAGGCAAAATGGAAAATCAACAGAGCTCGTTGACATAATTTTCAAGCGCCTGCAAGTGCGACAGAGACAGCACAGGCAGAGGCAGAGAGAGCAAGAGAGAGAGCAGGAAAGAGAGCGAGCATTATAACGGTGCTAGCGTCGCTGGCATCGTGTCCTGTGTCAATTGCTGTGAGCCCAGAAAACCAGAAAACACCCAAAAAACTCACAGCCCTACGGCCCTTATTGCGCCCCTTTCGCACCCCCTGCTCCTCTACCGCACAAAGTCGAGCCTGAAAAATGATGCCACACGTTTTTACACACAACAAAACCTGCCAGGCACCTCCCCACCCCCTGCCCACACTACCCCCCTGACAACTTTGTGTCATTACTAAATAGTGGGTGGCATTTTGGGTGTGTTAGACCCAAGAGCAGGCAGAGAGGAAGCCAGAGGAGGAGGGGGGGAGACAGAATGGGAGGGAGTAGCACGGAGGGTTAGCTGGGGTTTCAGTTACGGCTTCGGTTTCGGTATTGAGCCAAACAATTTGTTGAACCTTTCCTTTTTTTTGGTTGCCACAAAATATGCCCGAGAGAGGCAGAGAGCTGAGCCGAGCATAGACGAGAGCGAGAGAGAGCGCACAGCCGAACAAAGTCGAAAGAACCAGAGAGTGCTTCGTTTGCGTGCTCTCTCTCCCTCTCTCTCTCGGCTTTTCTCGTCGCACGTGGCGCCTTCTAATGGCAGGAAACAGCGCTAAGCAGCGCTTCCACATGCTGAAAGTGGTTTCACAGCAGCAGCAGCAGCAGCAACCACCCAAGCGGGCAACCACCCAACAAGGTGGCAACCCTTCGTGCTGCCGGCTCTATTCAATTTAACTTTCAACTCACAGCATGCAATGCTCTCATTCGCTCTCTTTACGGCACTCTCTTACCTCCTCTCTCCCCCCTCTCACTCTCTCTTTCTCTCTGTCGTCATCCCTTTTGCCGCACTCACAATTTTTGCTTGCATTTTCAGCTACTGCCTTTGCTGGGCGCCCAGGCAACTCCCGCGTTTGTCGAACCAACCAACGAGCTGCCCCGACGGTCGAGCCGGCATCGGCAAAGCGAGCGAGCGAGTGAGTGAGTAAGTCGGCGAGTGCGACTGTCGTGAGCTACGCTCGGCTCTTGCTCGGCTCTCACTCGGCTATCGCTCGGCTCTCGTGTCTCGCTGCTTATTGTTAGTGTTATTCGCAACGACTGCGCTTTTATCGTTTATTTGCGTTACGGACATGGGTCTGGACTGGGATTTGCTTTCGTGTCGCTTGCGGGGGGTGACTGGGGCAAGTGGCAGAATGCCTGAATGGCCATGCCACGGCTTGGGTTACGGGCCACGGGCCACAGAAACAGGGGCAGGGGCCAGGAGCCAGGAGGCAAGTGGCGCGTTATGTGAGAAGTCAGAATTGTGTCAGACTGGTTAGAGGCAAGTCGAGTGTGGCCGAGTGGGTTACTCGATTAATATCAACTTGTTTCGGGGGCGTTACTTAACTGGCTAGTTGAAGGGGGGAAAGAAGAAGACGTAGTCATTATTAACTACACATAGAGTAGCATAGTAAAGGTCTATATAGTCAGAGTATATATATATATATTCTTGAACAATAGTAAATACTTGAAGTATAATAGATTCTAGTACAGTAAACTGTTAGATTACTATTCGCTTATGGTTTAGTTAAGTAATTCTGTGAGTTACCTATACTTTAAAGGATATGTAGAATAAATTATATACATATAATAGATATGTGATATGTGAAGTTTCTTTATAACGTATTTCTTCGAATTCTTTTAAAAAAAGATAACGTATAATATAAAGTATAAGTATATCAACAAATACAAGCTACTATACTAACTGTATGCAGTATTTCCTTGCACCATAACATACCTCAATGTCGTTGAGAAAGTTCTCTTAGTCATCTGTCAAATATCATAAAAGTCTTTCTTTTATCACACAATATAAAACTTCAAAGTCACATTAATAGATCCTTCTAAATCCCAGTTCAATTACCCAATGTTTAAATTAACTCCCAACTACTTTAGCACATCGTTTCACAGCACTTTAAAAGTTAATCTTGCTGCTTGAGCCGTAGAGCTTATAAGTAATCCAGAGTGTTGAAGAAGAACCCTCAACTGAATCAGTTTAAAGCAACATGTTGCAGGCAGCATAATTCATATGAAACACGTGTATGATTGACATAAAGATATCTGTAAAGTCCTAAGGGTTGCATCTTCAAAATTGAAATGAGAAGATCAACACGCCGGAGATGAGGGAGAAGGGGGTAAAGAAGGACGCTATGATGGACTACGCAGTGCGTACGTGAGTCAGTTTGGCAAATGTTTTTCGATTTGCTGCATATAAAAAAAATAATATATATTCAAGTGCGCTTCACGAGCAGCTTACAAATTCAATTGCCACATCCGTCTATGCCCCGCCCCGGTGGTTGTTGTTGCTACTGCTGCTGGTTGTGGAGTATCTAGCAGGGTCGCATCTCTGCCGATCCCGAGGGTTGTTGTTGCTGCCATGGTCACTCGATTGCTGCAATTAATATTAAAAATAAAATCATATTTGGGTGGATGCTTCCACCCGCAACGTGGCAGAGCGGAGCGGGGTGTGATCTGGCCCAGACTGGGTCTGCCTGGCCGCCTGCACCATTGGGTGGGTGTGGGTGCCACTTTCGGTGGTGGTGCGGTGTGTTAATGCATATTTCAGACACGTGCGCGATATGCTTCTTTGATTTGCAGACGTGGCACGTGGAATGGGAACGGGGCGAACGGTTTGAACTATGAGTGGGTCCGGAAGCTGGGAATGGGAGCAGGAATGGGGGAGGGTATGCCTTGTCGAAGGGCTGTCGGAAGGAACGGGACATAAGGCAATGATGAGCGGCTTAACGCATTTGTAAAGACCTTTTTAATAAAAACAAAAAGCGGGTTTTAGAATTATTTGTTGGGATTGCGCCCTGCCAGGCACACAAGAAGGAGACCCAACGGGGTTGTGTCTGGAATTTGTTTGCATGGGCGTGATATTTTAATTACGACCTGAGGTAGGTATTTATGAGTCTGTGTGCAGATGTTGTATGTGGGTTTTATTAAGTGCTTTGATGCTTGACTTATGTCTGGACCCGTCTGGGCGAACAAGGAAGCAAAGAAAGGTGTTGCTAACACAGGATGTGTTGAGAGTTGGAGTTGTGCTTTGATTAGTTCCCTATTGTACTCGAGACAAAGGCGTGTGTATAAATCTTCGAGAATAGTTTTGCATAAAGTTGCACGTGCTGTCCTATACATGTTTCCTACTATGATAGATGCTTACAGGGGTTGCTTTAAATATTGGCTATACATAGACATACTCGTATAATGTTAGTTACATGCAGATATATCTTCTGTATAATCTCTTACTGCACATGCATACTGTACATATGTTACTTACATATGCCTGAGCCTGGTTGGTTTCTTCATCTCCAGCTTTCTCGCTTTGTACATAGCGATAAGTCGTTTTTTACATCCATCTATATCATTCTTTCAATCTCTTATGCACATAAACTTGCTAAAGCTGCTCATCTCAGTCAGACCTCTATCTCCGTTTCTCACTGTTCATTCTCTTTCTCTGTCTCTCTCTCTATCTTCTTCTCTACTTCTTCCTACCTTCTTTATTTAGTTCTTTATGCACACATGCTTTTACTTCGTCCACTTTCGGCATGCCTTGTCGCCTATTGGCCCGGATCGTTGACCACCCAGAAGTGTCCACTGCGAGATGGTTCATTCTGGATGACCCCCTTCTCACCTCCACCCTCTTCTCTCGCAGTCTCTCTCTCTCTCTCTATTAGCACTCTTGGGTGCATTTTTTATGCCATGTTGAAGCCACTTTATGCGCTTTTTATGAGCCCGCAGCCATAAAAAGTGCCTTACGAAAAAACACAAAAAGACATTGCGTATACAGAGAACATATATGTATGTATGTATGTGGTGTGTATGCGAGTGTGTGTGGCATAACATATTTTAATACGCGTATATTTTTATATTTATTGATTTTGTATTAAAAATGTAAGTGCAGGCTTTTAGTTTATTTTCTTTGGCCAGCGTCACGGTTAATACCCTGTAAGAGAAAGGAAACCAATGGGATAGCATAACCTGAGGTTGAACAGAGTATCAAGCTGGGGAAAGACTGCTAGACACTGGTCAAACTGGCATATGAAGTCTTGACTTTCTCTGTGTATTATAGGGTATCTGCAATGCTAGCACTTCCTCCTGTTCTGCTCGTATTACTTGTTTTATGTTATTGAAATAAAGCGTTGTACACATTCAATAAATATAAATAAATAACGAGCTGCGAGAGGCAAAGTTAAACACACCGAGAACAGAATCATCGACAAATACTTTATACAATATATTGAAAATAATTTTAGTGAAAATATTTCATTTGTGCTCCCTGTCTCTCTCTCTCTCTTACTCTTTGCGTGTCTTCTCTTTTTTGCAAGCGGATTTCAAGTGAAAAACGCCAAAGGGCTGGCAAAATACAAACAGGCGACGATTCCGACTCGATTATTTACAATTTGATTTTATTTATACACACACGAACACACACACACAATATACGGGTCTCGTGTGTGTGTGTTTGGTTTTTGTAAGTGCTGCCCGAAAGGCATTTTCCCTGGCAGTGAGAAAAATCAATCAAAATCGATTTAAAAGCACAACTTCCGTTGCGGATTTACGCAATGTGACTGCGAGTATGTGTGTGCAAGTGTGTGTCCTGTGTGTGTGTGTGAAGCAAATGTAACCAATTTATTTGCTTTTATGCGTCTCTGTTTTATTGTCTTTCGCTCTCTGCCAGTCCCTTTGTTCTGCCATGCCGCCCCCACACACACAGCTTGCATATTTCGACCACCTTCTCTCATCGCTTGGCAAATTTGGTCAATTTTCAATAAAGGAATTGAAACATACGCAAATACACACACAATCACACACACAGGCACACACACGTACGTAATCAGGCAAGGCGTACGCACTTACAATTTGTTTTTCAATGGAAAGGATAACGTATACGTGATGGGCAGCAAAAGGGGTTGTGATGGGGTTGAAAGGGACAGCTGTGGGCACTTTGGGAACATGGGGACAGTGTGGGGGACAGGGACAGGGACAGGGACACAGGGTGACGGACAAACAATGAGCCAGTGGAAATGGCATAAATGCTTAATTCAGGACATTTGAATATTTCATAAGGACATGACCCACATACAAAACAAAGCACGAGCCAGTCCCAAAAATGATTACAATGTGCCGCAGTGAGTGTGTGCCTATGTGTGTGTGTGTGTGTGTGAATTTCGGCAGGAAATCGCATTTTATTGTTGAGTTGCTGGTAGTTTGCATAGTAATTGAGTGTGTGTGCGAGCCTGATTAAGTGCGTGTGTGTGCGTCGATGCGTGTGCGACAATTTATGATTCTTTGAGCAAATTTGCACAGCGCAATTAAAGGAATTAGGCAAATTTGTCCGATTGCCCAAACTAAGCTGGGCAAGCACTGTTGGACTGTCTTTGCGGTAAGGTTTGCAGCACAAGTAAGTGAATTATTATATTAAGTGCGTAAAGGCTTTATAGGTTATTAAATATGAACCATAAACTCTCTCAATTAAGTAATATTTTCATTATTGTTAAACATAAGCCTGATAGATATACATACGAATCAATTAAGTTCAAGAGCCAACACAATGAAATATAGCACATTGCTCTTTAAACTTTGACCCTTAAGCCCCATCGTATAACTCTCTAAATTGTGCTTAATCACACATCCAAAGCACCTTCCCCTTTAGGGGCAGTTAAACTGTTATTGACTATCCATAGATTACCAAGTGATTTATAAATCATACAAGTCCAAATTGACAAACTGATTTGCAAATCAACCGAAACTCTTTGCCCACTTAGTCCCTCAGGGAATGACAGCAATTCACTCCCCTCTCACCATCCTCCCACTCATCACAACTGCCTCTGTCCACCTGTTCGTGCTTCTTTGATTTATTTACAAAACATTTCCTTGGGCAATCACAGTTTGCCTTTCTCTCCCTTTTTCGCCGCAGCGAATATAATCACAGCCAATTTGGTGTCTGGCAATTGGCACCGAGAATGACCACCTGACAACGACAACAACAACAAAAGCAATAGCAGCTACAACAACAATTGCGAGTGCGAGTGCAACAAGAGCGCTTTGAAAGTCACAAGAATCGGTCAGTCATATCATTTACAACTTGATTGGCATTGACAGACTGCGACACCGGCGTCGCTGTCGCTGCCGCTGCCATCGCTGCCGTCGACGCACTTCAATTTTGTATGATGATAAATTACTTATGACTTCGCCAGACAGCAGCAGCGGCGGCGGCAGCGCAGCGCGGCAAAGTGAGCGCAGCTAAAAGTATTTAACGACAAGCAGCAACAAAAAGCTCTAAGAAGAGAGGGAATATGGGAGAGAGTGGGAGAATAAAGTGTGAGCACAAGGCGTGTGTGGGGTGACTGCAAGTGCACTGCAACTGCAAGCAGTGCAAGCAGTTTGAGGTGGGAGAGGGCACGCAAGCAGTGTGAGCGCTAGCAGAGGCACACAGAGAGAGAGAGAGAGCGGGAAGAGCGTAGTAGGCGTCAGTGCGATGATAGCAAAGGGTGCAACGAACAAAATACCCAAATGAATTAGTAATGCACGTAGTAATTCACTGTGTGTGTGTGTGCGCTCTTTCTTTGCTCGACTTGTGATTATGCATGTGCCTGTGTGTGTGTGTGTGTGTATATGTTGTCAACAAAGGCGACAAACAGGCAGAAACGCAAAACGAAGAGGTCGCTCGCGCTCTCGACAGCAAATCGATGACAGCGACGTCGACTGCGGCGCACGTCTGGCGCTGCAAGAGTCGTCGACCAGACACGAAACGATACGACGCAGTGACGCCAGCAGCAACAATTGTTGTCAACTGTGCAAAGTCGTCAACCGGTTGCGAGATGGCACACACACGTTCTCAGCATGTTGACAACTTGCCTGTATACATCGCTCTCTCTCTCTCTCTCTCTTTCTTGATCTCTCTGAGAGCGTGTCAGTCTGCTGTTCGAGCAGCTGTTGTCGACTAGGTTGAACAACATGTTTGAGCGACTGGCTGACAACACAGACTTACAGCACACAGGCACGCTCTCTTTCTCTACTGCGCTCTCTCAGTACGTTTCAGGCTGCGCGACTGTACGCAACTGTGTGTCGAACATGAGCGCAATACCGCAAACCCATCGCTGGATCGAGTTCTTCAAGCTGTACCACGAGCTGCCCGCACTGTGGAAGGTCATGGACGATGTGTACAAGAACAAGCGCTTGAAGAAGCAGGCGTATGAAAAGCTGCTCGAATGCTACCAGCGCATTGATCCCGAGGCCAATGTGGACAGCATGCGGCGAAAGATGAACGGTATTCGTACTTGCTATCGCCGCGAACTGCGCAAGGTTGAACACAGCGAGAAGATGGCGAAGAACGCCAACGATATCTACGTGCCACATTTGTGGTACTTCAATGAGCTCTTCTTTCTGCGCGGGAATGAGATCAAGATCCCCAAGGTGGCTAAGGCTAAGGTTGCGGACGATGATATTCTCAAAGAGGAAGAAGCTATGGATGATCCCTTGGATGATCCTATGGATACTGTAGAGGAATCTGACAACTATGACGAGATCTCCGAGTACGAAACGAAAGTAAATGTAAGTAAATTTTAACTGTATATATAAAAGTTATTGTAGTTAGAGTGTATCTACTGTAAATCTCTCTTTCTCTCTCTTTCTGCAGTTTGAGGAGCTTATGGATCAACCAGCGCAATCGAACGGGAGTCCTGCCGTTGTTAACGTAGCCACGCCGCAGGAGGATGCGACCCCGAGACAGTCACAGCAGCTGCCTCAGCTGCTACACAATATCAGTACACGAGATGAGGCTGCTGTTTATGCCGAGGGTTGGGCTTTATCCTATCGTAAACTGGACGAAAGGAACAAACTGCTTGCGAAGAAGGCCATTGAGGAGATTCTAGTGCTGGGACAACTCAACAAACTGGAGTTCAACTCGGTTAGGATGAGTTAAGGTATATGATATGATATAATTAAGTCTGACATAAAATGGTATTATATAATATAATAGAAGGAATACAATTTTATAGTATAAGTTAAACAAGAATATAAAGAACAGAAACAATAAAGTTTTTACAAGGGTTTATTATATTTGCCTGTGTATACAATCCTAACTTCTTGTAATTACAAATCTTCATTTGGACGGGGTCTTCTGGGGTAAACACTTGGGAATTAATTCACTAAGCTGTCAGTCAGATGAATCCCAATTACATAATGACAAGTGCGCGGAGCTGTCATCGCTCTCTCTCTCAATCTCTCGCTCCTTCTCTCTCTCTCTCTCCTTTTCTCTTTGGGAATGCCTGTCAAATGAGGCAGGAATCCGAGCACTTGCGCCAAGGGTCGCATAAACTGTTTGCATTTGCCTCATTGCTTGTGTTTTCGCTGCCTTGGCTGCTTCATCGTCGTCGCCGTCGCCGTCGTCGTCGCTGCACACGCGTCCACAGTCAACACACTCCACTCTCCGGCTGTGTCAATAAGGGGCCCCCGAAAGGAGTCTGTGGACAACTTAACTTAGACTTAACGGCATTGTTGCCAACCCCCCTCATCATGTTACCCCCTTGTTGTTGTTGTTTGGCAAACACGCAAATTTCCACAATTCGGCGACGGTGCACTGCACGTGCAGCAAATACACAACAGCAACAACAATAATAACAATAACAATAGCAACGTCGATCAACAAAATTCAAATTAAAATAATAACAAGTTTCGAAAAACATTTCCACAAGAAGAGAATGCGAAAATATGAATGAGAATGGGGGAAAATGGGGAACTACGCTGCGTGAAAGCAGCTAAGAAAATCGCCACGAAAATTTTCCATTAAACCATCAAAATAATTTCGATTTCAATTTCAAATCAGAAATTTTATTTTATTTTCTTTAATTTTCTTGTTTAGAAGATGCTTCCACAGTTCTCTCTTTCTCCCTCTCTCTCACTCGCTTGTACACAAGGCAAATATTAAGTAATGTGGGTGTTATGCTTATAGAGTGCCTTGGCAGAGGGGAAGTGAGGTTAGGGAGAGTGTTGAGAATGTTGTGCGCGTCTGTTTGTTTATATAGCGCAACAAGTTGATGTCTGAACGGGATCAGGGCGGGCATCGATCGGCAGTTTTAATGATTGTTTTTATAATTCGGCGAGCAAATCAAAAAATCAAAAACATTTTTGCGCAATCGTCCCAAAATAATATTCACTCACAGCTCGCACTTCCTTTGGCCATCAACGAAAAAGAAAAAAAAAATAAATCAATACATAAAGCTGCGCCCCTTCTGCCACTCTACCGCCTGTCTGCCTGCCTTGCCCTCCCCACCCCTCGGCGACAACAACAAATTGGATTTGTTGCGCCTTCCATTTTTATTCTCATTCTTAGCGCGGAGTATGTAAGTATTTATTGTGAAAACGTTAAGGAAACCGAAAAGTCGCCGCGACCCGCCCCCCTTTGACTCCCCCACCTTCCACTCACCCTCTTTTTCGGCTCTTCTTGCTGTGCCCGTTCTTGATACTGTTACATTTCTTGGCGTCGCCTTCGTCGTCGTCGTCTTCATTGTCGTCGTCGCTGTGCCGCCACCCCCCGCCAATTTCCACACTTTGGACGCCTAATCAAGTAACCCGAACACGTTCTTTGTTAGATTTATATGGAAAATATTTTTATACAAGGCAACCCCAGCCACTGCCACTCCCCCCCGACCCCTGCGACACCCGCTGTGCGGCAGTGGAAAAGCTTTTTCTTGCACTTTTGCCCTTTTTTTTGTTGGCTGGCAAAGTGTGAGTCTCCTTGGGTATCCTTGGCGCGGCTTGGCTCAGAGTGATATTTTACATATTCTTTTTCCAAGCAGACTTTTTATTATTTTCCCTGCTCCCACTGCCCACTCCCGCCACGCCACCACGCCTCCTGCCTTCCACTTTTTTGCCTGCTTTTCTTTCTTTTGGTTTTTGCCTTTTTCGACATTTTTTGGTTGCTTGAATTTTATTACTTTACGCTTAAGTGTGTTCTTAGAGGGAGAGAGAAAGACAGAGATGGAGATAGAGAGAGAGAGAGAAAGGTAGAGCAGCAATTGGGGTAGAGTGAGGGAGACAGCACGCGATGGTGCTTCCTGCTCTTTGTGGAATCTCAAATGCAGTTTGGGCTTTGGTGTGCGGTAATTTCAGCCTTAAATGGAAAAGTTTCCATCGCCTTTTCTTGCGTCTCTTTTGACTTAGTTCCTTCCCCCTCTCATCCATTAGAGAAATATTGATTGTGGAAATTATAAAAACTTTAATTCAACAAATATGCAAAGAATGAGAGAAAATGAAACGGAATAAGATGAGCAATGTGAAGTGAGATTAACAATATAACAAGACAGGCAGGAGGAGAGCTCTACCAGCTGCCTCCCTGTCCGCCCTGGGATGCCCAACCGCCGCCGTAAGAACCGGCACTGCTGCTGCTGCTGCTCTGAGAGGACCAGCCCGAGTTGGAGCTCCCTCCGTTGGACCAACCTCCATCACTAGCGGGTCCTGCCGAGGACCAGCCGCCAGAGGATGGACCTCCTGACGACCAACCGCCGCTGGAGGGACCACCCGAAGACCAACCGCCTGAGGAGCCACCTGCGCCACCACCAGCGGACCAGCCAGCGGAATCACCACCATCCTGTGCGGTCTCCGAGATGATCTTGATGATTTTCACTGCAGCTGTGGCCTCGCTGGCACCACCCGAAGATGACCAGCCCGAGGAACCAGAGCCGCCAGCTGCCCAGCCTGCAGAGCCACCACTGGCACCACCGTGACCACCTCCATAGCCACCGGACGAGGGCTGTTGTGTGATAATCTTGATGATCTTCACCTCTTGACCTTGCGAGCTGCCACCGCCATAGCCGCCGCTGCCGCCAGCTGACCAGCCGCCACCGCCGCCAGCAGACCAACCACCTGCACCACCGCCAGCTCCAGCTGCCTGCCAGCCGCCTCCAGAGCCACCAGCTTGCCAGCCACCCTGAGATCCTCCCGAGGGCGCCGATTCGTGTATCACCTTGATGATCTTAATGTCGCCACCTCCATTGGAGTCTCCATGATGATCATGATGATCATGTCCACCGTGTCCACCGTGACCACCATGACCACCTGAGCCACCACCACCAACTCCTGCACCAATGCCAATGATTCCTGCATTGGCAACCGCAGCCAGAGCAAGCACGCAGATGAAGATTTTCATATTGATCTGTTTGATCTGTTTGTAATGGACCAAAGCGATGAACTGATGCTGATGTCAGGTGAATCGACAGCTTTTATAGAGCAACGCGAGATTCCTCTTGGCCTTGGCGGAACAACGCCAACCTCTATCACGATGTCCGCCCCCCAAAGCAGTAACAACAACAACAACAACAACAGCAGCAGAAGCAACAGCTGCTGCCGCCGGAAACCACCGCGCCAAGTGCAGCCGCCGGCAGCGGCGTCGTCTGCAATCCACCGCGTGGTGGTTGCGTGGTGTTTGCCAACTGATCCAACTCAAGTGCTTCCAATGGCGTAGCGAAAGCGTCGCCCTCGGAGATAGATGCTGACTAGGCTGACTGCGATGACGATGTAGTCAGACGTGGCCATAGACGGCGTAGCTGAAGAGTCAATTGTTGTTACCATTTGCACGACATGTTACGCTTGCGACTTTGCTGTGGGCTTAACCAGATTATGTCATTCCGTTTGTAGTGTATTTGTAGTGTAGTCTCAGTGCAGTCAGAGGGGGCTAGAGATGGGAAACAGATGCCAGTGTTATGCTGAGCCGAGTATATAACGACCTTTGCAGGAGAAAGGTGGCAAGATTGAATGAATGAATGATCTCTGAATGAATGGAGAACTCAATGTATATTATAAAGGAAGGTGAGCAGAAGAGGGGACTATATGAAGACTTTAACTGCAGGAAGACTCATCTTTGATTGATATATATATGTATGATTTAATTTATAATTTATTATAGAGAAATTTCAACATAATCTTACAGGATTTGCGTTTAAATATTTCTTGCCTGAATAGGTCTCAAATGTTTGAAACTAGGCATACATCTTATTCATACAGATTTATAGTTAAAAGATAAAGGAGTTCTATATATAGTTTTATATTCTTATACGAGATTATTAAAGGTCGAATGATAAACAGCCTCATATATAAAGTGCATAAATGGTTTATGACAAACAACCAATTTACTATTATTATATTGTAATAAATGATACTTTATAAATGTCTTTTATCTGTTTACCATTTCACTTTATAGAGTACACACAAGTTCGAACGCAGTTTATCTCTATGGCAGTTGTAGTATCGCACTTTCTTGTAGGTAGTGACGATTGTGTAATGCCCAAACAATCACTTTCGGTGGCGGTGGCATATGGACAGCACTTGAATGAACGTGTAGCTGCGCTGGCAGTGCAGCGACTGCGCTCTGCCGATGATCAACGGGCAACTCGTTCAGGTCGCTCGCCCGCTCGATGGGCAACATGATTAATGAATGTTTGCTCAAGCGCGGAGAGAGGCAGATGCAGACAGACAGAAAGGAGAAGGGGAGAGAGGCAGCGGGGTAAGTGGGATTCACTTTCGACTGGCCCTGACATCATTAGTTGCAGCCAACGCGCGCAGCTACCGGCAAGAGTTACGCAGCAGTGAGCTTCGCGCTGTCCTTGCGCGCACATTGCGCATACGCAGCGTGCAACCGCCCGGCAATTGTTGGATGATCGATCACAGTGCAGCGCAGCTCATTCATGCGCTGGGAAGTTCTCATCGTTATTCATTAAGATCGGCTCAGTCAGAAAATCTTTAAGCTCGCCTCAATTAATCAATTTGTTTTGCCAATAAATATGACTAAATATGGCAAAGCAAAAAACAAAAACAAATGTGAATGATGAATGGTTTTTTATTTATTTTTTCCCCCAGTTTCGTGTGTTCTCTTTTTTCCTCTTTTTTGTTTTCACTCAACCAAATAAATTCAATTAAATTAAGTTTCGAAAGACACGCATAATAACCGAATTGCTATAAAAAACTAAACGTGGGAATTTGTTCGCTTTTGGTGTTTGCCAGGCACGACAAATATGTACGGCACTCCCCGTCCTCGTCCCTCTCACTCTTACATTCCCCTGCCCCGCACCCTTTTGCCTTTTTTGGGGAGGGCAACACAAATTGGGAATTTGCTGCAGAAATTCAACTGAAAATCGGAGCAGCGACGCGTGCAACATATTTTTGTTGTCAGTTTTTTCTCAGTTTGGTTTTCAAATTTGCCGTTACTGCTGTTGTTGTTTTTCCTTTTCATATTTCGTACTTTATGCAACATGTTGCCAACACGCGTGGCTAAAAAGTTGCCGCTGTCTGTTTTTGTTGCTGTTTATTAAATTTTGCCTCGCTGACATTTTGACGACGTTCAAATAGTTTCGCCGTCTCTCTCTCTGTGTGTGCGTTGTTTGCCAGTTAAATAAAGTTGCAATTGCCGCAAAATGTTGCTGGGCTCGCCGGCAAACGGAGTGAACCTGTGGCAACCTGCCAGCCCGATAGCCACAGCCAGCCACAGCTCGAAAGCAGCTCCCAGCTGCAGCGTCAGCTTCAGCTTCCAATGCGCATATGACAGCCCGTGTGAGTCTGTCTTTCCACGCTTATCTGTCGCGCTGTCTGTCTGTCTGTTTGTCTGACTGTCTGTCTGTTTGTCTCTCTGTCTGTCTCTCTGTCTGTCCCTCCTTCTGCCTCGCTCTGCCTATCCCTCTGTCCGTTCTCAAGCTGGGCTGCTACTTTGTGCCTATTTTGTAGCCAAACAAAACTTTTGACGGTCCTCGCTGCTTAGCGTAGTTTGCCTAAGCTTTTGTTGTTGTCATACCCTGCAATAGACAACAGAGAGAGGTTTACCTAATTAGCTATATGCATTGTATTTACACTTAGAAATGGTAAAGTGCCAACTTAATTATAAAAAGTGCAGCACAAAGTTGATTTTATTTTACAGGGTAACTGCTGGCCTATCAATCTCATGCAGTCAATAATTGTGCTCACTCGAATCCGCATTCATATAACCATAACCATAACTCTGCCCCTTCACCACAGACATATGTGAGGTTTTCCACAAAGCGTTTCCATTTGACGGTCCGACTGTCTGTCCCTCTGTCTGTCTGTCACTCTGTCTGTCAGTCCCACTGTCTGTCTGTGCTCGGTGTGATTTCTGGGCGCTGGGATCGTGACACGAAGCTGTTGCAATAATTTGCAGCCAACGATTCACTTGCCGCGATAAGTTGGCCCTAAGAAATGAGCTGGCGAGAAGGCACAGCCAACTGTGGCAATGCATACGATCTGCAGTGTGGATTAAACAGGGTGCCAGACCTTTAGCAGTTGATATTTAAGTCGAGACTTGCTAAAAGTTATATATAAGTTAGTAAATACCCTGTAGTAAGAAGAGAATGTGAGACTGAGCTTACATATAGTGAATACTTCATATATTCGTGTAGTTAAACTTTTGATAAGGCAAAGCGATAAACAAAATCAATGCTAGACCACCCCCAGTAGATCTCCTTAGTTTACAGGGTATTCAACTACACATTGAGTTCAACTGGCAACTGGCAGCATGGCATGTAAGTCAAGAGGCAAGCGGCAAACTCATTACGCAGTTGTCTGACTTGTCATTCGATTAGCATAGAAATCGAATAACTTTATCGACCAAAGTTGCCTTTTGTCGTTGTGCGAGGCCTGCAGTTGCCGATCGCCAAAATGCGTCCAATCAATTGGCAACATGTGGCACGAATTGTGAGGCCAGCTGCCTTCTCTCCCTCCTCCCTTTGCGCTGCTTTTGCGTCGCTTGTCATGTGTGTGCAAAATTATTTGCTTATTGTTTAGCTTTGCTTTTGGGGCTTTGTAATAATCGAGAACTGTTTGATCAACCCACTGAGATTGGCCTTTTTAGAAAGCCGGCAATGCTTTAGTTGGCCATATTGAGTAGCTTCTTCAATTAAACCCAAAACGATTAACCCAATATTGAATATTGGTTTAGTAAAACTAGAAATGGTAACTCAACAATGTGAAATGATAATATATCTGCCTTATCGTTTCCCACTTTATAAATCTCCCTTATTCAACTGTTGCCAGTTATACATAGACTCGGTCTCTAATCGAGCTTAGATAACTGTGTTCTTGTTGCTGTAACTGAGAATTGTCACTTCTATGTTTGTTGCTGGCTGCATTCCTCGGCCGATTGTCGAACGACATTCGCGTGCTTTGCGCTCGTAACTTGCCGCCTTTTTAGGTTCTCTTGCTCTCTCTCTTGAAAGGGGGCACACGCGGCGTATGCGCAATATGTGAACTGTAAACTGTACATTGTAGATTATTAACTTGGTCGCATTCTCGGGCCTCATGTCACATTCGCTTTTTGTCTCAATTGCGCGCAGACAAATTGCGCAGCTTTGACAGTTGGAATTTGACTTTTTGATTGACAACTGCGCCGATCCGCAGCTGACTGACTCGACTGAGCGAGCAACTCGACTCAGACCCAGACTCAGACTCGACTCGGCTCGGATTCGACTTTGGATCTGACCAACAACTTCTGTGCCCCATGGCACAGTGAACAGTGTACACATTATATATTAAAGTTCAGTTTGCCTGGTGTTTCTGAGTTGCAAATGCAAATTTCTGAATTTGCTTTGTTGTCGCAACCTCGGCAACAAATTCAATTATGCCGCCACAACGAAGGAGGACGGAGAGCAAGAGAGCGGGGGAGGCACCTACGCTGTCATGCCGAAATTGGCTTCGAAAAACTATTGCCAAAATTGCCTTGCAATAAACAGCGACAAATATCAGAGTGTGACGCCCCCCGTTCGCGGCAATACGTCAATGCCATAGCAAAAAGCGCCAAATCTAAACGAAAATTTGTGCAAAGTGAGCGCGACGTGCCACAGCAGCAGCGGCAGCAGCAGCAGCAGCAACAATGGGGCACATGAGCAATGCATGTAGTAACATAAAGGGGGCATGGCCATTATACGATATACACACAAGATCTAACTGTGAATGCCAACAGTGCGAACTGCAGATTGCCAAAATGCTGGATGGCAAATTAAATTGGTGCAAAAAAATTGGCAATGCGAAAATCAATGGGCATAGCCAATGGGATGAGGAGGGAGGCAGGAGAAGGGCAGGCAGAGGGGGAGAGTTGTAAAAGAGAGCGCCTTGACTGCAATTCCTCAGCTGTTTCTTGAGGCGATCTCTCGGCTCGCTCAGCTCAGCGACAGGTTTTCAAATCTGGCACATTAAATTTCAAACACAAATGAAACGTAAACACAACACAATGCAAGCGAGAAGTTGCGTAGTTAGTCGACTTGTGCAATACCCTACCAGAGAGAGTGCTTATACCATATACCCCATTTACCATGGCATAGGTACTTAAGCATAGTTGCCTTGACATAGGTACGTTAACACTAGGTTCCGTGGCATCGGTACCTTGGCATAGGTACCTTAGTTACCTCTTCTTAACCTGGTATAGATTCGTTGGCATAGGTACCATGGCATAGGTACCATGGCATAGGTACCGTGGCATAGGTACCTTAGCATAGGTACCTGTGCATAAGTTCCTTGACCTAGGTACCTAAACATACAATACTTACAGAGCATACCCCACTTTTTACTGCATTTATTTTACATAATATACACCGTATATTAAATATAACATTACTTTTTAAATTATTTACGTGTTTTTTATAAACTTTCTAAACAATTTCGAAGCGAATCATCCGTCTGGTCATTCTGTTAAGTCGGCATCCCCTCGCAAATGATGAATGATTTCCATCAACGGTTGTCCAGCAGCCAGAAATTCTTCTGGCGTCAAATACGGCCGTGGATTGAGATCTTTGTAGATGTTGTACTCGATCAGCGACAATCGATAGGTAATTAGATCCACAGTACAACGCATCAGCTCCAGTTGCTCAAACTCAGTTAGGGGAGGCAAAGATTTCCTGTTTTTCTTATTTAGTCGCTTTTTGTCTCGCTTCGCCATCTTCTTCATGAGCATGCTCCGAAATATAAATGCCAACGGCAATATAGCAAACATTAAACCACAAAACCAATCAAGCATTGCGTATTTTAAAATAAACAACAGCAACAACACTAAGATCCACTTGTTAAAAGAAAGAATATGTAATTTTTACAGCACGTGGGAAATTTTATAAAACTGCCCTGAGTGTGTATAAAAGTGTACATTAAATGTTGGGCAAAGCTAGCTAAGATAGGAAAGGATTTTCTTTATAGATGACAGATATTTCTCATAGAGTATGAGTATTCCATGGTACCTTTGTGTAGCGTAGAATAGGATTCATAGCATATATATATTACAGATATTTCTCACAGAGCTTAAAGTTTCATATGCATTCAGTAGTACCTTAGTGTAGAGTATTCGAATCAAAGTTTCAGGTCGGACCACCTTGTGCGACCTTCTTTCCCGGCAACAATTACCAACAACAACAGCAACAATAATTATGCCAAAGCTTAAGACTGTCCGCGCAGGCCGACACAAATCTACTCAAATACTCGAATAATCGAATACTCGATACTCGAAGCTTGAGCCCAGCAATCGCCGCAACCATTTGAAAGTTGTGCGAAACGAGCGTCGACGGCGATGGACTGCAGGGCAGGTGGGCAGCGGTAGCAGCAGCAGCAGCTGCAGCGAAGCGGCCTTTCCTTTTTGTTTTCAGCTTGTTTTGATTTTATTTCTCAGTTGTGTGTGCGCTGTGTGTGAGTTGTGTGTGTCTCTCTTGTGTGTGTGTCACTTGCTGCGAAAGTCCAGCGCAAGTTGAAAGTTGAACAGTAAATTGAACAACGGGTCGCGTTTTTCACACACAGCTCAGCACTGAAAAGACCAAAGGCGATGGAAGGCAGATCATCATTAGCAATTGGCCTGATTGCCCGAGTCCCTAGGAGGTCCCAGCGACCCAGTCGACAATTAGCAGCGCCAAAGTGAATGTCTTGAGGAAGCGATGTGGAAACCGATGAGGGAAACATAACAGAAATCTATAATGTCCTCATTATAAACGGTGTCTATTAATAGAACTGTACTACGTACTGATTTCTGAGAAAGTGTGCTCTGTGATGTTTCCAGAAATAAACGTTATTATCTTTTATTTTTAGATAACGACTGTGGGAGGGAGGAACTGTACGAGACACTGTATTCAAGTCAGTAAGCTATCAGTGGCACTACATTCACTTGAGTTGATAAATAATATACATGAATGTTTCACAGTTTCTTCAGATTACAGGGTATTCTAGTTAACTACACTGCAATTCAATGAATATATGTATTTATACTTTCTAAATTACGAACATATCAATTCTAAGTCAGTTATAGATACCTTCTTAGTCAATTAAGGTATTTGTAGCATTTCCATAGTTCCTACACGTAACCTAACCTCAAAAACAACCTAAGCTACTCACTCTCAAACACTGCTAATGCCTGAGAACCTGCCAAGAAGCGTCAACTGGCGAACTGGCTGGACAGAGACAACAACAAACAGCGAACAACAAACACTTTGCTTCATTTCGAGCCTGAAAGAGATACTCGGCACAGATAATTTGCCAGCAGTGCCAAATGTAATCCGCCATATAACCGTCTAACGGTAAGTCAAAGCAAACATAAATATGCGCACAGTAACAGCAGCAACAACAACAGCAACAACACCAGCAGCAACAACAACAGCAACAACAGCAGCAGCAACAACAGCAACAACAACAAACAATCAGGCACACAAACATTTTCCTCTTTTTCGTTAACTGTTTCCACTATTTTTCATCGAAGTGCAAAGCAGGGAAAAGAGAGGGGGAAGTGGGAAGCATTTGGCTCAAGGGGAGCGTGGGCGGGGGTAATGGGGTACGATGCCAAGCAAACAAACAACTTCATGGGCGACGTGCAAAAATTCAATTGCTACAAGTCAACTCCGGCGTCGTCGTCGTCGTCGTCATCATCATTCGCTGTTGTGCCTGTTGTTGTTGTTGTTGTCAGGCCAAAAGACGTCGCTGTTCGTCGTTGCAAATCTCAGTAGCGTTGCCTGTAGCTGCGCACAGTCACTGCCACCGTTGCCGTCGCTGTCGCTGTCGTCGTCGTCGTCGTCGTCGCAGTCGGCGTCGAAGTTTTATGCATTTGTCAGGCCGCACTTCGGGCGCCTTTTGCGTCGCAGTCAAAAGCTGCCGTAAAATGTCAGTCAGTCAGCCAGGCAGGCAGCTGAACAGTTGCCCCTCCCCATTCCCCCCCTCTGTGCGGCACCCATTTCCACAGATTTGTTTTCCCTGTGCACTTTCTTCCAACACACATTTGTCTATTTGCCACACACAAGTTTCCAGTTGATTTTCGTTTTTGACAAGAGTTGAAATGTATCTTTCACCAGTCCAAGATCGCAAGCTACATCTCTCTCTTGCTCTCTCTCTCTCTCTCTCTTGTTCTCTCCCTCTTTCTATGCTTACTCTTTCTATTTTTTATTTCTCTCTCTCTCTTTCCTCTCTTTGATTATGAACTCCACTTTGCTTCCATTGAAAAGCAACTGCACTCACAGCCCAAACATCATTCAGAATTCGCTGGTCGCGCTTGCTGCAACTTGCAACTGCCCCTCGCGATTCCTGCCGCATTTTCTCCTTGGCTGCCGCTGCGCTCCAATCGACGCTCCACTTTTTAGAGCCAACATTTTTTATGCTTCAACTAAACAATCAACTTTTCAAACTGTTTTTTTTTTGTGCGCTTTGGTTTTTCGTTTTTTGCTGCATTTCGCTTAATTTTTTCCTTACTCACTCTGCCTGCTTTTGCTGCTTTTCTATTTGCAGTTGCTGCTGCTGTTGTTGTTGCTGTTGTTACTGTTGCTGTTGTTGTTTTGTTGCTGCTGCTGCCGTTGGCTGCACTTTTTGACGGCTTTTATTGTTTGCCAATTTCTGGACCCGTGCAGCGAAGCATTCCGCCACGCACCGACCGTCAACTGATACCGAACTCTGTTTCTCTCGCCCATATCGTGCATCTCTGTCGCACGCCTAACTGGTTAGCCTCCTTCTCCTGCTCCTCCTCCTCCCCCCTTGCTACACCCCTTGCCCAGCCGCAGGCGAACCGAATCCATTGTAAATCCGCTAGGCCAAATGGCGGCGATGAGGAAGCGTTTTGTTTAGCTTGTTGCCGATCGCTGGACGTGTGGATGCCTGGCAAGGGAAGGGAGAAGGGAGGGATAGGCAGAGGAGTGAGGAGGCAGGGAATGGAGTTAGCAGAGGGAAGAGGCAGCACTCCTTTGCTTTTGTTAGCAACAAACAACGTTGCTGCAGTTTCTCTTCTATTTATTATTGCCAATGCAATTGACTTATTGTTGTTGCTGTCGTCATTGTTGTTGCTGTTGCTGCTGCTGTTGTTGTTCTTGTTGCCATTTCATCGATCTGTCGAGCAACAACGGTTCAAGTTTGCTTTTGTTGTGCTTTGCTTTGGATGCATTTGCTGCATTTGTCGATGCAGTCGACACAAATTGCCGCTAACCTTCATGCATTGACCCTCTTGCTTACCCGAGCCGATACCTGTGCACTTCCCTCTCTCCCTCCCCCTCTTCACACCCTCTCTTGTCTTCTCTCTCTTTTCATCTGCCTTTAATGATAGCTGCAACTGAAGTTGTGGTGTGGGATTTCATCGAGTGCATGAGCTCTATTTAGTTCTGCTAACTGTCAAGTCGAAAGTCCAACTTGGCTGCGAGGGAAATGCGAGAAGTCTATTTGAAATTTATTATATATACAATATACTATATATATATATACTATACTATATTGTATACTACGTATATAAATAATAATCTATTATATTTAATTCACTTTTACTAAACAGGTTAAAACGTGAGAAACAATATCTTCATGAGCTGCGATAACTTTAAACTGTCGCTTTCATAAATTATATACATATTATTTAAATTTGGACTATTAAAATACTATATTCATTGCTTTGATTTTTATACCTTTAACATTTTGAGGCCATAAAACTGTCGGGTGGGGTAATAAAATCGACTTTAAAGTCAACAGATGCGATAATGTCAATACTCAAGATATATTTGTACGCTATTCAAAATACATTTTAATACCCTGTACGAGAATGCTATAAGGGGTATGCTGATTATGCTTGAAAGTGTTGTTTAACTAAACATGAGTAATATGTGTAATTGGTCAACTTATAGACAATATACTCACTTTCAATACTAGACTAACTCTCTACAGGGTATCTGCTGGGCAGTCATTGATTGCTATAGCTCTGCCTGTTTTATTTGCCCATGTTTTTCGGTTGTTTGTTAGTTTTTATTAATTAACAAGTGGCCAAATATGCAAATCGAATAACTGCCGATTGAGATTCGCTGTTCGATTAACAACTTAGCATATGCTTGAGAGAGACAGACAGACAGAGAGAGTGAGAGAGAAAGAGCGAGAGAGAGGAGTGATAGAGAGCGAGTATAACCAGCTGAGAGGCAGAGTTAGAAGCAGAGGCAATCATAAGTTGTAGAAAATAGAAAATTATAACGCGCGTTTGTCCGACAGTCTGTCCGTCTGTCCGTCCCGTAAGCAAAACTGGCACAGCGTCAGCGTCCAAAACACAAAACAGCAACAGCAGAATGAAGGAGAAATAAAAACTATTTACAGTTAGTTGATTGTACCCATTTCATTTGTGAGCTTTGGATTGTTTTCCCCCACGAACAAGAAGTCCAAAACAGACAGGCAGACGGACAGGCTGACAAAGAAAGCCAACGAACGCATTGCTGCTGTCTCCAAAATAGAGAGACAGACGGAGAGAGTGATAGAGAAGGAGGGAGGGGGCAGGCATAGCGAAACAAAGACAAAACAATCTACGAAAACAGAAAATTACTGTAGCTTCAATACCCGCTGGGGTCAATATTCCAGCTTGGGTCCAGCGCCAGAGGTGCGCGCGGGGGTGGGCAGTATAGAGTGACGCCAGCAGCAGCAGCCGAGTAAAGAAGAAGAAGAAGAAGAGATGTGCTGTGATGAAACCGAATTATGAACCAATTTACAAATTACCAGCGCAAGAACTTAAGACAGAACGATGAACGAGGAATGGTCTGTCTGCCTTACTGTCTGCAGCGAACTGATCAGTGCTGAACAGCTTGCTTGGATGCCCTTTCCAGGGGTATAGAGATTTAGTTGCTAAATATGTGAATATATTAAAGGATGCTACTTTATGTAGTAAAGCATGAAGTGTACTTAAATTATAATATTGTAGAGAGATCTAATAGTTACAGAGATCTATTCTTAAGTAGTAAAGAATGCAGTATTCACTAAACATAAACCTATATTATTATATCGAATCCTTGCCTTATAGTTACCATATCATCAATCTGCAGAGCGTATCTTAGCTTCGACTTAGCGTAAATAGTTACCCAACCTATTCGTCTACGCCCCATTCTGGACAGCAAAAAGCCATTGACCAAATAACGAACCTTGTGAGCTGTAGCCGGATCTATTTCCACTTGCCTCAACTCATTTCTGAAGCTTGTTTCGGCACTATCTTTTGGTGGCACTATCTGTATGAGATGCTAGAGTTGACGAATCTTTATCTGTCTTTATAGTAATTAGTTGTTCTAAAAGCGAACATCGAATCACAATCAAAGTGGATCACTCACTGTAGATTTGAAAATCTTTAATCGCCTACTTGAGCAACATTTATCGGACCCAAATCAAATGTCCCCGTTATCCCCATCAATCCTGGCGGCAACATTAATTCAACATTTTTGATCGGCTGGAAGATCGCTAATTTTCTGGATTAACTGGCATTGCAGCTGCTGCTGTCGGTTGCAACCGATTCGATGGAATTTCATGCACATTTCAAACAGAGAGAGAGACCGAATCACCCCTGCCTATCCCCCTCTTCCTCTTTCACCTCTCGCTCTCACTGCTCAACAAGTCGTTGATCTGCATTGGGCTGTCGCTTATTATTTAGTCGATTTGTTGCTTTCTTCTCTTGCTCTTTCTCTGTCTCTCTCTCTCACTTTGTTTCTTCTGTCTCTTTCTCTTTCGCTGCTCATTTCGTTTGGCTGTGCCTTTTGCTCGTTTACGTCCGTTTTATGCTTTATTTGTACATGCACAAAGTGTATATAGTATAAACATATGTATATCTATGTAGAAGTGTCTTCTTACTCGTATCCGTGGCCAGTTCTTGGAACTTGCGCTCCGTCTGCTCGGCCTCTCCATCTGTTCTTCGCCTCTGTCTCCGTCTCTGTCGCTGTCTCTGTTCTCGCCGTTCTCTCCCGTCTCGCTCGGCTCTCTCAGTTCACCTCGCGAATTCAATTAAAATGCCGCCTCGACTGAGCTTCAATCCGTCCCGGCCTGGTCTGTTGAACCCGAGCTGGTGCGCAGATTCTACAGCGTTCTACACCATCTCGAGTGTTATTAATTTGTGAAAGTTCTGCCACGCCCACAGGCGTACGGGCCACGGTCATTGGCGGCCAGCATCGACACCAAGACCAACACCTGCTGTGGCCGACTCCGACTCCAAAAGTTTTGTTTGTTTAGGTTGATACCCAGCAGCAACAGCAACAGCAGCAACAACAGCAAGTTGCAACCTGCCACATTTGAATTTCAAAACGAGCTGCGAACAGCGCTTCGAGAACGATTTTGTCACGCTGATAAACTAATTGGCTCAGTCTCACGATTTCATTATCACCCAAAACAGCTGCCCCCAAGCTGAAGGTGTTTGCATATTGCGGCCAGTTCGATGCAGTTTCACAGTAGGAGCGACTCCGGCGACACATTGCCCTCCTGCTGCACTCGTGAGGAGGCACGATGAGTAATTCCTCACATATTGAAACAGTTATCTGCCAACAATAACAGTGACAAACTGATATGGTTTACACGGTGATTCAGCACTGCTCTGCATTCGATTCAACAGCAGATTCAGGAGATTGTAGGGTTTGCAGGTGCCACCATGCATAAGTCATTAATAAACTTCAGAGCAGGACTTAGTGCCTGGTAGACTTGCTCTCTGTGCCTCTATATGTGTTGCCAATAGATCAATGTTATGTTTTGCTCTATTTTTAACAGTTTAGATACCTTTTAATATTTGATTTGGTATTGTTTGAATCTAGTTGTGTCCCTTAATGTAAACATTTGCTTAGAAAAACTTTATTGAACTGATTACCATAAAACAAGCAGTTAGTTTTAATACAAACTGAACTGTAATGGCCTTATGGAGGTGATAAAATGTATACTTTGCATTAAATAGGAAACAAACGAAATAAGTTACAATTATGTATCCAACAATCGGTTCTTCTGGCATAAGCTCTATATATATATTATTTGTATAATTAACTAAAGCTCTTTACATACACATTTATTTCTCAAACTCTGCTCTAATATACCTCATTATATTCTCACCTTTACCTGCCATTTAGTCTCAATAAATTCAGAAAATTGCAGTCAGATTGTTTAACTTTTTTCTGGCTACCACCCAATCAATCCCAGTATGGCAATGGGTAGCTAAGCTCCCAGTCGAGTGATTCAGAGTTGATTCGAAGCTGCAGTTATTTAGCCTAAACAGTTTTGACTCGACAACAATCAGATACAGATACAACAGATTCGGCAGCAGCAGCCGAGCACAATCTTTCAGATACGATTTCTTTAGGTTTCGGCTGCGGGCCGCATTTGTTGTCAGCGTTGATGTTGTTGTTGCTGCTGCTGTTGTTGTTGTTGCTGCTGCTGTTGTTGTTGCTGTTGCTGTTGCTGTTTGGCGCGCGCAATTGATGTTGTAACATGGCTACCACGAGTGCAACACTGTGCCACCAACCCCTGCCCCCATCGCCCCCGCCAGCTGAGTTACTTCGCTCCACACTCCCCCAATTACACAAAATGTGTGACATAATCTGTACAGCCTTCGATGGCAACAGCGGCGGCAGCAACAGCGCTCCTGTTGTTGTTGTTGTTGTTGTAGTTGTTGGGGCTGCAGTCGCTGCCTCAGTCATTCAATAAGTCAGTCAGAGGCAGCGCCGAACGGTTCAATGAACCGTCGCCGTGTCGCTTTGCCTTAACGTACAATAACCAAAAACGACGCACCAAAAAACAACAACACAACAACATCAGCTACAACAGCTACAACAGCAACAACAACAACAAGATAACTTAAATATTTTGCTGCCGAATATGTTACAAATTTTGCACAGCGTTTGTTAGTTTTCGAGACGATGCCAATGGTGGCTTCGACTTGACTCGGACTCGGCGGACTCCGGCTTCGCCTTCGACTGCGACTGCGGCTGCGGCGGCGACTTCGATTGCGACTCCGACTTCGACATCGACTCCGACTGCGAGTCGCTGTGAAATCACTTACTGGTTTTTGATTCGGGCGGCAACAACAATAACAACAACAACAACAACAAAAACAGCTGCAAATTTGTTGCCCTCGTGTTGCTCATTTGGCAGCTTCGCACCTTTTTACGTGTGCGACAGCAGCAGCGGGTTGCCCATTGTCAAATTGGGGCCAATTCCGAAAAATTTCGAAAAAGATTTCGAAAAAAAGACAGAAAAGATGAAAAACCGTTTGTTTCTAAAGTGTTATTGTATGACTAATCACTGTGAGAATATGAAATTAATAACGATTAAGTTGTATTCCGAAATTCGTTTACAAATAATATAATAACTTTATGACACTTTAGACTAACTAATAACGGGAAATAAACTGCAAAGGGTTACAAGTTAGATACCAAAATTTTAAAATGAATTGTAGTTTTTATATATGAGTGATATTCATTCTAGGCATCGGTTATAAATGTATCCAGAAATTGGTTTAAGAAGATCTTTTCCAACACTAAAAACTGAAATCACTTGCAAGAATTGATAATCTTTATATAAATCTACACTGAAGTTGAACTGTGAACGATATATTTATTTATATGATATATGAAAGGTGCTTCTTATAGGCATCAATTTATAAATGTATTTCGTTATTAAAATGATATAATATCTGATAGGAATGTCTCTATTTTCTGGCTTTCCATTGTAAGTTCAGCTCATCTATTCGTATCTATTCTTCATCTTTCTTTCATATAGCCAAGTGATGTTGAATCAAAAACAAGTTATGTTTCTGGCATTCAACTTAGGTTTATATAGTAGTAAGCAGTACCTCAAGTTCCTCTCATGGAATAAAACGAGAATTGCGGGGCCAATGGAAAACATTGAGACGTCAGTTGATCAACGCCTCGAATCTTACTATTATTATTGACTCTAAAGTGTTGTATCAATAATTATTTTACAATAAAACCAATGTCGGCCAATGAAACAGTCTGGCGAGGGCGATGATGATGATGATGGTGACGAACGGAGAGAGAGAGAAGGGGAAGGGGAAGAGAATAGCAGCCCCCACTACAACGCTCGTAATTATGAGAGCTCAGTCTGAGACCTGCTTCGAGTCAGTTTCAAGCGGTTGTTGCTT
Organism: Zaprionus ornatus; assembly: GCA_018904035.1. Taxonomy (NCBI): domain Eukaryota; kingdom Metazoa; phylum Arthropoda; class Insecta; order Diptera; family Drosophilidae; genus Zaprionus; species Zaprionus ornatus. Next base: position 4,852,683 of record JAEIFZ010000023.1, on the reverse strand, counting down.
GCTTTTCACACTTTTGTTTATGGAAAAACTCGGACACAGTCTCAGACTTGGACTCGAATGCGGACTGTGGTATTAACTCGGTTTGTAGATTGAAAAACATTTCAAAATAATTGTTGAGAAATTTGTCTGGCCAGCTAAGCCAAAGAGAGAGACAGATAGAGATAGAGAGAGAGAGAGGTAGAGGTGTGCTGGGCAACATTGATCGACAAGTGACCCCGCAGCACGCTCTTCCCTGCCTGCGTCTCTCTGCTTGGTAACTTCGTGCTGACATGCTCTCCCTCTGGGTCTGTGAGGGGTCTACTTCGACTACTTCGTCGCTTAATGACCCTATTTTAATTTCCAAGCGTCGCTTGTCCATCGCGCATTGCGGAATTTACATTATACGCCGCATACTCCGCACCACACATTTCTACATATTTTCCACTCGCTTCACTTGTTGTTGTTGCTGCTGTTGTTGTTGGGCTTTTTGAGGAGCCGCCGACAAGCGACGTTGACTTTTGGACGCTAATATGACGACGATCTTGGCCTTTGGGGTGCCACGGAGAGGAGAGAGCCTGAAACCGAAGACAATGGAAATTCATTCGTTGTTTCGGCTTCTGGCAAGGTTGTTGCGTCGTTGCGTCGTTTCGTTGTTCGTTGTTCGTTGTTCCGACAACGTTTCGTTTCTCTTATGCTGAGAAATTAGCTGCTTCAGTTATTATTATTATGGCTCTTGCTGTTGCTGTTGTTGTTGTTGTATCTTTTTGCCGCTTGCTGTCAGACGGGCGTATCTGCGTATCTTCGTATCGTCACTCGCGCTGCCACTTCATGTTCAGCTTTCAGCTTGTCGCTTAGTTTTTTTGCATCCGCTTCCGCAGCGCTTCTTCTCAGCAGCAACAATACTAACAACAACAACAACAGCAGCAGCAACAACAGCAGCAATTAATGTATTAGCAGCACTACTCGAAAGGTCTTTGCCGTGCCCTGTCTCCGCATGCTTGGCCTGGGCGTTTTCTTCAGTTTGACCTCAAAACTAAAAGTTGAAAAATATTTAATCTAATGTGAAAATCGCTGAAGCATCGTCAACATTGACTTTGTTTTAGTTTCTACTTCATGTGCTTGTCGTGTCAGTTGTTGTTGCCAGTTGCTGATAAAGACAACGAGTTGACAACAGTGTCGAGTCTATTTCGAAGATCGCAATTATCGTGTCCATGTGCCAAAGAGTGAAGACACAAGGCAAGAGTTGTAGAATGCAAATGAATCGAATTTTAAATGATTTTATTTAAGGCATTTGCCTAGTGAATGATTGAATAGTTATGTTATAATATAATATATAATATGTTTCAATTGAATACCCTTTCCATACTCTTCTGCAAATGTTCTCTACTGGAACTTCTTTATCGCGCTCGTCTCTCTCTAGCTGCTATGCGAGAAATGCGCATTTTGTCGTCTCGTCACACACTTGCTCAACTTTCCGGGTATTTGTTCCGAGTCATAAGCACTTCCATTGCCATTCTGAACTCGCACATAAATCACAATCACGCATACCAAAAGCGGGCAGCGAAATGTCTTGCAAACACACACAAAAACAATGAGTGCAAGCAACAAGAATGAGAGGCAATAACAAAATTCTCCATATACAAAACTCGCTGAAGAAATTCAAATATCAATAAAAAATACAATGCACGAGAATAACGCAGAGCAACAACAACAACAACAATAACAACAATATTTTGTGTCAGTTTTGAATTTCGATTAGTCATACGCATAAATATTTTTGCATCGGGCAATAATCAGTGCAGAGAGCGCAGAGACAAAGGCTGCGGCTGCGGCTGAGGCTGAGCTTCAAGATTGCCAGTCACATGCACAGCAACACCCGCTTGTCCCTCCCTCACTTCCCCTCCTCCCCTCCCTTGGCAGCTGCTGCTTGTGACTGGTCACAACACCCGCGCATGCATGTTGGAACGTGCTTGATCACGAGCTCGCTGAGCTTTTCATCATCATTCGAACATTTGACTGTAGTTCGTCTAAGAAGCGTAGCTGCCGGGGGGTGGGAGAGGGTGGCGTGTACTGCGCTTAACATTTGCGCAATTTTAATAAATATTTACATTTGTTCCAAACCAATTTGCGCAATTTGTGCAACCGTTTTGCGGTGCCAGCGGAGGATAAAGAGAGAGAGAGAGAGAGGTGGAGGACGGCTCGCTGCAGTCGACAAAGCTGTGCGAAATATTCAACAATAATGCGGGGTGTGCTTGATAAGTTGTGGTTTGAATAAGAAATAATAAAAAATAATAAATAATATAAATATAAATAGTATAAGCTATAATTGATATAAAGTTTACAGTTATAACATAAAGAAAAGTCGTTGGAGAGACAAACAAATTCCCATTTAAAATCATTTTCTTAGATAATTCGAGGCTATTTATTATTGTATAAACGGTCTATATAGGGCGCCGATTTAAAAACCATCTATGATACACCAATAAATAATATTAACATATATAATTAAAGCTCTTTATATATTTATATCGTATAACGCATTTAATGAGGAGATTAAATATAATACATATATTAAGTTTTTTTATAACCTAATAAAATACACAATTATTAAGATATCTAATACTCAAGAGCAAGCATAAAAGTAGCCATTTACGCACTCAGATTTCGCATCAAGTGCCACAACTGAAGTGCCGCCCCTCGCATGCATGCAGCGCTTGTTGTTTTTGTCATCGCTTTGATTTGGCGCGCGCTGCTCATTTCGCTTTGCAATTTATGCCATAAACATGCTAGAGATGAGTGTACAGAAGGGGCAAGGGGTGGGAGAGGCACTGTAAGAGGGGGGAAAAGAGGTAGGGGGGTTTCGCTTATATTTGCGGGCGGATTCATTGCAAAATTGCGCTCGTCTATTAAAAATTCGCTGGCTGTCAATGCTAAATGCGGCTACTTAAGGCCAAAGTCAGCACACGTGGCAGCTGCCTGTGACTCAAATAGTAGCTGCAACTGCATGTAGCCCCCTCCTGCCTACTTCCTCCCCTCAAATATGCGCCTGCAGTGCTCATGTGACAAGCAGATGCGACGATTAACAGATAAGTTTCAATTCGCGTCGAGTTGCAGTTGCAGTTGCAGCTCGAACTGCAGCTCCAACAACGCGTACATTTCCATTGATATCTTAGAGGGGAACAGAGCGAACTGAGGAGGTGGAGAAGGGGGAGACTTGCATCTATATTTATCAATGGCTATGGCTATGGCATACCGAAATTGGAGCAATAAAAGCAAAGCGGCAGCCCACAGATGCCAGCGCACTGGGCTGCCCGAAATAGTCAAGAATGCGCCTAAATTTAGGCGAGAGGCGAACCAAAGCATTAAACTGTTCAAGTTTACAGCCAGAGAGGAAGAACAGAGACAGAGAGAGGTTGAGAGAAAGAGAGAGGGAAAGGAACAGAGAGAGGGACTGCGTGACGAGTGCAGCGTAGGGTGCAACATGCACTTACACATGTTCCAGACAAATAGGAGATGCCAGCGCAGAGAAAGAGCAGGCAAGTGAGCAAGCGAGAAAGAGAGGGGAAGAGAGAGCAAGGGGGCGAGTTCTCGACTTCTTGAGTGCGTATTAATAAAAGAAAGTGCAATGAATTCCCAAATATGTTAAATTGTCTACCAAACAAAGAAACGTATCGAACGAGGGAAGTGCAGGGCAGAGAAGGGGGAGAGAAAGAGAGAGAGAGGGCGGGAATGAGGGCCAAACATGTGTGCAACAGATACGCGAAAGGCAATGCTTTGGGGGGAGTCAATTTGCTGTTGCAGTTGCTGATGTTGTTGTTGCTGGGGGTGCTGTTGCTGCTGCTGCTGCTGCTGTTGCTGCCTCAGTCCGGGCTGGTCGCGCATTCAACAATGCCCGTAATTAAAATTGAAGTGGAGGCACTAAATTTAACAGTCCTCAATGAGGCGGCAGCCCCGAGATGTGTAGTTGGGGAGTGGGGGAGGCTGCCCCTGTCCCTGTCCCTGCCCCTGCCCTGACGTTCCTTTTGATATAATGTGATTGTTCTCGTTGTTGTTGCTGTTGTTGCTGCTGTCAGTGTCGATGTTGAGGCCAATGTTGCCACAAGTCTATGCCGCGAAGAGGGTGCGCTGCCAGCGAGGGTGCACTGTACACAAATAGCGCACAGCAGCAGCGAGAGTGAACTGTAATAATATACGCTTATATAGACTCTTCAGCACTCGCGCCCATTGGGGCCCCGCACCACGGAACAACAACAACGGGAACAATGCAAGAGAACAATCGAACAACAGAAACAACTGCACCAAGTTGCAGTTGCGAGTTGCAGCTGACTGTGCCTCACTGACGGGGTCATCTCCCTCTTTCCCTCTTTCTTCTCCCTCTATGATAAATAGACAGCTATTCACAACATCCCTTCAGCTGTAGGGCATCTAGTGGGATATGACACAATCTAAATCAATGTCGGCGTAGTTTACAAAAACATTCTAGAACACACAACCCAATCCCATAGATCATTGTAATCTCACGTGAAGGATGTTATATAAGGAATGAATGAGACTGATATAATGACTTTCATAACATAATAATTACACTTTAGGAATAACTCTATATTACTCTAAGAACATTTAGGGTTTCTTTGATTATTGAGATTCCTCCTCTACATGAATGAATGCAGCTGATATAAAAGATTTCATTAGATATATTGCAATATTAATGAGTATAATAATACAATAACAATAACTTACAAATATGTTATCTTAGGTGATGCGATATTATATTTATTTAATTTCACAAACTTAATATTTTAATAACTTGTGTGTTTTTCATTCTCCCTCTAATGGCCGATTAGTGCCGTTACAAACATAGAGATCGTACTCGTTGAATTGTGCCTATCGATAAAAACAATCGTATTGGTTAGAGTTGTCTCCCTATGCTAAAGACTAATTAATATAAATTATGTGTTAATACATAAATGAAGTTGATGTAGAAGTTTAAAAAACAATCAAATAAACCCAATGAATAACTGATATAATGAATAAATAATTTAGAATATATTTTATCTTATGAACCTTTTGAAAACAATTAATGATATAACAGTTTTCATACTATTGTAATGAAATAAACTAATATTAATATTATAATAGTCATCTATCATATTAAACTAAAAATAAACAGTCATATATAATACTAAGAATATATCAACTAGAATATGTAGATATTGATACAACTTTTAGGTTATTAAATTTCTCTTTGTTTGCCAACGATAAAATGGTGAAAATCATGAGTTAATAAATAAATGAAATTGATATAGAAAATATCAAAATATATCAATCAAATTAACTCAATAAACACCTATTCATAATACCAATGATCTATTTAATTCCCAAAAACTCTTAGTTACTTACAATTCCTCCTGCTCATTAATGCATAAACTGTATAATAGTTTCATTGGTATTGCTATAACTATACATTATGGTAAGCTAAGATTATCTGCAGATCTTTGGAATCTCTTATTGAAATTCTCGCTGTGTGTGCTTAAGACAAATTGGTCTGCTCAGTAATTTTATCTGGCTTTTATTCTGGTTTATTCCTCCCACTTTTGGCTACTTGCCTCGCTGCCTTGTTGTGCCTGGGAATATTGAGGTTTGTCTGCAATCCCTCGAGATGCCTCAAGGTCATCCATCGGCCATCGGGGAGTGCATAAATATGCATGCTTATAAGTATTATTACACGTATGCTTATCTCTCGGCAAACGCCTACGAGTAGGTCTGTGAGTGAGTGTGTGAGTGAGTTTGTGAGTGAGTGTGTGTGTGCCAGGGTGAGTGCGAGTGTGAATGCGAGTGTGAGTAGCATAAGTAGATGGCATATTCGTAAATAGTTCATTGCTCCGTTTACAGCGCGACTTGCGTCGAGACGGGGGGGAGAGAAAGGGCAGGGAAAGGCAGCTGAGACGACGCTGAGACACATTCACGTCCACACTCACTCACTCTCGCACTCACATTCACATTCACACTCACATTCACATTCACACACTGCCGTCTAGTTCATAAATCTTGGCCCTTTGTACTTAGCTACTCGACTTCGAGTTCGTTCAAGTTTTTGCTGCTGTTGCTGTTGTTGTTGTTGTTGCTGCTGTTGCTGCTGTTGCTACTGTTTATGTTGTTGCTGTTGTTGTGCATTGTTTCACTTGGCGCGCAAGTAACAGACTTTTATCTACAATTTTATTATGACTATTTTAATATTAAACTAATGAATGCGTCGCGGCCACGCCGACTGTGACTGAACCCTCGCCCTGTCGCCACCCCTCCCTCGCCCCTTTGTGCCACGCCTCTGCTCTGCCACTTGCTATGCACTGCAAGTTGACGCCCTGCAACCCGCACGACACTCTGCTCGTTTATAAGCTGTTGACGACCCTTTCGAAATTACAGACCATTGCTAATTTATGCGCCTTTTGTATGATTTTCTCCTACTCCTGATCGTCTTCATCACCCTCTTCTTTCTGCTGCTTCTTCTGCTTCTTCCTCCTCTGCATCCGCTGCTTCTTCTTCTCGCTGCCCTTGCATTTTTCGGCTTGTGCTTTTTGCTTTGGCGATCCTTCGCTTTAATGCCCTACATTATGATGGACTTTCAATTGGCGGCATGCTAATTGTGCAGACAGTGGGCGTGGCATATCGCATAATGTGTGTGTATATAGTTGATGGACATGCGCATTGTTTGCCAAGCAAGGCAGTTCTATATATTCTGTGTAGAATTGAAGAAAATTGTTTAATGATCTCTAGAGAGTCTCTTGGCAACTCCTTGATATAGTTTGAGTTTAAGTATGTCTGTCATTCCTTATAATTTCTGATTTATATATTATCTTAATTCTTGTTAAATATCAATGCTCTTATAATTGAAAGTGATATCATAGATTATCGTACAATGTGTTAATAGAGTTGATGAGTTAAAAGCGTTTAGTGATCTTTCATAATTGGAATAACTCAAGGAGGTAAGTGATTAATTTATCGTGCTGCATTTCTTATAATGTATTTTAAGCATTTTCAATTCGTATCTTATCGTAGATCTTGTCGAATTTAAAAGCACACAGATAGTCGAAAGTTTTGGAGCATAAAATAATGTAGATTATAATATCGGCGAACATGCAATTAGAGTATATTCTCTTCGTGATTGTAACAATTATGTGCAGGGCTGTAATTATTCTTGTTTGTATTTTAATAAAACAATTAAAACATGCAGAAAGCTATTAAGAAATTTGCACTTTAAACAGAGAGAGAAAGAGAGAGAGAGACAGAGAGAAAGAGAGAGAGAGAGGGAGGGGTGACTGCAGATGGAAATCGTTAATATGCACGTAATTTTCATGCGGGTTAACACCGAGCGATAGTTCAATTGTTCCATAGAAAAAGAGTGAGAGCGACAAAAAGAGAGAGAGAGGGAGAGAGAGAGGGAGAGAGAGAGGGAGAGAGGGAGAGTGGGGGAGAGTGGGGGAGAGTGGCAGATAGTGAGGGAGATTGGTTGAGAGCTGTTGACTTGCGGGGACTACCCCGCGGGCTGTTGTTGTTGCTGTTGCTGTTGCTGTGTGCAGTCGCTTAAAAATTACCCAGACAACGTCAAATCTTGTGCTTGACTTTCAGGCTGGCAGTTGTTAACCCGGCCAAGAGGCACCTCACACTCCTGCGACGACGACGGTTTCTTTTCTTGCTCCAGTGAATTTTTCTGCTGCTGCTGCTGTTGCCTTTGCCATCGCGTTGCGCCTCGACATTGACTTGCGACTTGGACTTGGGCTTGCTTTTCACCTGTCCATCGTGTGGAAATCATGTGAAAACATGTGGCCGCCAGTCAGTCGGACAGGCAGACAGCCACAGAGTCAGACAGCTAGTCAGTCAGGCATTCATTTAGCCAAGTTTCAGCTGCAGCAACAGCAACAACAACAGCAACAGCAACAGCAACAACAGCAACAACAACAACTACAGCAACAATGGGAGCAACAAATTAAAGTAATTTCCTACCGCAACGTTTCCAACTTATTTTTGCTTTAGCATTTCTTCAAATGTTTCTTCGTCATTTCGTTTCATTTTGTTTCAAATACCCTGCAGTTGATAGAAAGGGGTATATAAGTTATATATATATGTAGCAGAGAAGTCTGTTATGCATGCCTTAAGTCACTTTAGTTGAGTCACTTCTCTGCACTGTTTGCTTGCAGTCGAGTCTCTCCCTTCACCTCTGCACTCTTTACAGGGTATGCTTGCAGTCGTGCCATCTTCTGCTGTATCTCTGCTCGTAATTGTTGAATTTTCCATCGCGTTAATTGCGACTTTTCATATGCCAAGTGCATTGTACATTGAATCAACCCAAATCTGCGTCCAACTTCAGCCACGAAATCGCCATCGCTCTCTCTCTCTCTCGACAGCTGCTCGAGCCGAGAAGAGATGTGCTGTGAGATATGTTACCATGGCACAGCTTTTACCACTCCAGTCGCCAAGTGGCCTCTATATTTGTTGTTGTTGTCTCTTCGGCAATTGTTTTAATTAGCCTTGCTGCGAATTCATTTGACACGCAAAATGCTGCGGCAGCCACGAGTGTCGTCATCAGTGGAGCTCTGGCCAGTCCCCCCTCCCAGCTGCTCATTTGGCTGTGCTCAAATGGTGTCACTCTCACGGGCCGTTGGCAGTTAATAAGGCGGCTTAGACAACTGTCTGTTAGTCAAGCAAGTATCTCGCAGATACATTTGCTCATAAGCATCAATAATGCGCTCTAATGGAAATTGTTGACTTTGTCAACGTTTTTTGTTATGCGTCAGCTGAGTGAGCACTGCAGAGGGGTTGGCAGAGGGGGGAGGGAGAAGGGTGGCGGGTGATGGGAGGGGTGGGGAGGGGAGGCGTGTCAGGCAACGCCAGCTTGACTGACATTTATCGCTGCTTTGGGTCGCTGTGTTGCTGTTGCAACAGAGTTGCCAGCGTTGCCAGCGTCGAAGTCGAAGTCGACAGCAGCGCGCAACGTTTTGGAAAATTTAGCACAAGGTTGCAGCAACCAGCAAAATGAGCAATTGTGGCAACAACAGCAACAGCAACAGCCAATAGTTGCAGTTGCACTCTATGCAGTTGTTGTTGTTGTTGCCGCTGCTGATGCATTCAAATTGCAGCAGCCGCCGCTGGTTGTTGTTGTTGTTGTTGTTGTGATTGTTGTTGCTGTTGCCGTCGTTGCCCAAAACTGTAAATAAATAAATACTTAATTATGTTGTTTGGCCGCACCGCTTTTGGTTATCCAAAGAACAGGCTTAGCAAACATCAACAACATCAACAGCAGCAGCAGCGGCAACTACGACAACAACTCATTGCGCATACGCCACGTTGACCAACTGCTGTGCAAATCGATGTCATCGAGCTGTATATTAGATCAAGTCATCGCTGCAGTCGATCTTATGACTAATAAAAGCCAACTTCAGCCAGTTGCAGCTTGCCACAGGCAGGCAGCAGGCAGGCAGCATCAATCGTCAGCTTGCCACAGAGCCAGGCAGATCTGTCTAGATAGAGTCAACAGCAAATCAACGCAAAGCACTTTGCCACGCTGACTAAGCAAATTATTAATTAGCCGCAAATCAGATCGCTGTCGCTGAATGAGAGACAGAGAGAGAGGGACAGGGGAGAGAGGGAGACAGAGAGAGATCAAGATATCAACGGTGCCTGGCAGAGGTGAAAACAGCTCAAGGCGTGCGGCGCTTGCTGCCACAAATCAGCGTGGCTGCCGCAAGCGAATCATTATTGATATGCAGCCTGCAGATAGTTGACAGACAGACAGACGATAAAGTCAATACATGAGATACATATATGGCAGATATATAGTCAGAGTTTAAATACCTCGAATCATCTAACGGGCAAACTGGAAGAAGGATTCAGTGTTGCAGAGAGAGCGCATTAAGTTGACTCCAAGAGGAGTGAGCTACTCCTCCTTTTGCGGCTCAATTTCCTGGCAAGGAGTAGCTGCATAAAGTGCGAGTTGTATTTACTACTTGTGTGTGGCAAGCTGGCAAGGGGCATAAGTCGTTCTTGCAGCAACTCAATCAGCAGTTTTGCAGTTATGAAGTCGCTGCACAGTGCGAGAGTTGTGCGAGAGTGTGTGTGTGTGTGTGCGAGAGTGTGTGTGTGTGTGTGTGCGTGTGTGTGTGTGTGGTTCAGACAGTTTTGAGCACTACGCGCTACGCCCACGCAACGACAGATAAGCCAGGGCAGAGAGGGATGGGCAGGGGGGTAGGGGCAGAGCAGTGTGTGGCGACGGCATCCGCTGTAAGCGCAGAACAAACTGCAAAAAAAAAGAAGAAGAAGAAGAAGCGTAAACGAAGTAAAAAAGCAACAAAATGAAACGAAACGAAAAATGCGACGATGCGACGACGGCGACGGCGACGGCAGCTAAAGCTGAAGCCAACGACCGCAAAGTTGCAGCAACGAGGCAGCCTGCCTCACCTACTGCTCCGCCTCCTCCTTCCACGCTGCTTCCTGCCTCCAAAAATGCAGCAGCCAAACAAACCACTCGACTCGCGTTGTTGCCACACACCCCCAACCTGCCTGCTGCCTGCCTCCTGCCACGTACCGGAAGTAAAAACACAAATACGAAGGTTGCTTGGCTGCCACTGCTGTTGTTGTTGTTGCTACTGCTGCTGCTGCTGCTGTTGCCTGATGCTGTTGCCGTCGCTGCTGCTGCTGCTGCTGCTGCTGCTGCTGCTGTCGTCGTTGCCGTTGCTGCATCTGCATCTGCGGCGCTCGCAGCAACAGGGCAACAGCAGCAACTGCAAGTCGATTTGCAAGCTGCGTCTCGGTCTCGTTCTCAGTTTCTCCATCTCTGCATTCTCGACTGCGCTGCCCGCTGCTGCACACTGCCTGCTGTCGGCTGCCTGCTGGGTAGGTGGCAGGTTCTTGCCAGCCTGCCTGCCTGCCTGCCTGCGCCGACAGATGTTGCTTGTCGTCATTGTTGCAATCAAAATGGCGTGGCACAAACTTCAAGCTCGCCTTGCACTGCAGTCTGCCGTGGCAGCAGAGAGAGAGTTAGAGAGAGGGGGAAGGGGGTGTAGGCTCCTTTGTTGTTGCTACATTTCCCGAACAAAGCTTTAGATCTTGCTCAACGTTTTTCAATAAGTTGCCGGCACACTACAAATTTGCCTGGCCCCAAAAATAAACCCAGCCCGGCGTCGCCGTCGCCGTCGCAGTCACAGTCGACGGCGCAGCGAGTCACAGCGAGAGCCCAGACATGTGCACACACACATATAGATTTCCAGCAGCGCCTCCAATCGGGCGCATTCGGCATGTGGAATTCGCCCAGGCCGATGTCGCTGAGTTCTGAACGCCTGTTCGAATTTTAAGCTATTTTTATTGAAAATGAGCGATATTCTCAGTGCCCCAAAACGCGACACAAGCTGAGAGAAAGAGCAAATCAGAGAGAGACAGTGGGAGAGAGAGAGTGGGGGAGAGAGAGAGTGTGGGAGTGTAGCCGCAGCTGAGAAAGCGCATTGAGAGATAGCGAGAATGCGAGTGGGTGCAATATGCGCTGGTCTCTCTAGCTCACTGTACCTCTCTGTGTATGTGTGTGTGTATGTGTGTGTCGCTTAAAACTGTGTTAAGTGCACACTGTGTGGACTGAGCTTCATTGGGGGGTTGCAATTGATGCACAGGCAGCCAGCAATGATGGCTTCATTGTCAGTTGCCGCATCCGCTCGCCCGCCCACGCACACGAGCAGAGCAACGCAACGTTGAAGATATTTCGGCAACGAAGCTTTGATACACTACTGACAGAGCAGAAAGCTTTGAATATAAGTGCTTTGAAGGATTATAGATGACTTAGAAGTTTAGAAATGCAGTAGACTGTGAAGAAAGTATCTCGAATTAATAGTTAATGTGATTTCTTTCCAACACTCTCTCTCTCTTAAAGATCTACAGTTATCAGTGATACTTCTTGCCTTCCTTCTCTGTGCATTCCCCTCCATCTGCATAGCTTGTCAACTTGTCGACAGTTGCCAGTCGCTCATAAGAGCATAACGAGAACATTTTGCGATTCATTCTCGCACAACAAAGTGCAATCAACGCTGCACACTCGCGGCTTCTAGTTCTTCCGCCTTGCCAGCCTCCCTTCTTTCGTCTCCTTCTTCTCCTCTACTTTCCTATTCCCTCTGTTCTTCTACCTCTTTTGCCATCTCTGTCTCCCTCTCTCTCTCCCTCTCTCTATATCTTTCTCTGCCTGCCTCTCTGCGCATTTTGTCATATATTTTGTACAATATGCAAAAAACAAACACAAACTGCGCTTATTACGCCCTGTTGGCGCTGGCGACGACGAGTGCCCGTCGCGGAACCCATTAGAAACGAGCCGGAGAGCAGCTCCAAGTCGCACCGGGCGCAAAGGGAGCAGCCAGTGGCAGCCACCTCCGCCCCACGCCGCCGCCAAGTGCCGCCTCTATGGGCTCTGGTTATAGTTATGGCTATGACGCTGACTATGACTATGAGTGTGAGTTTGAGTGTGAGTGTGAGTATGAGTAGACAGTGAGTGTGCCAGTGAGTGTGCCAGTGAGTGTGCCAGTGAGTGTGCCAGTGAGTGTGAGTTTGCCTGTTGGCTGTTTGCGCTGACTGCAGCTCGCCTCATTTCGATTCATTTGCACTCGTCGCAGCGCGAGCTTCTCCGAGGTTCTTCTCTTCAGTCTGCTCTTCTCACTCTTCCCTCTGCTTACTTCCTGCACTTCTAAGCGCTGCCTCTGCTTCTTCTCCTCTTCCTTCTGCTGCTCCTGCTCCTGGCTACTTGCTGTGCTGCCTCTGTATGCTTTCCATGCCTGCCTTGGCTGCCTTGCCTGCCTTAGCTCCTCCATTTCCAGTTTTCTGCTGTTTCTGTTGTCTCGTGTCCGCCGCGTCCGCCCCGTCCACCCTGTCCGTCTGTCTGTCTGTCCACTGTCCGTTGTCTGTTGTCTGTTCGCTGTCGGTTTTCGCACATTTCGCCCATTGTGTATATTTGGCAAGTTGTGCACACTCAGTCCCGTCAACGAGTCCGACTCGGCGGCTGCTCCCGCGACGCGCTCTCTCTCTACTGCTCTCTCCCTCTCTCTTGCACTCTCCTTTGACTGTTCTTGGCCTCAGCCACAGTCGCAATCGCAGCCGCCCTCCTCCGGCACCGGCAGCAGCCCCGCATCTCAATCTCAATCCGAATCCGAGACCGACATCGACACCGAGACCGTAGTAGTATCCGAGTCCGAGTCCGAGCAGAGCAGCTGCTGCGCTGCTCGACCTGCTCTGCCACTGCTCTGGCTCTGGCGCTGCCTCTGCCTCTGGCTCTGCCTCTGCTGTGCTGAGTGGAGTGTGCTCTGCGTGCTCTCTCTCTGTGCTGCTTGCTGTGCGCCTGTTCCGAAACGACTCAAACTGAGAGAGAGATAAAAGCATCTTGTGCTAGATGATGCTTCTGTGTTGATAAGGCCCAGGCCCCGCTACACACTATCTCTTTCTCTCTCTCTGTCTCTCTCTCTCTCTCTCTGTGATTGGCTCTGCATGTGTGCGTGTGCGTGTGCGTGTGCATATCTGTGACTTTTGCGTGAAAATTGAGCACAATTTCTTGGCTGCACACACAAGTGTGTGTGTTGTGCCTGTGTGTACAAGTATATTACAGCCCACACACGCACTAACACACGCACACACTCGCACTTTGGCTTCTTCTGAGGTTGACTTGGTCTTCAGTTCAGTTTGGTTCTCTGCTCTGTTTGATTTGAGTGAGTTATGAAGTTGCAATCGTGGCGTGGGCGAAGACTTTTGATCTGCCCTTCTCCCGCTCTCGCTCTCGCTCTCTCTCTTTCTCTCTCCCTCTCCCGCTCTCTCTCCTTCGTGCGGCCTCTTTAAGCGTCGATTTATTGTCATACTTAAGCCGAGACTCTTCTCGAACTGAGCGACATTGTAATGCAATCTGTGTGAAGAGTTTTCAGCCAGAGACGCCGCCATCATTGGGGCGTGGAAAAATGCGTTTACCGTTAGCTGTGACGGAGGCAAAGAAGAAGAAGAAGAGAAAGAAGAAGACGACCATGGCCATGGGACATAAAAACCCAAATACGATAGATAGATAGATGGATAGACGTAGCTTTGAAATGCTTTCCATAGCTGTAAATGCAACTGCCACACACATTGCCACAGCCACAGCTACAGTTGCAGCTGCAGTCGCTGCTGTTGCAGTTGCAGTTGCACTCAGTGCATATGCAAATGGATTCTTGGGCACTCATCACAGACTCGTTGTCATGATGAGCTGCGGCAGCCTGATGATGTTTGTGGGTTGTGTCTGCCAATGCAGGTCAATGCTGTGGACAGATGCACTGAGAGAAATTTCTTGTTGCCCACTGAGAGTAATGAGTAAACGCTGTAGATAGATAAATATTGATTTGTGTCATCTCTGAAGCGAGTCTTGACTTGATTCTGACTTGATTGCAAACGCTACACTGAGAAAAATGTCTCATCGATTACAGAGACTTCTAAATAAACTTACCAAAAATTTAAATTTGCATTCTTATTAGTTCTTCAGCAGATTTTGTGATGATTTTGACTTACACTCAGCGCTACACTGGGAGAAATTTATTATTGAGAACAGGGAGTAACGTTTGTTTGCATAAAATATTGATTTATTCGTTGTATTACGCTTGTCTTTAGCTCATTCTCACAAAGTGCACACGCTACACTGACAGAAATTACTGTCTATTAGTGAGATTACTAAAGAAATCTTTAAAAATTAATTAATTTATTCTGTTTATCTTGTTTGCAATTTATTATGAGGTTTTAACTCAAGTTCACTCTGCATTTCTCTCAGTGCATGCCTGCGCTTGTCGCCGCTTTGCTGGTCCTTTGACATATGCCACTTAATTGGGCAATTTGCATGCACCGAATACAGATTTAGACGTTGTGGCACTTTCACTTGGCCTGCTGCAGATGCTGTTGCAGTTGCCACAGCGAGGCAGGCGGCAGGCGGCAGTGGCAGCCATATTTGCTCTAGTCATAAATTATGCCTAATTATGCGGCATCTTAGCAGAGATTGGCCAACTCCTGAGCGAGCCATGCAATTTGTCCAGACTGACTGCAGTCATGTGGGCCCAGAGCAGGCAGAGATCTCTACTTGCTTCCAGTTGTCGTTGTTGTTGTTGTTGTAGTTATTGTTGTTTTTTCTGATGTTGCGCCTGCAGTGGCAGTTGCAGTAGCAGCAGCAGTTGCTGTGGCGCCGGGGCGAAAGGGTGAGCATTGTGTGCATTACGAAATATTGCAACTAAATTTGTGTCTACTTTCATTTCAGTCTCTGTCTCTGTATATGTGTGTGTGTGTGTGTGTGTGTGCAGCTGTGCGGACCACAGTTTATAATTGTTCATTTCAGCTCGAGCTCGAAATTAGCCGCAACTTTCAACGGCAGCCAAAAGAAAGTTGATTTTGTGGGACGAACAAGATGGCCAAATGTTGACCCCTCCCCACCCCCCCTCTAGCTGCCCCTGCCCCACCCACTGCCACGCCAGCTAATGCTTAGTTCCCTCTATGATTTCAAGGTCATTCGAACAGGGCAAACAATAGTAAATTGTACATTGTCGCAGTCGTCTGCGTCTCCTTCTCCGTCTCCGCATTCCATGAATTCTTCGTTCGTCTCTCTCTCTCTGTCTCTCTCGTCGCTCACTTCGCCTCTGCTCGCTCCGTGTTCAACTTAATTAAAAGGCAAACAAAAACGCAACCTCATACACAACGAGCTGATAAAATAGCATTTTATCAGCACGAGAAACGAACGAAAATACAAAATAAAACACGCTGTCGAGACATTTAACCACGATAATTATACAAAACATGTGGCCACAGCGCAGACTGGAAACGAGGCCCTTCTCCGTCTCCCCGCGGTCTCCCTCCCTCTCCCTCACTCTCGCTGTGTGCGAGCACAAGTGATAAGCATTTAGAATAGATATAGATACTATATAGTATGGCAACGAATATCTGGCCACTTGGCAGCACTGATTGCTCGGCAAGTTCCCCTTTGCTCTGACTCTCTTTGCTTCCCATAACATGTTTAATTTCCAAGCAAAGAATGCTTTAGATACATTTGAAAGAAGTTTTCCCCTTAACTGATAAATATTTCAGAGAGCATAAGAAGGGAATACCCGCCACGTTTGCCATTTAATTTGAATTTCTCGTCTTATCAGATTAAACTCTCAGATAAACAGCGAGAATTGATAACCTTTTAAATAATAAAGCGAACGATCTTTTATGTTTGCCTGCTGTCGAGAAAGCTTATCAATTTCACGTTTATCTTCGTGCAGCACAAATAAATGTTGGCAATCATTTGCCTAATTATAATTCATTTTATGATCGCGCATATTTGCTTTCGTTTTATGCCAGACGATGAAGAACAAGAAGAAAATGAAGAGAAGAAGCAGTAGAGAAGGAGAAGAACTTCTATGGATTGCATATAAAAGTTTTGCAGTTGAAAAGCGACTGCAAGCCTTGCTTTAACCCATTGAGGAACTGAAAGTATATAAAGGTATATATTCATATTGAAATAAATACTGAATGAAATACTATATTGAAATTATAATAATATTCTTAACTCTCATTCATTTGCTGAATACCTAAAGCACTCATTTCACCTCATAAATTGAAACATTTCTAAACCAATCTTCAGTTTATTTGAAAGTATATAAAGGTTTATATTCATATTGAAATAAATACTAAAAGAAATACTGAATTTCAATTATAACAATATTATCCACGCTCATTTATTTGTTGAATACCTAAAGCACTCATTTCACCTCTTAAATTGAAATATTTCTAAACCAATCTTCAGTTTATTCACCATTTAATTCCTTCACAAAGAGAGCGTTCATCATATCAAAATTCTCTTTGCACCGCAATTTGTTCTAGAGATTTCCATCAGTTTTCCACTTTGGAGTTTTCCTCTTATAATTGCCCGAAAAGTGCTTTAAATGATAAATCAAAATCCCTCATTAAAATCTGAAGCCACGAATCGTTTTTTCGATGACAAGAACTTTAATGGGTTAACGCGCAGTTGGACTGGAGTTGACTGAAGCTGCCCACTCCCCTGTGCCGTGCAGAGGCAGAGGCAGCGACGCTGCCCACATACAGTTGCATGCAACGCAATGCTTCTGTCACCAAGCAGCAGCAACAGCAGCAGCAGCTCATCGTATGACGCCCCTGGGCAGGCTGAGTCGATGAGTCCGACTCTGGTGCTGACTGAGTCGGTGCGTCGGGGCTGAGTCGATATGTCGGTGAGTCTGCTGCGTCTACATGCCTCATCATCAATGTCCGAACGTCGTGTGTGGCCGGGACAGCAGAAGAGAGTGAGTGAGAGGAGGCACAGGGAGAGGGGAATGCAGGGGAAAGGCACTGTCGCTGGAAGCAGGGCGGCGGCATGTGCCGGACCTGACAGCGACAACGTCGACGGCGCCGACGACGATGGAATGTTGTTAGTTATAAAATGGCCACAAAATCATAACGCGGGCGTGGGCCCTGCCGACCACTTTCCTGTGCCCCAGACCCGAACCTGATATCGACAACGACAACGACGACGACGACGATGATGAGGACGAGTTGTTAGTGCCGCCACCAGCAGCAGCAGCAGCAGCAGCAGCAGCAGCCGTTGTTGCCGTTGCTGTTGCTGTTGCCGGCACATAGGTACATCTGTATGTTGCTTGGCCATCAAAAGGTTGGTCCAGAGTGTGAATTGAAATGTTTTTTACATGTGTTCCGCTGTTCCCCCATCTCTGGCTTGCCAGTCCAAATGGATCTACGACTAGCAACAACGGGCTACGCGACACGGAATCAAAACTCGTCGCAGTTGTTTTATGTGAGTTTTAGAAATTCTTTTCGACTTGCTTCTATTTCATTCTACTCAAAGAGAGACAGGCAGAGGGACAGAGACGGACTGACAGACAGACCGACAGACAGACCGAGCTCGCGCATGTCCATGCACCCGCTTAGGTCGCCCACCAAAAACTTGTTTTGTTTTTCTCGTCTCTGTTTGCCGTTCTTGTTATTATTATTAGTTTTCTATTTCTCTCTTGGCGGCGGCGGCGGCGGCGGCGTTGGTGGCTCGCTTTGAATAATGATGATAAGCGCGCAGAGCTTCATCGAGCATTGAGTACATGTGAATACATTCGAATCTACACACTCACACTCAGGCTGCGTCTCAGTCTCTCATCCATCCATCTGCCTGTCGTTCTCTTTTTGATTATTGACTTATTGTGGCATTTATTTTGTCTGTATCTCGTTTTTTTTTGCCCGAATTCGTCGCCAGGTACACGAGAAATCGTCACGGTCAACAAAAGATACACTGACAGAGCCAGGCAGAGGCAAGGCGAGTGTATCTCAGCCGCATGCAGATACATTTGAAGCGCACGCTTGTCCGTTTTGATGTTGTTGTCATCAATTTAACAGCAACAGCAACAACAACAGCAACACCAAGAGAAACAAGAACAAAACCAGACATTCTTTGAGACTCGTCGTCGTTCGTTTCGTTCTCATAATTTGTTTGCTCCCTCACCCCCCGACCCCCTCTCTCCCGCACACTGGTTTCCCCTTGACTGCCCCTCGTCTGCTGCTGCTGCTGCTGCTGCTTCTTTCCATTCCCATTCCCACTCTCAATCCCGTTCCCAATTCTTTTCTTTCTCGCGCCGAGTCTTCATCGTCGTCGACTGTGAGAAAGATTTTATTTCGTTCAAGTGGTTTTTGATTTAACACCAAACACCAAACAGCAACAACAACAATAACAACAACAACTGGCAAACAAGCAATGGAAAATATTTTAATGATGCGTCGTCAATGCAATTCAGACAAAAAGAAAAACAACAACAAAAGATTTCTAACTTGTTTGGTGGCCTCTCATTCTGGTGAATTTCCACGCCGTCTCTCTCTCCCCCCACTCTCTCTCTCTCACACTATCATTCTCTTTGCCACAATTCGATTGATTAGCTCTGGGAATATCGATAGGTAGCATCAATCGATCGTCAGCAACATAAACAGCAGCAGCATCTGTAGAACTCACCCCAAAGCCAGCTCTACATCGTGTGACATTCCTCTAGAAAGGGGTAGTTCCAGTGAAGAGACTGCCAGACTGCCAGACCCACAGACCGACAGGCGGACAGACAGACCGAAAAGCCGACAAAGCACTCGACAAGCTGCCAATGGGTTTATTCCCTATATCGATGCGGTAACATCTGTCACGGCTGCTTCCTGGACAGCGCAGGCAATACGGCGACCACAAATACGAGAAGAACTAAACTGAACTGAAGCTGAACTGAAGCTGAACTGAAACTGGCACCATTAAACCGCTTTTGGCATTTATACAAATTTTTATGAGGACTTGAGATAGGGTATAATTGCTTAATGTTGCAGTTTGCATGCTGAGTAGCCTTTACGAGGGGAGCTATTGTTTCTGGTTATGAAATGAGTGCTAAAGACTGCCTACAGCAATATCCTATAATATTTTGATAGACTTAAGATTAAAGAATGTGTACATCAATATCCGATCATGTTTTGATGATTTAAAGACAGCCTACAGCTATATCCTATAATATTGTGATAGACTTGAGATTAAAGAACGTATACAACTTTATTCTATAATATTATGATAATATTATCTTAGTTAAACAAAGAATATTGGGTTCCACTATTCATAGGGTAAATAGAACAATATTCTACAATAGTTTATTCGTTCAAGATCTATAAGATATAGTAGTATTTTAATAGTATCTCATTAGGAGTTTAATTTCATTGCTTAACTTTGCAATGAATGCATAAGTATCTTATATAAATCTCTTATTCTGATACTACAGTTGAGTAAGTTAATAAAACGATCTATTTCATAATTATAACATTATTAAATTGCAAATTATATTTATTTAACAGATTGCTTTATCTTATAGCAACCTCTAAGCACAATATTAACTATATTCTCACATAATCTGATCGGTTACCTCAACTTACTTCAACACAATCATATTACTGCAAGTTGATACTACCTTAAGAGTCATTTCAAGAGCATACACACTTCGTTGTGAATACTTCCTCTCTTGTCAGCAGCTTTTGTATATTTTTTACCTTAATTTCTTGTATTTTTTTAACCAAGGGTATTAAGTCGGTAAGGAAATATGCAATATTTATGCTCCCGTTCGCTTTGAACTATGCGCAATGCCGACAACAGAAAGAGGAGACGCAGAAAGAGAGAGAGAGAGAAGGAGGGAGGGAGCAAGAGAGCGCCCTACGTGATGCCAAGGACTTCATTGCCGCTCATTAATGTGACACTAATCACGTGACCTCGAGTGTGTTGGCTGCATTTACGGTCACTTTGCACGCTGTTTGCCCACTCGGCACTCGAATCGCTCGTTGTGGCACTCATAGAACTCACAGAACAACAACGGGGAATGAGTCGAACCATTCATAAAAATGCCAAGTCTATTGCTTTCTTCGCTTTGTGGCACCTTTCTTTCTTGCGTTGTGTGTTCTGTGTGTTGATTGGAAGCGCTTAGGAAAATCAACACACACACACACAGAGAGAGAGTCACACAAAAATGACACGAATGAGAACGGGAACGGGAAACTGGGAAATGAAAACTGGCAACTGGGAAAGGTTCTCGTCAAATGCAGTTGGAAAAGAGGCACACAAAGTGAACTTGCGTAGGTAGCTGCAACGACGACAACTGGGCCAGACAAAAGACAACACAAATAAGGTGCCCGACAACAACTGACTGCAGATCTAGAGAGACACAGAGAGAGAGAGAGAAAGAGAGAGAAAGGGAGGGAGGGAGAGAGAAAGAACGAGGCTGATATACAATTTCACCTTTTGCAGTTGCGGTGCATGACGCGTGTCAGCGGCAACCAATTAGTAGGGGCTCTGCGGTATCTGTGCAGGCTTTTGTGTACATGATATAAGGGCTGCTGTTCGAAGCCTACATGCAAGCCTACGCACCAATGCACTGAGAGAAAACTAGTGGGGACTATTAGAAGAAGATTAAGAAAAAAAGAGAGAGATTTTAGAAGAAGAGTTGCTGAGAATTAACTGATAGCACATGGGTGATTGTTTTCATTATAAAGTATATTTATATTTTATCATTATACAATAATATTAAATATATTGTACTATATTATATATTTTTATATTTTGTTATTATATTTGATATATTATAAGATCATACTATATTTGCACTATTTATTATTACGATAATCATATCATATTCTTATCAATTTTATTATTAAAATAGCCTTTCTCTCAGTGCAATATTTAAATTATTTTATTTATATTTTTTATATCATTATATTAAATTTATATCATTGATATTTTATTAATTTATTAGACCAATAATTATACTTTTTATACTTATTATAATCTTATCCATTTTATTATTAAATCACCCTTTCTCCCAGTGCAGTATTTAAATTATTTTATTTAAATTTTTTATTTCATAATATCAAATTTATATCATATATATTTTATTAATTAATTAGAGTAATTATTATACTCATTTCAATTTGTCTTTTAAAACACCCCAAATTTCTCTCAGTGCAGCTACATCCCTCAGCACTGCGCCGTGTGGTTGACGCTGATGAGCCGCAAACTGCGCAGGAAGCTTCTTTCCAATTGACAAGCGGCATTTAGGGGATAATTTTCGGGGCATGTGCAGCGTGGTTCGCTCCCCAAAAAAAAAACTGAAGAAGCTGAGGGAAACGCAGCGACGCAGGCGCAGCGTGTAGGCAGCAGGCAGCAGGACGCACATCGAGGACGCGCTCCAACAGTTTTTTCTTTCTGCGATGACGCTGTAACATCTGCTTCGGCTGAGCCGCTCTCTCTCTCCCTCCATCACCCTCTCACTCTCGCTTTCCCTTGGCAGGACACGGCAGGACATGTGCGTTTTTAGTTATTGAAATTTTTACTTGTTTTGTCCTGCGCGCTCTGCTCTGTGCATTGAGTATTTAATTGCAGATAATATCGTCAACAACAAAGGAGAATGAAACGGCAGAATCAACAGCTGAAGTCGCCGGAAATGCATCTGTGGCCCAAGGAGCACCGGCTCAGGACTCACTCTCCTGCCACCCCTCTGCTGACCCTCTTCAGTGTTCTGTGGAGGTGCGCACGTGTCAATAATTGTTCAGATGTGGAGCTCAAGAATCAGCTGTCGCTTAAGACGGACGCGCAAGCTGCGCTCTTTGTTGAGGCAACTCATGACGAGGCAGCAGCGGGAGGGGGAGGGGAACAAAGGCAACAAAGGTGATCAACTGAAGAGTTGGGTATAATGCCATAAGAGGAATGTATAGGTATAAAAGCCCATGATATTCTGTCGTGTAAATAGTGGAAGGTGTATAGAGACCGTAACGACAGAGCATGAGCTGTTCCCTAAAGGTTCCCCATTCATATGTGTGGAAAAACGTGGAAAATTCCATTGTCACTGAGGAAATTTCTGTTGGGAAAACATTCCTAAACACCCTTTTACTTTATAGAGCTATTTTGATGGTCTTATAATGGATATTATACGGATTAGCTGACAATCTGCTGCATGCAATTGATATCTTTATGAACAGCGCAGCTTGATGACAATCATACTGTATAGATGTTAGATTTGAAGATCAAAGTATGTCTTTCGTTTAAGATGTTTACAGACATTCTTTAGCTCTTTTATTCTTGCATCTAAGTTTAGCTACTTTTCGTCTATTATGCAATGAATTGCAAGGCAAGCCGGGCCTTTCAACTCGTCCACTGTGCAGTATATTTGTTAGACATATCCGCATTTACAAGCTGAAATTCTTGAGCAACTCAATTGTAGTTGCTGCTGTTGTTGTTGTTGTTCTTGGCCATTGAATTGGCCATTCGCTTGGCCGTTTTTAAGCCGCCCAACAAATGCAAATTAGTTGCGCACTTGGCTAACAGTTAACTCAGAGTACTCATCTCTCGACTCAGTACTCACTATTCACTGCTCGCTACTCACTGCTCACTACTCGCTACTCACAGCTCACTACTCAAGCCGGCAGTTGCAAAAGTAACGGCACAGCTAATGCCAAAGCACAAGAAAAAGAAGCCAACACACAATCTTGGCTGGGCGAGTGAGTGTAATTGTATTTGTAAATGCCATAAAGTTGGCAACACTTGCTGTGCCAACAGCAGCAGCAGCAGCAGCAGCAGCGACGGCAGAGAGCAATTCAAATGAATTATGTTGGCTGCCCAACAGCCTCCCCTTGCCACCCCACACTACCCCACTCTCAACCTTCCCCACCCCCTCCCCCCTGCACTGTCTTTTAAGCCACACAAATGTTGCTCCAACCGTTTGCAAATGAAGTTCACGAGATGGTCAAGACGATAATGTTGGCGAGCGCATTTGCCAAGTCATGAGGCGAATACGTTGTTACTGCTCTGCCCTGACATCGCAGCAGCAGCAGCAATACTAGCAACAACTACAACTACAGCAGCAGCAACAACACAATTCAGTTAGTCAATGCGCGTCACAGCGAACGAGTTTTTCGCTGTTCGCCGTTGTTGTTGTTGTTGTTTCTGTTGCTGTTGTTGGTGTCCATTTTGTCGCCGCTGCCTCTGCTGCTGCTGCTGCCCTCAAATAGTTGAAAATCAAATCAGCAACAACATCGCCAGCAACAACAGCAACAGCAACAGCTTCGCTTAAGCTCAAATCTATGTACGTATGTAAAACTCAATTGAAGCGCAGCGCGCTCTCTCTCTACTCCTCCCCTCCCCCTCCCCCTATGCCTAACTCCCTCCCTCTCCCCATCACCCTCTGGCTGCCTCTCCTCGTCGTCGTCGCCCCACTTTCTGCCAGTGTTGTTGCCTTTTGTTTGATTTAGTTTGTGTGCAGCCTGCACAACCCACCCGTGCCCCCTCACTCCCCTCCCTTTCCCACCCGGGCAGCGCACACACGCTACCCTACGCTGCGCCCTGCGCGTTATGCATACGAGTGACGCTAGCAGCGCAGTCGACAGTCGACTTGAAGTTCCAAGCCCAGCGACTGCAGCTCACACACACACACACACACACACACAAACACACACACACACACATAGACTGAATCTGAGTCTCTGCCAGCGTCGTCATACAAATATTTAGTAGAGTATGAAGTAGTTCGGGTTCGGTACATAAAATGTGTTGACCTCAGTTGACCTCGTTTCAGTTTCTTTTGCTGTTGCCTCCTCTCCTTCTCCTTCTACTGCTGCTACTGCTGCTGTTGTTACTCTTTTTCTGCTTTTTGCAGCACTTATTTTATTTGTGCAAACGTTTTAATGAAATTTCGTTTCATATTTTTCTGTCTCTTTCCAGCTCTTTCTACTTCTTTCTCCCCTCATCTTCTCTCTCTCTTTCTCTCTCTCTTTCTCTCTGCGCTCTGCTGGTACTCAAAGTCTTCGTTTTCACTCCCTCGCGTCGCGCTTCCCTCGGAGTTTTTCAATTAGAAATCATCATAATCGTATCTCTTTGTGGTTCTTCAACCTTTGCTGCCTTTGCTGCTGTTGCTGTTGGGGGCTGCAGCTGCCGGAATTCCCTACTAGAGTTGCCACTGCCCCCCCCCCTCCGCACATTCTCTAGAAACATCGTCTTTGGAGCGTGTTCTGGGCTGTTCAGTTGAGTCGAGTCTGTGAACTTTTGGCGAGTGTAGCTCTTTTTCTTTTTCTATATTGTAGTTTGTTTACCTCGCTTAATGTTGTTGATGATTACTTTCACCGGACAGCGGCAGCAGCAGCACAGGCAGCAGCAACCAAAGTCTGAGCACAACAAAACACAGTTATGACAACAACAACAACAACAACAACAGCCGCAGAAGACAAGCGATTGCCGAGAGAAAAAAACGTAACAGAGCCAAAGTTGCTTATTTGTTGCTGCTGTTGTTGATGTTGCTGTTGCTGCTGATGTTGTTGTTGTTGGCATATGAAATATGTTTGAACATAATGAGGCCAACAGAGTTGCTGCTGCTGCTGCTGTTGTTGCTGTCTACTGAGGAACTGACTCTAACTCTGACTGCAATGATTGCAGGTTGCTGCTGCTGCTGCTGCTGATGCCAACGGCAGCAACAACATTGCACCGTCAACAGCAACAACAACAAGCAGGCAAATAGTGTCTTATCCGTAATCTGAATCTAAATCAAAATGAAAATTTGATACAATTAGCAAAAGCACAAAAAGTGATGTATGTTGCTGATGTTGCCGATGTTGCTGCTGCAATTGATGTTGCTGCAACTGTTGTGGCCATTGCAACCTGCTATATGACATGCAAGATTATAACATTTGTATGTAACATATGTGATCACTGATCACTGTAACCCTCAGGCACTACCTATGGATGGGTATCTTCGAACCAGTTATATAATAACGTTAGTTAGGCTTTTATGTTAGCTGAGCTTTGAGATGAGTTTACTGATTTCATATACGAGTACATACCCTGCAGCCAAGGTATATGGATAAAGGGAAAGCATATTCAGTTTGTATGGCTGAGTGTACTGGGTACACACAACAGACTATATACGGTACACACAGCAGAGTATACAGAGTACATATATATAAATATGTACATAAGTACTTAACCACTTAGAATCATCTAGCAACTTGCAACATGTATTGCATTTTAAAAACAGACCAATTTCCCTCTGTTATATAAACCTATTTTTAGTTTGATTTATGAAATATTTATGCATCAAAAAACAAACACTTTCTGAAATAAATTAAAGAAATTAACGCTTAACATAATCAAACTTCTGAGATTTATGTACCTTTGTTTATAATATCTTATTGACAACCAGCACTCTTAACTTTGGAACTGATTTTGCACCAATATATGTATTTATAACTGAACCAATTCGACCAATTCGACCAACCAATTAAATAAACTTTAAAAATGCTAATATTTTCCATAATTTAAAAATACCTCTTATACTATTAAAGCTAATTAGGTAACTTTATATAAGTGTATAGGAAGGACAATCAAAACAGTTTGACACAACTACAATATACCTTTAGGATAGGTACCTTCAGTATCTCTCATCTTTGTGAACTCTTCTCCTAACTTCGTAAGGAAAAGATATCTCAAAGTACAAACATTCTGTAATTCAGCAACATCAGCTTGCAATTAGTCAAAGCAAAGCAACATCACATTCAGCTGTACTCGAAAATACCCTAACAACTTCAATTCACAGTCGTAAAAGGCCCGTTTGATGTGCTCGTCATCTACAGTTCGTAGTGCCAATTTCTGGCGTGTTATTTCTTCTTCTTCTTCTTCCTCTGTCTATTTTCTTGTTTCTTATTATCGCCCTCGCTCGGTGCACTTTCTATTTCCTTGGCACGCAGTTGCTGCGAGAAAGAGCAAGACCATAATAAAAACCGTTAGGTAAATGAATTTCAGTGGCAGCAGCAACCAAAAAGTTGACGTGCATCTCATATAACGCGTACCCCAAAAAACAACAACAACAACAACAGCCAAAAAAATACCAAAAAAAATAGGAAAATAAAAAAGCGTCGAAACTAAGCGACGTTCGTTCGTCGCTCGTCGTTCGTCGCTCGTCGTTCGGTTCACGTTCACGTCCAAAATTTCATTGTACCCACGCCGACGTCTGCGAAGCGACAAGCGGAAATGGTAAACATTACCTTTGCCTATACTTGCAACACGGCCAAAAGGGAGCGAGGGGAGGTGGGGGCGGTAGCGGGATGGGGCTGGCGAGAAATGGGAACTGAGAAACAAAAAACGGTTAGTTATGAAACCAAAGCATCACTCAAAGGCAACCGCCAAAGCCGCCCGCACAGCTTAAGCGGGAAGAGGGGCCCCCGCAGAGGGAGAGGTGGGCAGTGCGGGAGGAGGGGCATGAGCTGAGGTGACGTTGGCCAAGTGACAGCGACGCTGGAGAAGCTCAGCGGGCAATGCGGACTTAGCTCTCGTACAGCAGCAGCAGCAACAGCAGCAACTTTCCAATGTACACACACGCACACACGCACACACACACACACACACACACACACTCGCACATTTGTATATTATTTCATTATTGTTTCGGCATGTTTTGAACCAAAAGGCGGCAACAACAACTGAAATAGTTGCATGTAAAAGCCGCGAATTGAAAACAAGTTAAGGTCATAAACAGATAAACCATATAGTGGAAATTTACTGGGTGTCGTTACCTAACCTCACTTTATTTCTTGCGCATTTTTAGGTTAATCTTCAAACGACCTTTTTAACACTTCTTTCTCTTTGTGTACTGCCCGAAAACTTTTCAAATATATATAATTAAAACTAAAAGAAAGAGATCAATAGGATATTCTAGCAATATCTTATATATACATATATGTATCTTACCTAACCTCACTTTATTTCTTGCGCATTTTTAGGTTAATCTTCAAACGACCTTTTTAACACTTCTTTCTCTTTGTGTACTGCCTGAAAACCTTTTTATACATATTATCAAAACTGAAAGAAAGAGATCAATAGGATATTCTAGCAATATCTTATCTATCAACTTAAATCTCTTTAAACAAATTCCCCCACATCCTCATTCTTCAGTCCTTAAACGCGTTAAATCTACTGACAGATCTTCTCTCTCTCCTCTTGGCAGGATATGTTAAATAAAGTCGAGTAAATTGTTAAATGTGCAAAATAAATTTTGGAATTAAAATTTATATTCAATTGATGTCGGCTAAATTGTTGCACAGCAGTTCACACTGTGTGTGTGTGTGCGAGTGTGTGTGTGTGTGTGATAAAAGGCACAAAACTGTTGCACATTGAAAAACAATTCAATTGCGAATGGATGCGAGTGTTCTGGCCCAAAAGGGGAAATGGAAATGGAAAATGGGCGAGCAAGAAGCAGCCCAAAATATAAACGAGGGAGACCACGAACAGGCCATGCCATGTCAGGCCAGGCCGGGGCCAGACTATGCCGTGCCATGCCAGGCTGCCATCCTTTCATCCTTGTGCCAGCTTGCCTGCCCCTACCTCCGCCTGCCTGCTCTCCCCCCTGCGTACGTTGGCATGTTAAATGGAAATGGAAATGCATTCGGTAGCAGGCGAGGCGAGACTTGCATGGAACATTCAGGATGAGGCAGTTGGGAGTGGGAAGTGGGGACTAGAATAAAACCAAATAGACGGAAAATAGGGAAAAATGCACAGCGACATGGCAGAGGCAAAGAGAGAGAGGGGGAGAGAGGTAGAGGGTGGAGAGGGGGAGGAAGAGTGGCGCTGGCGCTGCTCACACATACTAACGTTGATAGTGCCGACTGTGGAGTTCATTGCATTTTATGCGAAGCGACGTTGCAGGTAAAGCGCAAACAACAACAAGAGCGACAACAACAACAGCAGTAGTAGCAACAGCAGCAGCAGCAGCAGCAACAGCAACAACAGCAGCAGCAACGACAACAGCAACAATATGCCCCTGCATGGCCAGGGGCGCAGAGCTTGGCTTTTGGGACTGGCTAATGCGCGCCACGCACAGGCAAAGTATTGCGGGGGTGCCAAGGGGGGAAGCGCAAACAGGGTGCTATTTGCAATCATTGCATGTTCGTGGAGCAGACAACCCTTCGCAACCGAAATGCCACAACACAACACAATTTTCTCACCAACAGCAGCAGCAGCAGCAACAGAGGGGAATGAGAGGGTAGTGGGTGCAGCAGGAGCAGGAACAGGAGCAGGAGCAGGAGCTGGGGCTGGGGCAGCAACTGGCCCGCTAAACAAAAGCCAACTCATTGAGTTTTGAGTTTTAGAGATTGTGGTGCAGCAGCAGCAGCAACAGCAACAGCAACGGCAACGGCAACGGCAACGGCAACAGCAACAGCAACGGCAGCAGCAACAGCAGTAAAAGCGACAACAGCAATTGCATTTACAGTTGCAGCAAGTGACAGTCAGGCAACCTCACCTCCCCCTCTGCAGCTGCAACTACCCCAATACAGTTGAGCACCGCGCAAATCCCAACATTGATCGGGGCAATCACTGTAGAAGCAGCAGCAGCAGGAGAAGGTGGAAACAGCAGCAGAAGGTGGGGAGTAGCAGGCACAGGATGAGAAGTGGCAAGCAGTAGCAAAGCAGAAGAGGGGACAAGGGGCATGTATTGACAGCGCCCAAGGACAGCAGCGGGCAGCGTGTAGGCCTAGGACCCTCCTCGATAGTCGTCACCAGAACAGAACCGATGGACACCGTCGCAATGGCCATTGCCACTGTCCGCTGCCCGTGTACAGTTTGCGGGCAGAAATCATAAAACGAAAACGAGTTACAAACTGCTGAATTCCGCCAGGCAGGGGGAGAAGGAGGGGGAGGAGGTGTAGGCTGGCAGGTAGACATTGGCGACGCCGTTTTGGAATGCAAACTATAAATAGGAAGCCCAGGCCAAAAACCAAACAACCTGAGGATGGTCGGGGGACGAGGGACGAGGCAGAGCCAGTGCCAGAGCTCTATTTATGCCTGTGTCTCGCTCTCTCTCTCTCTGCCTCTTTCTCTCTCTCACTGCACAACAATTGCTGCTGCCGCTGTTGGTGCTGCAGTTGCTGCCACCGAGTCGCTTCTAATGTCTCTGGCCATGGTCGTTGCCATTATATCGTTAGAGGTGGCAGGCCAAGCCAGGCAGCTCCTCCTCTGCCACTACTACTGCTGCCGTCTCTCCCTCCCCGCCCCCTCTTGCCTATGCCCAGCCAGGTTGAACCTTTCAGAGTCGTCTCGGTTTCGGTCTCGTTCTTGTGGCACCAGCGTCGCCAGTTTGCCGTCGTTGACTTTGATTGCAAAGTTTACATGGCACCAAAGTGCATTTTCAATAAAAGGAAATATCAAACTCCAAGCGCATCACACACACACACACACACACACATGCCTCTATATACTGTTTATATGTTGGCTAGGTTGGCTCAGCGTGTGTGTGTGTGTGTGTGTGTGTGTGCTGGCATATCGTGGCATGCCTTTAGTTTTTGCACTTGCTCTGCTCCTTTTGCTGCTGTCGCTGCGTTGGCTGCCAACCTGCCTGCCCTCCCTCCCTCTCCCTCTCCCTCTCCCCTCCCCCTCACTCCTCTCTTGCCTTTGCTGCTGCCTGCACAGGACTCTGTGAATTCTGTGACCTCGACACGGCGCTATGAAAGTTGTCGCAAGCTCTTTACCCCTTCCCCTCTCGAACAACCCATGCAGCGACAGTTCTTTCCTCTCGCACACCCACTCCACCTCCCCCCCCCTGCCAGCCAAGCAGCCATGCAGCCGCACAGGGATGCGCCAAGCGAACTTTGAATGTTGCCCATGCAATGACAACCAGCAACAACAACAACAACAACAACAGCAATAACAAACAGCGTAAGCTCGCATAATGACAGCACAGTGGGAATACCCTATGAAAGACACTGCGAACAGTATTGAGAAGTTCTATAATTTCTCTAGCAAAGCATAAAGAAACTCTTGCTGAAGTTTCATTATAGAACTGTGAATAAAGATAAAAAAAGATAAAGATATATATAAAATATTGTGCTATTATATTGTAATTAAATATAATATAAACTTTAATATAAATATAAATATAAATATAAACTAATATGTATAATATGCATTTTTAATGATGCATTTATTCTGTAATGAATTCCCCTGTTACACTTTATTAACTTTAAACAATATATATCATTGTAACTATATGTATTGTATTGTATTATTGTAATTATATATATTGTATTGTATTATTGTAACAGCTATATAGCTAACTCAAACTACCCTCTTCAGCTTGACAAAATCCAATCTTTAGTTATTCTTAACAACAACACTAAAAACTACAAGGAAGCGCACAAAAAGTTGTCGCTGGAAAACTTTCTGACACTTTCAAATGTGTCGGGCTATTGAAAATTTAACGCTGTCAGAGGCGACTTTTCAAATTACAGCAGGAAGAAACTTCTACAGCGTGCCCCCCCTCTAACACTCCCATCCCTCTCTCTAGCTCCCTCTATACCTCCCCCTCTTTATACCTCCCTCTCTCTATCCCTCCCGCTCTCTATACCTCCTTCTCTCTATACCCTCCTCTCTCTATACCTCCCCATCTCTATACCTCCCCCTCTCCATCCCTTTCCCTCCCTCTCCCTCTCCCTCATTCTTCTCTTACCCTCATCTCTTTGCAACTTCCTTAACTTTCCCGCAACCCACTCAATGTTGGGGCTAATGTCATCCACTTACTTGCCTCCACTTGTCGCTGTGTTATTTGTTCCTTTTATCGCATCCTTCTTAACTCTGCGCTATACATGGTTAATTCAATGGGACAATTTGTGCAGATAGAACTGAAAGCGAGAAACAAGTTTAGTTTGAATTGATTGATTGATATTCTACAACTTGAGAGCTTTTAGCTGCTTTGTAGCTAAATCAGCTTAAATAATTAGCTTTCTTTTAGGGTACATGCAAGTAGAGTTCCCTACTATATATACCTCGCGTAACATCCGATTTCAGTCACTGTCATTAGCCATGATCAACGCTGTTCGGGGTCGCCACGTCTCAGGCACTTGCCCGGATGTCCGCTGTGGGGCAACTCCCAGTGTCCCCCCCCATGTGGACAGTCCCCGTTGTGTGTGTTGTGTTCTTGGGTGCCACGCCTCGTCGGCATATTCATCAAAATTCACTTTAACTTCATTATCATCGTTATTGTTTTATTTATTCCACCTTCTGTTTCGCCTCAAGACACTTGATCGCTCAATTGATTTTGCGGCTCTGCGCTGCGAGTTCGCTTCGCCTTCGCCTTCGCTGCTGCCTCGGCTCGCAACGAGTTGCTTGCCTGGTGGTCAGGTGGGGCAAGGGGAAGGGAAGAGGGAGAGGGAGAGAGCTGCTCTCTCGCGAAACTGAAACCGAAGCGAAGCGACAAGCGTTCGCTCGGTCTTGGCTCATGGCGTGGCCTGCCTGCTGCTTTTTGACGGTTTCGTTGTGGTCGTTGTTGTCAGCTCTGTTGTTGCCAGTTGTTGCTATTGTTGTTGCCAGTTGTTGTTGCTGTTGTTGCTATTGTTGTTGCCAGTTGTTGCTGCTGTTGCTGGGTTTGTTGTTGTGCGCATTGTCGACACTTTATTGACTACTTTTCTGGATGAATTTGTTGGTTTCTTAATTTCACTGCACTGCACCAATGCCCTCGCCTCTGTCTCTGTCTTTGGCTCTGGCTCTGGCTCTGTCTCTGCCTCTGCTCCTTGTGCCTGGACTGCCCTGGCCTGGCCTGCCCTGGCCTGGCTCTGCCTGACTGCCTGGTTCATTGTTCATTCCCTGCCTCGCTTGCTTGTTCTCTGATATCACTCATACGCCCCGCGGCCGTCTCGCTCTCCTTCTTCTGCACTGCGTTTCTTTTGCCGGCTGCTGCTGCTGCTGCTGCATCGATTTAGTTGCTGCCGTTGCTTTTTTATAATTTTATTGTATTTCTCTTCTTTTTTTTTCGTTACTTATGTGTTTAATTTTTTTTATTCCTTTTCTTTTTTCTCTTTGCTGCGGCCCAGACACAAAGACAAGAACAGGCAGAGGCAGAGGCAGCAGCAGACGCAGACAACGGCGGCAACGTCAGCGTCATTCACGTCTCTTTGGGTGACTTGGGACGCGACTCTGTGACTGGAACTTGCACACACACACCGTACACACACACACCGTACACACACTCGCACACACACTGTCGCACACACACTGCGACTCTGATTTAGCCGGCCTTAAATATGAGTTGAGGTGTTGTCCTCGCTTAAATTAGCCCGGCTGCGCGTCTGGCTGCCAATTCCAGTCTCAGTTCCCAGTTCCCAGTTCTCTTCTCTCTCTCCCCCCTCTCTCTGTCTCTCTTCCCCTCCCCCCACTGCCCCCTTATGTACTCTCCTGAGTATATTATGTACAATTATGTGCACAGTTTGTGGCATATAATTTGCTTTCGCAGTTGCCTCTTTGCAGACTGCGCACACTTATCGCTTTTGTCTTCGGCATCTTTGCTTAATTTACGTTCCAGATATTTACGGCCTTGTCTGTGTCTGTATCTGTGTCTGGGCTCAATATAAACCCTTTTCGGATCAGCGCTATAAATCAGTTAAATTTTGTCTTGTTTTTTTCCAGCCATAACGGTGCATGCTCTACACGCGCCTTTTATGGCCACTCAAAGTCCTCATAATGATCACTTGTGATCGCAAGAGAGTTACCTCTATGTGTGTGTGTGTGTGTGTGTGTGTGTATGTGTGTGTGTGAGAGTGTGTGCTGTTTCATTTGATTTCCGATCGAGTCTCAAATTGCATGCAATCACAAAATCAAAGTGTGAAAATCGACATAAAGATTTAATTGCCGATCAGGCCGGTTGTATATACAAAACGCCGTTGATCGCGCATATAAAACTGACCACAAAATGTCACTTAAGCGCCCCATTATGAACGGGGCGAGGGGGGGGGCAGCAACTAAGGGTTATTGCCAGCCAGTTGAGCATAGCCAAGCGGAGCAATCCGATACCAAATTAGCTGCCATATAGTTTTATAGACCCCAGACAGGATGAACGATCATATATTTACGAAGCGAGAGACACAGAGAGAGAAAGAGAGAGGGAGAGAGAGCGAGAGAGAGAGAGAGAGAGAGCGTGTCGCGTGTTTAAAGATCGCTTCTTATGAGGGGCGTGCGACTCTACGAGTTGCCCGAGTTGCCCAAGCGAATTTGAATTGCATAATAAAGCGATCGACTTGGGGGAACTTTTGATTGCTCGACTTTAATGTGGATCAGCGTAAAGTAATACGCTATAATTGGTATATAATACAAGTTATACGAGCTCTTTAATTGATTTCGAATGCAGTTATCTGTTCATTATATTCATATAAAATACTTCATAAACTTTTGATTACTCCATCTAAATGCAAATGGGAACAGACTTCGTATGCCTCTTTCCATCTCAAACTATAGTGCCTTCTGCTACTCTACTAATTTCCCTTTAAAATGCAATTCTTGTTCCACAATATAACGGTCGAAATGTCACTTGTGCTCAGCGCTTGTTCCATTCGAGTGTGCATTGAACTGATCTCTTAAGATGTTGTTGAAACCCTATAAGAACTCGCTGCGATCATAATGAAACATCATCGATATAAATGGCCCAATGGCGCCACTGGCAACTTCCGTCGCAAGGAGAAGCCTTAACCCCAAACCGAAGTGTCTCCACCTGCAGCAGTGGCCAGAAAACTGAAAGCAGACAAAAGACAAGGGATACAAGAGAGACAAGCGAGACAAGGAGACAGAGAGACAAACGGAGACAAAGGGAGACAAAGGGACGCGGTCTGCAGATCACTTGAAACGATATAGGGACAGGCGGACAGGCGGACAGGCCTGACGGCCACCTTGGCCTGGCACTGAATCATGTGCAGCGCGATTTGACATTGGAATTCAATACGGGTGGAGCTGAGCCCCAGCCAGAGTCGGAGCCAGAGCCAAAACCAAAGCAATTCTTGGCCAATCCTCGACGATCCTCTGCAATGCTCCTCTGTTAGTTTTGGTTCTTTTTTCTCTGCTTTGCTTTGCTCTTCACTTGTTTTTTTATTGCCAAGTTCTCTGCCTTGTGTTGTATTTGTTTTTTCAACTCCTTTTTTAGGGCTTCGCTGGCAGCGGGAGAGACCTGCAGAAGCCTTCCGAGGGCTTGATCAGTCGCGATCAATTTCGCGTCAAGTCATAAATCCGCACTCGAGTGTCTTATATGCATAGCAAGTTAACAAATTATGTGGAATGTTATGCGATAGAACCTCTGAGAGAGAGACGCGCGCCAATGTCAGCCAGGGGCAGGGGCAGGGGCAGCAAGCAGGGGTAAGGGGCAGGGCAACTCTGCCTTGGCAATGACAACGCAGCCCCAGCAAGCTCGGCTCGATACCTGCCAGTAATAACAACAACAACAACAACAACAACAACACTGAAGGCAGCCGCATCTGTGCAACAACAATGACAACGCACTGGTTTACCTTCAGCACGGTCAGAAGTGGCTGCAACAGCAGCAACTGTTGCCGCAACACGTTCCACGCACAGCCCCAAAAAGACAAAGAGACACCACACTAGATACACCACGCCACTTGCCAGGGCAGCCCCAGTCCCAGTCCCAGTCCCAAGTGTATCTATGCGCATCTGTATCTGTAGCTGTATCTGCTGCATCTGTATCTGCATCTCAAGCAGTTGCTGTTGCTGCTGCTGCTGCTGCTGCTGTGGCAACTGCTGTAAATTAACGCGGGCGTTAAAATTGCAATTTTTCACTTAATGCACAGCAACAACAAAGGCAACAACAGCGCGTGCAAGCGAGACGGCTGCCACAAGGCATGCCTCAAAGCTCGGCAACATGGAGCGCGCATCCAAGCGCTGCCCGAGGTGCTGCTACCTTCTGGAACCCGTTCCAAGTCTATGTAAAGTGTCCTTGAAATAATTGTAAATTATGTCTACTCAATGGCAATGGCCATTGCCAGATGACCAGCCACAGAGAGGCTGAGAGGGGAAGCGGGAGAGGGAGAGGCAGAGAGCTGGAGAAGAAGGGCCTCGCGTGGGTGGCACACTGACTGGCCTGCCCGGCCTGGTCTGCCTGCTTGGCTGGTTTATTAATAAATTTCAATAAGTTGCAATGGACTCCGTGGCGAGCCGAGTCGCGTCGGGCCATGTGGCATATTTGTGGTGCATATGTCACCGCCCTGCCGCCACAGTTGCTGCCACAGTTGCTGCGGCTGCTTAATTGAAAATCGCAAATATACAAATTATGAACGTTCAGCAAAATTACCGACTACGCTGGCAATCAAACAAATAAACAGACACACGTCGTAGCTGCCTCTCTCTTCCCCTCCCCCTCTCCTCCTCCTTCCCCTCCTTCTGCTGCCACTGCTTCTACTGTGTGGCTGCTGCATTCTCGGCCAACCTGTTTAATTTCAACGCCGATGCTCATTTCGATAATTTATTTTGCCAACTATTCGACGAGTTGCTGCCATCAGGCAGAGCAGCGGGGGGCAGAGGGGAGGGCACTGGCACTCTGATTAGCTGCGCCACATGGCAGAGAGATGTGTGTGCTCGTGTGTGTGTGCTCGTGTGTGTGTGTGTGTGTTTACTCAACAGAACGATTCTCGCTCAAGCTGCAAACTCTTTGGCGATTGGCTTTGCCGCTGCTGCCTCAAGAGCCAAATTATTTGGCGAATAATCTGCCTCAGTCGGTCGACTCGCAATTAAAAACTTATTTTTAAGAAAAGCAAAACAAACACACACACAAAGCATATCGATGTGTGTGTGCGTGTGTGTGTGTAGAGCATAAATTGCTGTCCGCAGTGCGCTCGAGCGAGCAGCCAGCGAGAGGGAGAGGGTGAGGGAGGGGAGGCGAGGTGAGGCACATTAAATGCATATAAAATAAAGGCGGAGATCGACCGAAAGTAGCCCACAGTGTGGGCCACACTCGCTGCTGGCCGAGTCGTCTCCTGCTGCAGCGAGTGCATCGCCAGCAATAACAACAACAACAACAACAACAACAGCAGCAGCAGCAGCAACATTAGCGGCAGCAGGCGCTGGCGATTGAGTCGCAAATTTATATGCGACGGGCCTACGCGGCGTATGGGCAACGAGGCGGAGGCGCGTACCGCAGCAAGGCAAATAGAGGAATAGAATAGCTGGAGGGGGTAGAGGGGTGTGGGCAGAGGAAAGCGGCACAGGGTGACAGGAGGGATGCGCTGCTTTGGCGATGCGTTGACGCCTGAAATTGTTGAAATTTGCGTTTTAAATTGCAGAATTTATAAATGCCAAATTTATATTGAGATACACACACTACACACGCGTGTGTGTGTGTGTGAGTGAGTGACTATATATGTAGCTGTGTGCGTATTTGACGTATATGCAGAAGAAATACTCATAATGTGCTGCATTGTGCAGGCAAACAAGGGTTAAGGGTTCAAGCAGAAGGGCAAGAATTGAAGAGAATTTGCTGAAGAATAACAATAATTAAAAGATTAAAATTGATAATTTGTAATTGATAATAATAATTAAAAGTTTAAAGAATAATTAATAATTGAAAAAGTGACTCATTTATAATAATTAAAATAAATTATGCACTATTTATATACATAATAATAATAAATTACAAAGATATAGAGAATATACTTTATATTTATATTCTTACATATTTAATGACATCTTGCACTTATAAATGACATGAAAAACAACCCCTCCCCCCTTTCCCTCCCTCTCTTTGGCATAATAATTTACCAATAATTTATTTATATTCGTTTAAAAAGTTGTGTCTGTGTGTCACTTGGCAAATTGTTTATGTTTTTATTCGGTTTGTTTGCGCTGAGCAAATAAAATGAAATTCCAATGCAAACGCCACACAACATAATAAAGGACTATCTGATATATATATATATAATTGACAATATGCATGGCTACTATATGCACACTCTATTTGCACACTTTGCACACTGTTTTTTCGTGCAGTGCACTGCATTTGGCCACTTTGCCGAGCGAAAAGTAGTTCATTGAATATTTTCAACTTGATTTTATTGTATATTGTGGCCGCTTAAATGATTTATACGAGTTGCCAAATACGAAACGCAAACACAAAGCGTCAGGCAGTCAGTCAATTGCTGCAGATACAAATACAGATACAGCTATAGATGAAAACAGATACAGATACAGATACAGATACAGACAGCTATAGATACATTTGCTAGACTTGTGTAGCTATGCATAACCGATGTACAATATATCGATTGTACTCGCGCATTAATACTCGCATAGTATGGCTGCTTATGTGTGTATGTGTATCTGTATGTGTGTCTGTGTGTGTGTATTGCCGCACATTTGCGGCTAATAATAACTTTAAAAACGAACTATTTGGATGCCTTTCAGAGATTTTTTGTTCATAGTTGATTTTAATATGATTATTGCATTTCAAGTGTGCTGCATCTGTGTGCGTGTCTGTATGTGTTTTTTTTTTTTTTTTTTATAAGAGTGTTCATGGGAAAAAAATCTTGAGAGACACCGTCCTAGTGACGGTAGTGTGGGATCCGCCCCCACTAAAAACCCGCTCAGGAACACTCCTCCCTACGGCTCGTTTGTAGTACCCCTTGCGGAACCACTCCTAAAGTATAAATCTTCGCAAGGGGCCGAGCTTAGCCCTGTGGTGGCTCTACCTGGTTGATGGTTGCTGCACGGAAGAGTTTCGCAGTCTTTCTAGCCTACGCTGCTCTACCATAATGCACACACACATTTCCTTTATAAGGTCCCAGTTTTCTGGGGTCTCTAACATAAGCCCTACAACATTCTCTGGGCTTACATCTACTCCTAAGCGTCTATTGACGATTTCCCGTTTGTCTGCGTAATAAGGGCAGTGGAAGAAAATATGTTCCACAGTCTCATCGTCTTCGTTGCAAAGGTAGCAAACCCCCTCAGGGTCATGACCGTACTTATTCAGGTAGCGCCTGAAACAGCCATGTCCTGTAAGAAACTGGGTCATATAGAAGTCCACTTGTCCGTGGCTTCTTCTGACCCATGATTCTATATGCGGCACCAGACGGTGTGTCCACCTCCCGCAGCTGGTTGCATCCCACCTTTGTTGCCAATCCCTAATGGATTTACCTTCATCGTAGGTAACAGGGGTTAGGCTGTGCCTCTTATTATATTGCGCTTGGTAATCTAGCGCGATCAAGTCAGCCGGCATAATGCCGGCTAGAACTTGGATAGCATCACCGGATACCGTCCGGAAGGCGCTACAGACTCTTTGGCAGCTACGTCTCACTACCGCGTTATAGTGTTGGGCGTAGGTTGCCTTTTTTTAGCGCTGATGCCCATATAGGGGCTGCATACATTAACACCGATAGGGTAACACGCGATACGAGTGATCGTATAGCTTGTCTTGGACCCCCGATGTTTGGCATTACTCTTGCGAGTGCCATTTGTACTCTGGCTGCTTTTTCGCTCATTGCAATGATATTGCTTTTAAAGCTCAGCCTGGCGTCTATAAGTACGCCTAGGTACTTTATTGCTGAGCCCGTGCGGATATTGAATCCGTCAATACTGAGCGTCACATCTTCAAGTTTCTTTCTACTTGAAATAAGGACCGCCTCAGTTTTTTCCCCGGCTAGTCTCAAATCGTGCTCTGTCAGCCACTGCTTTATCCTTTGCGTGGCATCGGTGCTATTGTCTTTCACCTCCGCCAGGTGCTTTCCAACTATGATGACGGCAATATCATCAGCATATCCGATGATCTTGATCTCATCCCTGAGTGGAAGGCGTAATACCCCATCATATACTATGTTCCACAGGAGCGGTCCAAGAACCGATCCTTGCGGAACGCCGCCTGTAACTTGGTATTGTTTTCGCCCTTCCTCAGTGTCGTACACAAGTGTACGGTCACTCAGGTAGCTACCAACAATTCTTAACAAGTATTGAGGCGTGTTGAGGTTACGCAGCGCCTGCATGATATGATGCCAACTCACTGAGTTAAAGGCATTTTTTATATCAAGGGTAATTATAGCGCAGTACTTCTTCTGGCCTCCTCGCCACCTAACTCCCGCTATTGCTTCTTCAGCAATCTGCTTAACCCTACTGATCGCGTCTACTGTCGACCTATTTCTCCTAAATCCGTATTGGTCATCCGATAGACCACCTATTTCTTCAATGAAGGTGCTAAGCTTGCTAGCTACTACCTTTTCTAGCATTTTCCCCATTGTATCGATCATACAGAGCGGTCTGTATGAACTAGGCTCACCTGGCGGTTTGTTACCTTTTGGTATTAGTACCAGTCTTTGTCTTTTCCAGATTTCCGGAAAAGTCCCTGTCTGTATGCAGTCTGTGTATACTTCTGCAAATATGGAGGGGTTCGCGTCTACCGCTATCTTCAGTACCTTGTTGGGTACTGCGTCTAGTCCCGGCGCTTTGCTGTTCGCGAAGGTCTTAGCAATTTCTAATACCTCCCCTATCTCTACTTCCTCCTGGTGTCTACTCATCCCCTCAGTCCAAGCATCTGCAGGTTCGTTATGTCGATTCACCTGTGTTGGGAAAAGGGTCTCAACTATTGTGCGCAAGAGTTGGGGACAAGCCGGAGCGGTTGCTCGCTGTCCTCTTATCTTGCTCATTACAGCCTTATATGCCCCGCCCCAAGGGTTGGTATTCATACCATCACGCAGGGTGTTAAAGTGCGATGCTTTGCTTAGCTTTATCGCTTTCTTTAGCTCCCTTTTTGCGTCCTTGAAGTGCGATCTGAGGGTTTCCCGTTGCTCCTCATCTCTACATCGGCATAGGGTTCTTCTAGCTCGTATGCATTTACGTCTAGAATCCGCGATCTCGTGACTCCACCAAAAGGCTGGCTTCCATCTTGAGCCACCTTTGGATTTTCTCGCCATAGAGGCGTCGCAGGCAGAAGTCAATAGATTGGAAAGGGATGTTGCCTTCGCGTCAGAGGTATTACCATGCAGAAGGACAGCATTGTTCTGCTCTGTGATGAGGTATCTAAGGACGTCCTCATCCAGAGTGTCTTCTTTCCAACCATTGATTACTCGTTCCTGGGTGCTTCTACTGCTGTGTCTATCTACACTCATTAATATGGCTCTATGGTCACTATGAGTGTAGATATCGCTCACTTGCCACGAGATCGTTCTACTTATATTGGAGCTGGCGAAGGATATATCAACGATTGATGTCCTGCCATTTCGCTCAAAAGTGCTTTTATTGCCTGTGTTAAGCAGCACTGCGTCTAATAAGGAGAAGGCTGTAATAACTGCATGGCCTCTTACATTTGTGAGGCGACTGCCCCATTCGGCAGCCCAGGCATTGAAGTCCCCGCCTATGATGTTTGGATGACTACTTCTAGCATGGGTCCCTATATTGTCTAAAGTCCTATCGTAGTCGTACATTTCTAAGCTCGGTGGTAGGTAGCAGCTATAAAAATGTACACCGGCTATTTTTGCCCTAGCGAAATGAACTTCAGTGGTCAGCGGCTTGTCGTCAATGGGCTTGCTTCCACATGCCCAAATCGCCGCTTTACCAGTTTTATCACTAACCCAGTTGGTTGTAGCTAGGTTCTTGTGTTGTTCACTGATTAGAACAACGTCTATGCCTTCCTCAAAGCAGGTTTGCGTCAAGAGATCTTGCGCTGCCTCACAATGATTAAGGTTTATCTGCAGGACCTTAATTGTGAGTCTTCTTGACTGCGTCCTGGAAAGCTAGGCAGTTTTTGCTGCCCACAATATGATCTACGTCTCGACGCTTTTGGTCTTTGCAGACCGCACAGCAAGCCGTAGCCTTGCACATTTTTATTTTGTGCCCCTCCTGACCGCACTTTATGCAGCACTCCGTTCTGTTTACGGTGCTGGTACATGTGCGAGCCGTATGCCCGTAGTGCCAGCATTTAAAACACTTCAGGGTGTTGGTTTTCACCCTAACCCTGCATCTAACCCACCCTATCTTAAGGTGCCCCTTTTCTATGGCCCTATTGGCCACTTCTACCGGTACTTTGAGAAGAGCTGTTTGTGTCTCCCCAAAAGACTTACGCAGACTCTTCACAATCCCGCCCAGCTTTCTACCTTCTCCTAACTGGTGCTGGACCGCCTCTACAATGTCATCCCTATTGGTGACCTCGTCAATGTCCCTGACCTCCAAGAACACTTCTTTTGTAAGTGTTCTTGCGGTTGCCTTATCTCCTAGGACTTGCTGCACAGCTACCTCGTAGCTCTGCGGCACCTCACTAGGCTTCTTCTTAAGTTGAAGGAGCAAGTCACCACTTTGCGTCCTTCTAATTTTTGTGACATTGTCACCTAGGCCCTTGAGCGCATCATTCCCCTTTATTGTGCGGAGAATGTCTGCATAGGACATGTCGCCTTTTGTAGA
Source organism: Zaprionus ornatus (assembly GCA_018904035.1). Classification (NCBI taxonomy): domain Eukaryota; kingdom Metazoa; phylum Arthropoda; class Insecta; order Diptera; family Drosophilidae; genus Zaprionus; species Zaprionus ornatus. The sequence continues at coordinate 4,810,952 of JAEIFZ010000023.1, read as the reverse complement.
CACGATGATAGCATCGGGTCTGGCGGCGACCTTTCTGGGTTTTGTGACCTTCTTTGTGACCTTGGTCCACCCTTCCTTCCTTGGTTGCTTTATTGGGCTCCCTTCTTTGTTTGGTTTAGCAACCTTGGGCCTGCCCGTCAGTTCTGCTGGCTTTCCCCGGGTGATCTCTCTCACCGGTTTGGCCTGCTCAGCTTTTTTGGCCTTAACTGGCATTTTTGCTGCAGTCGGGCTGACCTTTTTAAAAGTCGTCCTGTTTGCCCCAGCTGGCTCCAGGTGGCGACTCTTTTTGGGGGAGTGGGCCTTGTTCCAGCGACACTCTCCCTAGGTCTTTTCGGGGTATTGGCTGACGTAGATAATACCTGAGGGACCTTATGTCCTTCAGATACCCCTTTAGCCTTCTCAAGTGCACTGCTACACAGTGCTTTCATTTCTGCAAAGGTATCCTTCATACCCTGGTTGATATGACGGACACCTTTGACGATCACCATCTCAAGCACTTGGTCAATTATGCTTGATAGCTGGCTGAGCTCGGTGACGTCTTCCACCTGGCTGCTATCCATAGGTGGGGACCTTGCTGGCGCTTCTGTCTCCTTTTCGGCCATTGGGGGTGGCTTTTTGGGGACTGCCGGCTGAGCTATTGATCCCACAGGGGATCTAGCCATTTTTGTGCTCTTCCTGAAGAAGGCACTTTCATCTTCTCCATTCTTATTTATAGTGGAGGGGAGTTCCTCCACGTTTTTTTCCCTGTCTCTGGTAGGGGTGTTTCTTGCGATATTATCTGCAACGGTGGCCAAGTTTCCCACCACCGAGGCATTGCGGTCGCTGTATATCGACGACGAGGGGCCCGCTTGCTCGCCCCTTCCTGTCGCCGGCACTGGGGATCCGACCCCCTGCACCGTAAGAGTATTCCTTAAAGGACCTACCATTTTGATTTTGATGGAATCACCCATGCGGTTGTTACAGTCTACCCGCAAAAGACTCGCCTTCTCGCGTTAGCCAGTCTTTGAACAGGTGTTCGTGGACTGTCCAGGGGATACCTGGTCATTGGCCGGCGGTTGCGAGCTACTTGCCTTTCCCCGTAAAGGAATCGTCCCGTCCACTACTAGAGGTAGTGGCAAACAGGGCCTTTCCACCTCCCCGGCGCCTTTCGGGGAGAGGCCATCCCCGTTGTGTCCCTTTAGTCGCCTCGTACGACCAGCGGTAACTTGCTGAGGTGGTATTCTAGGACCCGCCACCACACGGGTGAACGTGTCTGTATGTGTGTGCATGTGTGTGTGTGTGTGTGCATTCATTGCACATTTTATGGCTGATATTTTATTGAAAATTCACATTGCATTAGATTGTAGCAGACTCTGCGGTCATTTCGACTAGTGCATCCCATTGCACACACACACAAACACATAAAAACACACTCACACACACACTCACATATACACCTCTGTATGCGCTATATAGGTACGGCAATAGTTTAGCCATTTTTATGATATTTTTGCTGTTTGCTTTGATTGTTTCGCAAATTTCGAAGGCAATTCAATTTGCAAACAGTCTAAAATTATGGCGAGAAATGCGATAGAGATTTGCTTTTATTTTATTTTTGTTTCATTTTCATTCGCCTGCTCCTCTTCCTCTTCTTTATTGTTTTTGATTTTGATTTTATTTCTGTTGCAGCATTTGCATTTTCGATTTTGCTAGATTTGTTGCACTATTTAATCGGCTTGTTGAATTGCTTGGCCCACATGGCGTATGCGCATTCTTGTTGGCTAGATAAATTGTACGTAAAAGAGGCGCCAGTTGGATGGGGTCAATTTCAATGCGGATATTTCTTGCCAATAATAAATGCTAGAATTGAAAACGATGAAGAGTATGTGAGATCAGAGAGAAAGGATGCCGCGGGTTCTATACCCTTGCAGGTGCTTATATTCTCTGATTGTACCAATACTAGTTATATATAATGCTGTAGAATTGAATGTGCATATTCTATATTATGTCTTACTCTGATCGACACTGTTAAGTTGAGTTATTTTCAAATGACCTTCATACAAATGGTCTAATTGGTCTTCATACAAAAATCTACATTCAGACTGATTGTTCCTATGGCAGCTATATGTTATATTGGTCAGATTTTGATGAAATTTTATATGCATAATATATATTGAGAAAAAATGCGATGTAGTAAATTCGGTTACAATATCTTAACAAATAACAAAAATCGACCTGTAGTTTGTATGGCAGCTATACGATATATCGATCTGATCCGGCTTGCTCCGACTTATATACAGCGTGCAGCAATATGAAGCATGTATGCCAAGTTTCATTAAGATAGCTCCATAACTTAAAGACTAGTTTGCGTTGCAATAGACATTTCAGCATTTGCTGCTAAAGTGATTTTTATATATACTATTTCATATTAGTTGTTAAATTCATTAGTATTAGTATTTGATTTATTTAAATATAATATCTTCTCTCTCTTTCTTTGATTTCTTCCTCTCTTAATCGATACAGAGTTATTTGCGCTTTATTTGATTCATTTATTTCACTGCAATTATTGGTTATATACCGCAAGCTTTTTTCTGGCATGCAGCCATGAGTAGACACACACATACATATACACACCTTCAGACACACACCTACACACACACATGGAGAGAGGCAGAGAGAGAGATCATTGCACCGCGTCCTCAGTGGGTTACAAATGATGCGAGTGTTTTTCCGCTCTGCTGTCTTATTTATGTTATTGCAAGTACTCACACACACACACACACACACACTCACTCACTCACTCACTCTCTCACTCACTCACTCACACTCTCCGCATGTTCGGCAATTGACAGCAAATTAGCCATACACATGTACAACGTGTATCTAGATACATTCGCCGACGCCGACGCCGCCGCCGCAAGATACTTTTGCATGCGGGAAGTTTTTCGGGAGTCGAATCTCTGTTGCGCGATCGCCGGCAAGTTTGTTGCATGCCATAAAACGTTTACACTTGTCTTGCTGCCTGCCGGCAGGTGGCGTATTTGTTGACGGGGCGCCCACTTGAGTTGCTTGATCAAATCGTCGTCGGTGGCAGTGGCAGCGCTGCAAATTGATTTGATGCGGATGCGAGGCGGCAACCTGTTGACGTCATTGCTAGCCACGCCCCATTTACTAAAAGGAACCGGGTGCGGGGGCCGTGGGGAGAGGGCGGAGCGAGCAATTAAACGCCTGCTGCCAGTTGAATTAATATGCAAAGGCATGCAAAGTAGGCGTTGGTCACGCCCCTCCCCCGACTCAGCGAGTGCCAAATTTATGCTGCGCATTAGTTATACAGATACAATATCTATGAGATACAGTCTCGGCCCGTCCGTCCATCCATTTAGTTATTAAATATTCATTTGACGGCGCCAAAAGGCGAAGAAAAATATAATTTATTAATTTGTTAATTCGTTGTTTGTCATTTTGCGGCTTAAGCGTTTCGTTCTGCCACAAAACACATCAAATTTATAGCCCCCTAACGAGAGAGCAAGCTAGGGACAGACAGAGAGAGGGAGACCAAGAGAGACCCAAAGAAAAGCCGCGACTCGGCGCGCTGCGTCTCGTCTCGGTTCTCTCTCTCTCTCTCTCTTTCTCGGGGTCTCTCGTCTCGTCGTTGGCAATTAACACGCTAAATTAGCGAGCAACTCTGCCGGCGTTGACTGCGACTGCGACTGCGGCGGCGACTGCCCCCGCCGATCGTTTTGCCGATTTTGTTATGATAAATGTAAATTTTTCTATGCGGCGAGCGAATAAAACTTGTTGAGCATTTTTATTGATACATTTTGATGCAAACGAGAATTTATTTTATTTATTTACAGATTTATGAGCTCGTCGCTCTATACGAACCGAGCCGAGCCGAATCGTACCGTACCCCGAGCACTACCAAATATTTGTATAGTTTATTTATGGCCAGCGAGAGCAACAACAAATTCAAGAAGAAACAAAATAAATTTATTAGCCAACTTGAACTTTTCGTTCAGGTTTGCCCCGCTGTTGTTGTTGTTGTTGCTTGAAGATTTGTTATGGCCCGTGCGTCTGGACAAGGTGAGTGATCTTTTAACCAAATGTGTCAAGTGGGCCCCCAGAGTCGAGTCGAGTCGAGGCGAGTCGAGTTGAGTTGAGTTAATAAACAACAACAACTGCCAGAGAGTGTGTGTGATTTGGGTAGAGCAAATTGAACTAGAAGCAGGAATCGAGTCTCATCTGGGGGCAGGTGGCAATTGAAGGGCTTAGCGTGGCACTTAAGCGACGCGTTGCCAATTAAGATTTTAATTTGCTGATGCGCAGCTGTTGATAGCGCACTTTAAAGACGCGTTGAAATGATTTGCAACAAATAAAAGAGCGATAATTGCGTGTGTTGTGTGTGTGTGTGTGTGTGTGTGCATATAGCATGATAATCCCTGAAGGTATACACAGTGTTCTCTTTCTTTATTTCTTTCTTTTTGCAAGCTGTCACAGCCCGAGCGCATCCCTTGTCACGCTGTCAAAGTATTTCGGTATCACGGTGCGTATACGTAATATGACAATCATTTTGCCATTTCCTTTGTATGGCAACCCATTCCCTCCTCCTTCTGCCTGTCACACACGCAGCAACTTTGTTTGCCTTCCCCCCATGCTGCCGCTAGTTGCTCCCTCGGCACGCTGCCGCTTCAATTGGCTCAGCTTCTTGGACAATTTTATTACGCTTTGCATTGCATTTTGTTGACAGTTTTGTCAACAAGCGTTGAAAATTGGCTAAATATAAATATATTTGTGCATGTCTCTTGCCTGTCTCTCAGTCTCCCTTTCTGCCCGCCCCCCCTCCTCTTCAAGTCTCCTCATGCTCCAAAGTCTCTCGTCTCGCAGTCTCTCAGTCTCTTGCGCTGTCTGCCCCTCTGTCTGTGTGTGTCTCTGTGTGTGTGTGTGTGCAATATTTATTACAACGACAACTCGTTCGTGTTGTTTATTTATAAATGCGAATATAAATAGGTGCAAGTTGCAAGAGAACTCAACAACAACAGCAACAACAATAAGCAAACCAAATAATGCGACTAAGATTTTGGCTCAGAACTCTCGCGGTCCATCATCATCTTCATCAGGAGCATCAACAGCAGCATCAGCAAGTCAAAGAAATCTCAGCCAAGGGGAAGCTCCCCTCCCTTCCCACTCTCTTCTACCCTCCCTTCCACCACGCTGGGCACACTCTAGCGAATTCGCAGCAAGCATGACTTGTAAATAACTGCAAGTTAAGTATCTGGCAAAGTGCAAAGTAGTTGCCAAGCAGCACCAAGCAGCCTCAGTGTACCCCCCTCTTGCTACCCCCTGCCTTTGTGCCTGCTGTCTGCTGCCTTCGAGCTACCCAGCTCCACATTGCCATGTGCTCCTAATGAACTGGGCACGCACTTGGCGCGCTCAGCCGTGCCATGATATATGGCATCTACTTGCATGGAATGCAACAGTGACAGAGAGAGGTGCAGGGGAAGGGGGTAAGGAGGGGGAGGGTGGCAGATAGACACCAAATCGGCACAGCCGGTGCACATTCTAGGTGCTATATGCGGCGGGGGTTTATCGCTTTTCCACGAAGTCAACGTCGTTTTCAATGCTTCCGCATCAATTGAGAGTGCAAAAAGGCAAAAAGCCAAATTGACGGCAGCTATTTCGGTTTAGCGATGAAAGAGATGATAAATATCGAAAGAAGAGTGAAAGGCAGGGAGTTGTAAATGCAACTAGACATAAGGGAAATACTTTGTCAGGTAATTAAATGAGTTTTCCACATAAAAACTGTATTTGAAACAGATCAAAGCTTAGTGGGCAGTGGAGTTCTCTCACTTTCCTGGTATCGAATCGAAACAAGCATCAAAATTACTTGAAGTTTTCGACAGCATAGAAAGCATATTAGATATTATAAAGGTAGACCAATGCACTCTCTGAAGATCTTTGCTTTATGTGATATGAATGATAGTTCAGAGATAATGAATGTATTTAATTTTGCTGCTGATTTCTACTTCTTTAACTTCTTTCTTGGGTGACAATGTCAAAGTTCTTTAGTTCTTCTGCTAAGTATAGTACCTTTCTTCTGTAAGCTCCCTCTCTTCTGGAACTTCCCTTCCCCTTTCTTCACTCCCTTTCTCTCCCTCTGCGACTGATTTCTACTTCTTTAACTTCTTTCTTGAGTGACAATGTCAAACTTCATTCAGCTAAGCAAATTGCTATTGTAAGTTCCCTCTCTTCTAGTACCTCCCTTTCCCTCCCTTCTCTCTCTCCCCCTCTCCTTCTCCCTCTCTCCCTCTCTCCCTCTCTTTTCAGCATTACATCACAGAGCATATAGCACAGCTTGAGCTCGCACTCACTCATTAAAGAAGGAGCCTAAAAATAGAATCTCGTAATCCGCTTCAACCGTAGCCTGTCACCATATATGAAGCTGTCGGATCAGTTAAATGCGCCGATTTGCGCCGTCTCATCGCGCCGACGACGGACAACAGATCAACGACCAGCGGCCAAACGGGTACAACAACAGCAACAACAGCGGCAACAGCAACAAAAATAAACAGAAAGGCGAAAAAAAAAGAAGGTGGATTGTACTTTTCATTTTTTACATGCGAAAAATATATGCGATACGATACGATACTTTTTTGCTGTTGCTGTTGCTGCTGCTGCTGCTGCTTGTCTTCTATGTGATGGAGGGCATAAAAAGCCCAAAGACAACTTTCAGGTGAAGCAGCAACAACAACAGCAAAGCAGCAAAAGCGTCGCAAAAAATTAAAAAAAACCTCAACAGAAAAAAAGGTGAGCAAAAACAATTTAAATATTTTAAGAGCGATGACCCAGAAGCAGAACCAACAGCAATAACAAGAACAACAACTACAGTGAAACAACAGCAGCAACAACAACTACAACAGCAGCAACAACAACCACAACAGCAGCAACAATATCAACAGCCACCCCAGCAACAATAACAACAACCAAAGCAAACACCTTCTGTGCTGGCAAAGCAAAAAAAAAAATGTTTATAAAAAAATTAAAAAAGGTAAACGAAGAATTTGCGCACTGCCAGCAACAGCAACAATAACAAGCTGAACAACAGCAGCAACAACAACGGCAGGTAAGCCTACAGCAACAACAACAAGTGAGCTAGCTACGCTTTAGCCGACTGACTCCATTGACGAACTTAGCGCTGACTTTGGTCGAAGCGATCCGCCGATAAAGCGATTAAAGCGATTGAGGCGATATGCGGCCAAGTGGAGCCAAATTGTCAAATTGGCGGCATAATGAATGAACGCGCATTTAAACAATTGCCACAAGCTGCCGCAATGTTGTGTGGCTTGTGTTGTCCCTGCCCCCTCCCCCGTGCAACATGTTTCCAATTAGACGCAACATGCCGCCAGCAATTCGTCCCACCTCAGCGTCGTCGTCATCGTTGCCCGCTCGTGGGTGTCATAAATCTTTTGGGGCGTCTCTTGTTGTAGCTTCGATCGGCAAAACACTAATTGGTATTAGCCAGGCTTGCCGACAAGTTCTAAAAACCAAACCGATTAAAGCCAAAAGGGGGCAACGGCCAAGCGAGTTAGATCAAACGGAGCTGCTGCTGCTGCTGCTGCTGCTGCCGTTGCCTTTTTTGGCCTTTGACTTTGCTGCTCGTGCGGATGCCGCCAGCAGCAACAGCAACAGCAGCAGCAGCCACAGGTGGGCGCGTCGAATTCTCTGTTCAGCTGTCCAGTTGCCGCTCAAAGCGGTTGCCCAAGCGGTTTCGGTGGTCCAGCTGACGCCATAAGCCGCCAAAAAAGATCCGCTCACTGGCCAAAAACCAAACGAAATTCACATGTGAACTTTGTTGGGGGAATACGAAAGAAAAGAAGCTAGTCTAGCTATAATTATAGCTAGGAAGGTAGTTAAAAATAGTTAGTATACCTGTTCAATATAGAATGTGAAGAATCTTTTCTGTAAACTAATCTAAAGTCTTCAATATAGTGAAGATATATAAAGTTAAAATTGCAAAGATCGATTCCTATGGAAACTATTTGAAACTCTAGCTAGAACATTATTAGCTAGCGTCACTTTCTAGCGGATCTATTCTAGACTCTACTTAGAAATTATTGAAAGAATCAGTAAACATGTCAATAGTATATATACTAAGTTTTGAATCGAGTTATAACTGTATTTTCCTCTTGAAGAATGAAATATGTGTTCAATTTGGGGTAGATTAAGAAAGAACATTTAAAAGATTAATTAGACATAGAAATCCCTGCCTTTCTTCCCTACCTACCTTCCTTTCCCGCTGCTTAACAGCAAGTTCTGTTAGCTAACAGTGTGCTTCACAGAGTGTTAGTAAGCGCAATTGACACAACAAATGCTGCCTACAAATTGTTTGGCTTGTTAACAAGCAGATTGATAGATAGATACATAGATACAATTAGCATTGGCTATCTCCAATCTCTTACAGGGTAACTATACGTATTGTCAGCTTATTCTAAATACTGTATATATTATATTTAAATATAATTTCAAGTCACTGCTGCTGGTGCGACGCAGCTGGCAACGAACCCGTCAACGACGTGCAAAGTGCAATTTATTGCCGTGGCGAAAACGAAGCGAAACAAAATTGTAACTCAAACACAAACAGACAGGCAGGCAGGGCAGGCACACACACACACACACACACACACACACACACAGACACACAGAAGCACACGTAGCAATAGGCAGGGGAACACATGCAAATGCTCAGCTATGGCAACAGAGACAGCAACAGCAACAGCAACAGATACAGATACAACTGCGGCCACAGATACAGATACATACGTCAATTGCGTCGCCGCGACGACGCTAAAAATGAAAAATTGCTTTTCAAAATTAAATCAACATTTAATTTTCTCGTAATTTGCTACCGCAACTGTTGCTGCTGCAGGTTCCACCACCAACAGCAACAGCAGCAGCAGCAACGGCGACGCTGGCAGCGGCAGCAACCTCGACAAGCAGCGCACGCATTTTTCTACAAATTAATTTTAGCACAAAGATCATCAGATACACACCGAAATGTATCTAGATACAGATACAGCTGCAGATACATGGCTATGGATACAGATACAGATACAGATACAGCGAGATATATAGACATGTCGTATTGGTTAGCCATTAAATGACGCCAGGCAGCAACAACAACAGCAACAATTGCTGCTGTTGGCAGGCAAGTGCCAAATAAAACTTATTACTTATACGCCGTGTGTAGCAGGCAGAGCAAGCTGAAGCGAACGCGGCGAACAGCGCATGAATCTATTATGAATTAGACTTTGAATGTCGAGACGAATACTCACACACACAGAGACACACACACACGTGCACCACGTGTACAGAGCGAGGCATAAGTAAATAGATCGCTGAATGTTTTCAATATGCCGCCGCCTGGAGGCCATTTATAGCAACAATTTGGAATTTTGATCTAAAGTCCAATTTGTTTTTAGTAAATTCTAAAGGGGCACAAGGTTTACAAGCAGCCAAAACTATTGTTTATTGTCGAACAATTAAATTTGTGAACAGGAAACGGCCGAAAGAATGTTTAAAGAACAGGCAACTAAAGGGGGAAATTAGAAGAACTTTTGTATGGATAATATAAATAAAAAGCAATTAGATTTCTTAAGGCAAACAAAAGGAAAACATTCATAATTGATAAACGAATACTTGAGGTTGTTATAAAGTATTCTTTATGTATAGCTCACAATCTCTTTCAGTTTCTTCTCTCTCTCCAAAGTTGACCCAGAGAGGAAACAAAGCGACACCTTGTGATGAATGTGCTGGCTCAAAGACTATGCGAATCATTAGGCAGGCGAAGACAAAACGGCCTTAATGCCGAAATCTTTGGATAATCCGTCATGGTATAAACGGATCTCTATCTATATAGAAGGGGCCAGAGCATGGCAAATCACACGCGCCATAACTCTAAATAGAAAACATTTGTCACTCAAATCAAACAAATATTCACATATTTTTAGCTGCCCACAGTGTGAAAGAGACAGCTACAGAGGGTGACAAGTGTCAGAGCGAGAGGGCAAGAAATGTCACCGTTGTGCGAAGATTTGTTTAGAACCTGTGAAATTGTTAAACTGCCACTTTATTAATAATGCCATCATTTTCGAAATGCGCAGCGAAGAGATACAGATACAACACGCATACACACACACGCACAGATACAAATACAGATACACAGTTTAAGGTATAGATAGACAGATACATTTGTAGCTCACACGTAGTCGCATAAAAATTTGAAAACGAGGCGCTTTCATTTTTAGTTCTTGATTGTCTCAAGTTCTTTTGATTTGAAATATTTTGACGTGTCCCAATTTCTTGTGGTATTCGTGAGGGGAGAAAGGAAGAGGGACGGTGGGAGGCGGTGGTAAAGATGAACGTTCTACGTTCTATGTAGATATTTTTCATGTTTTGTTCTCCCTGTTTTGTTTATTATTAACCAACTCGATTTGTGTGTGTTTGTTTGTGACAAGCGAAAAATGTGTCAAATAAACATTTTGAATCATTTCAGGCAATTTGTTTTCCAAGGTTTTCTTCAAAACCATCTAACCGAAGGAAATTCCTACGCAAAGGGAAATGGATAACAAGCCGATCATGTGAAACTATATGGTAACTAAACTCAGAGCGAGTCGGAGGCAAACGAATGCGATTTCAATGCTAATGAGCGCGTATCTGACAGATACGATTTATAAAACTGACAACTGCAAAACAGAACAATGAAAAAGAGGCAACAAAAATAACAAAATTCCAAAAAAATAAAATACAAAATCTCAACACACAAAACAAAAACTAAACGTTTCAAGATACGACTCGAAAATTTGTGGCCAGTCAAATGGAAAACCCAAACAAAGGAAAAAGACAAGCTCGGGTTAGGTTAGAGTGTGCTGAATAAGGGTGGACGACCAGTAGATACCCAGTTGGAAGGGAAATTAGGTTACTTAAGTAATATGTTATCAGCTATATGGAATATATAGCACATAAAGCGAAAAGACAAGCTCATTTTAGATTAGAGTGTGCTTAGAAAAGGTAGATAAATCACAGATATACGGTTAAACATTAAACGACCTATTAAGAGGACCTATTTCAACATTAAACGACCTATTTCGACCTATTTATATAGGAATGAACGTAGTGAGTTTATGATCCATTCCAATTATAAATTTGTTAATACTATAAAATAGTTATATATCGATATATCTATATACCCCACTTTCCTAACTCACTGGGTATCTATGAAATATAATAATAATAAACAAGTAACAATAAAAGATACAGATACAGACACAGAAACCCACAAGCCGCGACAGCAACAACAACAACAAAAGCTTAATTATTTAACATAATGAATTTGTTGACAAATTATGATTTACTGCTGACCGCATTAACATATTATACACATAAATACACACACTCGCTCACACACTCACACACACACACACCTATAGTTAATTTTACAATTTTACTGTCTGCATAAATATTTTGTGTCTTCTAAACGTTTTCGCTGTTTGTTTAATTATTTCAATATGCATTTTAATTTGTTGTTTATGTTGCTTTATTTTAATACATTTACCGACCGGAAGGTGGTGCCACATTGGGGCAGGGGCGTGGCAGCTGGGCTACGCTAATGTGCGCTAAAGTGTTAAAATTCTTGACATGTCTGTGGGGGGGCGAGCATTTGCATAATGGCGCTGCGGCACGCCCCAGTGGGGGAGGGAGAGAGCGGTTTGTCGGCGGGCAACTGCAGTGGAGCGGGCACTACCTGGTTATATCTACCTCCCCCCTTCTCCCTCTGCCTCTATACTTGCGATGTCATCTCTCTTGCTCTCTCCGTATCTCGCTTGTCATTTGCATTTGCCGCACGCTTCTCTGTTGACTGATAATCTTCCGATTCGCTGCGATTCGTAAATAAACACAGTTCCAATTCTTGCTTGTAGTAGAGCTTGTTCTATTTGTTGTTGTTATTTTACACGTTGTTCTATCTGTTCTTGTTTTTGTTTTTGTTGCGCAATGTCATTTGTTTCTCGCCCTTTTTGTATTTACTTTAACACCTTCTCGCGTTGCTATTTGCCACGTGAGCAAATCTCACCCCAGTGGGAGGAAAATAGCATATTCTATTTAAATAACACCTTAATATTATGTAGATTAAGTATGGAGTGTTGTAATTATTATGTAATGCGATTAACCTTTGCTGTTTCTAGAGAGATCTGTCACTGTAGCGATCTTTTCATACAAAATATTATTTGTAATTTTTTACCTTAGTTTTCAAGAATTAAATTCTATTACCGAATTTCCCAAAGTAATGACAGACAAAGAATATGCCATATCATTTTAATTATTTAAATATTTAGCTAAATAATTATAAAACAATAAAAGCTTTTCGCTATTGAATTCTCTTTAATCCCAAATAATTATAAATCGTTGACAAGTTGCCTTAAAGAATTATTTTGTATTATTAAGTACTCTGGCGCTGATTGATAGATTGATCAACTCGCTGCAGAGGTCGCTCGCCCTCTACCACTCTCACGCAATCCCGGAGCTTGAGGCATGATCAATCTTCGCCACTTTTCAACTCGTTCGCCTTTTCTGCGCCTTTTTTCGCCTTTTCCATCAATCAACGAATGGAAATATTGAAATTGAATCTGAGCACGAGGTGTCAGCGCCTTTTCAGAGCAGCAAAGGATGACGATGAGAGAGCATAAAGCAGAAAGCTCTCTCTCTCTCCCTCACTCTCTTGCTCCCAATGTAAATACAGGGTATGCGTGTGTGTAGATATATTCATATTTATATCCATAAAGTGAACAAAATCTGACACATGGCGACGTCTCGTATAATTTATGAGTCAATTTCAGACAATTATTGTTAAATATTATTAAGCATTCGGCGGGCTGTCACAACACTCGGCGAATTCAATGATTTACAACGCTGCCGCGGCGAAGACAGCGTCCAAGACAATGAGAATGACAATTGTCACTTGGGGTGGACAGGCAGCTCTAAGTGGATAATCTTGCAGCCTGACATGCATAAGAAGCAGCTGCCAGAGGGAGACAGTCAGATAGGGAATGAGGGAGAGAGAGCAAGAGAGAGAGACGCGAGCCTGATGAATGGCCGGCGAAAAGGGAATCGAGCACTCAAATTAATGTCAAAACTGATTAAGGAACGCTGCACGCAGTCGAAGTCACTGTCGCTGTCGCTGTCGCCGTCGCAGTCTAGCAAAAAGCAGCGACGTCGGCGCGTGGCTGCCAATTATGGTGGCAGCGAGAGCGACAGAGAGATCATCGTCTCAGATGATCGTTGTCAGGCGCAAACGCGTATTGCGGCAATTTGTCATTGAGTTGAGACGAAGTCGCCGCAAACCTGTTCGAGTTCGAGTTCGAGTGGAGCCATTAGAAGGCGCATTTGAAATCTCTTTGCACTCGCCTGAGATCAAAACAAACTTAGAGCGAAAGCCACCAGAGACGGAGAGAGGGAAAGAAAGAAAGAAAGAGCGAGAGAGAGAGAGCGGCAGCAAGCGCACACAAATTAAGACAATGAAACGCGCTACGCCTGCGATAAAATCGACGTAAACACCAGCAAACAAGAAGCGACGACGCCGCTGCGCAGCCGACAGCGAGCAGCGGGCAGCGAGCAGCGACAGCGGCAGCTCAAGCAAATGTGTGAACAATATCGGCGGCTGATCTCGCCCAACAGCAGCAGCAGGCAAGAGAGTGGAAGAGGGAGAGGAGGAGAGCAGCGCAGACTTGAGAGACCTGTTTGAAAACCCGTTGGCCCCAGCAGCAAACAGAGCGCGAGAGAGCGACAGAGAGAGAGAGAGCGCGTGCATACAATTGAGTGAGTGTGAGTGACTACGTGTGTGTGTGTGTGTGAGTGACTGCAGTGACGGCAAGTGGAGCCCCAAGCTGCGCCTGTACTTTTTTTTGCATCAAACCAATTGATCAATAAACGATTCCCGCAGCTGCTGAGCTTAAAGCATACAGCATGTAACTATGTATGCGTGTCTGTGTGTGTGTGTGTGTATTTTCATATCTCATGCTCCACACACGAAATTGATAGCAACAACAGAAAATGACCCACAAAAACCGCCGAAATTCCATGCCGTACCCAATGCGCATCCCGACACCCAACGAAATCAACCACCCACTCAACCACACTCCCCCCCACCCCGCACTCCACACTTACAATCACACTACACATACGCACCCACACACACTCACTTGCGCTCACTCTCCCACACTCCTGTCTCCCTCCCCCTCTCTTCTTCACTCGCTCTCTGCCGCCCCCTTTGGAATCCAATCAGCCACGCGTTGGTGATAAAATGCGTTAACAATACGTGGAAAGCTTTGCTAACAGTTTTTTTGCGGTATCTGACAGATTTTTGTGGGTTAGCCCCAGAGGGGATGGCAGTGGAAGTGTGGGGGGTGCGCGGGGATTGACAATGGGGCAGTTGGGGTAGGTAGATAGTCCGGGGTTATCATTGAGTTGCTGCGTGTGCTGGCGAAATAGCCAATGTACACAGACAATCAAAGTTAGTATGTGTGTGTGTGTGTGTGTGTGTGCGTGGGTGTGTTGATACATACATACATATGTACATACACACAGGGAGTATTACAAGCCGCATCACACCTGATTTGAGCTGATACAGGGTGACTTGCAGAAATATCATACTACAAGTACACTGGATTCCCATAAAGTAAAGTCTCTTTAAGCAAAATTTCATCATCTTAAGCATATAAGCAATAAATTAAAATTACTAAGGAATATTCTTTATAATTAAATGAAGGAATATAATAGGGAAAAATAACTGTATAAGTATTGTTCATTAAATAATTGTTGCATATTAGTTAAATTTCATATTTAAGTTCGGTATTTTTGTGGCATAGTATTTATATTTAACAATCGTTCATTATTTATTACAAATTAATAATATTTATTCAAATTAGGTTTTATTAACATGTGAACTATTTATGAAGTAAGAATAGCTTCGAATATATGATATATGTATATATGTATATATAAAATAAAGAGTAATACAATAATAATTAAATACTTCTTTTATAATATGGAATTATTTTATTATCATTTTATATCAACTAATCCCAACTTTATACATTTTAAACCAAATTAGTCTTAATCCCTTCCACTTTATAGCCTTATCCAATTCACACGCTCTCAGCGATAATCCCTATTATGATCCCGTTACGCTTCATGCAGGCGAATGAAAAAACTCTGTAATTCGCCCGCTGTAACATGAAAGAACATGTCATAATAAATCGTCTAACAATCCAAACATTGTCAAATATTCAAGCTGCCGCCAAGCTTCACCTTTACACACACACACACACACACACACACAAACACGCACACGCACACAATACATGCAAAAAACGCGTGTAGACAAAGCCAAATTGTCGACTGTCCGCTGCTGCAGCCAGCGTCGCTGCCAGCAACCGACAAAAAAGCAAAACGCAAACAAACAAAGCGAAAAAATGAAAACAGAAATGGAAACACGCAAAAAAAATAAAATAAAAAACAAGTAACAAGTAACAAAAACAACAAACTTATAAGCAAAATCAAATTCACAAGTAAAGCAACAACTAAAACACACGCAGCGCAGTCAACATCAACGTCAGCGTCGCTGCGCTGCCCTCCCTGCAGGTTTGACAGCGCGGCGAGCATGACGAAAGGACTTTCGCACATTACCACATTTTTTGTAGCCAACCAAGCGACCCAACAAAGCAGTTAAACAGCCAAACAGCCACCCAGTCAGCCAGAGCAACAACAACAGCAACAGCAGCAACAACAACAACAACAACAAACAGGCACAACGAGGCAACACGAAAGACAAAAGCTAAAAGCGACAAATGAAATAATAAGAGAGCTTAAATAACTCCACACGAGAGCGCACACACACAAACACACATACATTCAAAGAGAGGCAGCTTAGTGTGCGTGAGTGTTTGCATGTTTGTTGTTACATTGACTTCCGATGACTGGCCCTCCGCCGTCCGCCCTCGCTCTCCCACCCACCCACTCAGCCCCAACCTCAGAAGCTGCAAACTTGTTTGCTCAATATGTTTCACACACACACACACACATACGGGCATACAAACACATGCTCACTCACTCGCACACGAACGAGCAACGACTGCGACACGAAGCTGTTACGTTCGTGCCCGACTGCTACACCCACTCCCCCCGCCTCCTCCTCCTGCCCCTGCTACGCTAAATAATGACTGACAGTATGTTGGTGCCATGCCTCTCTCTCTCTCCTTCATTGTACCTCTCTCTCTCTCTGTCCGTGTATGACCCCCAATTGCTCGCTCCCGCAAACAAACAAACAAACGGACAGAAATTATGAAGCAACACGCGACCAGCGAACCGAACGATCCACTGAGCAAAGAGAGCGCAACAAATTGAGACAGCCCCGAGAGAGCAAGAGCGAGAGAGAACGAGACAATCAATGTGAGTAAGTGAGTGTGAGAGAGTCTGGCGTCGCAGCAGGTTGCATCGAACTTGTTGCGTGTTGAGCGTCGCCACCTTGCGCGCCGCCACGACGTCAACGTCGCCGTTGACGCAGGCAATGTTGTCGTTGCTGTTGTTGCTCTTTCTGCTCCCAATTACTTTTTGCATGCTACCTTGTGCCCCCACTTCACCTCACACACTCACACACACGCCTTGGTCATTCGGCATCAGCAGAGGCAGCGACATCGGCATCGGCGTTGGCATCGGCATCGCAATCGTCATCGTTGTGTTGACGTTGTTGCTGTTGTCGTTGTCATGCTTAATCCCTGTAGCGACAGCGGCGCCGACGAGAGAGTGAGTACGCGTTTGCTTGCCTGCTGATATGCTCGCAGTCACAGTCGCTGTCTCTGTCGACGTCGACCGCCCCCGCTGCCGCGCTCGACCACAAAGCGCTGGATTCATGTTTTTCACACAGAGCTTACAATGCGCGCAAGTACATGAGAGTGTGTGTCTCTCTGTGTGTGTGTGTTTGTGTGTGCACATTTGTACACATTAACATATCAAACCGAACGAGCGAAGCGTTCTCATTTCGCAAATTGACTTTAATATTTTTTGTCTCTCTCGCTCTTCTTTTCTCCTCTTTTCTTTGAAGAAGTTTTTGCGTTTTAATATTGTATTTTTATCATAATTATGTTAATTAAATTAATTAAATACCCGCTTTATTTATGCATTAAATGAGCATTTAATTATTGTCAACAATTTATTGTTATTTTTATTAATTATTCGTGAATTTTCATATTTATAATACCTCATCGCATACCCTATAAATCGCTGATTTCATGCCTGATTATTGAATTCCTGCGCATAATTCGATTATTGTGAAATTTCTTTATAAATTTATCTAAAATTAACTCAATTATTCTGCAACCTTTCACAGTTCTAATCGCGTCAAAGCTCTCAAACACTCATACACACACACACTCATACGCACGCACACATAGATCAACAATTTGGAAGCTGTCAAAACTATTTAATCTAAATACAAAACCACAGCACGAACCGCGCAGTCCAACCTCTGCCGCAGCGAACAGCAACAACATCAATCAGCAACGTCGGGAGGGGGCAACACAAAAGCGCACACCAACGCGCACACACAACAACAACAACAAGAGCAGCAGCAGCGGCAGCGGCAACAAGAGCGCAAACACCGCAAAATAATAAACCAGCTCGACAAGTCTAAATCACACTCATTAGCAAAAGCCCCCCAAAAACAACGCACAGCAACAGCAACAACAGCAGCCCCCGTCGCAGTCGCTGTCGCTCTGCCAACGGCAACGGCAGCAGCAGAACAAAAATCAAAATCAAAACCACAGGCAAACACAAACAACGCAAGCAGCGCTGCCAGCGGCAACAGCAGCAGCAGCAGCGGCAGTTGTGTGAAGCCGTTGCGCGCGCTCCCATCATATCTCAAATTGTTAAACGATGAGAACGAGATGAGAACCTAATAAGAAACCGAATACAAAAGATAAACACAAGCGTAAACATTTAAGTAACAAAATTGGCTTTTTGTTATGCGTCGGCTTTGCCGGGGCAGAGCGACGGGCGGCAGAGCAACTGAGTAAGTGAGAGAGAGCGTAACGTGCTGAGAGCGCACTCGAACATGGAGAGAGCCCAGCAAACGAGAGAGGGAGAGCGAGTCTGCCTGCAGCACGTCAACATTGTTGAGTCTGCAGCACGGCAACACTGAAATTGAGTTGGACGACGACGCGCTCTCGCGCTCTGGGGCGCTCTCTCGCAAGTAACGGCGCACGTGTATGTGTTTGCATGTGTGTGTGTGTGTGTGTGTGTCTGTGCAATTGTTTTTTCAGTGGGACAGATTGCCAATTGATTGTTGTTGCTGTTACTGCTGCCGTTGCTGTTGCTGTCGCTGTCGCTGCCGCTGTTGGTGGTAGTGGCGCTGCTTGCGTCGCAGCCGTCGTCGCGTTACGCTTTTTGTGCTTTTCATTTTGCGTTTCTTATACAATTTTTTTCTCAGTTTTCTCATTCTGTTTTTTTCTTTTCTTGTTGTGCTCTCTGCCGGCAGCGCTGCCGCTGGCATAAATGCTCTGTCGCTGCCTGCCCTACAAGTGCGATGGGGCGACGACGCATACGTGTGAGTGTGTGTGTGTATATTTACATATCAACGGTGTGAGGCTGCAGCGGCGTCGTCGTCGTCGACGTCGTATTCCATTTCCATATGTTGGCTGTGCTTTTCGCTCGTTGTTACTGTTGCTGTTGTTGTTGTTGTTGCTCTTGTTGCTGTTGTTGTTGTCCAAAGTTGTTAATATATTTGTAAAATGGAATTCATTTCGGAATTGCTGTTTGTTCTTCTGCTACCTCTGCCCGCCCCCTCTGCCAGCGCTGCTGCTTCTTATGCCGTGGATTGGGTGGACTCAACTCGACTCGACTCTGGTGGTTATTCTGGCGCTGCTGCGGCTGCCTCTGCTGATGCACACAACCTGCAACTGCAACAATCACAACTGTATCTGCCTCTGCCTCTACCTCCACTGCTGCCGCTGCCTCGACTCAGTCTGAGGTTTTTTGTTTCCGGAATTAACCATTTACATTAACACTTAAATCGGATTTACGATGGTGGAAACTGATATTTTCGCAGTCTTAATTGAGTTTTCCCGTGCCTTTATTGTAGTTATAAGCGGGCAAATGTGTGGAAATTAGCTGTAAGGTGATTATCATATGATAGCTCAGGTTTCATTTCATTTTAATTAGCAGATCTTAAGTTGTTCTAGACTTAGAAGCCTTTACTTTTAAAATTATGCCATCATAGATGTATTTTAACTTAATTAACCTATTATATTCTTAAATACTATCTCTTTATGATGATCACAAAAACTACAAGTTGTTAAGTATTATAAAGAAGGTTCATACCTGCTCATTACTGTGTCTTCCCCAAATATACCTCATTCCGATAGATCTAAATCGATAATTCCCCAAAATAACTAATATACTTATAAATAACACACTTACATATGTACGCATAACACACATATAATGCCCCACATATCTAATCTTCAGTTTATCGATTATTCCCACCTTCGATTACAAGTTGTATATCCCATACCTAATACCGCACACCGTAACTAATTGTTGCACTAGACGTGGCAAATAAACGTGAATGGATAAATAGATAAATGTTTAGTGTGCTCGAGGCAAAGTCCTTATATCTTCAACGATGTGGAAGAATAATCATAAAAAGACTCACACTTATCCAACTCTCTCTCTCTCTCTCTCTCTCTCTCTCTCTAGAGAACTATCCACGGAGAAATCAACGAGCCACTGCGAATGAGTTTGCCCTGGAGCAATAATACGATATGAATATCATAAGTTACTATAATATTAGCCCAAATAGACCCATTTCCATTCAAACAAACACGTCTGCACACGCACACACATGCACAAACACGCACAAACAGGCACACACACATGAACACACCTCATGTGCTCGACTTTTGAGGAGCAGAGCGCGCCAGGCTCCATTAAACACCCCAAAAACAGTTTTGTGCCAGCAAGGAAGAGGGTAAGGGAAGGCAAGAGAAAGGGGAAGGGAGGAAGTGGGAGTGGGATAGAGGGAGAGGGGGAGGGAGCTCGTGTGAGGCAGGTTATTGGGTTGGTTTCGGGTCGCTGCAAGCCAAGTATAAAAGTGTCAAAACTTTCTGTTCCGAGTTTGTTGTATCCTTTTGTTATTTGTACTCGGAGTGTATATACACAAACACACTCACACACAAATACACTCAGAACACACTCATAACACACACACACTCACACACACATAGCACTCTCTAACAAATATCAACGAGAGAGCGAGCAAAACAAAAAGGCAACAACAGCGCAAACCATAAGCTTTTGCCTTTATTTGCCTGGCGTGAGTGAGAGAGAGAGAGAGGAGTAAGGAGAGTGAGAGGCAGAGGCAGAAAGACTGTGAGTGTGGCAAGCTGCGCTGTTTGCCTGCTCTCAGTTGCTGAGCGCCGGTTCAAAACACAAACGGAATGATAATGATGTGCGTTAAAAAATACATAGACAGCAGGCAGCAAGAGCGAGAGAGAGAAAGAGAGAGAGCAGCACTGCGGGAGAGCGACAGTTTGAGTGGGAGTGGAAAGGACTGTGACTGCGACTGAGACTGAGTGTGGGAGAGTGGGACAACAAACATGGCGCCTGAGCCAAAGTCAAACAAGTGTCTGCTCTTCCGCTTCACTCCGCTTCGTTAGCTGCCTCCGCAGCGCCGATTTTTATTTATATCTCACTGAGTTGCGTGTGTGTGTGCGTATGTGTGCGTGTGCGTACGTGTATAGGATATACACGGGAAATGCCTTAACACAATTACAATAACTTTGACATGAAAAGTGGAACAATAAACCAAACCAAACCAAACCGAACCGAACCGCAGCGAACTGAAACGAACTGAGGCCCAATGGCATCATTGACACCACCACGGGCGGCGCCCAATCGTCCAATTGTCCCTTTGCCTGAGCACACCCCCTCGCTACCTTCCCCTTTACACGGTATTACTCTGCCCTTTCCCCTGCCTCCTCTGCTGTGGCCTCGTCCTGCGACAATACACGCGCGCGCTGCTCACTTCCGGCTCTGCTCAATAACAGCGTGTGTGCTCCTGTGTTTGTGCCTGTGTGTGTGTGTGTACGTGTGTGTGTGGTGTGTGAAATGAAGCGACAGCCGTCGGCAAATGTTTCATAAACAACAACAAAACAGTTATTAAATGAAATTACAACAAGACGCGCAACACGCAGTAACATTTGATGCGCTTCCCCAACCGAGTAGAGCAACTTAGTTCGATATAGCACGATTTATATAAGACTGGAAGAGATAAAAATCCTTGCATATGCTTAAATATATATCTAAATTAATTAATATAATACCTAACAATTTTTAAAAACTGTTCAAATATTTTTAAATATTTTTTTGATTTATTTCTATTCAATTTTCAATTTTGCCTTCTTCAATAAAGAACTTTATCGTGCGCCTGTAGCGCCAGTCCAAGGACTTCTACAGCGACTTTTAGCCTAGCTAGCAATCACACACACTCACAGTTACTCACACACATACTCGCACACTCACTCTCGCACACACAGTAAAATAACCGCTGTGAAGCCCTTTATTAATTTGGGTTAGTGACTTAAGTTCAGCATTTGCCGCAATTAACTTAATTAGAAATGCATTCTGTGGGGCCAAGAAGCAGGCCGAGAGTGTGTGTAAGTGTGTGTTAGTGGTGTGCCTGTGCTAGACTATATGCCTGTGTATGTGTGTGTGTCTGATTGTATGACTGTACTGCGAGTGTGTGGATGATTTGCTTGCTACTTTTTGCCGAGTCGTCGCCATAAAACATTTCTGTCACACATGTTAGCTACTGTGTGTGTGTGCGTGTGTGTGTCAGCGTGTGTGTTTGCTTTATTGGCTATTATGACAACCAATGTACTAAGCAGCAAGCATATTTATTAAAAGCATTCGTTCGATTAACTAAATGTGTTATAGCGCGTCGACAACGTTGCGTATACGTAACGGGGGCGTAAGCCATAGCTCACTTAGCTGTTGCGGGTGTAAATGCGTCGCGTCGTCATGCGAAGTAGCCACATGAGAAAAAAGACCAAACCAACTGAGCTACAAACTCAAAACTGAAAACATTTCAAGCCGGTTTTATTGCCTGCTTTAAAGTTTTTGTTTTTATTATTTTATTTTATGATTTTAAGCGCGTCCCACGCATGCTGTGACGCAGCTAGCTTGCCTTTTCCCCCCTCCCCAGCTCTCTCCACGCACGAAGACACCTGCGAAATTCATTGACAACACGTTTTCAGTTTCAGTTTTTTGATTTTGATTTCGATTCGATTTCGATTTTGTTTTCGATTTGGCGTTTTTCTGTTCCGCCTGCCGTCGCCGTCGCGGCATTTGTCATTTGTCATCTGGTTTATTTGCCAGAAATTAGCAATATATCAGACTATATCTAGCTGCATATATATGTGTGTGGATATCATATATATATCGCGCATATCTGTCATGCGGACAGCCATTATGTAATCGCCTTTTGCCTCTGAGCGAATTGTTTATTGTTATTTATTATTAGAATTATAATAGATGTAGTTGACAGGGAGAGGGGGAGAGAGAGAGGGGGAGAGTGTATATGTATCATTTGTAATATTATTTATTGTGCTTTTAAATCAATTTAGGCTAATCTGGCAGTAGAAAGCGCTGTGAAAATTTGACAGTTAATTTAGAAAATTAATTTGATATTAGATAATTGAGTTGTTAAAAATGAAAATAAATAAAAGGCATTTTCAACTTGATTTATGTAAATTAACTATAGATATTTGTGCATTTTTAGATGACAAAAAAATATATATAAATATGCTAATAAAATTGTAAGTTAAATATACTTAAATAGTTGTCAATTTATTTGATTAAAGAGTTGCATAAATTTGGTTACAACATTTCTAAAGATATCTAAATTATTCAACTAATTCTCAGTCAACTCTTTAATTTACCAAGTTTCATTCCATCACTCATCTAGTTTCGAATTCCTCAACTTGACTCTATTGATAGCCAATGAAAACAACACATTAGACCCAAATTCCGATAGATCTCTCGGCTCTGCTCTGGCACTTAAATTATTTGAAGAGGCCTTTTCATTGGATAATTACGCTTTATAGACTGGGTCAGACGACCGACTGTGCGCACGTGAAGTCAAGTATGCCACTGTGTGTGTGTGTGTGTATGTGTGTTTGCGAGCGAGACAATGGCAACTCGTGCTCCCCCGCAACGTTGGCCTTATGTGGAACGTTGCCGAATTAGCATAACTTGTCATAAGTTGAAAAATCTCATTAGGCCACCTTCCTCAGCTGCTTCTTCCTCTTCCCCAGTCTGCTTCTGCGACTTCTGCTGCTCTTTGTTATTGTTGCTGTCTGTCTGCAGTTTGTCGGAGTCTTGACTTCTTGTTGTTGTCGTTGATCATTTTTCGAAATTAACATTTATGGCGCCAGATTCCCTTCACTTGGCCTGCCTTCTGGCTTTGGCTTTGACTCTGGCTTGGCTTGAGGCCAATTAATTAGCATATATAAACAGTAGAGAAGATCTATTGAGCATCTTCGGTTTCGATTTTAACAGCCTCTCTGGTTGCGCCACATTTCCTTTCAGATTTAATGCTCCCTTTGCGCTATTAAAAATCTAGAAGCAGAGAACATCAAATGGAGCCGTCTTTGTGGGCGTCACATTAACTTAAGCGATATCGATTAATTTGCATTTCGCCTTTTAACGAAAACTTTTGCGTTTTTGCGTAATTAAAACGCCAAAGGTGCCACGCCCAAGTCACGACCCCCCACCCTGCACTGCCAACTGTAAAAAAGAAACTGAGGAGCCGAGAGAAGGATGCGAGAATGTCTGGGCGCAAAGTTGGCAAGCCAAGAAAGCGAGAAGCAAAGGCGAAGTCAACGTTGAAGAGGACAAAGTTTTATGCCAAAAGTAATAGGCATAGAGCAGGGATGGGGAGGGCAGTTGAAGTACCACAGGGAGTGGGAAAGACAGAGAGAGGGAGAGAGAGAGGGGCAAGCCAAGCCACGGTAGCTGTGCAGAATATGAAGCAGTCGTAAGTAGCATTTAACAGTCGACTTATGGCCACAAGCCAGTGGACAGCAGTTGGCTGGGCACACCCCCACCCACCCATCTCCCTCCTACTGCTGGCTAGGCAAACCAGCCATGAAACCCCTCGAAAAGTTTCCCCCTGCTGTAAGAGGAAACGCAAATTGTGTTGCATACTTGCCGGCGCAGGCAAATTCCGCATTTGACAGACGAAAAACTTTAGCTTCAATCAGAGTTAGAAGCAGGAAAACTCTGTGGAAAACTCAGTGGGAAAACTGTCGAGTGTAGCTGCAAATAATTGTTAAATAAAGATGTGTGTTTTAACTAAGTGCCTAGTTCAATATTATTATGAGGAATATTAGAGTTGATTGTGGGTATATAAGAGTAATTAAAAAATTATTATTATTATTATTATTATTATTATTATTATTATTATTATTATTATTATTATTATTATTATTATTATTATTATTATTATTATTATTATTATTATTATTATTATTATTATTATTATTATTATTATTATTATTATTATTATTATTATTATTATTATTATTATTATTATTATAATTATAATTATTATTATTATTATTATTATTATTATTATTATTATTATTATTATTATTATTATTATTATTATTATTATTATTATTATTATTATTATTATTATTATTATTATTATTATTATTATTATTATTATTATTATTATTATTATTATTATTATTATTATTATTATTATTATTATTATTATTATTATTATTATTATTATTATTATTATTATTATTATTATTATTATTATTATTATTATTATTATTATTATTATTATTATTATTATTATTATTATTATTATTATTATTATTATTATTATTATTATTATTATTATTATTAAGTCAAGAATACTTATGGGACTATTAAAATAGTTTTTCTTTTTTTTATTTATTTATTTATTTCATTAGGGACACACACACATATTTCTATAACCTAATGAGCATCTATGGTTTTTACTTCTCCAAGACTACCCAGGATAATTATAAGTATTTTCTGTAAAGTATTAAAGTGCAGTATATTTAATGATGGAGGTTAAACAGAGAGTTGAAGATATCTTGAAAGGAAATACAGTTTCTTTCTGTGACTTCCCTTTCAAATTGTGCCTTTGTAAATTCTAAATATAATTTAAAAATAACCTATTTATTATTATCTTCAGCATCTCTTTGAAACCACTTAATAATAATAAAAAGCAAAAAAAAAGTCTCTTTGAAACTATCTACATTTTAATCCTTTGAGAAACTCAAGAAAACTAAGCTAAGCTGGCAAATAAACGCATCGACAGCACTGACCGAACTTGTTGTATACAACTCGTGTGTATATAGCAAAAGGTAAATATATATCTGATATATGTACTCTCTCTATCTATAGCAAAAGGTACATATATATACTCTCTCTATATAAGCACACCCCGCCCTCTGCCCTCTGCTGCTCTCAAGTTTTTCTTCTGCTGCTTTTGCCTTTCTGCATGCAGTATGAAAATTTCATTTAGTTTTTCTTTTGCGAAAAACTTTTGTCGTTGTTCAAGCTGCTTTTCGGGTTGCCTTTAAATTTGTCTGGCTTGATTGCTGTTGCTGTTGTTGTTGTTCTTCTTCTTGCTGGGGTTCTTTACATGGCGTTGCAAAGCGTTGCAATACCCAGCAGAAAGTTTGTCTGCATTTTTGGGGCAGAGCGCGAGGGGGGAGAAACTTTAGAGAATTTTCTTGCTGCTTTTTGTCATATTAACAGCAGCCGAAGCAGACGTCTTGGTGGGAGAGGGGGGAGGGGGGAGGGGGAGGGGGGAGGGGGGTGCAGCCCAACCGACTCCAATTCTTCGTCATTATTTTCTACATATTGCTGGCAAAGTTTTTTCTATTTGGCTCAACTATTTTGGCCTTTGTGCCACTTCATCAGCTACGAAATTGAAGGAGAGAGAAAGAGAATGAGAGAGAGAGGGGGAGAGAGGGAGTTATTGACGTTTCTAATGTGGCATGTGCCACTTGTGCCACGTATTGATGCGTATTGATGTTAAGGCCGCAAGTATTAACTTGCTGCAAAGAATGGACTTTGGTGAACCAAGCAAGCAATGCTGCCTCCTTGTTGCAAGTCATCCTCGCCAGCTTCCTCTTTTTGTGTTGCCTCAGGCAGCGCACTTAAGTCTCGCTGCTGTTGCTACTACTGTCTGTCTGTCTGTCTGTCTGTCTGTATTCCTGCCTGAGTGCATTGGCGTCGACTGTCCTTGCACACACACACACTCACACACACACACAGCGCAATCCGCAGACAGCTTCCTTGGCTGCTGCTGCTTCATCCCAAGAAAATTCCTTTTTGTTGCCCTGCCATGTGAATGTACTTCAAGCGTTTCCGGTGCACATTACGATGACGACGTCGCCATTGTTGGCAAACATACACACACACACAGACGCACACATATTCTTTCTCTCTCTCCCTCCTTATCTCTGTCTTCTTCTCATCCCCCTCTGAGTCAACTTTTTGCCTTGCAGTAACTGCAAAAAAATTATCAATTTAATTTTGTAACTCAACTTCCGTTCTTCGTGCTGCCAGCTGACACGCCCACACAGCAAACGCCCAGCTCACCCACAGCACAGCTCCCCTCTCTCTCCCTCTCTCATTGTCTGTCTCACTCTCCCTCTCTCTCTCCCTCCCTCTCTCTGTTGCTTGCTGAACTGCTTGCACTCGCTTTTCTCGCATTTTCCGCCATGCACAATGTTGACACTGCAGCGCGTTGCCTTTTTGCGCTGCTTCTCAACTTCTGCCAACTTCTACGTGTACGTACCCCACCCCTCCCCCCTCTCGACCGCCTTCATATCCGCCCACAACATTGCTTACATAAGCCCGCCCCCGCACCACGCCCCCTCTTGGAGAGTGTGTGTCTGTGTGGAAGTGTGAAATTCGCTGCATTTCTTGCCACGCGCAGCCAACTTGCCAATGCAGCGTATACGCAATATGCGAAAATTACGTATACGCCATGCGGGCAAATACGTTTTTACCCACACACACACACAGAGGGAGAAGAACGAAGAGCGTCTATTAAAAATGCATGGACGAGTGCAGTCGTGGGAGGGAAGAGAAAGCTGCAGGGAAAGTGAGGGGAAATGATGACCAGGGGGGAGGGGGTAGCCGAAGTTGGTTGCATTTGTTTGCCTGTCTCACGGACTGAAAACTGAAATGAAAAGAAATTTTTACTTTTCTCTGTCTCTGTTTCTCTCTCTCTTTCTATATCTCTCTCTCCCTTTCTCTCTTTCTCTTGTGCTGTCTGTGTACTTTACTCAGCCAAGTTGGCAGCTCGCTTAGAACTAATCCAGAATAATACGTGAACGTGCGCAGCACTTGCAAAATAATTATACAATGTGATGGAAGTTCTACTCGAGACGAGGAATATAATGAGAGAGAGAGAGAGAGACAGAGATGATATTATATTCTAGCTGACTATACAATACAATATATTATAAATATGACACAGTATATTTTCTTAAATATTTATACAATATTATGCAACTTTATTGCAGCTAATAAACTAAACCGAAAGTGCTGCAACGGCAGTAAAAGTTGAATTCTAATAAATAAAACACGCACATAATCAATTGCAATTTTTATAGTCCCTTAAGCAGGATTAAGTTCGTCTCTTTTGCATCTTAAATTTGCCACTTATTTGCCTAGTTTTAATTAGATTTACGCTGCCCGAGCAGCAGCACTGCAAAGTGTTCGAAATGTTTTATGTTTCTTTTTGTTGCGTCTTTCGTCTTTTCGTCTTTTCGTCTTTTCGTCTTGCATAATATAATATTCCATCATTATGCTCGACATTTACGGTCCCAGCGCTCTGTGCTGCTTGAGCCTTAGCCCAGTTTTAGACTGTACTTAAATTTCCCAAGCGTTTTATGCCATCCGCACTCAAAGATTCAGCAGAGGGAGAGAGACAGAAAGAGAGAGAGAGATAGACAAGTTTCATTTTTCATTTATGGCCCGCGCTGGGCGAAATTTTACTGCTGCAATTTGAACATTTGCGCTATTTCAGGCGTTATGGCGTTCTGTGCCTTTGCTTTCGTTTTATGTGCTGCTCCAGGTGAAGGAGAAGCTGGCCACCAACAACAACAACAACAACAACTATGATGGCACAACTAGAACAACAGCAGCAACAACAACAACAAGGACAATGAAAAGCTGCGGCACACGCAACGACATCGACGCAAGATTTTTAAAACCCACAGCATAAAACATCAGCTAGCTAGCTGAAGAACTTTTGCCACCTTCTACCCCTAACTCTGGGTTACCTACCCCCTCTCCTTTACCATTGCTTTCTCCTTCCCTTGCTGCCCGCCTCCTCCTTTTGGCTTCTGTTTCTGCGTCTGCTTTACGAGCACTGAATACGAAATGTGTTTTCGGGAGCACAGCAAAGAGCAAGCCGACAGTGCCTAACCTAGCTAACGCTTGCCTCTCTCACACTCTTTACCTCTCTCCCTCCTCCTCTCACATTCTCTTTGCTTTCCCCAGTTCGCCTGCACTTCGCTTAGCGCGTGAAATTGCCACTTGCTGTACGCGCTTCTCGCCTGTTCAACTTGGCCTCCGTCACCGCGTCAACGTTGTGCCGTGCCACGCAGCAGTCCCTTCTTTACTCTACCCCCCTCCATTCCCTTTCCCCTCACAACCCCCTTGACTGTACCCCTAGCCAAGCGTGGGACTGGCACATAAAGTTTATTTCATTTACGCGCACGTTGCGCTCGCCTTGTTGCTGTCATTGCGTTCGCCTGACTCCTGTTTCCTCTCACAGTCTCCCCTTCCCTTCTTCTACTTCCCTGTGGCACTTCTCCTTCTTAGCTGAAAAACAAAGCGTACGCGAAATGGCAGCGTCATCGTAAAAAGAGTAAGCGAAAAAAAAACAACAGAAACTGAAATCATTTTCACCATCAAATCCTGCAGCACTCGCAGGAAGTTCGGTGCGGTGACAGAGGGGGGTAGGGAAAAGGAGTATGGCTGTGGGGGAAGGTGGCTCTATAGTACCGTAAATAGTGTTGTGGGCGTGGCAGCTGCATAAAATGCAATGTGAGCTGCGTGTTTCATGAGTTGCGATGCTTTTTGTAGCATACTTTTACGGGCAGCACAAGAGCATGAAGAGCAGAGAGAGAGGGGGAAAGGGAGCGTGCAAGCCACCGAGAGAGTCGTTTATCGTGCCCGCGATCCCCTGTAACTCTCACTCTATCCCTTTCCCCGTCCGTCTCTCTCTTTCGCTCGCTCTCTAGAGGCTTCCAGGCAGGCAACAATGAATGAAGCAACAAAATTATATGAAATCCAAGTAAATAAAAAGGTAGAAAGAGAGAGGAGGAAGCAAACAAACTGCAAGAGAGAGGAGAGCAAAAAACAAGAGTAACAAATACGCCGCACGCAAACAGGCGGACAGCGGCAGCGACAGCGTTGCCACAACGCAATGAACAACGGCTTCAACTTCAATGGAAATTAGAGCGATGGCAAGGTCGACTTGCGTATACACTACAGCAAAAAATGTGAATTGCTGGAATAGTAAATGAATTGAATTTTTAGAAAGAGAAAGAGAGAGGAAGAAAGTGAGAAATTGTTAACTAAATAAGGAATATTCATCATCATAATTTAATATTGGCGTTTCCATTGAAAATGTATTTATTAAAGTATGAAATTAATTATTTTGGAGAATAAATATATTAACTAAATTATTAATATTTTAATTAATAAATTATGTATTATTTACAATATATATTTCTTTATAGTTAATTATTAATTATTAATATTTTAATTAATAAATTATGTAATTTCTATATATTTCTTATATTAAATGAATTATATATTTACATAATTTTTCTTATTTTAATTAATGACTAATGATTATTTTATATATATTTATTTATATATATTTATTTTATATTGCATTAATTAACTGCTTCATATGCAGTCACATAAACCTAACCTCACTTTATAAATATGCCCCTAAGCATTTTATTTCAACAATTTTTAGTTATAGCTTCGCATTTATCAATCGATCTGCATAATTACCCCCCCGCCAATTCTCCCTCCCACACATTTCTAGTTTACTTTCATTCACTCAAAACTGATTTCAAGAAATTTCCACAGTTTACCGCACTTTCAATAGCGAACAGACCAAGAACATATAAACTCACACACACACACAAATATACACACTCACTCAGAAAAATAAGCATTTCAATAGAGAGAATGTAAAAAAAAAGAGAAGAAGCAGGAGAAGGAGAGCAGCTAAAGCCAAAAGCTCGACAGGCACAACAAGAAGAAGAACAACAACAGTGGGAAAAGGCAACATTGGAGTGGCCCACAAAGGGGGCAGGGAGGGAGAGAGAGATAGAAGCAGAAAAGAAATATATATGTATGCATAAGCGAGATACATACATATACAAGCAGTAGGTGTGAGCACGAGGGCGGGGTGGGGGGCGGGGACAGAGCCGAGAAATGTTTTTGTATGTATTGTACCACTGGGGCATTATAGCGTTATCCTTCTGGTTATGTTTCCGCTTGCCAGCAGGCAGAGGAGATGGCACAGGGGGCGAAGAGGTGAGGGTGCTGTGCCAAGGAAGCACAACAACAATGGCTGACTGACTGACTGCCAAGAGACATACACACACACAGACACTCCCACACACACAAGCACACCGCACAAATGCCAACACCCAAGCAAAGTTTTTTTATAGCGTGTGGCAGCAGGAGGAGGAGAAGGAGCAGGAGAAGGAGGGCAAAATGTGAGAAAAGCGAGGAAAGCGTGGCACGAGTGCAACTTATTTTTATGAGCCAACACACACACACACACAGCGTGCATACATACATATGTAGAGCTGCTGCTGCTGCTGCTGCTGGCAAGCTCATAAAATTTATAACACAACGTCCTTGCCGCTCCTGCGGCTTTGGCTGACTGCCTGTGCGAGTGTGCGAGTGTGTGTGTGTGTGTGCGACTTATGTTTGAGTTTGTCAGTCCTTCTCAGTGTCTGTGTGTGTGTGTGTATTGGTGTATTGGTGTATTGGTGTGTGTGCTCTGGCGGCTTCGTTTGCTTTTTCATAGCATTTTATGCGCTCGCTTCTTGCTCGCTGGCTTGTTGTTGTTTTTGGCTGCGCTTGTTAAAGAAGATTTACCAAAATGTCTTAGCAAAGCTGGCGTGCAGAGTGGGCAAGAGAAAGAGAAGAGGGGATAGCGAAAGGGAAGCCAGGGGGCATAACGTAGCATAAGCAGCACGCCCACAATGCCGCCCACTTAAATGCTAAGTGCCGCATTGGGCGAACAAGGCTGCAGAAGTGGAGGGCAAAGTGGAAGGGAGACGAAGGCAAAGACGGACAGTGGCAACGAAGGGGGAGCCAAGCACCTGTCGCCCCCCACGGTCTGTCTATATGTTTAGCGCGCTGTGTGCGCTTTGTCGTCGTGTGTATTGTCGCTTAATAATGCACACTTATGAATTTCTCGCTTAAATAATGGAAACCCCAGCAATAGATTGGGTATATAGAGGGGGTGAGAGAGTAAGAGAAAGGAGAAGTTATCGATAATTGGGAAACTAAGAAACAGGACTCAATAAGCTAAAATTACGAAATTAAAGTGGAAAATGAACATTTTGCCAAGGATTAAAATGCAAAAGAAAGCGAATAAAAAATCCGGAAAAATAAAATAAAATAAATTAAAATATAAAAAAAAATATAAAATATAAAATAAATATATGAAATTTATTTCTTAATTTAATTTAGTTTATTCATAACTAAAAAGGGAAAATATAAACGATTTTTAATGTGTTTATAAAGGAACATTTATTTATTCAATATAATTTAATTTATTTATAACTTAAAAGTAAATAAATAAGGAGTTTTTAATGTGTTAGAAACTGTAGGTTTATTAATTTATTATTATTATTAATTAATTTGAATTCTCTTTATTGATAATTGCCAGTAATTTCTCAGCTTAACAAATACTCTCACAAACAGAATAAAACTTTTCCCTCTGCTAATCTGTAAATGCAAATCTTTTAAGCTGTAAATTAACTTAAGTTCCCATAAAGAAACCCTTTATAAAAAGCTTGTCTATATAGTTTTGCTTCAGCTATGATCCTATTAAGATTTTCTAGCAATAAAGTAAAGTATGGAATTTTTATGCAACATTTTAAAAGTTTGTTAAGCCTTAATCCTTCAAGCATAACAAATAAAACTGTGCTTAAGTTGCGATGGTTAGTTGGGGGACTTGCAACAGTATATACAATATATATAAGTAGCATATATTTGAACACTTAAAAAAATAAGCTAAAAGCTGTAGCTATGCGCAAACTTTATGTGCTGCCATTTGAAGTAGCATGCCACAGAATGTTGCAAGCGTAAAACGAGAGCGTAGCTGCTCGTTGACTGCGTCAGTTGGGTATATCAGTCAGGCAGAAGCAGAGAGGGACACTGAGGCAGAGGCAGGGATAAGAGGAGGGACTGGGACAGGAACAGTGGCAGGGGCAGAGGCAGAGGTAAGGGCAGTGATGGGGGCAGAGGCAAGAGTAGAAACAGGGTCGAGAAGAGAGAGGCAAGGGTAGAGCTCGGCAGTAAAGTGACAGCAAAAGAACAACAACAAGAGGATGAGTACATATGCCACATATACGTACGACAAGCACATGGATGTACACAAACTTCACATGTATGCGAGTATATTAACAAGTGCACGCGTGTCCATGTATGTGTGTGTGTGTCCGTGTGTAACGTGCGTGTTTGTTGCGTGTGTGTGGCGAGAGAAAATTTAAAAATTTGCTTGCAAAATGCCAGGCGAACAGAAGTCGGCAAAAGGCAAAAACTCGAACTGGCAGGCGATCAACAAGAGTCAGTATGACCCAACACACACACACACATGCACACTCAAACATACTCATACCCACACACACACACATCCACTGACACGCTGCGTATAAAGCTCTGGCCGTGCTACACATTGTGCCCAGACAGTTTTCGGGATGCCACAAGGCTTTTGTGAGTTTTCTATGCGGATTTTGTGTGCGATTTGCGGGTCATGATGGCAATAAAAGTTGACCCCCACTAAACTCACGCCCTGTGCGCAACCCCCTGCCCCCCTTACGCCACTCTTTTGCCTTCCCATGGCAAGTAGCTGTGGCTAAGCATTTGCGAATGGCCAAAGATGTGTGTGTGTGTGTGTGTGGCGTGTGTGTTAGCTGAGAATGCTCGACAAGCTGCCGCGTTGCATGCGTGATTAGCTACGCACTTATAGATATATAGATAGACAGTTATATGGCAGATATATGGCAGATATGTAGCAGATATATAGCAGATATGTGGCAGATATATGACAGATATATAGCAGTTATGTGGCAGATATATGGCAGATATATAACAGTTATGTGGCAGATATATGGCAGATATGCTTCAGATATATAGCAGTTATGTGGCAGATATATGGCAGATTTATGGCAGATATATGACAGATATATGGCAGATATGCTGCAGATATATAGCAGTTATGTGGTAAATATATTGCAGATATATAGCAGATATGTTGTAGATTTATAGCAGATATATGGCAGTTATAAGGCAGATATATGACAGATATATGGTAGTTATGCTGCAGATATATAGCAGATATATAGCAGTTTTGTGGCAGATATATGGCAGATATATGGCAGATATATAGCAGTTATGTAGCAGATATATGGCAGATATGCTGCAGATATATGCCAGATATATAGCAGTTATGCTGCCGATATATAGGAGATATATAGCAGTTATGTGGCAAATATATGGCAGATATATATCAGATATATGTATATCAGATATACTAAAAATATATATCAGATATATAACTCATATAACTATATAGTTTCTTGTACCTTTTACAAGTTGCATACGCAATGCAAGCGCAAGAAATCAATGCAAATTTCTCAATTCATTTCTCGCTGTCACCAAGGGGGCGTTGCTGTTGCTGCCTTGTGGGCGTGGCAGTCGAGCATACCAAATGCACTGTCAATGTCTGTTTTACCGTTACACATACGAGTACAGTGGGGCAGATCAACATTTACATATGTATGTGTGCGCGTGAGTGTGTGTGGGGGCACAACCGCCGACACTTTACGGGCACACACACAGGCAATTCGCATTTATGTATCTCTGTGTGTGTGTGAGTGTTTGTGTGCTGTAACGCAGTTGATATACAAATTGTAACTGTCTGTTTAACACACACGTGCAACGTGGCAGTCTCCTGCCCTCTTCCTCTACCCTCCGCCCTTCCCCCATTCCTGCCTCGCTTACAGCTTACGTGCTTATATCGCTCGCTCGCTCTGTCTCTCCCTCTCTGTTTCACTCAGTCCCCTCTGCCTCTCTCTGTCTCGCTCTCTTTTATTCCTCCTGTATGTGGGTATGTATGTGTGTGTGTGTGTTTGCATAAATAGACAATGAGCAAACAGCTTGCACGCTGAATGATAACGGAGGAGCTGCGGCAGCGGCAACCGAAACGGCAGCCCCAACAACAACAACAACAACGCTACCATTATGCCATGTGGCAGGCAAAGCAGCAGCAACAACAACAACAGCAACAGGGACAGGAACAGCATCAACATTGAGACAACACACTTACTTATACACAGCATCGCTTATATGTCACCAAGCTGCACAGAAGGCACAGTGCCAGCCAAAAAGCAACCTACCAGTCGACTCAAACTACGCAAGCTGCGGCAAAGGCAACTTGTGCGACAGTAGGCGGTTTTGAATACCCTGTAATTGCAGCTAATTTGGGCGTAAAACAAAGAAGTATTAAAGATACTTTTAATTTACAATTACAGGGTATAAAATACTTATAAGTAATAGTACAATAGTAGTAGTAGTAGAATGTGTATAATACTCGTTAGTAATAGAAGTTGTAGTAGAAACTTAATCTTCAAACATGATACAGACAATAAATAAATTATCTTTTATAGAAAACTAAAACCTCAAAATATTCACTCTATTCTTCTCAATCCTCCTCCATCTTTATCAAATATCTCCCAGCATAAACCCCCAAACTAAACTCACATAGTTTCTCTACCCTTATCAAGTTGAACTTTAAGTTTTCCAAAACTGTTCTATAGCCTCCATTAAAATACGAAAAATTGTTCGCTCCCGTTGCAAATATGTTGGTCGCGACGGCGAAAAACTTATTTTTGCCCATTTTGCTGTTGTTGTTGTTGTTGTTGTTGCTGCTGCTGTTGTTCTTGTGGGTGGCCAGCAGGCAGACAGCACAACAACAATAAGCTGCCTACAGGACTTGCTACTCCCATTCCCAGTCCCAGTCTATGTCCCCATGCCTCTTCCATTCCCAGTTCCAACTCGGGATCCGCCTCCCACTCAGCACTCGCTTCCAACTTCGCCGCTGTCAGATTTGCATTGTCTTTTTTGTTTTTGCTTTAATTTTCATTTTCATAGATTTTTCTTGGCTGTGTTTTCTTTTTTTCGGCTATTTTTTTGCTCGCTCTCTCGCTTTTTGTGCCATTTTGTGTGTTGAATGCTGTGGAAACTTTTTGGCATTTTTGCTGCGCTGCTTAAACTTTTATGCGCTGCGTGTGTGTGTGGGTAAGAGAGTCTCCATGTGTGTGTGTGTGTGTGTGGGTGTGTGAGTGTGTATTTCCGTGCAAAATTGTATAAATGTTTTTTGGCAGCCTCTAAACGGCAGCACAGGAAGCATCACCAGCAAAAACGACGACAACGCGGAGCAGGACAAACGGGAGAGTGGAGAAAGCCTGGCACAATTTGCGCCTCAAAGTGGGTGAATGGAGGGGAAGGGGGAGGGGGAATGGTTGGCAGTGGGTGGCTGCTTGAGCTGGGTGTGGGAATCCAGAGGGCTGTTGGTTGTTGGCTCGACTCGGGCTGCGCTGAGCTGACTCTGCTCGACGTCCTTCGCACAATGTGGCGTATGCGTAATAATTAATACGCTTGAATTCATTAGTTGAGCAGATTTTGCATGCCAAGGATATACTCGTACACACACTGCATATGCCCGTGTGCCAGTATGAGTGAGTGGCTGTGAGTGTGTGTGTGTGTGTGTGCCAGTGTGAGTGGCTGTATGTATGCGCCTGTGTGTGTATGTACTGTCTGTAAGCATGCGAGCAGCAGAAAGCGTAGACTTGTTCGTCTCTCTGTCTTCTTCTCTGTGTTAAAGCCAAGTTTAAAGGTTACTCAGTTCCATCTGAGGAATACAAGGTATGCAGGGACTTCAATTGATTAGCTCCGCATTGAAGTGCAGCTAATAAATAAATTAATAACAGATAAGCTTAAAACATTTCATATTTTATGCACAATTTGGCAAATGAAACTAATTACAATTTAAGCAGCATTGCAAAGGTTATAGGTAATCGGACTGAAAGTCACTCAAAGGTCAACTGAAGGTTATTACATAATCAAAATGCTACGTTAAGCCGCAACTCATAGTCATAGAGTTGTCGTATTGTCATCACACAAAACGTTCGTAATTGAATTCTCCACTCGACTATCGTATCAAATATTCTTTTATGATTTTTATAGCACTCATTATTATCTCATTAAATAATCTCTTTGATCTATTATGCTCGCAGAATTCCAATTAGCC
Organism: Zaprionus ornatus; assembly: GCA_018904035.1. Classification (NCBI taxonomy): domain Eukaryota; kingdom Metazoa; phylum Arthropoda; class Insecta; order Diptera; family Drosophilidae; genus Zaprionus; species Zaprionus ornatus. The sequence continues at coordinate 4,774,225 of JAEIFZ010000023.1, read as the reverse complement.
TCCGAAAATAGTCGAAGGAGACGGCAACACAAAGAGACAGAGAACAAGAGAAGCATAAGCTGCTCACATTACGCATACGCCGTGTTTAAAATGTTACAAAACTCAAGTCGCACTTTGCAAGAGGTGAACACTTCCTCATTAGCTTAACGCCAACTGTTTTACTCCCGCTGTTGCCAACTTCCGACACCCCTAGCTTCCCCTCCCCCTGCACAGATAACATTCATCTCGCGCCCCGCACAAATGCGCATTGAAGGCGTTCGCAATGAAATTATTATTTAAATGAAAACAGCAACCGAATGACAGCAGCAGCAGCAGCAGCAACAACAACAAGGATGCCACAGCCACAACAATGAAGAGAGAGAGAGACGCAGAGAGTGGGGCGCAAATGTTAATAATTACATAAATAACAACTAAAAACAAAATGCCGAGCAAAATGTTTAAGCATAAGTGCCAAGGGAATTGGGCGCCTCCCTCTCTAGTTAGACAAATATATATATATATATAGATGTGTGTGTGTATATATGCACAACAAATGACAAACAGCAGCAGCATGATAGAGAAAGGGAGAGAGACAGGGGCTGCCATTGTGCACCGTCGTCGACGAGCGACGGCAGCGCCAAAAGTGACAGCGCACAATATGTAATTATGTTTCATGCACAGCTACATACAGCACTGTAAATATATACCCACACACACACACACATACAGATATATATATACGTATATATAGCAAGAAATATGGCAAAGGATGCAAAAACGTTGGCAATTTGTGTCGCGTTTTAAGCGAGCGAACGAACGAACGAGAGACCCAAGTCAAGGCAACAAAGGCGAACTGAGGCGGCTGCCATTGTGAATCTGGGCGTGGTGGACACTGTGAATGGGCGAAAAATGAAAAGGAGAGGGCTCACTGGCAGCCCAAGTGCTGCCCGGCGGGGGTCGGGGGGATGAGGGTTTTACAGGGTTCAGGGTGAGACGGATGGATGGCACAAAGGTGAAGCGAGCGAATGCGTGTGGCTTTTATTGCTTTTGCCAGAGGGAAGGGGGAAGGGGAGGAGAAGGGCAGGAGAAAGGCACAAGAAGGGATCGTTGTGCAATGGAATGGGCAAACTGGCGACAGGTTGCGCGTGTTGACAGCAAGCGTAAACCCGATAGACCCGAGGGTAGCGCAAACAGAATGTCATTTAAAATTTAACAATATATTGATTATATTTTGGATAAGCAAATTGGGCGAGACTCTCGAATTAGTGAGTGGATAAATACGGTGTGTAACGTGTTCAACAGGAATTAAGCATTTAAAACTGAAATTTATTTAAGAAAATTAATATTAAATTTATTATTATTACTAATTTTATTAGAAATATTATTGACATAAAGATGTTTAAGATAGTACAATACCATACAAATGTAGTATTTCAATATTATTATTATTATTTTTCTTATTATTAATTTCATTGATATTATCATTACATATTTCATTGTACATATCCTTGTATTGTTTATTTTTAGTATTATTGTTTACGGAGTATTTCAATACGAGTATTACCAATATTATTTTTTCTTCTTCTTTTTAATTTCATTATTGTTAGCATTACATATCTCATTGCAAAGTTTATTATTATTATTGTTTTTTTTTTGTTATGATAATATTTATTACTATTATCTTATTTATTCCTTTACACGTTTCATTATATTTGTTATTCTAACATTTATTGTTAAATTCATTACTATTTTTATTAGTTTATTTTCTTTCCTTGCCTGTTTCATTATATCAATAATTATTGTCTCTATTGTTAAATTCATTACTATTTCTATTAGTTTTTTTAACATTTATTCCCTTACCCGTTCCATTACATTTGCTTTTATCATCTTCATTATTAGTTTCATTACTCTTTTCATTACCAGCCCCACCCACTTTACCTCGTCTAATTGAATGCAGACCAGCAATGAAAATGAGAATTCATTTAAAAGCTTCACTGCAAAATGTCAATTTCATTACAATTGTGCCGCTCAACCTTTGACCTTTTGTGCTACAGCCCAAGTCGCCCACTTCAATTGATTTGTTTTCTAAGCGCCGGAGGCGAATGCCGCAAAGTATGCAACAAAAATGAGAAGTAAACGACAAACACGGCACGACGCGATCCCAAGGGATGGTGGAACGGGGTGGCAGCAAAATAGCTATTTATAAGCATGTGTGTGTATGCCCACGTATGTACAAGTGGGCGTGTGTGTGATTGTGTTGTTGTTTGTGTGGGCGCTCTAAATGCCAATCGAAGGCGCCGACAAAAGAAAACATGGCCAGCTTAGTCCCTTTTTCAGGCTTAGCCCCAGCAAAACATTGACGTCGTCGCTTGACAGGCCTGGTGGGTTGCGGCAATTACGTCACAGTCGAGTATGACGTCATGCCAGGGGAGATTTTGTTTAAAAATGGCACTTGGAGTTAGCATGTTTTCAAAAGAAAGAGAGAGAGAGAGAGAAAGAGCGCAGAGAAATAGGCAACACTTTTGAGGCAAAGGGTAATCAGACTTCAGCTAGGGTAGCCCCTACTTAATTGGTATGAGGGCAGGACTAAGCAAAACAAATACATGCACACACAATCACACACACACACTTGCTCGAAGGCACTGTCAACGAACCGAGCAAGGAGACGACCTCGCTGAAGCGCCTACTCAACGACAACCTTCGCCTCGCCAGCAACGGCCCGACAGTAGCCTCGACCCATAAATATAAAGACCGCCAACCAGCCAGTGTGTGTACGTGTGTGTGTGTGTGTGTTAAACGCACTGCCAGCTGAACTACCAAATAACATTTTACATGCACACACAAAGGACGCACACGCATAGATCCACCAAGCGCAGACGGCGAAAAGTCCTTGCTGCGCTCAAGTGCTGCACGGAGAGAGGGGAGAGTAGAGTGGAGGTGAGGCTACACAGCTTGGGCATGCCAGGCGTCGCGCCTGCTCACCCCAGCACATTCCTTGCAACGCCAAGGCCAACAACGGCTCATTGTCCTAGCCAGTGCAGAGCAAGTAGACGGCTGGGAAGGGCAGGCGGGCGGGCAGACAGGCGCCTGCCTACCACCTGTGGGGAGGGCAGCAGTAGCAGGCGAAGTGGATATTGCCTGCCGTGCCAAGCAGCAGCTTAGCGACAAATTGGAATTCATTTAGTGGCCACCTGCGAGTGACTGTGAAAATATTAAAACTATTCCAAGGCACAAGCTGCAGGATGAGAAAGGAGCTCCGATTTGGCAGCTAAAGAGATGATGAAGCTCATTGTGGGAGCTCCTGGAGTGAGCATGGAATAAAAGAAGTTTAATATGAGCTATTATTCCGGTTATATTAGGAGTGAACTAAGGATTGACTGTTAAAGACAAGATGGAATTGAGCAAGGAACTCTTGATGTGAACTTGGAATATTATAACTCGGAAAGCTGTTATTATCTCCGATTAGTGTCAAAGAAATTCAGTAGTGCAGCTAAAGGAATGACGAAACTTAGCATGGGAGTTTCTGCAGTGAAGCTGAGATATTATAAATCGAAAATGAGCTTTTATATCTGAGAAAAACAACTCGGAAAGAGAGGTGAATTACAGGATGACTGTTCCTGGAATAAATCTAGAGTAGTTTGAAACGAAATGAGAAGATTCCTTGTTAAATCTTTAAAGATATTCAGGCTTAGCAGTTGAGAAGAATTCTTTACTTATAAAGTCGAAAGACCCTGAACAATAGAAAAGAAACTTATACTTGACAGCATAAGAGATGATATAATACAGAATGGTAGTTAATTGAATAACTTTAAATGAGTTTTAATTAAATAACATCAATATTATAGTACTCATCTAATTAGAGTATAATTTGGATAAATTTTCTATAAGTCATAAAAGAAAACTATAAAATCTCGTCCATCTAAGTTAAAAATAGAGCAGATAATTGTTTATAGTTTTCATTACTATTAACCAGAAAAGGCCACAAAGATTTCAACAAAGAAATCTCAACAAAACCGCAAAGTAAACCCGTTTAAAATAATTATAACACTCCCCAAAACGATCCTTCAACAGTCGCCAAACAAACCCAAAGAGCAAACGACAATCGTTTATCTTTTCTTCAGCTCTTTTTTTCTGTTCGATCTCTCTAACCCAGTTAGTCGAGTCACAAACGATTTTCCGCCTGAGATATTGAGGTAATTTGCAATGCCGAAAATACCCATTGAGAGAGATATTTTTGACAGTCGAAACTGTTTTGCCCCAACGCTCTCTGGCGTCGTGGTTCACACCGAGGCTACTATCTAAATTTTGCAGTGAACACGCTTATAAAACGCACAACGCTTATCGCCTCAAAGCGCACTAATTCCAATATAAATAGCCCCAGCCACAGAGCCGGTCGATGAGACTGAGAGCCCGAACGGACGAACGGCATCGAAGCAACCGCAGAACCGCAGGCCACAGCACAGCGGCAGGCGCAGTCGACTGAGGCAGAGTCAGAGTCAGTGGCAGTGGCAGAGACAGAGGCTGAGGCTGAGGCTCAGGCAGCCGCTACACATAACAAATGCTACCCAATAAAACCAGTCCGATAACTGTTCATAGCCGATTAACCGAACCGAGCGGCACGCAAGTGAGCAAAGCGAACCAGACCACAGACCAGAAGAGACCTGACCAGCCAGCCAGTACAGTGTAGTAGATGGAGCAGCGGGGGGGGAAAGCTGGAGAAGGAGTAGGAGACGAAGACTGCGTCGAGGTAGATGCAACAGTTGTCGCTGCTTGTTTGATGAGCGTGAAATACAACAAAGTTGAGAACAGCAGCAGCAACAATAACAAGTGTGGCCAGAGGGCGGCAGCGGGGCGTGTCGCGGGCACACCAGAGCGAGAGAGAGAGAGAAATAGAGAGATAGAGAGAGGGAGAGAGAGATGAACGACAGTTGTGTTGAAGGTGGCTAGGCCACTGGACACTCAACGCTGATCTCGCCGCTGCTTCTGTTTCGCTCTCTCTCTCTCTCTCACTCGCTCTTGCTCTTTCTCCTGCTGTCGCTGTCTGCGTCCAGTTCTGGCCTGCTGACAAAACGATCGTAAATAATTTTTATTTCAACTTCAAGATACGAAACTAGTCTGCGTCGACAGCGACGTCAGCGTCGACGGCAGCAGCTAAAGAATTTAAGAAAGTTTTTCGCAAACAAAAGGCGATGATGCATATAAAAACAAAAACCCAGCACGGACACTGGCAGAGCCGGACAGCAGCAGAGAGAGAGGGGGGACAGACAGAAGAACTCTGCGCCTCGGGCAGCCACTAATGATAGCCTTGCCTTGATCCATGGCCCCAGCTAGTGGATCAGTCCCAGTCCCAGGCACAGGCACCACAGCCAGGCAACCCGAGACCCAAGCAAGATCCCAAGAACAGAGCAGGCAGAGCAGGTGAGCCGGCGACCAAGAGACTTTAGCATAGATCATGCGACCAAGTGACGTTTTGTCTGCGCTGCATCTTGCTGGCAAAGAGCGGAGGCTCTGGCCTTGCCTGTACGTGTGTGACCTGTGTCAATGGCCGCTGCACAGACGCAGATGCCAGACACACATTTGCCCAGGCCGGGGGCAGAGGTAGAGGCAGAGGTAACCCAGGCAACCCAAGCTTGTCCTGCCAGCCGGTCGCGCAGCGCGCAATTGAAATGAAAATATTCGCAAATTGGCTGCGCCCTGCGACCGCAGCGATCTCTTGCGCCCTCCTACCTGTCCCAGCTGCCCTTCCCCTCTCGCTGCCACAGTCCCAAGTTCCTGACCATAACCACGCAAATCCCAACCAGCTTTAAGTTTGACTCCAGTTAGTGTAGTCGGGAGTCTATTGGCATAACCATATCAATTGGCCATGGCCCTGGGGCTCATAATTATGCCATATACCATTGAAGTCTGTAGCTCAATTGGCAGTTATTAACTAGGCTGAAATGTGATCCTATATAAACAAACCGCTATAAAGTCTAAGCCAACTAAGCTTCAAGTTGATATAGATGACCACTTTGTGGATATGCTTTATATAGAGATTGAATCAAATCAGAAACAGATAAAAATTTATTGAGCTCATTTTCTAGTGCTCTTTAGCGCATAATTAATGACTTTTTACTATTTGGAAAATCTTTATTAAATACTATTCTTTACTTTACACTAAAGTTCTTTATTTTAGTTAAATATACCAACAATTATTCAAGCTTTATTAAGAGATTTGTAATATATTTAATTAAGAAGGTTTTAGATATTCAGAGACAATAAATATACCAAAATTAATAATTTATATAGACTAACTAATTACATTATGATTTCTTTACCATCTTGTTGATAATTAGTTTATTAAATTATATATATCTTAAACTATAAACTGTATAATCTACTTTATTTCATTCTCAAATATCTCCATCTCTCTTTAGCTCTCATATCCCAATTAACTTTTACGATTAACCAAAGCTCTTTACAGTACTCACTGCAATTTGCACAGGGTATCAGCGAGTCTAATTGATTTCAGCCTGCGGGTCATATTTCTTGTCCTCGTTGTTTGTTGTTGTTGTTGTCTGCTGCTGCTGCTGTTGTTGTTGTTGTCGTGTATTCTGTGAATGTTTTCATTTCCCGGGCGAGCATGTCGATTTATTTGAATTTAATCTGCGACTTCGCCAAGCTACCCAGCATCATCGTCTCTCTCTCTCTCTTTCTCCCTCTCTCTCTCTCTCTCTCTCTGCACTCTTGTGATTTTTGTTTGCCCGTGTGTTTATGGACTTACCCCGCGCTGTAGCCATTGCCTTTGCTGTTGCTGCTGCTCGCGTTGTTTTTGGTCTCTTTCTCTTTCGCGCTCTGGTTCTCATTCTCAGCCTCCTGCAACTTCTGCTGCTGCATTTGGCATTCCTCAAGTTTATTATGGTCTAGGACAACGACACCGATCGTCACTTAGCAGCAGCCTATGCTTGTGTGCCTCTGTGTGTGTGTGTGTGTGTGCCGGGGGGAGGTCGTAGAGCCTCGTAGAGTCGGCGGCTAACAGCCAAAATAATTGCGAGTTTTAACCGTTTTTGGGCCCTCGAATAGAGGAGACAGATGCAGATACCAGTTGCTGTTCCTGCTGCTGCTGCTGCCACTGCCTGTTGTTGTTGCTGTTGTTACTCTTGGTGTTGCTGATGTTGTTGCTGTTAATCTTCCCGTTGTTGTTGTTGTTGTTAGTCTTGCTGCTGCTGTCGGGCATTTTACAACTAATAGATGCATTTTATGGCTGGACAACGAGCGAAGCTCACAGAAAGATACTCCCTGTGAGTGTGTGAGTGTGTGTGTGTGTGTGTGAAGGTGTCTGGCATTTCCTGGCCCTGGAGTGGCATCTTCTCTAGTCTCTCTAGTCGACGACCGCAATGGAATTTGATTTATTTTATTTGGCGTTAAAAAGCAAAGTTGAATGATCATGTTTGGTGATCATCGCACTCGATACGAGGCAGAGAACCAACTCGGCTCAACTCCAACTCAGCAAAGCCGAACCCAATGCTGGACAACGGCAATGCGACGGGCAACATGTGTATGTATCTGGGCTTAGCAATTGGACACGGATAGCTCAATAGACACAGCAGCAGCAGCAGCAGTGGAGGCAGCTTCCACTGCGCTGCGCTGCCTGCGCTTGCCTCGCTCGGCTTATTAGATGAAGGCATATAATAAGAGTGTTGCGGCTGCTGCGGCTGCTGCTGCTGTTGTGCTATGGTGAGCTGTGAGCTGAGTAAAAATCTGGGAATTGCAGGCAAGTGGGATGACTGCCAGCAGGAGGAGAAGGTGGTGCAGATGGGGGAGGTGGAGTGAGGTACAGCCAATGCAAGAAACCAGTTGGTAAAAGTTGGCAAAAAAAAGCAGCAGCTTAGATGCATTTTTACAGCCAACTCAGGCTCAGGCTCAGGCTGAGGCAGAGACTGGAGTGAGACTGTTACCCCTGCTCAGTTTCCCCGTACACCTCCTGCCCCACCTCCTTCTGCTCCACGGGCAGGTTTACGCTTACTTTGGCTGCCGTTTCTGCCGTCACGTCGCGTCGCCTTGCGTCGCATCGTTCGTTGGCTTTAATTTTTCCATTTGTTTTGGCATTTAAAAATGCGCTTCCTTGTGTGCCCATGAGAGCATTTGGGTGGCAACCAGGAGAGAGAGCGAGAGAGAAAGAACGAGAGAGAGAGGGCAGCGAGGGAGGGAGCGAGACAGTTGCTTGGTACTTGCCCCCAGCTTGGCTTGGCCAAATGCAAAAAGCATTGAATTCCATGGATACTATTGACCCCGAAGCTGCTGCCGACGCGGCTGCTGCTGCTGCTTCTGCTGTTGCTGTTTTGGCAGCGGCTTCTAATGATGTTGTTGTTGTCGATTGTTGTTGCTGCTGTTGCTGCTGTTGCTGCTGTTCTTGTCATCATTGTTGCCGTTTGCTGTTGCGGCTGCTGCTGCTATCTGTCTTTCGTTTGTCTCATTTAAATTTATTAAATTATATTTGCTACGTTGGCGGCAACTTGTAAACACACACAGACAAGCACACACACACACAGCAGCAGCAACAGGCTGCATTATTGTCGCTGCTGTTGTTGTTTTAGTTGCCGCTGTCCGAAATATAAACGCAGCAATGCGCAATTTCCAAGAATTTCGAGCAGCTGCTTCCTGTGCCACCGATCCAACAGCAGCTCCGGCTTCGACTCCGTCTCCGGCACCGTCTCTGGCTGCGGCTGCGCTCAGCTTATGCACGCACAATTTGCAGCAGTCCACACTGTCCACACTGCGGCGTCGAGGCATGTAAATTGCGACAAAAGATACAGATACAAAGGCAGATAGAGACACAGATATAAATACAGATGCATATACAAATACATATGCTGTGTAAAGGCGACTCTCTGTGTCGTTTAATCAGTATTATTGATTCAATATATAATTTGATATTATCCAAGTGAGATATCAATGAAATTCAAAGATTTAGTTGAAGTGAAAAACATGAAAAGGTTATACCGAACAAAGTAATTGCATTTTCCTTCTATTATTACATCTCTGTTCAGTATCATCTGTATAATGCTTCGTCTTCAGACACTATGATTCCTAAAGCTCCGCAATTTCATTTCAATAAAACTATTTTTGAAGGTTAAGAAGAAGTTTCGTATACATAACATACATATGTAAATAAACTGTTAATAACATAAGCTGACAATAATCTAACATGGCTTTAGCATAACAATTAAATATGATATACATAACATACATATGTAAATAAACTGTTAATAACATGAGCTGACAATAATAATAATTTAACATAACAATCGTATGTAAGATATCGATAATACAGAATAATCTTTACCTACTATTATCGCCAAAGCAAAAAGGCGTCATTAATTAATTAAAGGAATTAATTAAGAAAATTCAACAGTAATTAGCCTTGCTACTAATTGTTTAATGAGAATGACAAGCTACTTTCAGGATTCCCGTCTTTAAACAGATCTTTCAACATTACTTAAAACATTCTCACTGAAAGCTGATGCAGATTATGATCGCAACTTAAGTGAAAACTGGGCAGAGAAGTTGATGAAGTGCCTGTTGAATAGCCGAAAGTGGCGCATCTGTTTGATGACTGTCGAGGAGGGATAATACAATGTGGCATGTGTTGCACACTGTGTGTCTCTTTGTGTGTGTGTGTGTGTGAGTGGATACTGCCTTATCTCGCTGCCTCTCACTTGCTCTTTCACACTTTGCATTCGCTCACTCTGTCAACAGCTGTCAGAGGCAGACAAAAGGGAAGAGCGCTGTCAAAATTTTATTAAATAATAATATTAAGTAAATAATAAAAAAGAATATACATATAAAAAATATGCGTGAGTCTTTTGTGAGTTGTCCTCGACTGACAGTTGTTGTTGCTTGTGTTATGTTGCTGTTGCTGTTGCCGGCGGTGTTGCTCTCATTGTTGTTGTTGTTTCTGGGTTGTTTTTGTTTGCATTTTAAGGGCATTTAATGACTGACCGCCACCGCCAGGTGAAATACGAACAGTTGCCAGATACCCAGACGGACACAGAGACAGCGACAGAGACAGACAGAGAGAGAGTGCGACGCGGGACAGGGACAGGGATACAAACCGAAACCGAAACCAAGCTGGGACCAAAAGGACAGACCCTGCATGCAGACAGGTCCAATGTGCAAAAAGAGACGCAGCAGAAAACCAAAAACAAAAACTAAAAAAAAAATTATTGTGTGTGCGACCATGAAGGATGCGGCCTGCTCACAAGGCGAAGGTGGAGCGCGCGCGCCTGGAATGTCGTAGTCAGTCAGCAGCAGCGGAGACGAAGATGGAGATGCAGATGGAGATGGAAACGGAGACGCAAATCAAGCAGTGAGGGGGATCACAGAAGAGAGAGGGGAGTGAAAAAAGGGTTAGCAGAAGCGGGTGCACTGGAAGAGAAGGGCTGGCATCGAGGGGGAGGGGCGGTCTCTGGGATATAGGCAGGCCTAAAGCCACATTGGGCCACTGCCGCCGGAGCTCAAGACTTTGTTTTAAATATTTAAACTTGTTGCAGCAGCAGCGGTGGCAGAGAGGCGACTCTCCAAGTCCAAGTCGACGGATCTTTGATGTTTTCTGCTGCACTGCCGATTAAAAAAATTTATAATGAGCGACGACGGCGACGGCGGCGACTACGTTGGCTGTGCTCGCACTCGTATTTTATATTTTTGCCTCTCGATATTTCGTTTCGATTTCGCATTTAGAAGAGCGAGAGAGAGAGAGAGATACAAGAGAAGGAGCAGGCTGAGGAGAGGACGCGCAACCCAAGCCGGCCGCTGTCTGTCCCTGTTGCCGGTCACAGTTGCCCCCAGCTCTCTTACCCCCTGCCTCCCCTACCGTCCCCCCTACACCGCCCCGTTACCCTTTGGCACTTAGTCAGTCATTTAGTCATTGGCCTGGCGGCCGTCGTCGCAGTCGCAGCAGATGAAGCCGCAGCCAGGCGACGTCGCGACGTCAGATTGCGTCTGTTATTATTTTATGTGCTTTTCTTTGTCTTTTGCACCAATTTCTGCAAAAATTTACTTAAATGCGCCCGATACACACACGCAACACTCGTCCAGGGCAAACGAGAGCAGCAACAACAACACACACACTCGCACACACACACACACCACGCATCGTTCTGGGCTGCCCATGTACCGAGAGAGATACCAAGATACAAAGATACGACGCACATACCTTGCAGTTATACACAGTCATACCTAAAGATATACCTACATATATAGATATATATACACACATGTGTATATGTATGTCTGTATAGATATGTATATGTACAATCGCTCGCCTCATAATCCACTTTAATTTGTCTTTGGCTGCCGCTTTTGTGGCTCGTTTTCCTTCACTTTACTTTACTTTTTTCTGTCTTTTGTCGTTGCCTTTGCACGAGGCAAAGAATTTTAATTGAAACGAGTTTCACGAGACTGTCTTCAACTAAACACAGTCCACACACAAGAGAAGTCCACGCTGCCTAGACCTGGGTCAAGTTTGGCCACAGCCAAACAGCCAAAACTCCCACAGTCCTCAGTGCTGCAGTGGATGCAACGAAACTGGTCACAACATGCCAAAGGTAGCGACTCTTCTGGAGGTGGGAAGACGCGACGAAACTGAACCGCCAGTTCTTCTCCGTAGTTTTGCATATTACGAGCATTAGATTGCGGGAGGGGACGGTAGTGCATGGAATCTACTGATGAAGATATTACCAGGCTTATAAGCTACGTTTTCGAAGAAGTATTTTGATAATTTAATAAGAAAATACTAAGATATCAATACAGGATTTCCGTTTGTAACTCATATATTAAGATATTAAGAATTAGAATAAGAATTCATAAGAATAATTCAAACCTTACCTCAGATGAACTGCAGGAGAATTAACATATGAATTTACATTGATAAATATATAAAAATATTGAATGAATATCCACTTCAGTATAGGCTTATTTTTGTAAACTGCTTAGTATATTTTATATGTACATTTATTTATTTATTTGTAAATTAAAGTACTAAATTAATCTGTTGAAGATTAACGCAAGTTCTTAAGTAAATAAGTTATAGTAATTAGAAGTCGAACTTTAATTTCATTGTGGAACTAATATGGAAATTTCATTACATTTAAAATTGAAACTAAATAAAGAAATAATTCTTAAAAAATTATATAAGTAATCCATGAAATTATTCAGGATATGTGCAGAACATTTTAAATTCATAAGTAAAGATGATGCTGTAAACAATATGTTATAATTACAGAATTCTATTATAACATAATATGATATATTTACAGAATTATATTATAACATAATATGTTATAATTACAGAATTCTATTATAACATATTGTTCTAACTCTCTCTCTCTCTCTCTCTCTTTACATACTCTTGCATATCTTTAAGATAATTCAAACTGTTCTCAGCCATTCTCTAACACTCTACAGTCTTCTCGACCCGCGCATTCTTCCAGCAGATTCTACAAGAAGCAAAGCGCATAAGCGCCAAAGCAATCCGGATTTTGCTTATTTTGACAATCGGGCTCAGTTCCATTGAGTCTCTTTGTACCTCCCACTTCCCCTCTTTCTCTCTCTCTCTCTTTCTATCTCTCACTCTCTGCAGCCCATTGCCTTTCGCTGAGCCCAAACGCAAATATAGCTGACAAAGCACTCGACACCTGATGGCATCTGCTGCTGCTGCTGCCGCTGCTGCAACCAATGCCCACTTGGACGTGGGCCAAGCTCAAGTCTCGAGCTCAGGCTGAAGCTGCTAGCCAAGTCTCAGCAATTTGTCTAGAGAGACCACGTTGCCAAGCTGACCAAACTGGTCGACTGCACGTGTGTGCCAGGGAGAAAGACATAGACACACAGAGAAACAGAGAGAGAGAGCATCATCTAAACTGGTCAAGTGCAGGGCCAGGGACAGGAACAGGAACAGGGACAGTTGCTGAGCTCTGGCTGAGCTGAGGCAAACCTGAGCCGGTTGCTCAAAACGACAAACAACAAACAGCAATTTGCAAAAACTATTGACCTCAAAGTGGAAGTGGCCACTGGGCTGGCAGCAGCAGCAGCAGCAGAAGCTGCAACGCTGCTGGAACCTTTCACATGAGTTAACTGCCACTACCCGGTACCTCTGTGCCCTGCTCCTGCTGCATGTGCAGCTCCTTCTGCTAATTGAATTCCAATGGCAATACAATATTTTTCGGGCTATTATGTTATTACCTGAAAGATCGGCGCGTTCCTTTGGCAATTGCCCTTCACTTAGTCATGGCAATTGGAGCGAACTTTCTTCTTCAACTTCTTCAGCTACAGCCCAATAAGAGGTCCTGCTGTGCCGTGCCTGGCAGCCTGCCCGACTGGCCTTCCGTATCATTAAATTCACACCCGAAATATGCAGTCGGGCAAAAGGGGTGCGAGGGCCTCCAATTGGGAATTATGTTGTAATGCGTTGTGGTAATTACAATTTGTGGCCGGGTTAATGCGCATGTGCAACAACACGTCAACAGGCACACACACACTCGCTTACACACGCACACTCGCTGCGTGCGCACTGCAGACAACGACGACGACGACGAAGAAGTTGGCGCTGGCCACTTTTATTGCGGGCTGCAGGAGGCTGGAGAGGAAGCGTTGGCAACAGGAATGAAATTTGAAACTGGCTACGCTTGTAAAATGGCCCAAACATGCGCCACAGTTGCCAACGGTGGCAAGCAACAGATCAAGCGACAGTTTTCGGATAACGCAACAAGAGCGCAGCGCGGGTGAAAAGGTGAGGGAAAAGAGAAGGAAAGAGGGCACAGCAAATGCAGCTGACACGTAATAAAGCAAGTATGCTACTTAATATTTAATGTGGAAATAGAATAGACAGATATTTGAGTGATTAAATATCATTAAAGAAACATTCTTTGGAAAAGAAAAAAGATTATTATTATATTTGTAAATTTGGTTAGCATGTAAAGAAAATATACTTTAAATATTATAGGATAATACTATAAAATAGAGGTCGACATAAACTGGAATAACCATCAATTAACAATATCATTTGCATCTTAAATCCCTAAAAAATAATTTAAATAAATTTTCAACAATGTATTTTCTTTATTTTTGAACTTATTTGTTGACCCTTATTCTTCTGCAAAATAAATCGTTAAGTAACCTATGTATCTATACTTTCTGCACTCTATTAAATTTGTTTAATAATTTATTTGTTGAAATCATATAGTATTTTTTCTCCTAGATTTAATCCTGGAAATATTGAAATATATATAATATATCTACGCTAATTATATTTTCTATTGTATTTATTTTTAAAATTATTTGCTGATTTTTCATAGTATTTTCATTTCTAAATCATTACCTATTGTTCCAAAAAAATACATTTGCTATTGCAAATTATATTGGTAAATAATTGATATTATTTTTCTACAATTTATTAACTCTGTTTAACAATTTATTAGTTGAACTAATAAAGCATTAGTAATCTTAGATTTGCAGACAACAATCTATGCCAATCAGGCTGATTTCAAAGCGTAGTCCCCACTCTATCTATCTCTGTCCTTAGCGCCCCATTACAACTGGCGCCCAACTGCGCTTAAGCCGGCCCTGTAGCTGTTGCTGTTGCCGCTGCTGCTGCTGCTGCGTCTGGCGATGGCAAAGCAGCTGCAGCTACAAGTTGGCGCGCACGCAGGTGCTGAAAACTTAATTATTGTATAACGCACGACGCTGGAGCAGTTTTGGGGAGTCAAAGAAGGGGGAGGGGAGGGAACTTGCTTGGTACCGAGGACCTGACAGTTGCCAGTTGGCGACGGCGACGACGGCGACGACGATATTTACGGGAGCAGCCACTGAAAGCGGTCGAGTTAATTAATATTTCTGGCTGGTTTGCGCGCGTTCTGCGCCATGTTGTTGTTGTTGTTTTTGTTGTGGCCGTTGAAAATGTTTTATTAATTTTGTTAATTAATTTTGTGCCATTGAGCGTTGGTTAATGTCAAAGCATGTGCGCACGCTTGCTCGCTGGCTCTCCCTCTCTCTCTTTTACACACACTTAGGACTGTCTGCTCTCTCTATCTTTCTTCCTATTTGTCTCTCCTTCTTTCTCTCTCCCCTCCTAAGCACTCACTTAGCTATCTGTCTCTCTTTCGCCACCGCTTTCTCTGCAAGGCGAACCGGTTTTCCGTGCAGCGCAGGCGCCAAAGCGCTTGTTAAGGCTAATTGCAAACAGCGGCAGCAGCAGCAAAAACAACAACAAAAAGCACAACAACAACAGCGAGCAGGACACTAAGCAATTAGCGCACGCGCCTAATTAATTAAGCCAGCAGCAGCAGCGGCGGCAGTTTTAGCCGTTTTTTGCTCGAGATTTCGATTAGGATGAGCGCGATCGCGAGCCAATGAGTACCCGACTTGACACTCGTTCGACTCATATTGCGATTCATATTCGCGCATAACTATCATTTGCTGTAACTATTTATGACTTAAGCGAGCCCAACTGGTCCGCCAACTGCGACGCCAGCAGCGACGTCGACTGCAGCAGCAACTGACATCGTCTCATGCAGCGCAGAGAATGTTGGCAATGCAACGCGATGACGATCGCTAAACGAGTTTACTTGCATGCTGCATGGTGGAAAAAAAATGCAATTGAATGATTGATTGCTTGACTGATTGATGATTGAAGGTCTTGCCTGGCTGCCTCGCTGCGTTGCCAGGCATTTTGCGGGCATTTTGGCATCGCTTTAAGTGACTGCTGACATGTTCACTGGGTGTTTTGGTGTTAATTACAGCGCCAACTCGCCGACTTGCCGACTCAGCGAGTGCCTCGACTCGCATCGTTTCTGCATAAATGAATATATAAATAAATAAAATGTGCATTTGCTGCAACTGAAACTAATCGACGTTAAAGACTCCGCTAAACTGCAATCAATTTGCGACTGACAATAGAAAACACGCAAGTGCGTTCGAATGCATTCGACTTACTGTCAAATTGGCAGGCGATTGAGTGATTGATATGATTGACAATCTAAATATTTGCAGTATTAATTGGGAAGTTTAAACCCTGAGTAAGAAATACTTTTAATTCTTGTGAAATAGTAGAAACAGTTGGTCAAAATTAGCTCACTTGTCGAGAGACTGCACTGTAAAACAATGAAACTATTTGAATACCCTGTGCATAATATGTGAAAGGGTATATTAAGTTTGTACAGAGGTAGGGAAGCGAGATTGGCAGTTAGTTAGATTGTAAACTATTTATATATTTATATTTATATTTATATAATTCTCTTTCAATTTCTTCTTCTACTCTACAAATGTTTCCTTCTATATATTCATGTTCTATACTATATGTACATATAAGCTTAATTCTCTCTCACTCTATCTCTCTGTCTATCTATCACATTGTCTGCTTATCTGTCTTATCTTCTCATCTACTTTCTGTCTTTTTACATTCGTCTGTCTGCCTGTTTCTCTGTTTCTCTTTCTCTCTGCCTTCTACTGCCTTTCTTTCTTTACGCTCTAAATATTGTACATACATAGTTCATTCTCATTCTTCTCACTCCTCTCTCTCTATGCCTTTCCTACTCTTTCCATATTGCTCTCTCCCTCCCTAACATATATCCTTATCATCACCTCTTACCTATTTCCATTTTAACCACCTTTTACAGGGTATTTACTAGTCGATCAATGCACACACTTGTTATGATTATTTCTTGTTCAACAATTGCCGTTGATAAAAGCCGTTTACACATATCAGCAGCGTTCACACAAACACACCCCCTCAAACTTGCAAACAAAGAGCACCGCTCACTCACCCAAACTCGCCTCACACACACACACACACAGGCAAGAGCTCAGGTATGGCAGCAGCAACACGCAGCTGAATGGGAAATGCAAACAAGCAACTGCAAGGGGTGCAGCAGGGGGTGCCACAAGGGGTTGCAGGTGGTGCTGGGATGCTCCTACAGGATGTCAGGCACACATGCATACATACATATACATATGTATCTGATGATGCTACGGCTGCAAAGTGTTTACACGTATGCTGTGTATAAATACGAGTTTTATATATGTTATTTACTCAAACGTTGCATGCAGCAGCCGCACACCTCGACCCTCCCCTGCTGGGCAAACTTTGTCATTTGCATAACCTTTTGGGAGAGCAGGGGAGGGCAGCGGGTGTGGCAGGGGGGACAGGCGAGCGCTTTATTTTAAAGCAATTTAAAATATTTAGTTGCAATTACATGTCAACAAGCAGGAAGAGCAGACAGGACAACGACAAGGACAGTGGTGCACGGAGCACGGAGCACGGCAACGGCAGCTCGTTTATTTATAGGCAAACACAAATATAAATACAAATACGTATACAAATACGCATACAAACACGGATGCAAATGGCAAATACAAATACAAAGGACACGCTTGTGCATTTGGATATGTTCGAGTATCGCCGGAGATATTTGCATATTGCGAGCTTTGAACTCGGCACAGAATATAGTAAAAAATACGTTATGTACTGGTGTTTGGATTTTTGCATTTTGTACAACGGTGCGTATGATTATTTTAAATTTGCCATGGCCAAATATTGTGCATACGCAGCGTTGGTGAAGCAATGCGAGACAGGCCAAGTCTAGACAATGACAATGTCGAGCTGAAGGCAACGCTTAACACACACTCACACACACACTCAAACACATGCTCACATACACACACTCGTACACACACACAGATTCACAGACAGATTGAAAAGAAGCTGCAGAGTGCAACGAGAGCGGACAGAAAGATTTAATGGAAAAGTTGCTGCGGCTGCCGGGATATAGCAAGGATGCAGACGGGCCTAGACAATGAGTGGGGAAGGGGGAGGTGAGGCAGTTGGGCTACCTGAATGGCAGGCAAACAAACAAACCAAACGGGCAACAAATAAACGCCAGGGGAACCACCAAAGGAGCAGACTGAAGCCAGCAGCGAGCGCCGTTCACCGTTCACCGTTCACCGTGCACCTTTAGCCCGTTGTCTGTTTGCTGTTGTTGCTTGTCTGCTGTCCCGCCAGCCCCGTCTGTCTGTTCTGCCCTCTGCTGTCTGCACTCTACTCCTCGCCTCATGGACGCCATAACGGCGCCTTGCATATGCATAAAGTCCCGTTTGTAGCACATAGGCAGGCATTTACTTAATGCACCACAGGCTCGCCTCGTCTCGGCTCGACTAGGCAAAGCTGGCACCCTTGCTCTGCACCCCCTCCCTTCTGCCTGGGATTTCCATTTGCGCAGCCAAATGGCAGGTAACATTCAACGCAATTTCGCCGCCAACAAAACATAAAACAAAAACCGTTATTCCTCTCTCCCTCTCCCCCTCTCCCTCTCTCACTTCCCCTTAGAACAGTGAACTTCTCTCAGGCTTCTGTCGATTGTGCTTGTTGTTGTTGTGGGCGTATTGTTGGCTTAAAGCGCAGCTAAAAGCCAATGATAACTGGCATAAGATACAAATCCCTGTAATAGATACTCTTGATACTCTCGATCCTCCTTATTCCTCTTAAACATGACTTGCTGCTGTTAGCAAGATGCCGCCTCTAATGATATCGATTTTCTCTCAGTCTATGTCGATAATTACTGTAATTAGTCGATCGATTTCACGTTGCGATAACACAAGAGCACAACAACTTGCTGACATAACAAGCTAACAACTAGAACAACTTTAATGAACTGACTTCTATGTGAGATGATCAATCAAAGTGTCGATTCAAGCTGCTGACATCGGCGAATGACAGCGAGCTAACTATATAGAAAGTCATGTAAGCTGAGGTGTGAAGATCGAGTTAGTTGAGTAGGTTTCTGATTGATATACACTGATATATACAGATGTACATGCTGATTAATTTAACAGTTTAAGTGAGATTATATCTTTAAGATTGTATAGTCAAGTTAGTTTATAATAAATTAATTAAGATTGCAATTGGAATAAGTAAACGAAACGTTTGACAAGTATTTATGTTAATTAATATTATAAAATAAATATAAGATTCAGGATTATACTAGATAACAATACGAATATTTGTTCTTATGCTAAATTAACAATATTTCTGTCAACAAAACTTACTTTATATGGTAGAAGGAGGAACAAACTGCTGTCTTTTAAAGCATCCCAACTACCTTTATTAATATACAATATAGTAAGTACAATATATTATGTCAATATATATGTATGTAATATTTATTGATACATTAGGTAATAGTAGTACAAATTAGGTAGTACAAATAATAAGTTTCTACACTTTACTTTAGTTCTACTTTAACAAACATGAGTTGACCGATCGACGTCTTTATTTTAAAAACAAATCAATTTGTCTTTCTTTTACAACTTCTCTTCCACTGCGACTCAACGACAACTTTTTCAACGACTCTCTCGTTCAACTTCTCGTCTTCAACTCTCTTTTTAAAACTGACTGTTCGATTATTCTTCTTTACTGCAACTCTGGTTCTATCGATAGGCGCCTGCAGCGTTGCCACCCTTACCATCACGCTGCCATCATCTCCATTGTTTACATGTAAAATATACAGTAGAAATATAAATGTAAATCCTTTTCTTTCTCTTACCTTCTCTCTCTTTTAATTACTCCCTCTCTTCCCCCTGGCATTGATCTTATCAATTAGAAGCATAAATTTACTCTTGCGTTAATGCACATATCTATTTCCGCAAGCAATTTCAAATGTGTGTGTTTGTGTGTGTGTGTGTGTGTGTGTGTGTCTTTTTCAGTTAACAAGTTCATTTATTCAATTCATTATCAGCATAAGCCAATCTATTAACAAACAAACAAATTGAGTGCGGCCCGAGGGGGGGGCGAAGCCAAAGCTTTGATTACACATTTAGCGAGTGTGTTATTTTAATTTATTGCCCAGTAATTTACAATAAACCAACAACAATAACAACGAACCGAAATAGCCGGCAGATGTCACAGCTCTGGCAGTGAACGAGGCAAACGGGGGAAGAGGGGAAATAAAACATTTGCCATTTTGCAATATTTGAAACCGCAGTCGAGTGATGTCTGAGGCTGCAAGGAGAGGAGAGTGTAGAGGGAGTGGAGAGAAGAGTGCAGAGGGAGAGGAGTGAAAATAGTTAGGAGTTCGGGGTGCCAGACAGTGGTCTAGCCGAGCTGCACATGTCATTACACTGGCCATTACCAGGCGTCAGTTAGCGCGAGAAGAGGCCACACACACACACACACACACACACATAACTTCACAAAAGCAGGGAGAAGGCGGCGTGGCGATATCGTTGTCATGCCCCATGCTAAGTAAATGCCTCTGTCTCTCTGTTGTCGCGCATCAACTCTGATAACAACAACAGCAACAGCAGCAGCAAGAGGAGGAGCAGGAGGAGGACAAGGTGCAGCAGTAGCAGCAGCAGCAGAGGCAACCGCAGCATCCACAGCATCCACACAGTATTCACTGTGTATTCACAGAGTATTCACAGATCTGCCGACACCGACACAGACTTATTATGTGAATTTATACGCTTGGGCAAACCATTTGCGAAAGGGTGGTCTACCCTCGCACGTGTGTGGGCGAGTGCCACATCCTGCTCTGTCTCTCTCCCACTCACGCACGGCCAAATGTTATGCAAATTTGCAGCGTGCGCGTGTGTAAATTGTTGTATGCATTGTTACCTTATAAAAACAGCGTAATTTTTAAATGGGTTTTTCGCAAAAAGTGATTTTCCATACAAATTAACAAAAAACAAAGAGTGCCCTATATGAGCCAGGCAGAGCAGGCAGACCTACGTATGTATGTGTGTCTGTGTGTGTGTGTGTGTGGCGTATGTGGCACGTTTATTTATACGAAGTTTGCGGAAAATGCAACGCGTAAATGTTGCATTGTAATGGCGTAGTGGAAATTTAAGTCGAGCGCATTGGGAACAGTTTTTACACTCTCCAAATTCGTTGTTAATCTGATTATCGAGCTTTAAACCAGACTTTCAGCAGACATAACTCAGTTAAAACACATACGATTTACATGGAAAGTTAATTTTGTGTAGTATATAAGTTCTATATTGATTAATGAACATATTAACTTAACTTAATTTCTTTGCCAACATTCGATTGAGTTTGTCCAAATGGAATAAGAATAATAAATTAATAAATAAGCATTAGCATTTGTTATTTTGTTTGAAATTGATAAGGCAAATAGAAATAAGTATGTAATTTGGAAGTTTTTTCAAATTATCAAAGATAGAAGATTATAAAGATAAAACTATCTTTGTTTTTTAAACTTTCCATTCAAATAAAAAATCTATCAACTTTAACTTCTCTATTTCAACATTATTTAAAATTTTTATTTAACAAACAGTCAGTTTCTTTTCTAATTCATATTGAACACATCAACTTACTATATAGTATGATATATAGTTTATACAGTATCTTGTTCCATAGCAAACCCAACTGAAAACTTTAATGACTCTCAATCGATATGCAGAGTCATTTTAATTGTTGTCTTTTTCACCTTGCCCGTCATTGAAGCTGTTGCAGATTGTCGCACACACTCACACCCCTTACATACACATATATACAGCTGTATATGGTTATACATGGAACTTTTATATTTACATAATATTGTTGTTTTTTTTTTGTCAACGTGCCAGAGCACGAAGCGGAGGCGGGTCGGAGCAATCGAGCGTTTATTTAAGCGAGTGTATTGTAATTATTTTGAAATTTATTATTAAATTAATTTTAATTGTAATAATGCGCATGTTAAAATGGCCACTTTCAGTTCGTGGCACTCACACACACTGACACACACACACACACGTGCATACGCTATTGTGGTCAGCTCAATTTTTTTATTGATTTTAATTTATTTATTCAACACTTTTGCACAAACATGCGACAGGAGCGAGTTTTACATGTGTATCCAGCGCGTTAATCATATTCAATGGCAAAATGAAATGAAATTAAAAATGCATTTTATGCAAAAAGGGAATTTACAATGTTTACGGTTAAGTCGCCGCACAACAAACACACACACACGCGCACACGCATACAGAGGCATGTATAAACGGCAGCTGACCACATTTTATGCCTCATCTAATTGCAAGTTGAGCTGGAATCAGAATTCATTTTATTTTGTATGTAAATGCCGGAGTGTGTGTTCCTATGTGTGTGTGTGTCTCTGTTTGTATTTGTTTATTTTTGTGTGCGTGTGTGTGTGACTGCACATATATTTTAATTAACCCAAAAGCCAAACAAATGTCGCACAATGGGCCAACTTGTGGGCAAATGGTGTGAATGGAAAGGAGAGGAAGGCGGGCGGGGGCGTGGATGTGGCGGCACTGGCGGCGTGTCTGTGTCAATTGTTATTACGTGTGATTTGTAAACTAATACAAGTAAAAGCTGCGTATCTCTCTGTGTCTGTGTGGGTGTGTGGGTGGGCTGCAAATTTTTCAACAGATTTTGCTGCCTACTTTTAGGCGAGCCGAACAAGCCGACTGCAGGAGCAGCAGAAGCCGCAGGAGAATGGAACGTGGGCTCGTTAGACCAAAACGGACGTGCTTAAAATTTCACAAGCCACACACACACACACACACGTACACACAGGCATTTGTAATGAGTGTGTGTGTGTGTGGGTGTGCGTGCGTGCTTGTGTTTGTGCGTATCCTTTATGGATTAAATCCGCATGCCTGCGGTAGGCCACAAGATCAACTGTTGGCAGAAGTATGTCAACACAAGTGAGAGAGAGAAAGGGAGATGAGGCAGGCAAGACAGAGACAGAGCAACAGCACGTCGTCTGTCGGCCGACGATGAGCTCACAGCAAGTGGTCATAATGGTCGACTCGTTCGTCTGCGCGTGTCTGCGTGCGAATGTACGAGTACGAACTCTTGTGTGTGTGTGTGTGTGTGTGTGTGTGTGAGTGATGTGTATGCGTGTGTGTGCACTGTTGTGCTAATAATGACGCTTTAAGTGAGCATGTGTGCGAGTTTTGAGTGCTACAACAACAAGGATAAGCCACACAGTGCGTCAGTTACACTCGGCATTGTTGTTGCTACTGCTGCTGCTGCTGCTGCTGCCTCGTTGACTGTGTGCGTGTTTAAATGCACAATAACTCAATTAAAATGCAATGACATTAAACAAATAACAATTTACTGATTGTCTTTCGATGAATCGATGCAATAAATCCGACATTCTCAATCGCATTCACCTGGCAGCAGGCAGCTTCTCTTCCATCATGTGCCTTGTGTAATTCTCTAATTTCTTAACTTGTGACTTTTATTTAGAGCAATTCGTAAATATTTATTTTGATTAAATTGATTTTGTAATTTCCCAAACTGTTGCCAAGCCTCTGTGGAATTTTCACAGCTAGTTGCCTTTGTTTTTGTATAGGCAGAGAACTTTTATTAAATTGCTAGAATTCACAATTATCTAAAACCTCAATGGGTATTGTTTGTTGCTTTCAAAAATAATTTACAAACGAGACAACTCACACTCGTGTGAGTTTTGATAGGTTTTATGGAAATTGGCTCGAAAAATATTTGTTGTTTTCGTTACGATTCTATGCGACGGTTTTTAAAGGCATAAATGAAAAATATGTAAGTGAGGGTTCTGAAAAAGGAGCATAAAATGTCAATGTTTCGTAAAATATATGTAATGAGAAAGTTGAGAGCAGTTGACATGTAGATATTCAGGTGGATAGGATCTTAATCTTCTTCATAGATTTTATTTTCTGTCAATTCCATCTTACAATATATTTTTAGTTTTATTTACGATTATATTCTGCAAATTTAAGAGGCATAATGTAGAACATCAAATGTCTTAAAAGAGATATACAAATTTAAATTTTTTGGTATAAAGAATGTTTTATATGATAAAGTAAGGACTAATAGATACTTACTAATTAGTTAAGAAATTTATTAAATGATCAGATAGGTTCATATAATGTTCAACTATTTGTACTCTAAAGTATAAAGTTATGACTTTAAACCTTCTTCAAATAATTAATCTTGATCTTTATATAGTATATGGAACCTTTCTACCAAATTTGTTGTCTCTAGATTTTATAATAACTAAGATATGTTTGTTTACACAGAGTAGCATACAGACATCCACTCGGCAAATGATCCTGATCAAGAATATATACGGGGAGATTGACACTAACTATAAGTGTATTTACTCTCTTATAACCTTTTTCAAAAGTTAAAGGCTTCAAACAACACCCAGGTGATTTCTCCTAACCTCTACGTTGAACATCCTCACAATTGTTTAGTTTAATTTCCATCTTTCTAGGAATTCCGTGCAGTTTCAAGTTCACACGCTAAGTAAACCATTAAATTAATTGTTTTCCCACTCAAAGAGTTGATGCGAGTGTATGCTATAATTTTTGCTGCACTTATTACCAATTACACTGCGAGAATGGCGAGTACAGTAGATGAAGCATATGCATTATCCTGTCCAACCTTCAGATACATTGCTGAATGGCAGTCATAATTGCGGTTGTGGGAATGATGTGCATTTCATGAATTATACAAGAAAGTTCAGTGGCGAGTGGGCCAAGAGCACGGCCCTGTATAACTGTGTATGTGTGGCTGTGTGTGTGTGTGTGTGTGTGTGCATATATTTATGTGGTTGTCAGGACGATAAACTCAAATTCAATATGAATATGTGTGGAAGTCCTTGAGCAGGAAGCAAATACACCCAGCGCACACCGAGTAAACATCCGTTCCCACACCCACAAAAACACATACACACACACACACATCCGTACGGGCTGAATGGATGGTCAATGCATTGAGGCAAGTAATAAACTTATTGGCCCAACGGCTTTCCGTTGATTGTTCATATGTATGGCACAATATGGCGTCAGTCAGACAGGCAGACAGAC
Organism: Zaprionus ornatus; assembly: GCA_018904035.1. NCBI lineage: Eukaryota > Metazoa > Arthropoda > Insecta > Diptera > Drosophilidae > Zaprionus > Zaprionus ornatus. The sequence continues at coordinate 4,749,403 of JAEIFZ010000023.1, read as the reverse complement.
TGACAGACTGGGAGTCTGATAGCCTGTCAGGCGAATCGAGTCTCGGTGGCCGCCCCCAAATTGCCAGTGTATCCATGACCAGGCAGCGTCGTTAATGTGGAACTGTTAAACAGATAATGACCAGGCGTGGGCATCGAACAGGGACATCAACATGGACATGGACCCGGCCACACAGCGACAGCGACAGGAACAGGCACCCCGGACTGGCCTATCCTGGCCTTGGTGTACAGGTCTTTTGTGTTGTAATGCCAACTCACTCCCCCCTCTCGGCCCCAGGGTTATGACCAGGCTGGATGATGTGGATGATGATGTGATTGTTGCCATACTATGTGCGTATACGGAAACCGGACAACTGTCATGCTGAAATTCTGATGCATTGAAATATAATTATTGGGAAATGTGCGATTGTCGTTTGGTTTCCGTTTACGTGCGCTCACACACTCACACTCTGTCCGTTTGTATGTATGTATGTATGTGTGTATATTGCTTTGTATATTCGCATCGAAATGTGCCCAGCCAGTCAGACAGACTCTCTCTATCGATTATGTTTGGTGTTCTGTTGCTGCCTGTGGATGCCACCATTCGACCCTGCCCTGCCCCTCCTTGCTCTACTTTCCCCACCCCCGCTACTCACACATGCACATCCGTTACCTTTGCCACATAACATCATAATTTATGCAAGCAAAATGACATAACAGTTGCAATATTATATACAGATACAGGATATATCTATGCGAATACACACACGTGTGCAGGGTCAATTGGGGATGAGGCTAAGGGGCGTATACTCAACTTGCCACATGCAGGCATAGCTTATACTACCCATCGGTAAATGTGGCAATGTGGATGTGCGCCTGTCTGTGTGCGTATTTGCTCATAATTAACATATTAAGTTAACAAAGCAATTACGAAAAGTTCAAAGCATCAAGCGATTGGTTCAGATAGAATTCCATTTTGACAGAAGGCAAACGGTAGTCAATGTTATATATTTAAGTAACTACTAAAGGAGTTTATAAGCTATTTCTGTAGAATAGTGAATAAAATGTAGAGAAGTTTTTGTAATGTGATCGAAAGAGTTTGATATTACGATGACTGTAAACATTTCGATCAAAGAAATAGATCAATACTTACTATAAAACTGTTATTGGCAATTACCATGTGTTGCGAGATCTTCATGGGTTCAAATGTCTTCTGAATCAACCTTGGCTATCATTTTAAAATCTAACAAAGTAGGCAATACCTTGTAATTTTACATTTACATTCATTTCCTTTATACCTATTCATACTTACAACAACTCCAAACAGTTCACTTTAAAAATTACTTTTAGTTTTTAAACGAAACTTTTTCTATATTTTATATACCACATTGATATGGATCGATGTTTACCACGCAATTTTTACGGCTTTAACTATGAGAACAGTTTGCGGTAAGTAAATTAAAATTCGCATTGAGTTCCCAATTGACATGGACTCTTCCGAGCACGCAGCAATGAGCAGCTATTGCGGATGGGCTACAAGCCGCCGCCAATGCTCAGCACGGGCACCACAGTTGTGGGAGTGGTCTTCGACAACGGAATCATGCTTGCCACCGACACCAGAGCGACGGTTGGCAGCCTGGTGATATCGAGTGAGAGTCGGAAGATCTATCGTTTGCACGATAACCTATTGTAAGTTGGGAAACCAATGGATTTCAGTTTGAGTAACTCTTCTTCCTTTCCAGCTGTGCCGGAGCTGGCATCGCTGGCGATTTGGCTTATTCGGCGCGTGTGCTGGAAAAACAGTTGGATATGCTTCATTTCAACATCAATAGGCGAAAAGTGCGTGTCATCTGCGCCAAGCAGATTGGCAAGGAACTGCTCTTGGCACATAAGGGTCGCCTCTTGGTTAATTTCATTGTAGGCGGTGTGGACCCAACCGGCAAACATATGTTCTGTTTGAACTTTGATGGAACCTCAACGAATTTACTATTTGTTTCTATCGGATCAGGGCATTTCGGTGCGATGTGCATACTGGAGAATCGCTGGTGCCCAAACATGGATGAATGTGCGGCACGTAAGCTGGTGATAGATGCTATCACTGCTGGCATCAGTAACGATATGCTCTCCGGCTCCAGTGTGGAGCTGTTGATTGTGCGCACAGACTACTCTGTGGAACGTTTCATAGAGACCATTCATAAGAGCAACAGGGATACGAAAATGGATGTACATCCACCAAGCCCAGGCGACACTTCTGTGACCCACAGCAAATTTCACGAACTGGAGCTGACTGACGAAATAGTATATCAGTTGTCACCGAATGCGGCATCTCTACCGTTACTTCCAATCCAATCGGACGAATTACGCCTGACATTTAACAGCACAAGCCGTCACCGAAAACGAGCTGCTTTACCAGACTTGGAGCCACATATTCCAGAGAAGAAGCGAAAACTCGAATGAATCCATAGAAGTATTACCATTTAAAATCAATAAAAATACAAACAATTTATAATTGAAATACTAATTCAGAGACTCACTGCCTCAATTTTGAATTGAGCACAGCTCACACTCATCGTTATCGATACTAACAGTATTGGTTAATGCTTGCTGATAAAATCGTAACCGAGCTAAGCTTGCACTAAACGAAATCGAAACAGTGGTGGTAAATACAAGAAAATGCTGAGTTTGTTTACATTGAATGCGGTGTATTTTAATGATATTTATGTACTTTATTTTCGTATTATTGAATTAACAAAAATGTACATAAAAACGTTTTTGCTGTTTTTCCAGTTGCATCGGTCCACATTTACATAGGGAACCGTAAAAATACATAATACATACATACATAATTTGACATTGCCTGTTGCCCTTCATCATGATGATCATCATAATCATGATGCGCATTTTTCCTGTTTCTGTTTCTCTCACTAACTAATCATATTGGAGAAGACCTGCGCATACGTTATTCCCGTAATACTATAGCACTATAAGTGAGTTGAATTTGGTTGGAATTTGCTTAAATATACAAATTTATATACCATGCTCTGTACAGATAAAAGATTTTTATACATTCCTGTTGCTTGAAGTCCTACATACAAATCCGTTATGGTATTGTTCCACTAATGCTGTAGTGTGTGGATGTAACATATGTATGTACATATACATACGTAAAGACATCATACATATATTCACCTTGTTTCTCTTTCTCGGCATCTATTTAATTGTTGCAGTTTTAAAAATATTTACCGCCTATTTCCATAAATATATTTGTTTTCTTCATTTTGCTCAAATTGTGTTTACTATTTTTTTAATTTGTTAAATAGATATTTTCTTGAAAGTTTTATTGTAAAAGCAGCCTGTAGTTTTGCTCAACGACGGTTTTTAGACGCTAGAGGTGAAGTTTTGTCTTCTTTTGATTTATACAAAGTTTTCTAAACGATTTACAAAAGAATGCAAATTGATTTATCATATTAGATTTAACTAAACGCACTGTCATCTGCCAAATAACTTACATACATTGTGTAAAAAAATACAAACTAAACCATCATCATTAAATTGGTATATAAATATACATATATATCTTCCATTATCTATAGTTTGCTCTCTTGCAAGTTGCGCTACTTAAGTTTATTGTACAAGCAAATCAAAACCTTATTGAGGTCGTCAAACGAAACAATTTCAAAGTCTCAAAAAGTACAACGAACAATTCATAAAACATAAACATAATACACACACACTCGGAGGAGAAGGGAACGCGCGCTTCTACTCTCGCTCTACTGATACTCATCGTCGCTGCTCAGCAGCATGGTCTTCTCGTTGTAATTCTGACTAATGGTTGCCACTCGCTGTCCACTCTGAGTGAATTTACGCTGGTTTCCCAACGTCTTGGATGCCACACAGCTGTTGTTGCCTCCGCCGCCGGTAGCCACCGCATTGTATCCGCCGCTGCTTGCATTCGGAGTGCCCATAGGAGCCGCTTGATTGGCACCACCACCACCATTTGTTGGATCATCTGGATCATAGCTGGAGACACGCATGCCACGCGAACTCTTGCCACCTGCATGAATCGATTATTAACTAAATGCTTTACATAGGGCAAACGAGAGAGACTGCAGAAAGAAGAAAAATCATGCCTAGAGAGAGAACATGCAGAATGCAGGCAGGCAATGCAAACAATGGAAATGCGATACGTTTAAGCTTATTGTACATTTATTTCATACAGATAGTTTATAAATATTTTATACAATTTGTTTAAACATTTACAAAAGTTAATCAAAAAAGAACTAAAAAGCACAAGGAGCTTTCTTTTTGAGTTTATCACACAAAAGGAAATCAAAAAGCAAACAAGGTTTATATTTCGTTTTTGTTTTTTGGTATCTTTGAGCTAAAGAATTTTGTTGTTGTTATGAAAATTGTATTTATACTCGCGTTAATTGATTTAAATGCATAATAAGCTAAGTATATCAAGTGTGTAGCGCACTGAAGGAACTGAGGTGCTCCTTGCAGGCGCTTTGATATGGAAAATTCACCAAAATTGCCAAGGGGGAATGTAAATCTATTGAGTTAGTTTGCGAAGTCTGTTAATCTGGGCTCAGTTTTAGTATAGGCTAAGCTAAGCTCCGCGGTTTAATCTGTATACGTTTTTGTATTGCCTTTTATAAAATAATTACATACATATAGTAATAAAATCTTTGTTTACAAATACAAATACATAATATTTTACAATATTATTCAGTTATAGTAAATATATATAATATTATATATAAGAATGCATTTTTTTTATTATTATAGCTAACATCTAGATAAATCGGATAAAGGTCTTAATCAATAAAGTAAACATAATAAAATACACAGAAATCAGCAAGGGAAACAGAAAGTAAACATAAAAACACGAGTAATACACGGATGAATAGAAGTTAAGTACATGTATAAAGATCTAAGGTAACTAGGCAATTTTAGTTTTGGGTTTTGAGTGCGCGCTTGTTTTAAGTAACTGTAACTAGACCCAACACAAATTACGTTTATAATATTTTTTTTCATTTTTTTGCGTGTTCAAACGGCAACCGAAGGCAACTCTGGTATCGATTTGTAGGCCTAGAGTTAAGAGCTATAAGTACACTTGATTTGTCTTTTAACTGCTTATTTTGTTTATCGTTTGTATCTCTTATTTTCCTCAAATTGTTTTCGTTTTAAAATTAGTATTTAGTAGCGGGCATCGCTAGAGTTTTGTTGGGTGTTTTAATATTATGTATTTTAGAGTTTTTCGTAACGCTGAGTTGAGGTTACTTCTGCAAAAGATAAGAAACGGAAAGAAAAACAAAATTTAAAATCATAACGACAATGTAATATGTTTAAAAGAAAGCAACGAAAAGATAAGATTAACAATAGCTACAGAGCGCAGGCAACATACACACACACTTAGAGTAGAATTTCGAAAACACACACAGAAGACAAAGAGAGAAAGAATCGACTTACCTGAACTATATTGCGTATATTGTTGGTACTGCGGATGGAAATTGTGAATAGCATCTGTCATAATATCCTTGGGATTCATGGTTTCCTATGAAATAGATATGCATGTTAGTACTTGATACTCTTTAAATATGCTGTGTCAGTTACCTTGAGACTGCTAGAAATGGATTGCATAGTCACAGAGCGACCATGGCCATCGCCAATGCAGCTGCGCGCATATACCTGAAAAGAAATCGACATGAAAGTATTAAGATAAGCCAACTCTAATATTACTTAATAACAATACAACCTAATTTATTATTCAATTGGTGCGATACTATAATAAACATTCGATAAACATTTGCGCCTTATCATTATAATCAACTAAAAAGGGAATATACCCGTGATTCATATGGCAGGCATGACTGTGTGTGACTCCACACAAGAAATAGAAAGAAAGATAGTCTAATTGTGACTCGTGGCGATTTTGAGTACTTTAAAGTAAGTTCTGTCTTATCTTACTCAAAAGACAAAACGAAACCAAGTTGTTTATCTTATCGTACAACACACTATAATAACGTGGCTGCATAAATACCTGTCAAATCTAAACACAATTCACTCACCTGATAGGGGAAAGCGTAACGCAACGCAATGGCGGCAAACAGCATTTCAATGCATATGAAAAAGTTCTGATAACCAGCAGAAACGGTACCCGCTGTGACAGTAGTGCCAGCACTGTCAACAATGGGCGAAATGACCTGAGCCTTCTCGAGTATGGCCAAGCCCACACCCTGCCAGAATGACAAGAAGATGACCGACTTAATGGTGCAGAATTTCAGTACAGGATCGAAAGGAGTCAGCAAATCGCGTGTGGCAAAGTAGAATAGATAGAGACCATACAAAGCCAACGATACAGATATATTATAGATGATGGTTATATAAATATAGCCGCCATCAGCACTGCAAAAAAAGAAACAAAAACCATTAGCATATTAGAATATAAGTTGACATAAAGAGTGTATATATTAATAGCCCACCTCCAATCACCATCGTGATAGTGTCCGAAAGCCTGAAGGAAAATGATTATAAATGCCACCAGTGGCTTAACCAAACAAAACTGTAACGTAGCCTGCTTGCAGAAGCGCAAAAAGCCAATGGTGTATGTCTTGCCCTTGAGACAGCATGTGCCATACAAACAAGAAGTCTTTATGGGCTTGCCGCGTATCTCAGACATGATGTTGCCCTCTCCACCCAAATATTCATAGCACAGCGACAGAAAGTTGTAGATGACAAAGGCTGAAAATAGACAAGATATCAAACAAAGGATTAGAACACAGCACTGATGGCAGATAAAAGAAGCGTACCTTCATAACAGTCGCGTACGGTAAAGAAGTAAATGTAAACATTGTCCGAGTTGAAGAATAGCAAGCTTATCCATGAATAGGTGGCATAAATGGGCACAATAAACAATATGCGAACAATCCAACGTTGCTCCTGTGGATTGGTATACCAGCGCAAATGTTGATAGATCTGCAATCGATACGAAATTTTGCAATTCATTGTTAGCTATTCGGTTAGAGCTTATTAATTCAATAATTTAGAACTATCCTGCACCAACCTGTTGACATGTGACAAACAGTGCCGCCCACACAAACACGCCCGCTAGCACCTGCGCGGTTTTAGTTTGCAGGAAGATACCATCGCCCACATGAAGCAGCGGATCCAATGGCTCCTGTGAAACCGATGGACTTTTCATTTGTACAACGTAGTTTGTATTCGGTTTCTGAGTTGTTGACGTTGATGTTGCTGACGTAGCAGAAGTTCCGTTGCTGGTCGCAGCAGCAGCAGCAGCTGCCACAGTCAATGCCGCCTCAATGAGACTGGCCGGCGTTGCGCTCATTCTGCCACAAAAAATATATAATTAACAGAGATAGAGTTAGATTCAATTACACAGAATATTAATGATGAGGATATAAATATTTTTGACAATCTAAACCAGCGAAGCCTACTGAACATTTCGTGAGAATTAATGTGAAAGGCAACTTGCAACATGCCCCACTAAATTGGGTCAGCAAACAGCAAACCGTAAACTGTGTGGCGTAGTGAAGAGTCACGCATTAGATCATCATCATCATCATCGCCATCGTCATTATTATGATAGTGTAAGCATAGCGAGAGACACGCAACGCAACCATATGAAATAGACTCAAATCGCAATAGCTTTCAGAGGCATAGAAATTTACCCTTAACTCAGGGTCAGCTCTAACTGTTCCATATCGATTCTATACTATATAGGATATGTATGATATACCTGCTTGTTGGAAGCAGCTACAGCTGTGGCAAATCAATAAACAAGTGTGAAACAGCCGCCACTTGCACGCGAAGTAAGTCTAATGGCGACGCAAATCGGCAATTATCTGCACACACACCTACACAAATACATGGGAATTATTGCATCCATTCTTAATTATGCATCTGCTTGACACAATTGAATCGTGAGCATCGATGCTTTGGGTGCATTCAACTTTAATTACTTCATAGGGTTTGTAAATATAATATATGAAGGTGAAGTTCAATGCAATTGGCAACTTTCGTTATTTAAAATGTTGCTACAAATCGGTGGGAATTATAACTGTGGTTTTATAAAGACTGCTATCAGGTTTGTGTGAGAAACAAAGGAGAAATGCGCTAAACACAAAAATAACACAAATGACTCAAGCAATGCGAACTGGAACTGAAAGCTAAAGTTTAGCGAACTGATTTCCCTCTCTTGCTCACTCTCGCTCTGCCTCTCTCTTTCCCCCTCTCTCTTCGTCACAATGCGTTAAGTTCTGTGGTACTGAGATGCAAAATGTGTGAAGGGTAGCAGAGCAAATAACCGAAACAAATCTGCAAAAGCAGTTAAAATAGCTAAACGACGGACATAAGATATAACGAGATACATAGAAGAAACACAGAAGAAACGCAGAAAAACCAACAACAAGTTGCTGCTGTTGTTGAAGATACTCAGAGCCAGTGTATACATGTGTGCGTACATATTGGCACAATGGCAAGTCTACACGGCACACACACACACGCACTAAACTCTCCACTGGGCCAATCGAAGTGGTAGCAGCGCGGAAGCGTTTTTGACATACAAGAAAATGCCATACTGCATATGTGTATAAACATAATACATTCATGCTACTTTGTGTGTGTGTGTGGTGGGTGGAAGTATGGGCTGAAATCAAAACCTAAGGCAATTTTTAAGGCAGCACTAATTACAGTTAGCTTTGTGGGGCTTCTGCTTAAGCATTAAAATTGATTTTTGAACAGCTTCAACTGTGTCCAAAATATATGTATATTACCCACAGACTGTGTAAATAAATACAAAGCTTAAATGCCAGCATATGCGACCTTTAAATGTGGGGGGGAGACTTCCACTGAACAACAACAGTAGCAGCTTATCAAACCCCTCTCAAGCAAACACTCACACACCGACATTGACGTATTTTTGCTCACTCACACCTGCTAATCAAATGCGAAGTACGTTGAAAATATAAAAAATAACACACACACACATCCTCATCAAATTTCGTCATCAAAATGGGTATTTTTACTTGCAACTTGTTCATTTCAGGGAAAACAACTTTTGCACTCACTGCAATACGCACGCAACACGTTAATGCAACTTAATTACCTTTTATAAGTGCAACTCTTTACGATTTGCTTTTACGTATCGTTTTTCACAGCCCGAAATTCCGTTTAATTTTGCCAGCACTCCGACAATTGCTACTCTAATTTTCTTTCTACTTCGTCGCAACGACGCGAACGTGAGTTCGTGTTTGATGTTATCTGTAGATTGGAGGTGAATTGTAAACACACTGTTAGGGGCGAAATCAATACACTCGCAGAGCTCTCACTCTCTCCGTGGTAATTACCAACTATTCCAATTTATTTATATTTTGCATTTGCAATAAAGTAAGAGATCTGCTTCTTTTTGTAAAAGTAGACTTTACACAAGAAGTAGATAGATGACAGTGTGACCTAATAAACAACAGCGTGGAAATACCACAAAATCCGATGAAGCAGCTTAGAAGCACTGCTGTTATGTTAACTTACAGAACTAATCGATAATGATATCGCTATCTGAAAAAGTGCTTATTGTTATGTTATTTTCAGTGATGACATTGCGATACAGCTTGCACGCGTATCGATCGATGATAGTGAAGTTGTAAGCAACTCAGCCGTGATGATCAACAGTGTTGCAAAAGACACATTCAGATGTCGATAGTATTATCGATAGATATATAAAGCCAATAGCATTGAAAATCAAAAACAAAGTTATTCAGCTTATCTTTTCGAACTTTGAACGGTCTTTGCGGGGCGCATCTTCTTTTACTTAAAACATGTAATTATAAACCGAATTTAATTGTAACATGAACTTTCGTAACGCTCGGGCGCGACAACCCGAAATTGTACGCTCAGTACAGAAGGATGCCCGTTACACAAATGAATTGGCTGAGGATTTATCTGATATCTTGCGAATTACTGGCCCTCGAAACTGGATAAAATATAATCAACTGTGTCAGTTAATTGCGCAACTAAGCTATCACGGATTTGCCTCGATAAATAACTTGCAAACATTGGGCGAGGAGTACACAGGCATTATTCAAGTCGATGGAAACTATAAGCAAATACCTAGTCGATTGGTAAGGATATCATTTAAATCAAAAAAACTTACTCAAAACATACTTTTTGCAGCTGCAACTGGTGTCAATCATCTTGGAATTCGGTGGAGATCAACTGTTCCTTCGTGTACTGCAGAAACTTGAGGTTTACATTGCGGAGCACGAAGAGATTGTGCCAGATGCCAAGAAGCAGCTTCAGGGTATCATACAACGACTGCGACAGTCGCCCAGCTACATTAAGGCGCTGCACAAGAGTCTATTCTACCTGAAAGCTAGCAAGTATCAGCTGTCCAAGCGCACCACGGGTATCAACTATGTCCTCATCCGCCACTGGCTGCAGCCAGAGTTCTCGCTGTATGGCTATAAGATACTTGGCGTTATAACATTCCTGCAAGTTACTGTGTCACTGGCCATAGGCGGCTGGGAGACATGGAAAGAGCACAAGCGCAAACAACTGGAGGCAATCAAGCAGGCGGGCAAACGTTTCCTACACGTTGAAACAAGTTCCAAGCCCGCGGCTGATGATGCGCCACAATGCATACTCTGCCTGGAGCCGCGCCAGAACAACAGTCTAACACCGTGTGGTCATCTCTTCTGTTGGACCTGCATACTTGACTGGCTCGAAGAGCGGGACGAGTGTCCACTCTGCCGAGAATCCCTTAAAAAATCGCAGGTGATACAACTGCAAAACTATGCATAGTGAAGCTCTTGTTGTTGTATTTAAAGGTCAATCATTTATTGTGCTTTTCTATATTCGATTTTTGTATTATTAATTTATTGAAGAGTCCATGTATTATACATACAAACATACATAAAATCTATGTACTTTGGTTGATACTTAAAACTACTTTGGTGGCACTTGACACTGCCGCCTGTTGGCGGCCTATTGGGTTTATCCCCGTGAACAGTGTTTAGAATGTCTTAATAATTATTCTTAACATTAGCTATACATGCGGTATATGTATATGTGTTATAATTTGGTGTATTTACAATCCCTAACTGAGTGTGTATTCTCCACCATCTGTCTAGATAATTTCCAGAACTACATTGCGATTAAATATTAACTTTCGTCGTCGAGATTCAAAAGCAGAACGCGCCTCTGACGGCGATTCGAAGGCGACACGCGCATCGCCTGTGGGTTTGCCGTCGTCACGGAAACGCCGTATAATATCATCCGGACTGAGCTTGTAGTCGCTAAAGAAGCGCAATATATCCTTAAGATCTGCCTTGAAAGGCACATTGCGCATGGCCACCACACAGCCAGGCCGATTGAACTTGTCCGGGATGCCATCGTTGTTCACATCATTGTGATTATTGTTTTGAATAGGATTTATTGGCCCTAGTTTGGGTGAATTGGCAGCCATGTCATCCATGCCCAACTCTGGACCAGTGCGGACAGCAAACGGATTAAAGTGCTGCTGCTGCTTGGAACTGTTGTTGTCGTCGCCGTTGGACGGCAATGTTTGCTCCTGATTGACAAAATTGTTGATGTTTCTATTGCTATCATTGTCAAAGCGACTGGGACCGCGACGTCGCGATGACTGCTGCTGTTGCTGAGGTTGCGATTGTTGCTGAAGCTGCTGCTGAGGAGGCAATGCATCAGCATCAGGATCTGCACCCTGTCGTACTGCATTGGTACGAGGCAAATAATCCATAAATGGTTTTTTCATGCGATCGGCAATCTCTTGAGGCGTTATGGTGACTATACGCAGGCTACGCCCACGAAAACGACGATTGTGAAAGAGGCGTATTGCCATTTCGGCACTATGGGTATCACAGAACTCAACAATGAATTCGCCTGCGCTCTGATTGCGCTCATTGAACAACATCTCTATGTGCTCGATGCGCAGTTGCTCCGATACGAAGAGCTCGCCAAGATCATTCACCCTGGTGCCATATTCACAGTTATGGACGCGCACAAAGACATCCTCACGTCGCTGGGGATTGCCCTGAGGCTGGTGTTGCATTTGCTGATTGTTGTTGTTGTTGTGCGGCGGCATTCCAAATGGTCCCATGTTGTTGTTATTGTTGTTATGCATGCCTATGCCATTGTTGTTGTTGTTTTGCGGCTGCTGTTGGAAGGCAAAGGGCATGTTGTTGTTGCCGTTGTGCATGCCCGGGTTACCAAACGGATGCAAGTTGTTGTTGTTATTGATTTGTTGTTGCAGTTGCTGCTGCATTGGATCATTGTTACGTCTACGTGGATCACTGTTTTGTTTGGCCAACAACTCCTGCTGTTGCTGCAGCTGCAGTTGCAATTGCTGCTGCTGCTGCTGTTGTTGCAGCTGCTGTTGCAACGCCTCCCGTTCGGCATCTTCGCGCTGCTGTTGCTCCTCCTTAAGCAACTGCTCGCTGGCACGTCGCATCTTATCCCGGGCAGCCTGCATGATCAACTGATTGCTGGCGTGCACACGCAACTTCCTGAAGCCAATATAATGTCTCGCCGTATCCTCCAAAGCGGAGCGTGCCTCATTCTCGCGTGCAAAGAGCACATATGCAACAGATTCGCGTCGATTCTTGGGACTCGGAGTGAGCAGAATATCCACCACAGTGTACAGATCAGAGAACATTTTCATAATGTCCTGCTCGGTGGTTAACTGTGGCAAATCTTCCACAAATAGCACACAAGTGGGAGGTAGATCTGCCGCAGCAGACGACGACGAGGCTGCCGACCCAGTGCCACTTGTGGAACGATCATCATTGCCATTGCCACCACCACCACGGCCACCACCACGACTATGACTATGCTCTGCCGCCGAGCGCTGCACAAGCTCTTCGGCCTGTTCAAATTCCTCATCGCCGACAGGCGAAATTTGCACTAGACGATCCCGAAACATGGTGTTGTTGCGCGCCAGTGCCTTCTGTGCGCTGGACACGCGCGAGAACTCAATATAAGCTATGCCTGTGCGCGCACCATTGGCCCCATTGATGATCTTGATGCCGTTGTGGGGTATATAGAGGCCGGCAAAGTATTTGCGCAAATCACTGTACGATGTGGTGGGGCACATGCCCCTAATCTTGATGTAGCATGTCTCCGCAATAGGTGCGCCACCGCTGCCGCCAGATAAGCTGTTTGTGCCAGCGCCAACTGCAGCAATGCTTCCGGCGATAGCTCCCACTCCTGCAGCAACAGTAGCAGCGCCACTGCCACTACCGCCGCTGCCAGGTGAATTTGCCAAGCCGGATGCAGTTTTGGCCGTTTGTTGCTGCAACAGTTGCTGTTGCTGCTGGAACAGCTGCGGATATATTTGCGCATACGGATTGACATTGGCGAAGGCGATTGGCTCCTGTTGTTTTTGTGTTACCTGTTTGTTCACCACCACTCCCACATCCGGAGCGGCAGGATACGGTTGCTGTTGCTGCTGCTGGGGCGGCACAGCCGTGTTGAGATTATAGTTGTTGGTGGTAGTGGTATTCGTGGTGCTGCTGTAGCTCTGCAACACCGGCGGCAGCACTGACATGAAACTCAACTGCTGCTGCAGACCAGGCATGTTGCCCAGACCCGGCACCATGGCCGGAGAAGCAGCAGCTGGGGCAACTCCTGGCACTACGCCAGCAGCCCATGGCATGATATTGTTCGCAACGGGAGCAGCCACCGGGTGTGGCTTCAACTTGAGCTCACGCTCGCTGCTATCGCTGCGCACGTCCGGTCGGCGCTTGCGGTTGCGATAACGTGGATCCCTATCGCGACTGCGATCGCTGTCATCAGAACTGCTGGAACGACTGAGACTACGACTGCGGCTGTGCCGGCGTCGTGCACTGAAATGTCCCTGCTCTGGCGAGTGCCGATCGAGCGTCGTGGCCTTAGGGCCGAGGCCGACGCCGCCGACATCGGCCAGTGTGATGCCTGCCTGCTGTTGGTATGCCAAAAAAGAGGGCGTGGCCGCCACGGGCGGCACAATCTGCTGTTTAGCGTGTGCCTGCGGATCTAGCAGGAATCCGCTTAAGCCGCCAATGATTGGCGGCTGTGGCACAGGTGGCATTGCTACTGCTGGTGCCACCACAGCCGTTGGTGCCGGTGGCTTGTTCAGCTCAGCTACCGGCGTGGGTGTAGCTACAGCTGCGGCAGCGGCAGCGGCAGCTGTGCTCGCCAGTCGTGCTGTCTCGATAACCTTCTGCATTTCAGCACGCGAGGAGAGCAACAGACGCACCTGTATCTCCATCAGTTTCTCGCGATCCTTGAGCATGGCGCAACGTGCATCCTCGTCGGTGCTGTTTATGGTACGTGGAAGAGAAAGAGAAATAGGTGGACAACAAATAAGGACACGTGCTTGATAAATTAATGAGAGAAAGAGAGCGACAAAGATCCTTGTGCCGGATCTCGAGCTGTTCTACAAACTAATATTTGCTATATATATCAGAGAAAGATCAGAGTTTACTAGCTACCTGAAAGCGATGAAGGCGTCGCCCATTTCGCCACCGATAATGTGCACACCACCCTCCGGTATCGAAAGGCCCGTGAAGAAATTTCGTATATCTCGAGCATTTGCTGTCCATGGCAGATTTTGCAAACGAATAATGACACTCATCTTGATTCAAGAGTTTTGTTTCAATTTATTTGTTATAGTTTGTTTCAGTATCAGTTTTCTTTACGCTGATTCCTCTTCTAACTCCACCTATCTCTCGAGATTTATTTTACACACACACTCTTCTATCCCTAGGACTGATTAGTCCACATCCATATCCGCATGAAGGCCGATCCTGAACAGTTTGGGGCATCTGAAATGAGAATCACAGGCTTATGGAGAAGTTGCCACCAACAATTGATCAAGTCTTATAATTATATTATTATATAATAGTTTTAGCGTTTTTATATTTATGATTATGGTTTATATATGTTTATTTTTAAATTATGTTAAGATTAAGGATTTTCCAGGGAATAGAATTTTATTTTCAGGGAAAGTCTGCTATAAAAATAATAAAGTCTTTTATAGGATACTTTATAATGATGATAAAGAGGTAGATAATGATAGTTAAGGCAAACCACTTACGCTCTACCCAGATTAAGTCCCAACGCGCTCAATTTAAAATACCACTCAGAAGAAAATTTCAAAGATTTAGATAAAACTTACCAAAATCCTGATAATCAGATATAAAACTTATTAAACAATTATCATACTCCCTGTAGAGAGCCATAACTAAAGTCAATTTTGATTCGCAAACTTGAATATGATTAAATAATCCATTAGACTGAACATATTTTTGAATGGCGATTTATTTTTAGAGTTTAATGCAAATAATCTTAGTAAATTTAACTTTATACGATTTTAAATATTTAAAGCAGATAATCTTCTTTATATATGATCATTAATCATACCAGAAACATTGATATCCAAAACATCAATGCAGCCAATACTTTTAAACACTGTTTCTTGATTATAACATTGCATAATGCCCTTATATGCTCATAAATCATTCCAGAAATATTATAATACAGAAAGTATATGATAGAGCCCATCCCTATATAGACACAGTATTATGGATCATTAGTTAAATACATCATGTAGCTGATACAAATTCATATTCTGCAACTTGTTTTAAGTTTTTAAACTGCAGTTTAAAAACAGGCTACCATTTTCCAAAGCAATTTATTAAAAAGTTTATCCTATTACGGTTAAAGCCTGATCCCCCCCGGCCCGTTGCCGTCTATCAACCTGTCTGTTTGTTTCTGGAATATCCGAAAAAACGTTTCGTTTTCTACATACATTCTCATAACAAACTGCGTCTGGAAAAGGCAAGTCGTGCGCGGCCAACTGTACGGGAGTCGCCGTTGCATAAGAGGACCAGTTTAGAGTGATTGCGGGCGACGCGTCGTGTTTACCATTCGTAGCGTAGCGTAGCGATTCGAAATGGCGACTGGTTAATGGCTTTAGAAAGATTTGCACATGTTGCCACATGTCTTTCACTTACCCACGCCGATTGCAACGACGACAACGACAAAGATAACAACGACTCCGACTCCGACTCTGCGCATCCGGCACGACCTTACCCGGCACCGACGCTGCTGCACAAATGAAGGTCGCACATAAGAGGAGACCAGCATCTGGAGACCAAACTATGCTACTGTGCTACTACTCTGCGAGTATCCCTAGCCAAGGCCCGAGTGGTGAGCATTAACCAAAAAAAAAGAAGGCCGACAAAGGCGACGATGACATTAAATGCGTTTCAATTTCCTCATTAGATGCACTCAATTACCTGTTAATGTGGCGCGTAGTGAAAAACGTTAGCTGCTTTCCCAAAAAGAAAAGCGCGTTAAACCAGTTAATCAGATAGGACGTAATTGGATACGATTATGCAGCTATATTTCAATTTAAAATTGTATTCACATTTAGCGCGACTCTTTGGCCGTTTTGCCGCCAACTCGGAGACTCCCCGAACCTCTGCACACCAGCCGGACATTTGCCGTTAAGTATAAAGTTGTCCGATCATCAGCAACGACAACGACAACACCTAACAACGACAACAGCCGCCGCCGCCGCCACAGCGACATCAGCAGCGGCGGCACAAACAAAAATAAGCAGCCTCCGATCTCTAAAGTGACAGCCTGGAGCTGGAGCAGCCACAACAGCAGCAGCAGCAGCAGGAGGAGATGGCGGCCTGTTTTGCTGGAGTATGCGTGTGTGAGTGTGTGTCCGTTTGTTGTTTGGTTTGGGTTTTGGCGCAGCTGATTAAAGCCAAAACACTTCAGGAAAACCAACCGAACTCCAACTCCTTCCGCTTGGCTATATAAAACAGCCATTGTTGGCCATTTGGGCCGCAGTTTTACAAAAGATTTGACCGCGTTACCGTCTCCGTCGTCGTTGTCGTTGCCATCGATCGATCGCCAAGCCAAGTGGGGTGTGCATACAGTACTCAAAAGAAATGAACTTCGCAATTGTGAGTGCTCATATAGTAAAAACAAAATACAACTCTACAAATATCCAGCTAGTGCATTATATATACACCAATTTACAATAGATCACGCGAGATATTGTTATTGTGTGATGGATTAAACTACGATCGATGATGGTGTTGCAATTTTCAATATCAATTTTCCAATTAATGCCTGCCAGCTAAAGATTTGCAATACTTAAAACTAAATTTGTCAAGTTGGAGTATTTTTAAAAGCATTTTCCAGCGGTTTAAAGATTTATTACAAAACATAAATGGAATTTAATTGATAACTAATCCGTTCGTTTGCTCAAACATTAAATCTTATGATAATGGCCTTTTTCATTTTCAAATTTTATTCAATATCAATTTAAATTCAAGTGGTTTTAATATCCGAATTATTTTTATACTTATAGTAAAAATATATGGAGGACAATCCTGCTTAACTTAGATCGCATTGAATATTTAATGATATATTACTTATTATTTTCAATAATTAAATGTTCCCTGGATATGATAATGTACAATATTATCCGCTTATTTTAGAGCACACGTTAAAGGTTTTTCAATATTTCAAGATATCCCCCTTTGTATTATAATGTATTATTTCCTTAGTTTAGATCACTTTAAAAAAAAAAGGCAACCCAATAAATTCTAATGCGCAAAGCAACTTTGAGGAAGAAACCTTTAAATATAAGGAAAATAGCAAAAGGAAAAAGGTATTAATCCAAAAACACTGGAAATAATCCACATAAACTTTGTTTATTCGTGAAAGAAAGCATTTGATAGTTACTAGGCTAAATAAATGCCAGCTAAAGGATATCAAGTTCCTACTAATTAATATCAGATAGTGCCCTCTACTAATTTATTAATATATTGTGCAATGGCCTTACTAACCATACACAGAGAACTGAAAACAGCACATTAAAGATTACTGAACATTATTTTCTATAACATTTTCAGTCAATGTCGGCACTTGGGCTACTCCTGCTGGTTGGCGCCCAGGGCACAACAATCATTAGCATTAAATATCCGCCACAGGGATCTGCAGATCCTAAGCCTGTGCAGCCGGCTAAGAGGGATCTCAGTCTAAGCTATGCCGCCACTAACATAGACTCCAAAGAAGGAACGCGTGTTAAGACTATAACTGTTATTAAGAATGTGGGTGGAATAGACGCGGGCGATGCGGGATCGAGTGCTGCAAATATTAGACAAGCAAAGCTTGCCGAGCTGCACAAGAACGAAGAATGGGCTGCCGCATTTCGTGATAACTTTGAGTCCTATGGAGGATTGCCTGAAGTACCCGATATAGATGATCTCTTTGACTTTGTGAATGGCAAAAAATCCACTAAAGTGCCAGAAAAGGAGAAGGAGAAAGAGCAGAAGCCCAAGGTAGAGATAACCACAGCAAAACCAAAGACAACTCCAGTAACACCGAAAGCAACCAGCGAGCACGCCGAAGTTGACAGTGACGAGGAGCCCGCCGAGAAGATAACGGGAGATGCCGAGCTGTTACCCAACCACAGGATGGTCAACTTGCTACGACTGCAGCCAGTGGAGCACAATCTAAAGCAGCCACAGCAACAGCAGCAGTCGGAGCAGGATAAACATGTACGCACACGAGAGTCGCTCGCCAACGTCAACTACTCGACACCAATGCACTCGGTCAACCAGTTCTATGACAAGTATGTACAGGTGCTGCCCAATGGTTATGACTACAGCAAACCCCAGCCCTGTGCAGTTCCAGGGCCACCTAATAGCATTCAGGTAACAACGCCATCGGGAAGACACTATGACATACCGCAGAGCAACAGCAGCGGCACCAACGGCGGCATCAATCATCCCTATGTGGCTCCAGCGCTGGCTAAGCGAACACAAATTACCCCTGCACCACCAGCTAGTCAGCCACAACCACCACCAAACTATTCATCGGTAAACTCTCTGGTGCCGGCCATTGTACAACCACAGCCACAGAATAATCCTCCAGCCAATGTTCCGCTGCCGCCGCCGGTGCAGACACAGCCTCAGTTACCGCAACAAGGTGTGGTTGGAGCTGCAGTGGGAGGTGGTGCAGTTGGTGGACTTTCCACAAGCCAGCGACCGTATGTTGCGCCCAGTCTTCGAAACAATGGTCTGGGCGTGAATCGAGGACCGTCCACGCCGCCGCAGACGCAACCGCTGCCGCCGCAGTTGCCTGCATATCCACCTGGAAATGCCAATGCTAATGTGGTGCCAAATTATCATGGAAATGGTTATGGCAATCGGCCGAACACATTTCGATCACGCGGCTTAAAATATTAAGATGTTTAATTTCTATTTTTACTAGTTGTTTAAGACTTGTTATGTTGTTTATATGTATGAATGTATGCAAGCGTATTCCTAATTATACTACATTACATTTTCGTCCACAAAGTACTGGATAAATCGATTGCAGAATCGATAGCGTCGCTTGGCTGCGTTGCTTATATGAAATGCGCACTATTTTCTATGGCCTCGTAACCATTTATTAAGCTAAAATATGTAAATTTCTTATTATAATTATGCACAAAACGTTGTTTGATTGTTGTTGTTGTTGCCAGTTGAGTTAGGTGTATCCGCTGGCGCTGATTTTTTCAATTTACTCGTCGATGTTTCCCATACACATGTACTTTCATCATATGTATGCGTGTACTTTATCAATGAACTTTTACTCACCAATGAAAAACCATAAAAACGCAATGCAAACTTATTGAGGACCAATGCACAAAGACAGAAGAAATCGTTTTTAGGTCAAACGCTATATTTATTTTGATAATTTCTATTGTTTATTTGTGAAAATGTGAATTTTCTCTCAGCAACACGGCCTAGCCGACTTCAATGTGTAGTTACAAAAAATTAAAATGGCGACCGATACTCAGGTCGATAACAAGTAAATATCGATATATTACGGCTAGTACGGTGATTAAAAAAATAGAATTATATGTTAACCAGTTGTTTTACTTGTACTCAATATATATATTTCGTTACTTTTTTAATTTTTTAAATTATTGATAGAATCAGTTGTATACGCTTAAATTTAAATTTCCAATTTTATATTGCATTTTTTAAAACCACAACCTTAAAGAAATTAGGGTATTTTAGCCGCTGCAGTTAGTGGTCACACTGTTTTTCATAGGTCAGCACGGATGCTGATTTTTCCAACCAAGGCATTTTTGGTTTTTATATCAAAATTAGTTGCTTTCAATACATCAAAAAATATTCTCAACAAATTGTGATTGTTTATAGTCTGTGCGCGTGCATTTGACAAGTCAAATTATTACCCCATATTCGTCAATTTACGCATTGTAAAATCGCTGTGTAGACGACGTCGTCACAGTCACACCTTTGCACATTACACGAATACCTATATCGATACCAATACTAAGAGATAACGAACAGTATTTGAAGAATACAGCCAAAAAGCAAAGTGAACAAGAAACTGAAAGCTAAAAAGTCTCATAACAGGCGGAACAGCAATTAAAAAGTACTGCGTTTAGTACTTTAAAGCATTTCGATTTTCGATTTCAACCGGAAAGCAAACAAAGTATAAACTTTTGGAAATATTACGAAAGTATTATTTCTGGATATTTTGTTAGTAATCATGGCTCAGTAAAGATGAATCCTCAACAAAAAATATTCGCGCAACGGACTCCTTGTGGAGACAAACGCTCACGCGAGACGCCATTTGCTGTCAATTGGCAACAGCAACAACAACAACAACAAACACCCCCAACTACCCTGAAATCCTCCCACCTTGTTCTCAACGAGCTCTGCGGTCTTAGCGCAGCTAAAAATATCTACAACAATGGAAAACAACAAATCGAGCGGTAAGCATTATATCGTATATGATATGATACTATTCAAATAAGAATATGTTACGATATAATTTTGAATTCCAGACTTGCATGTTAACAAAACACGCAATTCTCGACGTCGCGAACAACTACCGACACCACGCAACGAGCAACAACAACGCAAAACCAAGCAACAGCAGCAACAACAACAACAGCAGTCAGCTAAACTTCGTCCCAATGTCGACAAACGTCCGCGAGCCCGCGGCAACGGTGGCGGCTACGGAGGGAACGGATCAGGATCGAATTATGCAGCCTTCGGCGATGACGATGGCTTTGACGTCGCTTATGGCAGCACCGGACTAGCACAATCGGGCGCCGGCTACAGACGTAGCGGTGATCTTGACAATGAATTAAATTCGGTGTATGCGCACGGCAGCAAGAAACAGAATTTGAATCATCTTCTGAACTTTCACTGTGTACCACGTGAGACGACGTCGTCGTCGTCCGACTGGCATGTTGGCAATGGACACGGTGCTATGTCTCGCAGACAACCTCGCTATAACAAGGAACAGTTTCTGCAGGCCAACTTTCAGTTTGTCATCCGTAGCAGCGCCAAGGCACAGGTAAATGGGTCGCCAGATACATTGATCGATTGGAGTTTGATCGAGCAGATCAATATACATACAACCGAGGAGCCCCAGTGTCCCATTTGCCTCTATCCTCCGGTGGCAGCCAAGCTGACTCGCTGCGGCCACGCCTACTGCTGGCCCTGTTTGTTGCATTATTTATCGTTGAGCGATAAGACCTGGCGAAAGTGTCCCATCTGCTATGATGCCATTCACGCCACGGACCTAAAGAGCTGCACCATCGATCAGCAGCACGCTATGAATGTGGGTGATTCTATAAGCTTTCAGCTTATGCGTCGTCGTAAGGGTTCCATGTACATCGAACGTTATGCCGGTGCAGGTAATCCTGCCTTGGAAATACATGAACGTTTCCCACTGTTGAATGCTTCTGATGAGGCAAAGCTGTTCTCGAAGTTTTTGATTGCCAAGCGCATGGATATTGCAGCGATTATCGAACGAGAGCGTCGTGAACTCATGGCAGAGTCGGATATCTCCTGCCCCGAGGATATTTTCATACAGCAGGCGCTGTTGACCCTCAACGAGCGCTGTGAGAAGTTGGGCCTGGAGCCAGAAGAACAACAGCAACAGCAGCAGCCAGAACAACATCAACAGCAGCAGCAGCTAGATCAACAGCAGCAGCAGCTAGAACAACAGCAGCAGCAGCTACAGTTGTTAGAGGAAGAACCACAGGCTAAAACTGCAGAGTGCGAAGAGAAACCAGATGACGCCTCTGTATCATCGCTGGGAGAGGCGAGCAGCACCAGCAGCTCTAACATCAACAATAATAATCATAACAACAACAGCAACAAATATTATTATTTCTATCAATCGAATGATGGTCAACACATTTATTTGCATCCCCTTAATGTGAAGATGTTGCAAGCCTGCTATGGCACCTTAGACATGGCTCCGCCACTGATCAAAGCGCAGATATTGCAGAAGGAACATCACTCCATGGACGAAGAGCATCGTCGCAAGTTTACCTGTTTGGGTCATTTGCCGTTAACCTGTCAGTTTTCTGTTGTTGAAGTGGAGCTGCAGCCTCCAATTATATTAGGCAGCATTCTCAAGCTGTTCAAGGGTGTGTTACGAATAAATCTTGTAAATATTCCGTTATTAATGACAATATTTAAAACCTACAGAGGATCTACTACATCGGAAGCGGGAGCGACAGCGTCGAGATCGTGAGGAACTCAAACGTGAGAAGCAAATCAATGAGATCAACGATCGTCAAATGGGTAAACTGATTGCCAGTACAGCTAACATCAATCTAAGCTCAACTCATGAGTTTCCCACTGTGAGTCAATGCATCCGTCTCAGCTTGTACTCAATTAATAGTTATACTTCTGTTTGCAGTGTGGCTTTGAGGAGAACTTGCCCACACCTCGGGGTTCAATGCCCATTTCCATTCAGCAAGCAAACGTTGCTACGCGATACTCAAGTGTGACTAGTGCTAGCCCCAAACAGGAGCTATGGCCCACCATTGGCAGCGCATCGCCAGGCACTTCCGCAGGCTTGCTTGCACCGGAGTTTAATGTGGGCGCTTGGGGACGTGCTGCTCCACCACGAGCAGCAGCTGCAGCATCCTCCAAAGTGGTAGCCAGTCGTCCCATTGCAGATGAGGATCACGAGTTACGTGCAGTTGGTCCTTGGGCACTTGGCGATCTGCTTGTCGATGCTTTGGGTCAGCAGAAACAAAAGCGTGGCAACAAAAAGGGCACTGCTAACGGGTCCTCCTCCTCGTCTGGGGACGCCGCTGATAACAAGAAGCAAAAGAAGGCTAAAGGCAAGAAGATGGTTCCCCTATTCGCTGTTGGCATGAACCGTGCTCCATGAAATCATCCAAGATGTGTTGGATTCAATGAAATATCTTAACTATATCGCATATTAAACTGAAAATTATGTTTCTTTTGTGCGCCCAAGTCGCTTATTTCAACGTTATTTCAAATAACATTTTACCCTAAAACCACTTTTATAATTTAATGAACAACTCGTGTATTGCATCATAATTATATAACAATAATATATAATCCAATAAAGGCAGAGAGCATAGCAATGAAACTATTCAATTGATTTCAATTCCTCCTCGATCTAAAAATATTCTTCAATGAAATTACGGAAGTAAAAAGATATATGTATAAAATAATAATAAAATAATTTGTTTTCTTTCAAATTTATTTTTCCAAAAAATATTCAACAAAGCATTTGCAACTATTTTTTGCATCTATTTTCTGTTTCCGTTTCATGTTTTTGTCTTCGAATGTGTTCTTTGTTTTGCATGATTGTTGTTGTTGTTGTAGTTAGTGTTGTGTGTTAACTTATAGCTTAGGTTTTACGCGAGAAATAATTTAATATAAATATATCTATGTATATATATTTTCATCTTTCTTTCATGCACAATCTTTAAGGCTTAATACAAAAATGAGTCTTCTGCGTTGGTTTCTCGGCTTTTCTTCTGCTTCATGTGGAAATTGCGAATGATTTTGCTGCTGCATTTTGGCTAAATAAGTTTTGGCTAAATCGGCTATAGACACAGAGGTGCGCAGGGCGCGGGGGTACGTTAGCAACTAAAGACTAATAGATTATAAGTTACCAGTTAAGAGCTACAGCTATAGAAAATTGCAGGTGTGTGTGTGGATTACCCAACAATTTTGTGTGCTCCATAGTTTGGTTTTTCGCACCGAAGGACAATTTAATAAATATACAGTAGCTTTATATATAGTGTATATATATATGTATATAGAGAGAGAGAGAGAGATAAAAGGAAAATTTAAACTAGCCAAATCTAAAAACGACGTTTTACAATTGCCTCAATTACTGCGACGTTCGGCAAAATCCGCATCGTAGGCTCCATTATCATCATCGTACTCATCGGGCGAGGAGACTGTCGCAGCTGAGCGGCTTTGATAGCTGGGCCTCGCCAGCGATGAGCGTTTATTCTTGCCATTCAATGAGCTACTGCTGCCGGCACTGTACTCTGTTGGCAGCTCCAAATATTCGTCCGACGACTCATTGGCATCGACATCCAGATCATCCCCATTTACGGAGCCCGATGGGCTGCCGGGTGGACTCAGTGCCTGGATGAGCTTGCCCTTCGACTCGTTCCACAAATGATTCAGACGCTCGCGTCCGAAGAGTAACAGAAATGTGTCAATAAATTCACGAGACTTCTCTTCCCACTTGGTGATGATGTCCCCCTTGACTTTGGTCAATTCGCGCTTGCCACGCGACTTGAGCTCATCCATTTTGTTCTGTAAACGGAACTTCTTCTCGGATAGGAAAGATACGTTCAGCTCCTTGGCAGAGTAGCCGCGGGCAAGATTACGACGCACATACAGATCATAATCCTTGACAATACGCGCCACAATGTCCGACGTGGATACGCCTTCTGTTCGTTCGGTGGCAACGAACATGCCGCGTGCCTTAAGCGGACCGTAAATATCATCCAGCCCATCATGGCCGTAGGGAATGTCATCGTGTGCCACAAAGTCAATCTTATTGTCTTCGATAAACTTATCCGACAGCGTCCATGGAGCACTCTGTACAATCTGTAGGAGGTAGAAAGATTAGCTTATAATATAACTTAAACAACATCATCTGTCTGACTTACCTCGTCGACATAGCGACAATGACGCACACCCTCGTAGCGCTCGAAGCCGTTCATCACGGTGCGACCCTTCATACGATGCGTAAGCTCATCATTGCAGACGCCTACAATTAAGTAGACATTCGGAAAGATATTCTTAGCCTGCATCAGCTGCCTGGCATGGCCCTGATGAAACAGATCATAGATGCCATCCGCGTAGACGCGTACACGACGCTTTGTCTGTCCCGAACGTGCCATTTGATAGGTAATCCGATATGTGTAATCGCAGCGTTCACGCTCCAAAATAGCCTCCTCATCGCATGAGAATGGTGCTGGCTTGCAAATTGTCTGCAAAAGAGAGAGACAGAGAACAGAGATTAGTTTAGATTAGGTTGAGGGTAATCCTTTTCTGCCTGAGCTTACAAATGCCTTAAAATCCATATGTAGTGGCAACATTTTGTACTCAGATGCCGGCGGAGTTGGCGGTGCCGTTTCTTGCTCTTGCTCGCACATTTTATTTTGATCTTATGAAATATATACACGATATTTTTAGTTATATCACAGTCAATCTACTATATGATCTGCTTGGTTTGCTATCAGATGTCTAACTGAGCTCAAGCTCATGATCGACATTGCTGACACTGTGCCACAAAACACTCGGCTAACTGCGACCACTTGTGACTTGGGTGTGTGTAGGGGGTTTCTGGCGAGGATTGACCGTCTCAATTGCGCAGCGGACTTTCAATTAGTTGGCGGCAACTGTTTCCAAATCAATACAATTGACAATAATAAAACGCGCTTGGCGCATCTTGTTGCACATCCCGCAAACCTACAGATATCCCTCCTTTCCCTCATCTTCCTCATCTTTCTCTCTCTCTCCATATTTCTCTTTGCTTGATGCGGGACTTTCAATTGCCTCAAATTGATCGCGAGCATGTCTGTTTATTTATATATAGGAAGAAGCAAAGTCGCACGACTCGGCACGAGGCATCAGGCCACCTCACATCACATATCGTATCGTACGACACATCTGAACAATCAGTGAACCGCAGTCGACATGTTAGCGACGAATAAAATAGAAGCCAATCAAGGCGACAAACGGTCGGGAACAAATTCAAATTTATTGCCAAAATTTCCTAAATAGTTTAATAGTTGAAATCTATACTCAAAGAGACTATAAATAAATTATCACGAACTTATAATACCCAGCAAGAATAGAACAATATCTCTATTAACATTTAAAACATTTACAATAATTTAAATGGGGAACCTCACAATCAGTAAGCACCGAAGAGCTAAAAAGAATATATTCACGTATAATAATGCTTTGTAGGAAATACTTCAAAAGTATCAACTCATAAAATTTGAAAAACCCGACATTTGACATACATATGGATCAAAGAAATTTGCATATGTCGAAACCGTTTCACGCGCGAATGATTCCACACATAAATATACATATAATTTCCCAGTAAACATTATAAAAAAATACCTGGCAAATTAAACGGAAATACGTGTAAATGAAATATATATTTCATTTATAGACCATTCTTATAGACTTGTATCAGAATTTTAAATGGGAAATTAACATGAGTCGCATCCAAATGAGCTTCTATAACTGCATATAACTGGATTATATTAGTTTCTCATCGAGAAAAATTCCTCCTAAGTACTTTATATCATAAAAATATTTCTATTAGCGGAAACATTCAATCTTGAAAATAATGTATAGTAAGATTTCATTCCCGCCTTTAACTAGTTTTTAGATAATTGACTCAATCGTTTTAAAATAGACTGACGTATCGTGGTCATATCGTATACGATAAAAAACACTCTCGGGGGCATTACAATGATTGAGAACTCAGCATTTCTGACGTTTGCAGCAAGGCAGCAGCGGCAGCAACAACGCAATAGTTTCAAATTTAATCCAGAATAATATATGTACATTTCTTCCACCCATTCCCCACCAGCTACGCTTTGCTGGATGATGCAATTCTCTTGTGACCTTGCCAAGGACACAGCAGTTTTTTTGGTATGGTGATTCAACTTACCGCGAAATCGGATGCTCCGCTGCCAAGGAACGATGGGCGGGTAGTGGTCGGTGACAACGCCGCCAGCTCTGAAGGCGTCATCGGTCTTGCCGGTGGTACAACATATTTGCGCATAACTCCTGCGCTGCCATTGAGATAATCTGCGGCTGATGATGATGCCGCTGTCGAGGCCGAGGGCAGAGTATCGTCCGGTGAGGCAGCTTCGCCGCCATCATCGGCATCGCTTTGTGAGATTGTGCGCGTGGAGTCGCGCAATGTGGTAGCTGCCTGTGGCTCACCCAGATCAATGACCACCATATTGGAGCCATTACTACTAACTGTGCATTTGGCTGTGGCTGAGGATGGGGATGTCGTTGATCGTGCTGCTGTTGTTGTTGTCGTCTTCAGTTCTTTTGCATCCATAGCGGGCATGGCAATGGCTGACTCGTAGGTGCGTTTTCGTGTGCTCAGTGTGGATGTGACTACAACAGAGGCAGCGGTCGCAGCGACGGCGGCAGCAGCGGCAGCGGAACCCGCGTTAATTGTGTTGCTGGTGGTGTTGGCGATTACCGATGAAGTTGCCATCGCAGTGAATCTTGCACAACGGACGCGGCAGTTTTCCTGATTTTTTTAAAACACTTGTAAACGCAAATGGAACTATTGATTGCTCTTCTGGGACTGGCCTGTATAGCTGCAATTAACAAATGAGTTTAAATAACTAGTTAGATATGTCAGACTTTCGTTTATCGGCTAGGCGCCAGATCGATAGGCAACCTTCGATATAACTGCAAATTTCTGTAAATATCACAACAAAAACAAGAACATAAACACATTTTGGCACGTACACGGCGTAAGAACTGAGAGAGTAAAACAGAGAAAGCACACAAGTGCATGCAGAAAGCAAAACGCAAATTCACCGTTTGAACGAGAAAATTGTTCTACTCATCTATCGATGACGATTGTTTAGACATGAATTTTACACACTGACAAACACAAAGAATTCATTAATTAAAGCTTGCCACGCACATGTGTGTTAACATATATAGTTCCTCTCTGGCGTTTCTCTCTCCCTCTCTTACTCTTCGTGAGAGCAGTCAGCTGTTCGGTGCGTGTTTCATCGTGCTAAGATATTTAAATTTAGCAAGTTCTGCGTCGGCTCATTAAATATTTATCTAGTCTGGCATTGAGCTGCCCCTACTTGTTACGTCAAACATTTTGTTTGTTTGGGCCTTTTTTCGTATTTTGCCATCGCCACTTATCGCTTCTGCTGTGATAAGTTAAGGAAAAGAACTAGCACAGAAACTAAGTAACTGTAAAACATTGTGGGTGTTCCATGCCAATCTCAAGGTTTCTGCACGTTCCTAGCTGACTCATAGATCTCTCTCTCTCTCTCTCTCTCTCTCTTCGCCGAAACCAGATTGAAACTTGCTCAAGTTCAAGTTGATGTTACACAGAACTTGATTCTGTGGCGTTTTATTTGGGAATTCTAAGGAAATTGAGCCAAAAACTATGCTAATTAAGTTGCCAGGGGAAAATTTTGCGCTGCAAGACGTCGCGACGTCAGTAATGACGTCACGCGCCGAACTAGTGTGAACCCAGTCGTACGATCGAGAATTACTCTGCAAAAATAATCATGTGTCTGCGTGTTTGTGTGGCCTGTCTGTCAGTGTGTGCACTGCATGTCCATGTTTAGCCAGTCAGTGTGTCCACTGCATGCATGTGTGTAGCTTGTCTGTGTGCCCATACACACACAGTATTCGCTTGTGAGTCAAAACGTAAACAAAGTAAATGTGCGACGTGGAAGAGACGAGAGGAGAAAGCGCATCAGGCAATTGACTGGCTGGCGACAGGCAACCACCACATGCTACCTGTTGTTGCCCCTGTTATATTGAACCGCATTTCCGCTCGTCAGAGAACATTACTTAATGAGTTCCCAAAATATTGTTCGATGATGTACTCTAAGTACTCTAACATATCAATGTAGATAAAATAGAATTAGTAGGAAAGTATATTGAATCAGGCACGAGCAGCGGATTGATAAGCAGGAATTGACAGCGATAACAATGGCATAAACGGATCTACTATATGTACGTACATACATACGTAGACTAATGGAAGACCTTGGTAGAGTCCCCTGGCATACATACTATAGCGAATCAAAGTTCACTATCGTCATTGGAAACGTCTCTAAACTGAACCGCGCGAGACGAGGTTAATGGACGCCGCGCCGCAGCTCGCGTTTCTCTGGCCAAAAAATGTGTGTCTGAGAATCAAGTGGATAGGCTAAGACAGCAAATAAAATTATGGATATTTTTCTGCTTTGTTGGCATTTTTTAAGTCGGGTAAAGGTTGTGATTTTTTACTATTGTCCATGTACAGTTGGCACGTTGCTAAATCCATGTTAGGAGGGCCGTTTTAATCGTAGATAAGCCACTGTTGCTACAGTTGTTGTTCTACCTCTCTATATATAGCGAAATAATACTCTCTACTATGCATATAATACACACAATGCATTGATAACCCCATGACCAGTTTGCTAGGCATCATTATCACCATAAAATTCCCAAAAAATAAAAAAGCTCGAATGTTTACTCCAATTGGTAAGAGAATTCTTGCATAGTACGTGACAATATGTAAACAATTTTAGCTTCCGTAGTGGGAAGAAAATAAATATGTTCACGTGACTATCGCATCATACGAAAAATAAACTTTATGGTCCCTTTTAACTCTTATTTACACCTGTACCACCTGTACGGGCAGATAAGCGGCACCCTGATCTTACAAAATTTTATTCGATTAAGCTCTCCCCCGGCACATCAAACGTAGCGAGCGAGCGAGCGAGAAAAAGATTACCCACACATGACAGTCGATATAACATACAAATTCATTGAGTAACGGAAACAGCTGACTAACAATGCGTAGGTCTCACATGCGTGTGCCGACACGATCAGAACGAACGAGCGAGGGAGGGAGTTTGAGAGAGGCCGCTCTAACTCTCTCTCTGCCTACGTCCCACTCACTGCACATGCATAGCATAAGCCGCAACCAGAAATTAGGCAACGGTAAAATAGCTGCTTGGGAAAGTGGAGCACGAGCGCAGACGGCAGAGACAGCGGCAGAGGGCGACGTAAGCGGCGGCGTATGAGTAATGCTTGGGTTATTATTAAATGTTTTGTGTTTTTTTTCACACTGATGAATGCCAACTTTAAAATCGTACGATCGCAGCGCAAAGTTCGTTAGCTAAGGTGCCACATTAGGTGCAGCGAAAGGCACAGCAAGATAGAGAGAGAGACAAAGAGAGCGCAAAAAAAGAGAGTGAGAAGGCAATGACAATGCCTCGCAGCGACGCGCGTTGCAACTTGCAGCCACAACAAACAGAGAAAAATCGTACGATGCCGAGGCATGACGTGGCGACGCTGCTGCGGGCTGTGGATGTGGCAGGAACGAGCGGGAACACAGACATACTGACGACGTCGCTGCCGCCGCCGCCGGCTACAGAAATAAATCAATAACGCAGCTGTTGTGCGAATGCATTAAATGTCGGGGAATTATGTAAACATCTGAGACGACGAGCCTTGGCAGCGGGAGCAACATTATCTACACATAAAGACGCAGATTTTAAGATGTAACAAATCAAAAAGCGCACGCTGCGCAAAAAGTGTGTCGCCGAGACAGAGAGAGGGAGAGAGAGGAATTTGCTGTTCACGTCACGGGCGCCAACGTCATCTCCAATAAGCAGGGAGCACCCTCAGCCACTTAGTATTCTCCTGCATACTTAGTATTTATTTTTGTTTTTTGTCTCGTCACAACCAACACACAAAAACTACAGACTTTGTGTTAGAAGAAAATGAGATGAAACTTACTTTAAGCTTTTCCTTCAAATTTAATTTCGATTTTTCGGCTAAAAATCGATGAGTGCTCGTCGTGGCCGTGGTACCGTATGTTATTATATTTTTTTCTTTAACACAAAATAACGCACCTCACGAATCGCTTTGGTTTGCACTGTGCCCAAGTGGCAATTGCTAGAGCTCGTCACGGCTCCACTTGCTTTTTATTGTTTTTGCTGCTATAATAACAGCAATCGTTTTTAACTAATGTGTGTCCGCGTCTGTCCGTCGCAGCGAAACGAGTGGAAATTGCGCTCTCTGCGATTTGCCTGGAGTTGCCACACCGTTCACTAATCAACCGATATCTTATCGATATATTTGTTAGCATGTTTTCATTAGCTGCATATTGAAATTGTTAATCGATTTAATAAAATATGAAATGAAGAGAAAACAAAATGTAACGACGTTTCTCATTTCAAATTAATTTGAATAATAATGATAATAAATATACACTTGAACCCACACGATGTACATATGTATTATGGAATACCCGAAATAAGTAATAGTATATATTCAAACTGAAGTATGTACATACATATATATTTTAGATTTATTAACACTCAATAGATTTGTTTGTCTTTTGTTGAAATAAAATATAAAAAATAAAGCTTTATTCGAACATAAACACCATTATCCTTAATCTCTATTAATTAATTTCAATAATATCATAAAATTGACAATATTCGTTTGACTGTATATAAACGAAAGATTCTTTGGTATCAACAAAATCGAAAGTTAAATAATTTCACTAACTTAGGAAAATTGACCGAGATAGTACAGTAAGATAAGATACATACTGGAATATCTTAAACACTAATAGCTACGCAGATCCTATATTGAACAACATTTTAGAATTCTTTAGAGTAAATTTCTTAATTGCACAGAATTTTTCGTTCAACTTTGGCTTCACTTTTTGACTTGAACACTTGGCAAGCGTGTATGTGTGTGGATGGCAAGTGATTGGGTTTTTACTATGATTAGGATTAGGATTAAGTTACAGGGAGAACCAGGGCCTGTCTTCGTCTTAGAACTAATAACGAGAATATATTCGAGAGAGTTTCAGAGATTTTTCACTTGGTTGCATCATGTACTTAAGGGCATATGTATATGAGTATTCTAGGTCACTGGTTGCAAATGTCTGTGGGTGAGTGTGGGTGCTAACGTAGTTCAGCACTGTGATGGAATGCGTATGCCCTGTGTTATGGAGTTTTCTAACACGATGTGGCAATCATCGAGTGGCTCCAAAATTTGTATGAGAAATGTTAAAAGATTGCGTCGACGTAAGAAACTTTCCTCCTCGTACATCTCATGGGTAACCTTCGTTAGGGCCATTGGTTTGATGAGGCGCGTTAATAGATGCTCCCTGAAACAGGTAGCTTTATAAATAACAGGTTAATGGCTTAATCTACAACACTAAGCTTACCTCAAGCTCAGGCAGATGAGCAACTGGAATTTTCCATCTTTGCCCAGTGTGCTGGCGGTGCCATTAATCTCGTCCATAAGCTGCACATAAAGTCGCCATATACTAGTAACTTCGCGACGTTGTAGACTGTTGCAGCTGCCATTGCTGAAGGAAGAGTCCATGCTAGATGCAGAGTCGTCGAACTCCTGTTGCAGGTTCTGCTCGAAGAGCTCCTTGATTTTAGCTATTAATGCACGACAATTAAAGTAAGTGAGGAGCTTAAGATATCATTCACTTACTAAAGTAATCCCAAATATATAAATTGCGTCCAAAGAAACGTGACGAACGAAAACCACAGAGGAAGACCTGCTCCAGACATTTAACGAGTCCATCATCGCCGCACAACAGATTTGTTAAAGTTCCCACATCACGATCCCGACTTGGCTTGTAGTGCCACTTGACAATTACATTAACACAGTTGCCCAGCTGATGCTGAATCTCCGAGGGTGCCACCGACTCCTGACGCTGCACACTTGGACTGCGTGTACGTGGCGGTGTGCGTGTGGGTGGCACCAACTCCGCATTCTTTACGCTAGTCGAAACACGTTGTCCTACAAGTAAACGTTCCGTGGAATCATCATCGACACCCTTGCCCAGCCAGCGACCACAAGGGAACCTAGAAAATTAGTTGGAAATAAAGTTAGTCGCTTATCTCAAATGTTCTACAGGTGTGTATTTTATAATTATGCCCCACACGGGGCACACAAGTCACGCAAATTTAACTTACTTGTAGGTGTGACCGGTGACCTCATTGCGCATCACCACCTGCTCGACAAGCCACTTGTGGCTCGGTCCCGAGTTGTCGTGTCCTATACGCATCGTGGTCAGCAGGCCCAGGTTTTTATACTACAAATTCGTGAGAGGTTAGAAAGCAGGAAATAAAACGCATATAGCACACGTAACTCACATGAAATATGAACTCCAGGGAGCCCTTTGGCACGGGAACACGTTGTGTTTCGTTCATGGTACCGGAGACCATGATCCACACGTTGCTGGAGGTGTGGTAAGAGCCGTGTTTGCGCGAAGGGAAGATGACAACGCGATAGGGTAACTCTACACAAAGGCAAAGGGAATGCAGAGAAAGATAGAAAGAGAGTATAACTTATCTGTACAAGTGGATTAGGACTAGCGTAACCTACTCGTTGTGGGATAAATGTTGGTAAAGCTAAAATAGTCGACGGTATTGAGGGTCAGCAGATGGTAAAGGAACTGCTCCTTTTCCTCCTCGCAGCGTAGAAAAGCAGAACGCTTATACAGCGAGCGTAACAGGCCGTCATCGGAGAGCAACGTGCGAAAATGACGCGACAGCAGCTTCTTTTCCAGCGACAGGCGCACCCAGGCGCGAGTATAACCGATGTGAGTCTTAATGTCCGC
Organism: Zaprionus ornatus; assembly: GCA_018904035.1. Classification (NCBI taxonomy): domain Eukaryota; kingdom Metazoa; phylum Arthropoda; class Insecta; order Diptera; family Drosophilidae; genus Zaprionus; species Zaprionus ornatus. The sequence continues at coordinate 4,715,660 of JAEIFZ010000023.1, read as the reverse complement.
CATGGCCAGCACGTTTCTGCAAAGAAGGAAGGATGGAGATGAATTTAGCATCAATGGTGATGAAGAAACTCTTCTTCAACTCACTTGACATCAAACTCAAGCGATTCGGGTAGTGGACAGAGCTGTTCCAGGCCCACAAATTTGTTGCGATCTCGCGATCGACTGCGATTCGGACTCGGTGGACTCTCGAAGTCCGTTTGGAATGTGGACAAATCTAGAAAAGATCATAGCTTATTATATAGTTCAACTTGAGCTCATTTTACTTACAATCCATGCGTTTGCGCATTGCATTCCATGCGAGTGCTGGCGATGCACTGGCAATGTTCATCTTATTGCTGGTCACAGGCGTTGTGGGCTCCACACTGCTAATATTAGCGCCGCCGCCACCGCTATTGCGTGCCTCCTGCAACTCCAAATAGGCCTGCAGATGTGCCCAGAGTGCTGATTTTCCTTGCTTATTCTGCAGCCCATGTGACCAGATCTTCTCTAGCAAATCACACATGCTTGCTATAAGTGTATTCTCCTCAACTCCGTCACCTTTAAGACCTAGCGCAACGGCCTCATTGCCCATCTTCTCCAGAAGCATGCGTTTAGTTTTGGATTTGATATCCTAAGAAAGAAAAGGAATAAGTCTAGCAACAGATTCAATTGATTCTCTTCTCACCTTCAGCAGTCGCTCAACAAATGTCCAGTTAGCCTGCGCTATCAATGCAGGACTTACATCTGCCGTGGTTAAGTTGGCTGAGAGGCGATTGAGAGCCAGATTAGAATTGGAGTTGCTGCCGCCGTTTCCTGCGCTGCTGTTCGTTGTTGGTTTCTGATCCAGCGAAATTTCACGGGCGCGCCACTTGTTGCCATTCTTGACACGCCTCAAACTGTTGCCTCTGTTTGGGATTCGGTTTTTTATACATTTTTTTATGTTTGTTAGCGGCATGAATTCAAGAAGATTTAGTGTAATTTTGAGAGGGAAACAAAGACACGATAGATAAGATAATTAGTCGAAAGATCTATAGGTGGGAGAGAGGATGGGATTGTGTGTGTATTGTGCATGCGGTGGTGCGAGAGATCAAGACGAAAAATGCATTTAAAGAAAAAAAAAACAAAAATTGAACATCAATTAACGTTTATTTGTATTTATTCTATTTTTAGAAACGGTATTCATTTGTTTAGTATTGTTGTTACTCAATAAATGAATGTACAAAAGAACAAAGAATGCGACGTCTATAGAACAAAACTAAACAACTGCAATAATAACAATACTACGATAATACAATATGCTAACAGTTTGAATAATATCAACGGGAGCCTCGGTGGAATATGCAAAATGGTTGGGCTAACAATTTATTGTGGGATATTAGATAGCGTGCTGGGGTTAAAGTGGAAAGGATTTAAGGAATGGGGATTAAGCAAATGGAATAAGTGCACAAAACACTCTACCTCGAGGCGCACTCCTGATTCAGCACGCCCTTCTCGAGCAGCGGAAAACTGCGAAAATAGGCGGCACGATTCGATAGAATCTCACTTGGTGGCGTCACTTCAATATCAATGCAATTGAGTCGCTTCTCGAAATACTGCTGCGAATCCTGGCTGAGCACACAGGGCTCGTAGCTGGTGCCACAGATCATGTTCTCGCCATGGCGACGACTGCAAAAGAAGATTGATTACCAACAATACGCAGTTGAAATTGTACTCGTTACTCACCGTAACAGCTTTATACGCTGATCGAAGAGTTGCAGCTGTTCATCTGGCTGTGCCTCCCACATGGCCAGAATTTTATTGTCAATAAGCGTTGCAAACATTTGAGATTCAAGAAAACGTGCCAGAAACGCACGATGATGTTCCGGTTGATCGGAGAGAAAAGAGGATTTGTCAAAGTTCTGCAAAGTTTCGCGATTCGAGAGCCATTCATCCTTGGCCTGATTTGGATAGATGACAAAGTATTCGTAGGCATGGAACATGTGCACGAAACGATTGAGAAAAATCTCTCGCAATGAGTTATTGATACGTAGATCCTGATAGTATTGTTCCACGGGGGAGAGAGTGACCTTTTCGGCTCGGCGCGACAGAGAACCCATGCGCGATGGAGGCATTGTGGCATCCACAGCATCAACATCGTGATAGATACCCCCTGGTGATGAGGATACCGAAAGTGTGGGGCTGCCAAGAGGCGAACCAGATGATTGTGCGGCACGCATGCCTCCCTTGCGACGCAAGTACTCCGCTATTCGTGGCACATGATCGATTTTCAAGGGATGCGCTACAAGTGGCTGATAATCCACACCAGGCTGCTGTGCAGGCGATGCACCCGGACCGGATAGTGTGTAGACAGTCTCCTGTAGCTGTTGGAAGCGTTCCTTGCTGCGTCGCGCTGCCTGCAAACCATTGGGCAGCGTGCAACTAGATATCATTGCATCGGCACCACCACGCATGCCATAACCATTCTTCAAGCTAGGCTCATGCGCACGATCTCTCTCGATTTCAAACTTATCCAGCACCGAAATGATCTCTGCCATGAAGTCCATCTTATGCGGAAAGATGGGCAACTCCTCGGGAAGCTGTATATGTTTCTTGTCAATGTCCACGAAACACAAAGCTGCCTCGCTGCCAATTTTATGCGCTGCCTCGCATTCAGCGTGCAGACCCATCACAAAGGGAACTGGTGCGTCCAGGAAATGATGCAATGCAGCGGGCAAGATGGGCGCATAGACATGGGGCCAAACAAACGGAAACAACAACGACGTGATGCACTCGCCCACAATCATGAGTCTTTGGTAGTCTGAAAATGAGAATACAATTACAATTAGGAACTTTCGATGTCATTAATGATGTTCCAACTCACCAGTCGAGCGCAGCAACACCTGACTCTCGAGCAGCACACAGGTGAGCAGCTGTATAACACATTCAACACCAAGATAGCTGAAGAGCAGACGCAGCGGAAAGTCCAGCAACGGCAACTCTGTGGCCAGTGATGGACGTTGCAAAATCAAAGCAATCGCCGACAGATGCGGCTCCATTGGCGGCAAATAGACGCGTATGGATTTACCAGGCTGAGGTAGCATCACTTCGTAGAGAATGTTGTACACATAAGATTCGAGACTGATGCCAGCACCAGGCTGTCGAGGAAGACAACTGTAAGGAGAAAAGGGTGGAAAAGTGAGTTATATAAGGTTAACATTATTTAATAGTACAGTTGCACTCTTAAATTGATAGTTTAATGCAAAGCGTATTATCTAAAGGGTTATTTCTGATTATTGTTTATAAATAAATCAAAGAACTGATTAGATATAGTGCGAGTCACTAAATTGATGGGGTATTTATAAAGTTTACTGGCATAATGCAGAAATTATTATTATAATCAGGACACATTTCCTATACATAAATAGATATATTCTTTTAATAGATATATTCTTTATATAGGTATATTCATCATACATTTATGTTCCTCATATTGTAGCTATATTCTAATTTCACTCACCGGTACAAGTTCTGAAGAAACATCTGTGCGGCAAAGGCGTAGGGCGCTTGACAAATCAGTGAGATACTCTTGGCGACATACAGCTTGTCCTTGCTGATGTCGTAATAGCTTTGTGCGGACTGTGGCGCCTGACCGGCAACCTTGAAGTGCCGGGGCAGCGATCGACTAACTGGACCATCCTGTTTTATGCGGCTCAACGAATGCGTCTGCTGCCCATTCGATAGCTCCGTAATGAACATGGATTGTAGCGTATGTATGGCGCCGCATATATTCCGATTACGTATCTCTTCGTAGAAGACCAAACTGAAGCCATAACACCGCTTGCCATCCTCCCGCGTCGTGGCAAATGAATGGAACTTCGGCTCGATGTTGTGTTTCTGTGTGCGAAAGCGTAGACCCTGCGGCAGCGAAAGCTAGAAGAGAAAAGAACAGCCATTAGTGGGTTAATGAATCCATTAAGAATCAAAACAAACGAATCTATTTATAAGAAAAACTGCGCAGTTCCTATTTAGAGGTCTCTAGGGTGCTTATTATACCTAATGCTTTTCGATTTTAATGGGATGAAAAGATTAATAACATGTGCTTCGGTTATAATGGAATGCTCTACATCTAAAAGAGGTTCACATTTGTGAAATACTCATTCATATATAAATATGTAGATCTTTTCGTGGAAAATGTCATTGGGTAAACCACAAATTGCTCTTGGAAATGATCCAACACAAAAATTATCTAATGAAAATACTCTTAAAACTATTTGGCGTTAGATTAGTAGCTCAGAAAGTCTTGGCCCTGGAATCAAAATGAGTCAATGACATATTCATATTCAAAATGTATGAATAATATCTCTACCCTTGCCCAGAGCGGATGCCCAACCTTATCTTCTTCGTATTTCCCGAGCTAGAACCGAAGTATTTATGGTGCTTAGAGTCGAACACATGCCAAGATTCATATGATAAGATGCGCGCTGCTGGTTGCTTATCGTCTGTAGCGGCGTCATCGGCTACGTCGACGTTATAGGCAGCGTCTGCCAATGTGGCATCAATTAAAAACGGAGCGTACGCGGCGATCGCTTGTCAGTGAAGCATGAATTTTTATTCATGTGTGCAGGGCACTTAAGCCTGGACCGAAGTAAGAGGGGTACGAGGGGTGGGGAAAGTATGATTGGGTTGGGTTGGAAATTGGTCGCGTCATGCAGCCAATTGAACTTAATTGAAGCTACTTTTCAGACCTCACCCATGCACAGATAGACAAAGGGGTTGCACCTACCATACAAATGCCGTGAGCATCGAATGGATTCCAGGGCACATTTTCGGGGTAATGGGCCAGTGGTTTGCTCTTGTAGGCGCGATCCAACGGCGAGCAATGCAGATTGTCGCCTGTGGAAAGTTGTGTGAGTTATATATATAGTGCACTGATTTTGATTTGCTGATGTGGCTTACCCGCAAAACGATCTGGCTCCAAGCCCGTGTCCAGATCCAAGCCACATATCACAAAGTAATCGGCAAAGCGTGAAAATTGCGGATCCGCATCCCGTTTCAGTTGATTCAGCTCAGACTGTTCACCAGGCGATGTAGGTGATTGCACTATGGACATTGATGCTGCCGTGGCTGCTATCGTGCTGTTGTTGCCACCGTTGCCACTGCTGCTGCTGCTACTGTTATTGCTACCGCTGCTGTTGCCGCTGCTGGCATTGTTAAGCATCAATTTGGACAGACGACTTGCTACATTTTCACGCGTCGTCATAATTTGTTTGTCTGCTGTCTTTGTTGTTCGCTGCTCCAAATCGTTCATCAAACAAACACCTCCATGTGTGCGTGCATGTACATGTGGCTGTCTGGTTGTCTGTGTGTCTCTCTTTGTATGTGTGTGTATTTATTGCTATTACCGTTGTGCGCTCGCTTGATTTTGCCACTTTCCAATTTATCTGACGGTGCCAAAGACGTCAACGTCCCGTAGCCCTGCAAATTATTATATATATTGTTTTTTACAATTTTCTTTTTAATGATAATATGCTCTCCCTTTGATTGCCCTTTATGTATGACAACTGTATACACATACGTAAGTGCGTGTGTATGCAAAATTTTCTATGCCAATGGCACAGTTGTCGTTGTCTCTCGTTTTCACCCCCACACACTCTTCTCTAAGACGCGTTCGTTTCTGTTGTTGTTGCTTATGCTACCTTGAGAGCTCAGCTACGCTACTGAACACAGCTTTGAAAACACTTTAAATTTAGACAAACAGAAACACAAACAACTCGCACTAGTTTTCTCTGTAATAATTTTTGCATATTAAAAATAAATTTAGAGCCAACAAAGTAGTTTACCGTTGTTCGCAGTTTTGCACTTTCCAAAATAATTTTTGCTTTGCGATTAGTTTGGTATCGATGTTGCTTCGATTAACTGAAATAGCGTGAACATTTATGCAGTTCGATAAGTGGTTCATTGTAATAAGATCATTTTTACAAACAAATGGCTCCAGCTGATTTTTGTTTACCTTTTTTGTTTGTAAATACAGCCGTATATTCACATTAATATGAACCTTTTATTAATGAACAAAGTGATAAACTTTTAGTACACAGTTAAAATTAATATATTAATTAAACAATTCACCTTTTCATATATTTTCTGATTATAGTTGTCAAAAATTATTTTGTGAATAAAATAAATTACTTCAGAAATTGATACCAACAATAAAAGAAGGAACTAATAAAGGAAATACAATATATTTCTTTTGAATTACCTTCTTATTATAAAACTTAAATTATATTCAAATAGTGCTCTTTGTTGATCAACACAGCTATCGATACTTTTTTAAATCCTAATCCATCGCATGCGTTTGCTGCATATCGATATATTGAATAACAACAATCAGTTCATGTGGGCACACTGACTCCGTGAAACGTGAAAAAGTTCTAAACTGTTTTAATGTGTGGCGACATTGTCGCATTTTTAATAAAAAGCTGGAGAACGGCGTACGAAAAAACACAATAATAGCTAATTTAAGCTTAACTGATCAGGAATTTGTCTATAATGTTGGAGTTGATATAGAATTGTTTTTAAAAAAGCGCCTGAGCAGTGGGTAAGAGACCTCTTAGAACTTATTTGCCATGGCATTTGTGTGCGTGTGTAGGAGTGTATTATGTATACATATGAAGGTGTATGCGCGTGTTTTTTTGTGTGTGTGTTTCTCTGTGTGTGGCATGAAATAGCCTTAATAGTGAACGACAGCAGCTGGTGGCAACAACAAACGTAACAACAAGAATAGCAACAACAAGAGGAACATAATACACTCCTTGTAGTTCATTCCCTTTGTGATCCCTTTGATACCTCGTAGCCCAATTGCGTCGCTAACAATGCGGAAATTTGCAACTACGAATTGAAGTGCATTTCGCCTTTTGTGGGGTCTCGTTGCAAAAAATTACCGGTTTGCAAATGCCACAAAATTCGAGTTTTCCCAGCTGCCCCACAGTTGGAAACAAGAAACACAAACAACAACAATGAGGAGGCATGCAACAACTTTGCTTTCCGCATTGCGTCGTTGTTGCCGCTTGGAGCTGGTAACACGGTTTTTGTGTGCTGCCCGTGTTCGTTAACCGTTTTTTATCGCTTACCATGCAAGACGTGTTTAATAAACAATTAATCGTCGTGCAATAAACAACAACGAATCGCCACCATCAGCAGAGTTTTTTTTTTGTTTATTCATTACGATTTCTTGCGCACCCGCGTATTAAATATATTTTTGTTTTTGGCGTAAATTTATTAGATTATTACATTGCGTTGTTGTTATTACCGCGCTGCCTCTGCCGTGTTGCATAATAAGTAATTTACAAGTCTCGCTTTGCGTGCTTCTTATAGTATTATCTGGTCTCCTCTTCTATGCATCGAAACAACCTGTTTGGCTGTGAGTGTATGTGTGGGAGAGACAGAGCGAGGGAGAGAGACATACATAAAAACTTCACACACAGGTATCAATGTATAAGTGCCTATCGCTCAACTGAACTCGATTCGGTCTCTTTCTTTTACAGTGTGCTGCTCTTTCCACCTGTGAATAATTATCGCCGTTATCTCATACATCAAACATGTGAGAACTATCGTCAGCAATACGATCTTTTGACGTTTTCCGTGGGTCAAGGCCCGCATCGACGCACAGTTGTCTGTTTTCGCAATCAGCTTATCGATCCGCACGGTTTTGAAGCGTGAGTAGCTTTGGAATTTCTGACTCACACAAATAGAATAAAACAGACACACAAATACAGAGGAATGTTTATTAAAATAGAATTCTAACTGTAATTGACAGCCGTAAACAGCAGCAAAAGGAACAACAACAGCAAAACCATCAGCAGCAGCAACCGCAGAAAAGCTGGCGCAGTAACGGTCGAAGCAGCAGCGCAAGCAGAAAACGCGTAACGGAACTGTGTAAAATGGGAATTAAGAAGCATATCAGCGAAACACCTTGTAAGTACCATGACGTACTTTATAATTATCAGCAAAACATAGTAGCTTTTCAATATATTCCATATCAAAATCGGATTAGTCGATTAACATCTAAATACTAAATACAAACTCGAAAAAAATGCACTACCGGGGAATACCTTTAATAATCGATACTAAACAAAACATATCAGTAAGTTTGTGTATGTGTGAGTGTAATATTCGCAAAGCATGTAATAAAAGGTGGCACATTTGGCAAGCCTCAAAGACAAAGAAAAAGTGCAAAAACAAAAGAAAAAGCGAAAACAAAAACCAATTAATTATATATGTGCAAACTACTAAAAATAAAGCTAAACACGCCGGCGAACGTGCACCCGCCCGTCATCGTCGTTGTCGTTGTTGTTGCTCGTTTCGTTTTGTATCGTTTCTTGTCTTCGGGTCACGCAGCTTATTCAAGGTCGCCCTCTTTCGTGAGTTTGCTGCTTATGTTGCATCACAAACATACAAAACTCAAACGTATTTCGTCTCTCTCTCTCTGTCTGCAGTGCGTTTGCTCACTTGTTGCTTGGCGCCCACTGTCTCTGTCGGCCATGTTGTTGGTGTTGACATTCACGAAGCAGCAAGCAAAGCAAACTGAACATAAAATTGGGTCAACATTAGTGAATTTTTGTTTCTTTTGTACACACTTCTCATTTTCGCATTGCTTCACCTGACTTCGCTACGAGTGTTTGCTAATAATCTCCGCTCTACCTCTCTCTTTTGCTCTTGCAGTAAGCAAATCGAATTCTGTGGACCTTTATAGACCGCCTGCACTTAGAAATAGCAGCAGTGAGGAAACAACAACAACAACAGGTGCATCGAATGAAACCCTGACCGAGTCATCGGGAATTGCAACAACAACCGTACAATCGGAAGAAACAACAGCAATAACAATAGAAACATCGATAACTACCTCAGACGACCGCAAGAGGTCGCCACAGAGGTAAGTAATAATGTAAATAAGTGAACACAGCATAATAAATACAAAATAAATAAGCCAACAATCATAAAAATGAAAGTAAATTGAACAATAATAAATTAATGCAATTTGCAAACTGAGTTTGCTAATTGTTTATGATTGTTAATAAGCAATACTTTACGTTATGTTTGGGCAAACTGCGCCTAGTCGATATTTACGAAATTCTGTTTGCCAATCGCGCTTACCTTTCGTTTTCTCACTTTCTGTTTTGATCTACTCATTCGCAGAGAGCAGCAACAAGCTAGCGTCGCTGCAGCAGCAGCAGCTACGACGCGACGCGAACGACGTCCCGACCGTGCCGTTTATGTGCCAAGGGCACGACGCAGTCAAACGACGCCGCCGACGACAACTACAACGACAACAACGATGCCGATGCACACACCGACGCTGACGCCGCCGTCACCGTCAGCAACGATTGCGACTGCGACTACGTGCAGTCCGCAGCCATTGGAAATGCCAGTTGTAGATACGAACCCGACGAAGGCAGACGACGGTTCGCAGCAGCAGCAGACAAAATCCAAGAAATCAAGATCGCGTAGAGAGCGCGGCGGCAAGAAGGTAGTCAGTAAACAACCTCAAGAAGAGGCAGCTACTCTGCTTGTGATTGGGCCCAGCGAAACCGAAACGAACCAAGAACCGCCAGACCAAAACTGTGATAAGGAGGTAAGACTAATCTGCTGCAGCATTTCGCAAGTAACAAGTAAACTAAACTGTTTTTGTTCTACCTCCACAGATCATGGGCGGTGCCCAGCGAACAAAGTCTGGCCATGGTGGCGGCAAAAACCACTGTAAACAACAACAGCAACAACCACTGCGCATTGAAGATGCTGCTCTGCCGAGAACTAACAATGCGTCAGCATCTGAAGATGCCAACAAATGTGATAATGAAGTTCGCGAGCTGCAACGAGCCTCCAAGGTGAGTGAAAAGTCGATATATAAAACATATACATATTGTACATATGTAAATACCTAATCTATTTGTATCTATTGCCCTGCAGGAAATCAATCGCAGCAATCGCCGCATCATGAAACAAACCTTTGTCTCGGATGTACTTGAGATACCGGATAAGATTGAGACAGCCACGACGCCGAAGGTTAATGCTGTAGCCGCAGCAGCGACGACAATTCCAACTAAACACCCTGCCGACAGCACCACCGAAGATGATGATGAGGAAAACGAGGATGATTGGGAGAATATGTTCGATGAGAGTGGTGACTGCTTGGATCCAAAGATACTGCAAGAGCTAACCGATTCAGTGGGCAAGTGTAAGATCGAGTTGCCCAAAATGGATTATAGCGTAAGCTACGATTGCAGATTTTCTATAAAGAAATGGTAATGATAATGTGTGGTATCTATAGGTTTACCATATTAAGCAATCACTGCTCAACGAAGAGGAATTCCCACATGTCTTGGAGATATCAAATTTCCCGGTGGAATTCAAGACACCAGATCTGTTTATGCTTTTCTCACAGTACAAAGGCACCGGCTTCGACATCAAGTGGGTGGACGACACACATGCCCTGGCAGTGTTTAGCAGTTCCCGTATTGGTGCGTATGATATAAGATATTCCAGTAAATATATCGTGTATTTATTTATTCACTCTCTCCTTGCAGCTGCTGAGGTACTCACCATGGGCCATCCATTTGTCAAGCTAAAGCCGCTGGCCGAAGCCACACTTGAATCCCGTCTCAAGGCTAAAAAGGCGGGAGCCACTTCGCTACAGCCTTATCGACAGCGTCCCGAGACTTGTACTGCGCTCGCCCGACGTCTGGTCTCCGGCGCACTGGGTGTCAAATTGCCCACTGCACCGGAGGAGCGTGAGAACGAGAGACGCGTGTTACGAGAAGCCAAAGGCAAGTCCAACTTACTAACTATTCTATTCAATATATATTTTATTTATACTTATACTTCCACAGAACGCAAACTTTTAGCTGCCAAACAGCGTGATGAGGTTTGGGAAAGCTAAGAGCTCCCAGAGAGCCGAGTGCAAAAACTGCATTTTCAGCGGCATTTTAATACTTGCCTCATGTGCCGCATCCCAACAACAAACACTCTCAGCAAATACCTTCTCAATCAAAAGAAAGCTTATATTTTGTAACTAAATGATAATTTGCCTACAAAATAGTGTATTTAAAAAATGTTTTTCGCTTTTCGTGCAATTTGCATACAACTTTTGCTCAATTTGTTGTAGTTTTTAAAATGAGGAAATTGTCAAAATCAAAAAAAAAAAATAAATATATAAATTCATATATATATTTATTTGTCGTAGCACGTAAGCGCGCATGCATTAATCACATGCATAAATGAAATAATTATACATATGTTGTTTTAACTCCAAGCGTAAAAAATATTATTTATAAGCGCAAGCAATTTATATAAACATATATTTTAATAAAGTTTATAGTGCGTAAGTACAGAGACAAAATGGAGTTTGTTTATTTTTGAATCGTAGCAGAGTTTAAATCGAAGATAATCGAAGTTGTAAAGGCGCTGCAAAGACTGGTTATCGATATTTCACATGCGATGTATTTATACTCGGTCATCGAATGAGCTAAATATATAATGAACACACTTTGAAAGCATATGCGAAATTAAACAGAAATTGTTAATAATAAAGGGATGACGCAGCACGTATTCAACACGAAATTTACTTACATTTTGTGATTTATTTTATTATGTGACTTGTATGCACAATTACGTTGTGAGGCACGCGATACTTTTCATCGGCACATCTCTAGCCGGCAAGTCATTGCTCTAGCATATTGTTTGCAAGTGTCAACAACAGTTCTTATTAATTTAAAGCACACTCCTCCACTTAATAAAAGGTATCACCTGTGTTAATAAATAAAATGTGCCTGGGACTATATGCGGAAGTAAAATTGTATACGTCATCGTACCGCATCGCAAAGGCTTTGTTCTTTTTGTCAGAATTGTAGTTACACTTCGGTTGACATTCTATTGTACTAAATTATAAACTTGTGGCTTCTGTTCATATATTAAATTGATAAGGTTCACACGCTCACGCTTATCACTTGTTTCTGACGCTGCCGCCCCCTTTTCGATTCGAACCTTATTGTAGTGGGTTCTTGCGAACGTGTATGTAGCTGAGAAATATTGACTGCGTGGCTAAAAGAACGGAGAAAGTTTTCCCTGTTAGAAGTGGTATTATTTATGTGGTCGATGGTGTCGCGCAGCAGGCATCGCGTGCCAAATTTCTGTTGACCATGCTAATTGCATTATGGCGCAACACTAATATACGTGTCCTTTTACTTTCAGATTACAAAACTAGTGTCAACATGAAACACCAGTACGCTTGCTTGGCACTTGTACTGCTCCTTGCCGTGGCAGCTGGCAAGGCTGACGATAATGAATCTTGTTATTCGTTTGCCGGTGGCTCCGTTTACCCCGCTGGGGAGCCCAAGGGCGATCACCAATTGCAGTACACTAAGGCAGTCAGTAAGTGGAAACTCTCATATTTTATTTATGTCCTCAAATAAATTTTCTTCTCTTCGTGCAGTTTCAAAACCAGCGCCACCATTCGAAGGAACTGCTGTGGTGAACAAGGAAATAGTTCAGCTCTCCCTCTCCCAATATTTGGGCAAATATGTCGTGCTGCTCTTTTATCCTTTGGACTTGTAAGTTATAGAATTTGCTACAGTCTACAGCAACCAGTAACGTCTCTCCCCGTCTTCTTGCAGCACCTTCGTTTGTCCCACCGAGATTATCGCCTTCTCAGATCGCATTGCTGAATTCCGCAAGATCAACACTGAGGTAATTGCCGCCAGCGTCGATTCACACTTCACCCACTTAGCGTGGATCAATACGCCCCGTAAGGAAGGTGGTCTAGGAAGCGTCAAGATTCCTCTGCTCTCAGATTTAACGCACAAGATTAGCAAGGATTATGGTGTCTACTTGGAGGCAAGTGGTCATGCTCTGCGTGGACTCTTCATCATTGATCAGCGCGGTGTGCTACGACAAATTACAATGAACGATCTGCCCGTGGGACGCTCAGTGGATGAGACTATCCGATTGGTACAGGCCTTCCAGTACACGGATACCCACGGTGAGGTGTGCCCGGCTGGTTGGCGACCAGGCGCAGATACGGTAAGTAACGATGAGTTGTATATCATGACGGACTCTAGTTTTAATCCACTACTCCCTTGCAGATTGTGCCGAATCCGGAGGAGAAAACAAAGTACTTCGCTAGAAACAATTAAGGTTCGTCCAGTGGAGCAGCCCATAGATAATGGGCATTTCGTCGCATCATTTCCATTTAAACTGTTCTATTCATGACTGACTGCGAACAATCGTACGAATGATCCTAAGCATTCCATGATCATAGCTTGTACATACGCTATCCCGATAAAAGATATTTTGTATCACTTGTTTTATATAAAATATATTTCCTTTTATTTTACAACGTTTGTAAAGAAAATACAGCATAACTCAGTAATTTGTGTAGGGTTTGGTTGTTAAAATGTATGAATGCAGTAACAGTTTTTGCTTTTTTTATAATGTCAACAATTAAAATTTCTTAAGTACAACATACAAAAATATGTATATTCGGACTTGTAATCAGCTAATGTATGAATATAATCAAAGTGGGTGTCGGGGCGGGACATCTTAAGGCACTCTTGTTTTTATCGGTGTGTCTGTGTATTTGGGTGTGTTGTTGTGTGTATTAGTGTGCATAGTTTGTGCGCTGTTAAATATGCGTTTAAATGCGAACCGAACGTCGGTGTCAGAGTTCAAGCATAAATCAGGCCTGTTCCCTGTATATAATAAGTATTTGTTAATAAGTACAAGTTATTTTGAATATTTGTTCATTCAAAAAGATATTTGTGCGCTATTTGTTCGATAGGGCAATTATAAAACAGTCGAACGATTCGAATAAATGTCTAAATCAAACTGAAAGCCGTAACACAGTTTTATGGGGTAAGATTCTGATTGCAATAGAGATTCCCAGCTTAAAGAGAGTTCCAAAATTTGTGTTCGATTCAAAAAAATCTTCAACGAACTAAGCAGTCGATTTAAATGGATGCGAGCTTCTCCGTCTGTCTATTGCTCGTAATAGACAATGTCCTGCAAAACGGAATACAGGGTTAAACAAATCAATAGATTCTTTATCTCACGGCGCACTTACGATCAAGAAAACGGCAGCGAAGAGTAGCGCCTTCATGCGAACATCCAAGTTAAGAGGGAACGTGACACTGAAGTAATCGGCATCTGTAAACAACTCTCTACCGAGACCGGACCATTGTTTGGTTATCTTGCCAATTAGCTCGTTGTTTACGCTGTAAACCTATATAAAAAACAAAAAGCAGACCATATAAACATCGCATTAATCGGACACACCCGGGGGCACAGACACAGCCATGCATACCAATCTAAATTGCGGATACTGCATACACATACATATACATATATGTACGTATGTAGGTTCTATCAATTAAATTGCTTTGTACACACACTGAAGACAGCACTCAAGCATAGCGACGACGGCATTGTGACGTCATCTCTTGCTTGCATCCAAATCTGTATATACGTGTATATATATATATATATATAAATATATGTATGCCTGTATCGTATAACAAGTTGTTGTTGCTGCTGGCCCACACACTGACCTTCATGTTGCTATCGCTGAAACATTTCCAGGGACAGTAGGGCCCTTTGATGTGGAGCACAACGTCGCCAAACGAGTTCTTAATGACGAATTTTGGCTTCATGAAAGTGCAGACCTGTTCCACAGTGCCGATAACCTGTCCTGGCGGTGCCGAAACTTCTAAAATATTCTGACAACTGGGGAAACAGCAGCAGGCATCGCAGCGAAATGGTCGATTCAGGTGCAACACTTCATTCTGAAAGTTGTCCAATATCTTCATCTCAAATGGGCGTGACCGTCCCAAACAGTTGCGGGTGCAGCAATCGCTCTCCTCATATGCGAAGTACACATTCTGCCCCAATGAGTTCTTCACTTTAAAACGATTCTTTGTTTCGAACGAGGTTAAAAGCTCTAGTTTTTCGATTTTCTGCGATACCAACAATTGGTCAAGGACGGTCAAGTATTCGAGGCCCTGTGGGCAGTTGCTGCCCACTGGAATGCTCATCCATGGCTCTCCTGTCGGAAGATTATATTATATAGAATATATTATAATTGATGATTTGATCAATTTATTCAAATATATATTCTGGCAAACGCCCACAGCCCTCACACACACACACACAGCCACACGCGCGCAATATACAAAATATAACGATAATAATAATTGTATATGTATTCTTTTTCCGCTTGTATTTGTAATCTCACCAGGGCTTGTGGCATTTCCGCCGGGTGCTGCCGGTGGCGCATCTTGCGGAACTTCTTTATATTCCTTCATTTGCATCATTTTTTAACAATGTTAGGAGCAAAAATAGATATTAAAATTAATTTCACAAGAAAAAACAAAGCAGCAAGGCCAGAGTTGCAGAATAATCGATGGCGACTACGCCGACATCGATAGTTTAAATTGTTTTTCAATTATCGAATATGTTTTAGGTGATATCGATAGTTGGGCGGCGCTCTTTGTAACCAAATCAAATTTCATAGTGGCATTCCCTTTGTTTATATGATTCACTTATTTTCAATGAATTTTTGTTTGTTCTGGAATATTTAAGATTGAATAGTAGTTACTGTTTTCTTTTTGATTTTATTTTAGATGTTTGTAATATACAATAGACATTTAACAATTGTAATTTGCTTTTAATTTATTAATTAGTTAAATGTATTGTATTGCTGCATTTTATTAGGTGTTAAATTGTGTATTGCAGTTGCGAATTGCAATTTTATTATTACATAAATTTTTGTTTTGGCGCGCTAAACATAAAGCTTAAAGTGTACATATTTGTGTGTATTAATTTTTGCTTTTTTCTTGTGTCCATGTGTGTGTGTGGTTTTGTTTGTTTGCATAAACAATGAAAACTTAAACGAAATACTTAATAAAGAAGATCGCATGAAACAATGTGTGTTCGTGTGTCTGTATGTGTGTGTGTATGTGAGCGTTGGTTGTGTGCGTGCCCAGAGCGTGTGGGGCACACAAATCCAACTCCAACTCAACGGCAGCCAAATTAGGAAACGTAAATAAACTGTAAAAATAATATGATTTAGTACAGTTCATATATGGTGTATACTATATAGTATATCGTACATATTCTACTCACCCAACTTACTGATCAAACGAAATTTGAGCCATCTTTCTACTTGTTGTTGATGGATAAACGCTCGACACTGGCGAGCAGCTCGTCGGCTGTCTGTGACACCACTTGCTCCTGATCGTCAGAGGTGCTCAGGTTTTGCAGGCGCTTCTCCAGCGCCGACAGATCCTCCAGCTCGCGCTGCTGCTTGACCATGTAGCGCAATATGAGCGTTGTCAGCATGCACATATCCTCTAGTATCTTGGCTGTTTCAGGTGTGGGATGATCGTAGCGGTTGCGCAGCAGCCGCAGCTTGGCCTCTGCCAGCTCGAGCGGTGACTTACCGCTGCGATCGAACATGTGCACGCTGGCGCCGCCCTGCAGCAGTACGCGTACAACCACATTGAAGTTATTCGAACTGGCCGAGATGACCGCCAAGTGCAGAGGTGTGTTACCCAGTGAATCGACCACGTTTGGATTGGCGCCGTATTTCAACAGTTGTTGCACAATCGGTATATAACCCCGGCACGCAGCCAGATGCAATGGACTGCGATTGTACTCATCGGCCGCATTGGGATTACCCCCCGAGTCCAGGATGCGATTAAGCAGCTCAATATTGCAGGTGGATGCGGCTGTGCGCAACTTACGATTATTTGACTCGGTAAGGATGTTGTTGTAGCTGCAGTACATCAGACGCTTCATGCGTGGGCGCATCTTGAAACTCTTACTGCTCGAGGGCAGCGTGCTCGGATGTATAAGGCTCGGCAGATAGTCAACATTCAACGGAAGCGGAGGTAGGTGAGGCAGGGCAAAGTGCTCTCTTGTATCACTACCCAAACCACCAACTCCACCTCTGTCTCTGTTTAGCTGGAATGCGTTCGCGTTTGGATTCAGATTTGGCCATTCCCCGTGTGTGTTCGGCGACGATGTCGGTGTTGGGGGCATCACTGGCGGCGGCGGTGTAATCATAATGCCCTTAGATACAGGCATTGTGGGCATGGACATGGACGACATGGTGGGCAGCTCCACCTCTTGTTCTTGTGCGACTGGCACTGGCTCTGGCATTTCCTTGCCCGTGTCCACACGGTCATTGGACATGTCCGAGATGTGTACTTCCTTTGCGCGTGTCGCCCTACTTTTACAATTATTGCGTTGCGTTCGTCTGCACAAATTTTTATCTTTTTCTTCACGCGCTTCTTACTTTTTTGTCTGTATTGTTTGTATTTTTCTCGATTTTTTTTCCTGTTTACATTTTGTGTTTGGACTGCCAACTGGTTGCAATGTTCACAGCTAGCGCGTGCGCTCCAGGTGGCAACGCCGCAGCTCCAACGAGAATATCGTTTAAAGCTCTGCGATTTATTTTTCCAGTACTTAATATTTTGTACTGATTAGACCGTTAGTGGAAACGCGTACTGAATTATAAATAGAAAATGAAAAGGCAGATTAATATATATTATTTCTGCTGATACATATGACGGTTACAATAGTACGTATTGTTATTTTCAGTTGAACAAAATAAAAGTTTTGTGTCTAGCGTGCGTGTGTACGTTTTGTTTATTTATGTTTATACAAACTAAACAGTTCAAACAGTTAGAGTTTGCCTATTCATTGATAAAACTTTATGTTTCGAGTAAACAACAAAAAAATCCCCTATTCGCGGCTGATAACTTTTGCATAACAGGTTTCTGTATTCCACCGTTATGAATTATGAATATTGCTTGATTATAGAGGTAGTTAAATAATATTGTTAATATTCTAAACAACATTTTTTTAAATCTAACCATAACCGGTCTTTCAAGTCAGTTTCAAATGGAGAATATTTGCAAAGAACTAGTCCGCAGTGAGTGGAAATATATCGTGTGTAGCCCTGGTTGCAAAAGCGACTTGAGTCACTTGCCAGCCCTGCTCTGGCGCTAAGGCAGAGTTAAACACAAAAAGTTCCCGTCTGGGCAATACAACTTTGTGGATTATTTATTAAAACGAATTAAAAAAGATATAGGTAAATATCTTACTGGTGAATTTGACTTACATTAAATAAAAGCAAATAAAATCAAAATGTTGCTGATAAACTGTATTTAACTGTGAACTTCCTATCGCCATTGGCCGTTGCTCTGTTGCTGATAAAAGCTCGATGGTAAAATTCAAGTAAATAATGTATAATATGTTCCGCTGTGGTACCAGCAAGTGCGCAGTTCCTTAATGATAATTTTTTTGTATTGCGCTGACATTGTTTTGTGTTAAACAAATTATTGTGCCTTGTGCGGGAAAGCAAAGCGTACATTTGTCTCCCTGCATTAGTGTGTGTATATGTGTACATAACGTACCTGTCTTCTATTTGTACATTCACGGACAGTGACGAAGAAAATTGTATGTACGTTATTAAGATTTCGATAAAGTAGAAAATATTAAATAAATATATTAGTTTCTGTTTCTGTGAGCGATTTAAACCACAAATTATTTCTAAATCATCAACTTTTTGCGAAAGTTCGATCTGTGAAATTATACGTACTTCCGTATATGTGGGTGCGTGTGTATGTCTGCGCGAGAGTACATACATATATGCAAATTGTGTGTGTAGTTTGTTTTGGTGGTGGGTGTAGGCGTTGCCGCCATTCTCCCCCCTACCAAACATATCGTTGCGTGCAAGTGTCTATCTCGACCTCGGTTCGACTTGAACTTTACCAATTGCTGGAGGAAGTATGAAAGAAGTTACTTATTGACATTTAATGTAAATAGAACTTTCGATGTTGTGGTTGTGTATTGGGACATTTTAGCGATAACATTGACTATGAATCAGTGCTCATCGTCATCATCAGCAGCAGCAACGGTTCGCGATAAGGCGAAGAGCAAAAAAGCAAGCTTGGCGTTGTTAGCTAGTGCTTGTTGGGTGTACCTCGTACATGGGTTGTCAAAGTCAAGCAATCGATGTGACGTCATCGAAGTAGTCTTTACACCCAACTTGGGACTAATACTACTACATTTTAATATATTCACAGTGTACTTTTTTCCAGCTGTCGTTGCCGTCGTCGTCGTTCTTAATCAACCAGTTTTTGCATCGACAAATTCATCATCAGGGCAATGGATGCCAATTCACGTTACTCAACGCGATTACCAGGTAAGACTCGCTGCCCGACTGACAGCTAAGGCCGAGAATTTAGTCTATTTACCCATATATATAACTGTATAATTAATACGTTTGTTTGGTTCTTTTTTTGCTACTAAAACATTGAATGCTTTTTCGCCCGCTTAAGATTTAAACCTTGTAAATGTAACTGTAAAACCAAAAAAAAAACGTATGTCTAACTGTAACCAATTCTGTTGGCTTGCTTTAAACTAGAGACTATCTGACTGCCATGCGCTCCCCTTACTTTGTTGTACCACTAACCTAATTCGGAAAAATTATGCCTCTTTTAGGTGGCTCCTCACTTTATATACAGCAATCTAATATAATAATATATTATAATGCATTATATAGTAACTATTCTTCATATATGTTAGCTGCTGTTGCTATATTGTTGTTTGTTGTTACATTTTGTCTATGTGTGTTGTTGTATATAGTATATGGCTTAGATAATTCAAATTTTTCCACTACTCTTGCTCTTTTTTCTAAATTCCTTTGTAAATACTTGAATTGAATTCGAAATCGAAACCGTTTAAGCCCGAAAACTCATCAAACTCTTTCTGATTCATGTTTATTCACTTACTCAAATACACAAATCCGAACTAACTTGTTGCCTAAGGCCGTCAAAATACTTAAGTGAAAAGCATTACTTGTAAGATTCAATTTTTGAAATTTGTACCAATCCCGAAAAAAAACCCTAAGAGATTAATAAATTACTTTTTCTCATGCATCATCATAAACCCCAACAACCTTAAGGGCCCGCCATTAGCTCGATTGTGGGTAACTCTGAGGAGCCACTACCGAGCCTATCCGATTTGCATGACTGCGAACCGAAGCTTGAGTTTGATGATACGGAGCTATTGACCCCAGCGCCGCTTGAGAGTAAGAAAATATACCCAAAGTATTTGCATATAATGAACGTAAATGACTAAACACTTGATTTATTCATAGAAGATGTTATGGTCGGCGATTTTGTGCTAGCCGATGGTGAGTGCAAGTCATCTAGTTGTGGGAAAGAGACAGTGGCTAATTGGTTCTTGTGCATTTCCCCCAGATTCCGAACTTGAGGAAGAGGAAACTGTGAATCCGTTGGAAGACGATTTCGAAGATCAACTGCGTGAGCAGACGGAGAATATTCAGGGCGTCAAGAACAAATGTGATTTCCTGGGCACAGATAAGCAGGGACGCCACATCTTTGGAATTTATGCATCACGTTTCCCCGAGAAATCTCAGCTCGAGGATTTTGTGCGGTACGTGCTGAGGAATCTATTAAGAAAGCTTACTTACATCTTCTTGTTTTTGGCAGTCAAATCATCAAGGAGATTGAACCCTTTGTGGAGAACGACTATATACTCGTATATTTTCATCAGGGCCTCAAGGAAGATAATAAACCGTCGGCACAGTTCCTGTGGAACTCGTACAAAGAACTGGATCGTAATTTTCGCAAGAATTTAAAGAATCTGTATGTGGTGCATCCAACGTGGTTTATCCGTGTCATCTGGAACTTCTTTAGTCCCTTCATCAGCGACAAGTTTCGCAAAAAGCTAGTGTACATCTCCAGCCTCGATGAACTACGTCAGGCGTTGGGTCTGAACAAGCTTAAGCTGCCCGACGATATTTGCGAGTTTGACGACAAACAGAACCCCCCAAGTCGCAATCGTCTACATCAGCCAGCCAGTGGACTCAATGGGCAGCCGACGACGATGCAGTTTGGCGTGCCCTTGAAGTACATCGTTATGAACAGTCCATGCCTGAATTCCATACCGCCCATCGTACGCAAATGTGTGGACTCGCTCTCGATCACGGGCGTCATCGATACGGAGGGAATCTTTCGGCGTTCGGGCAATCATGGTGAGATTATGGCCCTCAAAGAGCGTGTGAATCGCGGCGAAGATGTCGATCTGAGTAGTGTCAATGTACACGTCATTGCTGGACTATTGAAAAGTTTCCTGCGTGACCTTACTGAACCGTTGCTAACGTTCGAGCTCTACGATGAAGTAACCAAATTTCTAGACTGGCCCAAGGAGGAGAGATCCAGGAATGTCACACAGCTGATACGCGAACGACTACCCGAGGAGAACTACGAACTATTCAAGTATCTTGTCGATTTCCTAGTACGCGTTGTCGACTGTGCCGACCTCAACAAGATGACCTCCTCCAATATAGCGATTGTGTTTGGCCCGAACTTCCTATGGTCTGGCCGCAACAACACAACCCTGGAGGAGATCGCACCTATTAATGCATTTGTTGACTTCGTGCTGCAAAACCACAAAGCCATCTATCTGATCGACGTTAATCAGCGCACTATGGGTGTGGATTAGTCGTGGATAACCGCACAAAAACACAAGTCCGCATTCTGTAAATTGTTTGCATTAAGTGTTAGCCTTAAGCCTCAACAGCACAGTGGAAAGCGCAAGCGTTGTTTCGTGTATAAAGTGTGTTTAAGTTAAGATCTATAGATTTTTCTCTCATCTTTTAACCTCATTGTGTAACTGTGTGCGGATGTATGAGTTGCTTGTAAAGATTCTATGCGTCTTGTATTTTTAATTAATAATACTATTATTATAAACTGTTGTCAGCTATTAACCGTATACTACTCTATCTCTATCCCCTTAACAATTATTTCAATTCATTTCAAGCAAGAATTGTTAATTTACCAAAGAAATTTATACTTTTTACAACTGCAAACTGAGAAACGAATTACGAGATAATGTTATTTATACTATACAATACAAAAAGAATCTACAACCCACACACATTCCAAAACTAAAGTTTAGGCTGCTCAAAATAGCAGATCATCAGATTGGAATTGTAGAAAATTCACAAACTTAATAAGTGTAGATCATTGAATTTCCTTATAGTAATTACAAAAATTTTATATAACAAAACGGTATTGTTAAAAAATAAAGTAAATGTTAAAATCTTAATTGGAAAACGTCAGATTTGATTCGACCTTTTGCTGCGTTACTTCGCATTTTGAGTTTTTATTGGTATGGTATCAAAACAAAAGTCCAGAATGTGGAATATTGAATATGGTTTGTCGAATTACAGTTACAAAGTAGTTGGGCTTATTTGTTTAAATATTGATGTTCTTCAGCTTACGGTTCAGGTCGTTGAATTTCATTATCTTACGCACAAAGAAATCGCCATAACGATGTGACACCTTGGTGTCTGCAATGTGAATCATGTCGTCGTCAATATAGAAATCAAGCTGGAAGGAAAGATAATAATAGATGAGTCACTTATTATATCACACACCAGATAAAAACTTACTTCAGAGCCGGACTTGAAAGTGCCCTCAAGGCCACTGGGTCCTTTGCTCCAGACCAAATTACGCATCTTGTGCTTGAAGCAGAGCAAGCGGATAAGCAGTTTCGATACGTCATCCTCGTTGGCATTGGGGTCAATGAAGGAGGCCAGTTTGGTCAATGGCAATGTGGTGTACAGTTTCAGATACGAGCGGGTGGTAGGCAGATCCTTTTGTTGGCGCACCTCATCCATGAATACCAACAGCTGGTGCTCCATGGGATCCTTAACATAGTCCTCCATAGGCGCATCGGCAGCAGGAGGGCAGGGGCTGACAAATCGTGGGCATGCAAAGACAAAGAACGACTTGAACACATCCAAATCACCACACTGCATTTTGAACATGGCATCGTGGTAGTTCTTCTCGCGCAGCACTTGCTGGATCGACTCATCGATGCACTGGGGGTGCAGCACCAGACAAATAGCCAACAAGTGATACATCTGCTCGGCCTGCTTGTTGATTTGATCGTTCTGGTAGGAGCGTGTGCTGTACAGCTGCTTTGTACGCTGGATGTACAACAGAATATCCGAGAAGGTGCGAATAGCATCTGCGTAGCGGCGCATCATCATGTAGGCGAAACCCACGTAGTATGATGTAGATATCTGGCAGGCAGGGATGTGCGAATACGCAGACTTCTTGTGGATCTCAATTGGCTCCAGAACCTTGATGGCCTGGTAGTAGTCGCCCAGCAGGGAGTGAACGCGCAGCAGACCAACCAGCGAGAAGTAGCCCAGCATCTTGTAGAAGGCGAGCTTGCCAAAGTCGCCGGCCACTGTTTGGGGATCAATGCCCTGGGTGATGGCCTCCAGTTGCTTCTTGATGTTGGAGATATCCACCAGCGAGTGCAGCACATTAAGAATACACAGAATACTCCAAACGTTGCTGTGGTTCACGCACAGCTGCTGGATTTCATCCTGAGACTTGTCCGTCAAACGTGCACTGTACAGACAGACGTAGATTAGCTTCACTTCGCGAACATAGTCCAAGCACTAAATACATACCGATATTGGGCAAAGTTCTGGAACTGGTAGACAAACTCATCGACCAACTCCCACAGCCAGATGTCGGGCAGCTCCAGCATGACGGGATTCTGGGCGGAGATGATCAGATTGAAGAAATCACAGTAGTTGAAGAACGAGTTGATACGCTGCTCCAACTTGGGACCGCCCGGAATACGCGCATGGATATGGCGATAGTACAGCTCCTTGTAGAGAATCAGGAACACCTTATCGTTGTCGACAATAGCGCCAACCTCCTGTTCCTCCGGCCAGGCAGTCTTGTCGAAGTGGTGATCACTGATTTGTGGGAATGTGTTCTCATACATGTTCTGTATGTCATAGAGATTCCCCTCCTTGATTGCCTGGCAGAAGTTCATAAGGAAATACTTGACATTTTCCGGCATGCGGTTGGCGTAGTAGTTACGCTCGTATTCCAGATCCAATTGTGGATCGCCGGTATGCGCGTAATCATCGTAGAAATCCTGAAATGCGGTAAAAACCGTAAATGAAGTATATATTTTGCATTGTTGACGGTGGTGGGGGTACCCAAAAGTTGGGTTATGTTTTGCAAACCTGAATCGACAATGAAATTGTTCAAATGCATCCTGCACTGTCGGATTCGATTTGCAGGCACTTACCGAGTTACCAAAGTCTTCGCCGCTGTACATTTTTTCTATTGAAATATCTTTAACGTGACACAAAAACCGAATTACTTTGCAACGTCTGACAAACACGCCAACAAAATTTTCTGGCGTAGCAGAAAGGAGCGTAACGTAAACGCAAATCTGTCTACGTGACGCAAATATGAGTTACGTCATGCAAAGTAACAGGGGTAAATGAATGGTATTCCCTAATGTTATTTTTTGTTGTTGATTGATAGCGACGAAATTTTTATTGTAGTACTCAAAACTAAAAATTGTAATTTTAAAAATGTAACAAAGAACTAAATTTCTTTCAAATAAATCGATCGCTTATTAAATAAAAGATGTTCTCTTTTTCCTGATAATATCGATTTACGCTGTAACGTTAATGTTAATTACAGAGCCAAATATTTAAAATTGAAACAGATGCAGGGGTTTATTTCGTTTATATTTCCTCTGTAAATTGTTAATAAATATAGAATATATTACTTTGAATTTTAATTTTTATCAAATACAAATCAAATTTAAATTGTTGGTCAAATAAGTTTCAGTGTTTCGATTAAAAGCTGTTAGACTTAACGCCAGCTGTTAATAACATTGCACTGATATGTTAGCCTTTTGGAAGCCAAAAGTCATAACATAAAAACGAACGAGCGAGAGTGGCAGACGTGTGTGTGTCATCAAACCCCGCAACGTTAATTATTTTTTTAATAATTAAACGTCAATCGCTCCAGAATTTTGGGCGTACTTTGGGATCAATTTGTTGACGAACGCGTAATATTGGAAACAGTGAACCTAGAAAAAATATCAAATTTTGTGTTATTTTAACCAAATCGAGCACGTTGACGACGCCACCACACACACTACGCGGGGTTGGCAATTGTTAGGAATTGTTGGCTGCAGTAAATAAAATAAGTGCATTGGACTGTGAAACATCAGATTGAATAAAGTATAAATGTGTCTTTAAGTTGTAAATCGTGTGAGTTCTAAGCACAAAAGCCACTACAATGAGGCAGCCCAATTGGACAAGTGGGAAGACTTCGAAAATTTCAATTTTCTGCTGTTTCTTGCTGCTGTGCAGCAACAGCGTGGGAATCGCAAAAGCAGGTAAATAACAAATTAGAAAACTATACGAAATACATAAGACAGTATGGAAATAAAGTCTAGATTGCATAAAATCGAATAAAATTCTTCTAAGCCAAGTTTTGGGCGTGTTCCCCAATGCTGTGTGAGAAGACTCGTCATTTTCATTCTTCTTTTTGTTTGTGCTTCGCGTTTAAGACTCTCTCGCTGACGACGATCGTGTCTGCGCTCTCTCTCTCTTTCTATGTCTCTCTTCTCTCGCGCTCAGCAATTCCTAACGCTGCTTACGAACAGCGCTGACAAAACAAAACCAACAAACAACGCCTATTTTTACGCTTATTTTTGTAATCTTTTTGTTGGAGTTTTTTCTGTTCCGCTTCTTGGTGCCGGCGTTTTCATTCCGGCTGTAGCTGCACTGCGCATGCGAACGGGGGAAAAGTGCTGCAATTATAGATGATTTACACGTGCTTGTTCCGCAAATAAATATAATATATATATATATATAATTGTTTCTATATATACGTATGTCAACTGGAATGTATTTTGAAATGTTGCGTTTGCCTGCAATACGAATTCTGTTCGCTGGCAACACAATAAACATTTAGGGTTCATATGCAAAACATTTTATGACCAAAAATAAACAATTCCTCAAGATATTCCAATTCTGAGAGCTTTGTAGAGTGGGGGGAAACAAATGGACAGACAGACAGGCGGAGAGACGTGCAGACAGACTCTCCTAATTTATTTCAGTGCTTATAGTAATTATTTCTCGGCCAAGGCGGGCATCTTCCACACTTCTCATTTCGCTTGAAGGCGGAAATTACTTTTCAAAATCAGTCACGTCATTTTTATTTCATTGAGAACATTAGCCAGATTTTTTATTTCTATTTTATGTATGTTCCAATACACGATGTACGTATGTTGTCCAACGTTCAAATTGATTGTGCTAATAATAACAAAGGAAACTTCTTAGAATCGCGTGTAATTTCGCAATTATGTTAAATGTGAATTGTTTTTTCCCTCTTCGAGTTAGTTGAGATATCCAAAAAGTAGTTCAAATTTGTCACTCCCTCCTCTATTGATTATTCTTTCTTCAAGAATGTCGTGCGTGTTTTAGTTGCTTACTGAGTAAGCGTTACTCCGCTCCATTCCTTGTTACAGTTAAATTTCTTCTGCTGGGGTTGGGTAAACTTACGTGCGTAAGTATGTCTTTATTCTACTATGTATATATGTTTATACCATATGTAGGTACAGGTACGATTATAGAGCTATATCATGATTGACTTTGCTAATCTGCCACACGCTTCCCAAGCCGCAGCCCTTTGCGCCCCCCCTTCGAGTTGAACTCAAAGTGCACATGAACTCTGATAGCCTCCTTGTTTGTATCGTATCTAAGGGTTGTTTTGAGTCCACTGTTTATTCAGGAACTGCTGCACCCACAAGGAAGGCACGACGTCTGCTTGGGGGTTTTTCTGCGACAGACAAACAATCGACGCTAGGATTTCCGTTATCACGCCTGCTCTGCCCCCCTAAGTGGCCACTTTTCCATTGCAGTCATGGCAACATAATATTTACACAAATGAAGACAAAGATAGCGAGGGCAGTCAACGAATTGCAGCAAGTGCAGTGTTTACCCTTTTCAGAACCTTAATTTATGGGCCATAAAGAACCGCATGACCATCAGCGAACACGTCAAGGATCCGCAATGAATGCTACTTAAAAATTATAATTTTAAAAATTATGTACGAACTCTCTCAAGCGCCTTGGCGGCTGTCCAAATGTTTTATTTTTAGTTTTTGCTGGAATTTTTGTTGTTTACGCGTGTGACAGTTTACATATGTATAGTACATATAACAAGAGTATTTTCCCCCGGCAATGTGTACTTTATCTAGGTCAGAAAATGCCATTTTATAGTCACAATTGATTGTTTTTTCTTCTTTCTTTCTTTGCAGATTCTTTTACAGATTACTTTTCCGACTATGAGTGCAATCAGCCGCTTATGGAGCGTGCTGTCCTTACAGCCACATCGTCGTTGACAGAAAGGGGTCCCGAGAAGGCGCGTTTAAACGGTAAGTTTATAATTCTCTTTAAATAGAAGTCGGCTTATTTAAGCCACTTTTTCTATTTAATTTGTTAGTTTTTTGTTTGTTCTTAGTTTGTTCAGCTTTCGTTGATTAATTGCATATATTTTCGGCTTAGAACTTTTTTTATTCTGCGTTTGTTTAAATTTGGTAAATTTACCCTTTTTCTTTCTGAACCGCCATATTTAAAAATCCCAGCCCCAATCACGCAGGTTGACAGCACTGTTCGCCGCTCCAGTCATGCTAACTTGTTTTATCATACTGTCTCCGCAATAAGTGAATGACACATTACACATAGAATAAGAAGAAGCGTTAGTAGCGAATTAGCAAATTAGTTGATTAAGCGAAAACAGGCGACATGTTTTGTAATTTCGTAAAATAGTTTGCATACGCATCATATTTGCACCGACAATCAAATGAATAAACATATCTGCACACGTTGGGCATTTGATCTGAGCACATGGACGCCCACATTGCCACAGCTGACGCATGCCGTTGCTGTCATCCAGCCCGAGGAGCGGACACGTCTAATAAAGTTTCACTTTATCGATGACTTTCTGTCCTCATTAATTGGTCGGCTATTAATGCGCAAATTTGTGAGCACGTGCAGCGGCGAGCCCTATGATCAAGTGCTGTTCAAGCGAGATGTTCGTGGCAAGCCGTACTGGGTGGAGGGAAAGGGAGAGGGTCAAAAGGGCACAGCAGCAGCGTCAACGACCGCACTCAGTTTCAATGTCTCGCACCAGGGCAGTCTCGTGCTGCTGGCAGGCATTGAGGGTAATAAAGATGACCCAGGATTTGGCATTGGCACGGATGTCATGAAGATCGAATATAACGGAGGAAAATCTCTATCGGAGTTCTTTCGTTTAATGCAGAACAAATTTTCGCCACAGGAATGGAGCTACATTGGGCGACCGCAGCATAACGAGCGTGCTCAGCTTAAAGCATTTATGAGGCACTGGTGTCTCAAGGAGGCCTACGTCAAGGAGCTTGGCGTTGGCATCACGGTCGATCTGCAAAAGATCAGCTTTGCCGTCGACACCACACATCCGTTGGAGGTGGCTGCATCGCCACTCTGCGGCACAACGTTGCGTTGCAACGGCACACCCATGACTCAGTGGCATTTCGAGGAGCATTTAATATCACAAAAATATTGTGCTGCCATAGCATTCCGTAATTGTCTGCCAGAGGTGAATGCTAAGTTTGAATTTGTGCGTTTCGAGGATCTTATTGTGAAACATGCAGATGCCGAACCGGAGCCGGATGTGGTGGCCTACTGCCAGCAGGTGCTGCAAAAGCCGCACAAGCGTCACACATAAGACAATAAAATCTATAGATAAATTAGCTAAAACTTTACTTTGTTGATCAAATAAATGTAAATATATGTATAGTAGTCTTTGTAGTAGCTCTCTCTGCCTTATCTTGGCCCTGTCAGGGGCAGCTGTCGTCGGCGTGCCAAAAATAACAAAAGCAAAGTAAATGCCGGAAACATTATTAAAAGGCAATAAACCTACCCAAATGTAGGAGCTCGTCGTAATGGGACCCAGACATGGGCCAGACAAGTTTGTTTGTTAAATGTATGCACAAACAGGAGGGAAATACAGGAGATGGAGAAGCAGACTGCAAGGAAAGGGTAGCGACCTGGTAGTTGGGTTCTCTTTTATATATATTTTCGGTTATTCACCAAAGTTTTATCGATGGATTTCCGCAGAGAAACTTTTCACATGGCATTGAACCCAACTTGAGTGCAATTTCGTTGGTTATAATCCCAAACGGAACAATGAAATACCCTGTAGACTATTCACACAGTCTTTCGTCACACCGGGCACATTAAGAGGAAAACAAAAGCAGCATCCGACTGCGACAATTGTTTATGCTCAGCCCGATGACGACGGTCTGCCATGACCATTTAGTGTTAACACCAGCACTACAAACGGGGTTCACCCCTCTCTGAGTTGTGATTTAGCTTCCCCAACTGCAACTGCATTTAGTTTGCGAGGGTTGATCTCACCCTTGCACATGTGTGAAGGGGACATTTGGGTTTCGGATCAGACCACTTGCAGCTGTCAAACGAAATCGCCTTAAATTATGTCCTCTTAATTGGCGGGCCATAAAATGTTGGCCGACATTTGTCTATAGCTAATAGGTTCACATTTTACTTTGTTTTTATTTTATTTTCATTTTTAAATTATCTTTGCCCCCCGTCTCGTTGTGAAGCTGGCACCTCGTGGTCAGCCAAGAATTCGGACTTTGATCAGCGTCTGATTATTGATTTGGGTCTGGTGAAAAATGTCACGCACATTGCGCTGCAAGGACGCCCGCACAGCAATGAATATGTGACTGAATATACCATAAGCTATGGCATCACAGACCTCGAGTTTGCCGACTATAAAGAGCCGGGCGGCAACATTAAGGTAAGCAACACGGAGCAACCCACCCGCCTAAAATCACTCTCTAATCCAATCATTGTTCACGTGTGTGTGTGTATGTGTGTGTGTGTGTTGCTAGTGCTGGTGATGGTGGTGGCTTTGGCAGTGGACCCGGATATGAGCTGACTAAAACAGCTGCAAAAACCTCCAGATTTTCATTAACATTTAACGTTCTATTTGCATTTATACTTAGTATTTATTTTTTATTTTTGTTTACTTTGCTTTTTCTTTATTATGCATTACAACTGCTTTTGTTTGCACGATTTACCTTTTTTGGTTTTGGTTCTTTTAGTTTGGCTTGTGCTATCTCACATAATCTGCCTTACTTGATCACATACATTCTAACCCAAAAATTGCACCCGGTGTAGGAAACGCTGCTTGGACGCCGGTCGAGAATACGTATAACCACTTTCTAACACTCGATCTGGGCGACCCGCGTATGGTGCGCAAAATCGCAACCATGGGACGCATGCATACCGATGAATATGTCACGGAGTACATTGTCCAGTACTCGGACGATGGCGAATATTGGCGCTCGTACGTTAATCCCACGAGTGAGCCGCAGGTACTGTGACTAACCCTAGACTAAGTGGAAATCTAATTAAAGTGAACTAAAACTAAACTGAAACTAATTATATGCTTGGTGAAACTGAATCATTAATTATGTGACTAATACTAATATATTATTTATAACATTGTAATACTAATGATATAATTTCTGTTTGATCGGCATAGATGTTCAAAGGTAACTCCGACGGCAATTCAATACACTACAATGTTTTCGAGGTGCCCATCATTGCTCAATGGGTGCGTATCAATCCAACGCGCTGGCATGATCGCATCTCCATGCGTGTGGAGCTCTACGGCTGCGAATACAGTAAGTGAATAGTGAGATACCTTACTTACATGAATACTAATGCAGCTTTTCTATCTCTAGTATCGGAGAATCTTTACTTCAATGGCACAAGTCTGGTGCGATATGACTTACGCCGTGACCCCATTGCTTCTTCCCGTGAATCCATTCGTTTCCGCTTCAAGACCGCCTACGCCAATGGTGTCATGATGTACTCGCGTGGTACTCAAGGTGATTACTATGCGCTGCAGTTGAAGGATAACAAAATGGTACTGAATCTCGATCTGGGTTCGGGCTTTATGACATCACTATCTGTGGGCAGTCTACTGGACGACAATGTGTGGCATGATGTGGTTATTTCGCGCAATCGCCGCGACATTATTTTCTCGGTGGATCGTGTAATTGTGCGCGGACGCATTCAGGGCGAGTTCAGTAGATTGAATTTGAATCGAGAGATTTATCTGGGCGGAGTACCCAATGTGCAGGAAGGTCTTATAGTGCAACAGAACTTTTCTGGCTGCATGGAGAACTTATATCTGAATTCGACCAACTTTATTTACACAATGAGGAAAAGCATCGAACTGGGAGAGGGCTATTTGTATGATAAAGTGAACACAATTTATGCCTGTCCGTCACCTCCCATTTATCCGGTTACCTTTACGACTCGTGGCTCGTTTGTGCGCCTGAAAGGTTATGAGAATGCTCAGCGTATGAATGTATCCTTCTATTTCCGCACCTACGAAGAGACTGGAGTTATGGTGCACCATGATTTCTACTCGGGTGGCTATATCAAGGTGTATCTGCACTTCGGTAAAGTGAAAATCGATCTGCTGATCAAGGATAAGCCGCGCATTATACTGGACAACTACGACGAACAGTTCAACGATGGCAAATGGCATTCGCTTGTAATCTCCATCGAACGGAATCGCCTCATACTGAATATCGATCAGCGTCCGATGACAACGACTAAGAATCTGCAAATAGCCACGGGACGCTTATACTACATAGCTGGAGGCAAGGATAAGGACGGTTTTGTGGGCTGCATGCGTCTCATCTCTGTGGACGGTAACTACAAGTTGCCTCAGGACTGGGTGCAGGGTGAAGAGGTCTGTTGCGGTGATGAGGTTGTTGTCGATGCTTGTCAGATGATCGATCGTTGCAACCCGAACCCCTGCCAACACAAGGGTCTCTGCCATCAGAACAGCAGGGAGTTCTTCTGCGACTGTGCCCACACTGGCTATGCAGGAGCTGTGTGCCATACCTGTAAGTATAAATTTCATCTGAAACATAGTTCGTTTATTTATTTTCTTTCTTTTCATTTCTATAGCCAATAATCCATTGTCCTGTCAGGCTCTCAAGAACGTGCAACATGTACAGCAGCGTGTCAATCTTCATATCGATGTCGACGGCAGCGGTCCCTTGGAACCTTTCCCTGTTACCTGCGAGTTTTACTGTATGAAACCGGTAAACATTCACAAGACTTAAACTAATCAAATCTATCTACACAGCTGACGGACGAGTGATAACTACTTTGAGTCACAGTCAGGAGCACACCACAACTGTTGATGGTTTCCAGGAGCCCGGTTCGTTTGAGCAGTCAATTATGTATGATGCCAATCAACTGCAGATCGAAGCTTTGCTCAATCGCTCACAGAGCTGCTGGCAACGCTTGAGTTACTCATGTCGCTCATCACGTCTCTTCAATTCACCCTGTAAGGTTGATTGTTATAGTTGCTAATGTCTGTTTATTATAATCTGATTTCTTCCGAAATAGCTGAAGCTGGTAACTTCCGTCCTTTCTCTTGGTGGATCTCACGTAATAATCAGCCCATGGATTATTGGGCCGGCGCTTTGCCTGGCTCACGCAAATGCGAATGTGGCATTCTGGGTAAATGTAACGATCCGACAAAGTGGTGTAACTGCGACTCGAATAGCTTAGAGTGGACTGAGGATGGTGGCGATATTCGTGAAAAGGAACATTTGCCGGTGCGTGCAGTCAAGTTTGGTGACACTGGAACCCCGCTGGATGAGAAGCAGGGACGTTACACGCTGGGACCGCTCCGTTGCGAGGGCGACGATCTGTTTAGCAACGTTGTCACTTTCCGTATTGCGGATGCTTCGATTAATTTACCTCCATTTGATATGGGACACTCTGGCGATATTTATCTGGAGTTCCGCACCACACAGGAGAATGCTGTGATTTTCCATGCTACCGGTCCCACGGATTATATTAAGTTGAGCATAAATGGTGGCAACAAATTGCAATTCCAATATCAGGCTGGCAGCGGTCCTCTGGGTGTCAATGTGGGCACTAGTTATCATCTGAACGACAATAACTGGCACACTGTGAGCGTGGAACGCAACAGGAAGGAAGCTCGTTTGGTTGTTGATGGTTCTATCAAGGCAGAAGTGCGTGAGCCACCAGGTCCGGTGCGTGCGCTTCATTTGACTTCGGATTTGGTTATTGGTGCAACGACCGAGTATCGCGATGGCTACGTGGGCTGCATACGTGCGCTGCTTCTCAATGGCAAAATGGTGGATCTAAAGCAATACTCAGACCGTGGTCTCTACGGCATTAGCACGGGCTGTGTGGGCCGTTGCGAATCGAGTCCTTGTCTGAACAACGGAACCTGTATCGAACGCTATGATGGCTACAGTTGCGATTGCCGTTGGAGCGCCTTTAAGGGGCCCATCTGCGCTGATGGTAATTTAACTATTGAATATATTTCATAGAGTTATTGCTAATTGTATGCATTCGTTTTCCATGCAGAAATTGGAGTTAACTTGCGCTCAAGTTCGATTATCCGTTACGAATTTGAGGGTTCCTTCCGCTCAACTATTGCTGAAAACATTCGTGTTGGCTTCACTACCACCATACCCAAGGGCTTCTTGCTTGGTTTCTCCTCGAATCTGACTGGCGAATATCTGACTATACAAATCTCCAATTCAGGTAAGTTCACAAAGCAATCTTAACCATACAAGAAATAGCATATCTTGCTCTCCTTTCAGGCCATTTGCGTTGCGTCTTTGACTTTGGCTTCGAGCGTCAAGAGATCATATTCCCCAAAAAGCACTTCGGTCTAGGCCAATACCACGATATGCGTTTTACGCGCAAGAACAGTGGATCAACAGTTGTGCTTACTGTGGATAACTACGAGCCTGTTGAATACAACTTCGATATAAAGGCTTCCGCTGATGCGCAGTTCAATAATATTCAGTACATGTACATTGGCAAGAATACTTCAATGACCGATGGTTTTGTAGGCTGCGTGTCGCGTGTGCAGTTCGATGATATATACCCGTTGAAGCTTATGTTCCAACAGAATCCACCGAGCAACGTCAAGTCACTGGGAAGTAAGTTTGATGCAAACTGGATATGAAATGCAGCAACTATAACTTGTTAATATATATTGTAGCTCAATTGACTGAAGACTTCTGTGGCGTTGAGCCTGTAACACATCCGCCCATTGAACGTGAAACCAGGCCGCCTCCATTGGTGGACGAAGAGAAACTACGTAAAGCTTATAATGAGTTCAATACCGTGCTGCTGGCATGTAAGTTATCTCTCGTCTTTAAAGACATAACAATGTTCTTATTGGTTCGTTTATATTTACAGTCCTGCTGGTGATTCTTTTCCTACTGCTATGCCTGATGTTCTTCTTGATTGGTCGCTATCTCCACCGACACAAAGGAGACTACTTGACGCATGAGGATCATGGTGCCGATGGAGCCGATGATCCCGATGATGCTGTCCTGCATTCGACCACAGGTCACCAGGTCAGAAAGCGTACAGAGATTTTCATCTAAGCCAGCCATCGAGTGCAGCGAATGAGAAGACCCACAAATACAAATTGTTGAAAATCAATCGCCTTAAACAAACAACAGCAACAACTTACGACACACCCATAAAAAATATAAAAACATACACATAACAATCAAATGAACTAGGATACAGATAAAGTAAATTTTTGATATCATTGATATTTGATGATTGATATCGATGAAGGCTTTTCCCAACTCACTGCCAATTAGTTTGCACAAGTTAATTGCTTTAGAATTGCTTTAAAATTGGTTGCTAATTACAAATCGTATTATCCTAATGTAATTTTTTGCTTTTGTTGTTTAATGGCATGCTATTTTATTTGATTTTACTTTGTACTTTCGACACACACACTCTCAATAGTCATCGAAAACCGTCCATTATTTGTTTAGTTGACTTTTAAAAACACACACTCTTATTTTTTACCAAATTAAGTTTCATTTGTACTTTAAGTCCCGTTATCCAGCCAATTATCATAATGTGTTGTACGATTATATATACATAATTATATACCAACGACATTCCATTATATATATAATACGTTTTGCTCTCTCTAAATAATGTATATCATTTCAAATGTCTTCTAATTTACACAAAACGAAACAAAAGTGAATAATTTTGTAGTAAAACAAAATGCTAAAGTTTAAAACGTGAACGAAAATTGTATTTTTGGAAAATACAATTAAATCTTTGAAATATACCTTAACATATATGTATATGTATATATGGATAGAACTACTATATACACAGTGTGTTTACACTGACACCACGGAGATGTTTCAAATTTCAATAAACTTAATTATAAAATACACAAAGAATAAAAATCCTTTTGACTTACCTAACATGAGTGGGGAGGAAGAAGCTATACGAGATGATGCGGTTTTTCAGTCTCTTAAATGTTTATTTAATATAATTTTGTATACTAAAAATATAAGTATGTATACGTATATGTTTGTGATGGGGTGTATATATATATATTTATATGGTTAAAGGCTATTCCATATTCAATATTAACTCATGTATTTATGTAGGTATATAACAATATCGTTTAACGCTAATTTTGATTACTACGGGGTTTTATTTGGATTTTACTCTCTCTCTACTTTAATGGAATATTTCGATTCACATAGTGTCTAAGTATTGTTGCGTGTTTGTGTGTGTATAGGTGTATGGCTATACTATATATAACAACAGTCTAAATCGCATCTAACACTATGATAGAATAACACTGGGTGGGTTATGCAATAATACTTGGCAAATTGTTGTCGATGTTGAGGTCGTCGTTCTTATTGGATATTTCCTTGCCATAGTTTATGCTAACTATACGTTCGTTGTATCTAAATTATCTAGGTATATATGGTATATATAATATTCGTTATTCGCTGCACCCATCCAGCGGTTCGTTAGATCGTTATTCAATATTCTTTGTGGTGCCTAGTGCGAGGGGTAAATGGATATGTTGCAACCGGGCAGCGCCGTATTGATTATGTACTTGGGATTGGTATTAATGGTTGCTAATACCTATAGATCTGTATGTGTATGTATATGCCTCGATATTCTTTCGTTTGCGAGCCAAGCAAACTCATTTCGAAAAAACTATCACAAATCGTAAATTGCAAACAAGAAAACGGATTACTATAA
Organism: Zaprionus ornatus; assembly: GCA_018904035.1. Taxonomy (NCBI): domain Eukaryota; kingdom Metazoa; phylum Arthropoda; class Insecta; order Diptera; family Drosophilidae; genus Zaprionus; species Zaprionus ornatus. The sequence goes on along the minus strand of JAEIFZ010000023.1, from coordinate 4,679,588 downwards.
GCATATGGAGGGAGGCATGGTTCTGAGCATGCCCACCCCCCTCTTCCCTCCCTTTCTCCTCGTCGCGCACTTGCTGACAAGCGCAGCATATTGTCCTTGGTCCGTCGTCCGTCATCCCCAGTGGCACCTCTAGTTATGCACATTGCTGTTGGCGAGCATACGGTAGCGATTCAACAGCAGCACAGCAGCATCCTGGGCGGGTTTAATCTTGCCGTGCGTCTCCTCGTACGCGCCCAAGAGAATTCGTTCTCACAAAATCGTGCAGAGCACAAATAACAACGACACCAGGCAGAGCATGGCGACAATGTCCCTGTGCAGCTTGCGGTCGCGATAGAAGGGACGCGTTGAGAAACTTTCGTTGCGTGTCCGGCGTAGCAGCCAGAGTGGTATAAGCAAATGCAGCAAATCAGGCAACATAAAGCCAATGTCGCGTACTACCTGATGTGCTTGCCCCTCGCCTCGCACCACATTCATGAAGAACTGATCGAAGCTGCCAGCGAGTATGTGCAGCAATGCCACGCCCACAATGCAGAATACCTTCTTCGGCTTGACAACATTGGTGGTGCTGGCCAGATGCATCACTAGCACTGTGGAGAAAAGCTCCGTTATCTGCAAGAAGAGTAAGGAGATAGAAAAAGGACGTTAATTGGTATTCATTATTATTTTGTTTAAGCGATCTGGCAACACAATTTGCAAATCACAGCTTTACTTAAATACTGATTTGCATACTAGATACTTATCTGTTTGTTTTATCGATATACTTTAAAACATTGTAGAACAATTTTTTCATTTTGCACATTTAATTCTTATAAATTTCTAAATGCATTAAACGTTCATAACGCAGTAAAAATCCGCCTAAACTCTTGTTAATCTTGAATTAATGACGGCTTTGAAGATATAGATCGTTATTTACGTATATTATAAGCTTCAGTTGCTGTTGAGCTACAGTAAGTGCAAACATAGCAAAGTTCTAACCATTGAATTCTTTCATTCTTTCTTCGCACCTTGAAGAACCCTTGCAGTGATTACTGATTGGCCGTGCTCATCATTATCGCGCCGTGCTGCACATTGAGGAACTATGGAGCTGCCGTTTTTAGGCCCCTTGAAAGTTTTCGCATGGCTATTTAACCAAAATTTAACATGACCTGGCGTTGCTTGGTCGTGCATGGCTTATCCTTAAAATATCTAAAGTGTTCGCCTGGCGGTGGTGGTGGGCGTGAACGCCTGGGGGCGTTCCTGCTGGGCCAAGCCAAGTTTAGAAGTGGTGCACGTGAAGCACACGCCACAGAATGATAGAAAGTTCCGTTCAACACGAACCTGCTGCCCCGGCGCATATTGTGCAAGTTTTGAGCATCGTCGTAATTCTGAACGGAACTTTGCTAATAAATTATGGATAGCCGCTGTCCGGGCGCACTTGGCCGTAGCACAAGCACACACGAAGTGGTTTATCGAGCTGCTTACCGTGAAGAATAGTTGGTGATTCCATTGATTGTAGTAGTCATCATTGTAATAGTTGATGTACGCCCACCAGGCATAATAATGCGAGAAGATGGAGAGCAGGAACAGGAGCATCATTGAGTAACGTACACGTTGCTGCAGGATCAGAGCAATGAGACGCTTGATGCACTCGTACAGGGCAATTACAGCGAATACAGTCAGTATCCACATCTTGAAACTGTTGGGCGTGGCATTGAAGTACATGTGCTTGTAGGCGGCCACTCCGGACTCGTAGGGGCCCTTGAATACGGTGTCCCAGCACGAGCAGCTGCAGAAGTGTCGGTCCACGTAGCGTGCGTAGTTCTCCCAAAAGTACCACAGGATGACTATGTGTGCCGGTGGTATCAGTGCCGGTGCCAGGGAACCACAGGCGGTGGGTAGCCAGGTCACGTCGAACATGCTGAACATGCTGCTGCTCTACTGCTGCTGCCAAAGTGACGAGGGTGCTGCTCTGGATAACTTGGATTGCAATTCGGTTCAGATTGCTGCTTGATTTGTGGCTTTCTTCCTCCTGGCCTGCGTGTGCAATTCCTGTGATTCCCTTAGTCCATTCTCTGACCCTTGACTTGTGCGACTAAAAGCAAACAAATTGCACAAGTTAAGAAAGATTTGCTGGAGTTTACTTGGCTATAAGATACCCTAAAATCGAAATTATATAGCTCATACAAGAGCAGACAATACCTGCAGAAATCGAAGGTTGGGGAGATATCACTTACTATACTTCTTAGCGGCATTTTGTTTACAAGTATCATGTGAAATTTGATGACTTTAACTCTATCAACAGCTGAAATCGAACTGTTCGAGCTTTGTATACCTTGTTTATACATTTCACAAAGGTTAAAAGGTATTAAACTGCTTTCTTTTGCCTTCTTTTGACTATTTACCTCGAATTTGCATTTCTTGTCCTGAATGCCAAAGCTTTGCAATTATTATTTCATATCAAGTACAGAAATGAATAGGAAATTGAAGTAAAAGCAACTGCATGATAATTGAGGAGTGACCTTTCAGTAAACTATCCACAAAATTGGGTTATTTGCACTCGTTTACGTGCATTTGCATGGGCACAATTTGCAATAGGTCTATGGAAAATTCGTTGTTGTACCTGTAGGCCAAAAGTTGATTAGGGTTATCTGCATATGTAGTTTCAATTGCTAGTATTGTGAACTCGATTAAAGAAATTTGTATAGCTATTTATAACTATAATGTTGTTACAATTTTAATTTGCGCAGATAACTTATAGTTATTTGTATGGATAATAATATATATCGAATTTATTGAATTGCTTTCATAAATCTGCTGCTGTTTACTCGGCAAACATTTGCTCTACTTATGAAAATAAACACAAGAGTCTTCGGCATTAACAATCAGCAAATTTCAATTGTCGAAAGATGGGATATCTGTATGCGTGTGTATGTGTGTGACTGTGTGTGACTGTGTATAAATAAACACCCCCTTGGAGAGCCCATTTGGCACATTGGGCTGCAAGTGGCGTGCGTACTCAATGCATCTTTGGTGTGGCATGTGCGGCATGTGTAGGTAACAGGGCCCGGCCAAAGAATAAAGCAATTATAAATTCATACGTTTGTCAGCATGCAAGAGGGAGAGAGAAAGAGAGGGACAGAAAGAGGCAGTGCAGTGGAAAATGCAACCTCCTCCTCCTGCCTGGCAACGTTGCCAAAAAACCAAAACTGCGGTCATTAGTGCCGCACAATGTGGGTATGCGTTGCATTGCGGGGCGATGTTATGAGCAGCGTCAGCATTGGGAAGCACCTCCCTACCTACCCTTCCCCCCGTCCCCCTTCGCTGTTCCCCTTGTCTCTCGTGTTGCCTTTGGCCGGGCGTCGCTTTAATTAATGCCGATGCCGTTGCCGTTGCTGTTGCCGCTGGCTTTGCCGTCGTATCTGAATCTGCAGCTGCCAGTGAAAAAGTATTTCGATTTGTTTTCCTGCTGTTTTTTGTTTGTTGCGCCACAGTTAAATGAAATACCAAAACAAAACAAAAACCCAAAAAGCCCAAAAACCAAAACAAACGCAACGTGCCACATTGACGTCATCGTTTCATACGTTTGAGAACTTTTCGCTGTGTTTAAGTTATGGAATGTGAGCGGCAAACAACAATAGCAACAACAATTAATATGGGCGCATCGAAGAGCGTAAATCAAGTGGAGCATTAATGCTGGAAAATCATACAATTAAACGAGGCAATTGAAATTTTTGAAACTTTTGGGAATTTCGTACGAAACTGAAAGTTCTTATTTGGGTTTTGCAATAGGTAAATATAGATAGAACGGGTTGCGATAGAGGTTGCAGTCTTCTTCTTTGTTATATTTGAGAGAGCCTGTTTAAATGTTTACTATTGTTTGCTGTGCAGCTAGATGGCATAGCATTGTATTGGTGTCGCTAGATGGTATAGGTGCTTCATTCATTCCATTTGGAACTCTTTTAGTGACTGAAAAGAGATCACATTAGACTCCTCACTAGCACATGCATGTTATATCATTTAGTTGATGCTATACTAATAAAGTATAAAGTTTAGTTTCCACAATTACTTGCTTTATATGCCCAATCATGTTAACTACCTGCGCATTAACATAGTTTCTCAGTCCTTTATCCTCTAACTACCTCATTTCCCTACTTGTCGGTGAATATTCACGCTTTTTGTTTGCCAAGTCATCAAATTGAACTTTTGTGCTACTTGAAGCATGCACATAAAATCAAATGTCGTCTGTTCCCAAACTGTCTCTTCATCTCCCTGCACTATCTATCTCCATCCCCTCTTTCTCTCCCCTGCCTGCCGCATCGCGTGTGAACTGTCACAATTCGTCTAAGGGTTTCATGTAAACAACACCTACGGCAGCAGCAGCAACAGCAACAGCAACAGCAACAGCAACAGCAACAGCAACAACAACAACAGCAACAGCAACAGCAACAGCAACAACAATTACCACACAGTGATAGTAAAACCGTCAACAGTCAACGCGCTCATCACTTGACTACGACAACAACAAGCTGTATATGTGTTGGCTTGGTGTGTGTGGGTGTGCGTGGGGCATGAGTGCGACACTCGCAATCCTGCACCCGCTGTGACTGCCTGCCTAGCTGTCTGCCTGCCTGCCTGGGTGTGTCTCGTCTGGCGGTTGTCTTTGAGCCATTGAGTTGTGTTCTTTGCTTGCTCATTTGTGTCTCCTTCAATTGTTGTTGCTGTTGTTGTTGTTGTTGCTGTTGTCGCTTTGCTTGGAGTGCTGTGGAGACGCTTTGTTTCGGCGCCGTTTGGAAGCCATAAAAGTGTTTTTTTGATATGCATATGCAAAATTCAAGCGCAACGCGACAATATTACGCATACGCCGAGTGTCACGCGCGCGTCTGGCAATCGTATTAAAAATGCACTAACTGATGGGGTTTGAGCACGCCACCCGCCGATCCGGCAAGGGTTGCTATACCTACACGTGATGAGTGTGTATGTGTGTGTGTATCAGTGTGTGTGTGTGTGTGTGGGCGCATTGAGATAAACTGCAGGCAATAAGACATTTCAACTGCCTATATGCAAATATATATGCGCATATATATGATGTTTGTTTGGTCAATATTTATTTTGGCTACCAATACGAGAAACACACACACTCGCCACCCACACACACACACCTACACAGAGACACAGAACTAAACGATTTGCAACTATCGCCAGGCGGAATACACTTTTGTAGCCCTGTCAAGTCGTTATTGTTGATTGCAAATTGCCTGCAGCTGCTGCTGCGACGCGGCATTCACCTCCTTCTCTTCTCCTGCTACCACTCAAGTACAATGAACCAGCCAGCGAGGCAGGGCAGGGAAGCAGCCTCGAGAAAATGCGGGTACATGCAGGAGCGTTGAAAAATCGAAATAAGATTAGCTTGTCCCGAAATCTCAGTTGGAGCACGCGGGAGTTGGCTCAATCCTTAAATGAACTGAGGCATATACAGACAACGCACACCCACGCACACACAATCACACACATACACACACATACAGGCGCCGACAGAGATTGGGATTCGACTTACATGTCATATCCCCCTATCCCCTTTACAATTCGCGTTGCTGGCGCAGCTGCAACATGGCCGTAAATATTTTTTCACAATTTTGCACAAAACGGACAAAATAATAATTATTTTCTCGAGCGATGCAAATTAGTGTAACAAAAAATCTGTTGAAACAACAAGCGCGAGAGCCGCCGCCGCGTCGTGAAAAAGCCGACTGAAATTTTTGTTATGCTGCCTGCGTGTGAATTTGTTCTGCTCTTGACGATGCCGTCGTCGTCGTCGTCGTCGTTGTCGGCAGAGACAACGTCGGTATAGCCAGCCAGCGCCGGCGCCGGCGTCGTTGTCTGGCCAATATATTTCTAACAGTCGAGAATACTGGGCGCAGCTCTCAACTGTTGTTGTTGTTGTTGTGCTCGGCACCCTGTAACAGACACAACACGTGTGTGTGTGTTTGTATGTGTTTGCTCTCTCTCTCTCTTTCCATCTGCGCTCTCTCACAAAAATACTGGGAAATATTGCAAGAGGGCAAAGGTAAAATGCAGGCGGCATCTTTGCTTTGGCAAATTAAGTATACGCACTGTTGCTGCTGCCGGTCAACCGTCGGACAGTGCATTGGCAGCGCCAGTGAACCGTTACGACACACACACACACAGACATTCGGCTTGTGCTGCCCTAACTACATGTGTTTTTTCCGTTTATCGAAGTCCTTTTTTTGTCGACTATTTTCTTGTTGTTGGCGCCGTGCACCTGTTGATGTTGGCACGTTAAGGCTATTGAATGTCTGTGCGTGTGTGTGTGTGTGAGTTGATTTACATTTATCGCAAGGAAGGAATGCGAGGCGAGCACGAGTCAAGTCGATTCGTTTATGAGTTGTTAAGCTATTTACGAATTAGTTGGAAATGCAATTTCCAGAAACCTTTGAGCATATTTCGATTCATATTCAAAACTTTCCGATGCATAAAACTAATTCAAATTTAATTCTAAAACTTTCAATGGCAAATAAAAGTTGAGAAATGTATTTTTGTTTTGCTTTTACAAAGTGGCACATTTATTGGTTTACAAACGTAGAACATACGACTATATAGAGCACTATATAGTAGTTTATGCTGGCTAAGTGACGCAATTACAAATTGAGTTGCTTAAAGTAACATATACACATACATATACACGTATACACATACACAAACTAAGAGCAAACATCGCATTGTCGCAGAAACAGCCACAATTCACATTAAATGTGCTAATTAAGTTGTTTCTTTTTGTGTTTACTTTCGCTTTGCTTTGCTTTGCTTCGCTTTAGTTCAGGCTTTGCATTTCGAAGGGAAGTGGGGGGGGGAAACGACACAAATAATGGTGAATGCAGCCCTTCTCTTTCAGGCTATTGTTCGTCCACAAATTTCCACTCACGTTTTCACGTTGTTTGACTAATTGTTACAATATTGTTTCGTATTTCTTTCAGGTGCATAGAAAACTGCTTCGCTTAAAAAATTTAACAATTTTCTTTGGTTAAGTTTAATGTACTATTAAATATCCTTAAAGATAACTAAATATTTAATATTTTCAAAGTTAACAAACCAAATCGAGTGCTTCTTTCAGTGTATTTCGATGTCGACTTACCTCGTTCATTATTGCAGACTCGTAATTAAAATCTTTTGCAGGTCTCTTTTAGCATACCCCATTTTGCCCCATTGTTCTCTTCTCGTTTTTGTTTGGAATCAAATATACAAACACAAATATACATCTAGTTGTTATTTTTGAATACTTATATACAGACAGATGTTAAGCTCAAAACACTTAAAGAGTATAAATTCGTACGAGATTATGGATAATAATAATTCTGCCTCATTATTCTTATTGTTTTTATGTTGTTTAGGTACAAGTACTCTTTGGGCTTCTGGTCAAGTCCTTTTTTGTCTGGAAAAACAGCACTTAACATAGACATCAATAGGCAAGAGCTTAAACCTACGTGATATATATATAGTATATAGTATATTTGGCCAATAGAAATACTTGCTTAGTGGAAGATATTTCCTTATTCACTTACAGTGAAGCATTTTAATAATTATTGCGTATGCATATTTGCCTCGCTTTGATCAGAAAACTAATTTGCGTAATGAATCTTAAGATCTTTCATCTGCCATTCCATTTATTAGCTACACTCGGAATGTCTTTCATGCGTTGGAAATGTCGCTTGTGATTTCGATTGACCCAAGCTAAGATGCTTACGATGATTACAATTATGGTATTAATTGCACAGGAATTGACTTACAGCATGAGACAAATTAGTTGCGGGCCAACTGAATACACAATGAGTATTCATACTTATCTGTGTGTGTGTGTGTGTGTGAGCCTAATTCGATTTTCCCTGATAATACTTATCATACATACAAGTATCCACAAGATACATTTGTGTTTGTACCAATGTTGCTGAGAGATACACACATAATTACTAGACACTTATATAAAGACTTAAGAATAACTATGTTAAAGTATTGTGAAACTGTGTGTGTGTGTGTGTGTGTGTGTGTGTGCTTTAGCTAGCAATCTACAAACATTCAGTAAGCTCTCTTAACATGTTTTCCATCCGCTCACCGTTGCCATGCCCCGGCACAGGATAATTGTGAAAAACATGCAAACAATATACACATCCATATACATATATATATATGTCTGGGTGTATTATATATGCCTGCTTGCACCTGTTCACCGACATACATAAGCCAGCTTTGATTGCTCTTCGTGTGCTGTAGACGGCAGGCAAGCAGAGTCTGGTAAATAATACAATGGGCATGTTTCCCGTTTTGGGTTTCTTTATAATTGGAACGCTCAGCGGAAAGCGTAGCATGTCGAGAATTTGCAGACACATGGAAGATAACGTCATATTAATGGGATGTTACTTATAACTTTAATAGACAGAAATGCAAACTTAAATAATTGAATTTGCAACTACAAATCAAAGATTTGTTTAAGTTTTCATATTTACAAACTTTATCAGCAGCAGAAAATATAGTTGTGTGACTCTGTTCAATCTAAGCCATCGCTAAGCTGTATGCGATAATATCACGTTTTAAATATCATCTCTATTTCTTCTCTCTCTCTTTCCCTCTATAGCTATTTATGCCTCCATCTCCTGTACTTTGTCTATTTCTCTCTTTGTTTCTTTTTCTTTTCTTTCTCTTAGTGCCTATCTATCCCTCTGCTCTAAAACTTACTCTGTTCCATGACTGAGCAGCTGGAATTATTGATCTCGGCAACCACGATAATTTCTTCATTTTCCTCGGTTTCCTCGGGCACCATCATCAGGTTGTTGTTCAGCATATAGGGTTCGTTGCGATTGTCGGTTTCTCCCGAGCGCAATCGATGCGTAAACGAGGAGCGGGATCGTGTCATGTACGAGGATCGTGTGGTGGACATACGCCTGAGTACTCCGCGACCATAGATGAGCATACGCACCTCAACACGAAACCTTGGATGCGTTGCAGCATACAAATAGGGATCCACACAGGCAGCCGTCTTGCAGAAGAGTGCGGGAATCATTGAACCTAACGGTGTGATATGCTGCTCCCAGCCAAAGACACCCATCATGGCCACAATGGCATAGGGTGACCAGGCAATGAACCACAATCCAATGATGGCAGCCACAATGAACGTCAGCTTCTGCTCCGTCTTGGCCTTATCCTTGCTCGACTGAATGCGATTCGCTGTGAAGACGACCTTGAGTATATAGAAATATGAGTAGACTATGCAGGTAAGGGGTATGCAGTAGGCAGCGACGAAAAACAATGCCATAAAGATGCGCGCTGGGGTCTCCTTGTTGAGGTAATCAAAGCTGCAGGTGGTCAAATATCCCTCGGGCACATACACCGAGAGTCCGACATCCAGGGCGGGCATAACAGCGAACAGAAAGCTATAGCACCAGATGAGTATGATGATCAGATAGGAGCGAAGTCGCGAGTAGCGTCGCAATGGCTGCAGTGGATGCACCACCACATTATATCGATCTAGGGCTATGGCGGTCAGTGTGCCAATGGCACAGGTACCGCTGAGACCTCCCACGAAGCCATAGATGCGGCAGGCTGTGTGGAATGACGCTCCTTGTAAGTATGAAGAGTGCTGATTACATGTTCCCCCTCATACCTACCTGTATCTCCCAAGGCGGGACCCTCCTTGATATTATTGTATATGGCGATGGGGCACTTGACGAGCATCAGGAAGTCGCAGATTGCCAGATTCATGACCAATATATTCGCTGGCGTTCGCAGAGATTTGCGGCTGCCGAACATGAAGATAACGAAGGCATTGCCAAAGCAGCCCACCACAGAGATCAGACAGTACAGACCCGCCATGATGTAGAAGGTGCTCGTGTTGGGGGGTTCGAACTGCAGCCAGAAGGGATTCACCTTGGCAATGTACGTCAGATCGTACTTATCGCGGTAGTGTATATAGCCGGGGTATGAGCTGGAAGAAAATACAAGGAATATATAATAGGGTATTTCCTAGTCGAGCATTGCCCATGCACAATGTAGTTCTTTGTGGTTCGGCTTAGTTTGTGGCATCATCTGTGCCGCTGCTTGCATAATCAAAGCCTGTGAGAATCACACTGGATTTGGCAATGGGATCAGCGAGTTAACGATGCACCTGGTACCCGTACGCACTCACCTCAAATCCGATTCACTGTCATTCACTGCATGCGGCTGCTTGTCATGCACCTTGACAACGCTGGCCGCCGTTGCCTCAGTTGCTGAGGCCGTTGCTGCAGTTGCCGTTGCCGCGGCAGCGGCCACAGCTGCAGCACCAATTGTTGTTGCCGCGACAAGCGTTGCGTTGGGTTCGTGAAGGCCCTGGCCACTAGTGGAACTGGCCAGTACCTCGGAGAGAGCACTGGCTATCCACAGGCTACCCTCGTTGCTTGTCAGCGTGGGCAAAGTTGACATGATGCTCTCCATTGTATTCTCTCCTTTTTCCGGTTACGAGTGCTCCTTGGATGCGTGGCCAAATTTATGGCTTTTCGAATGAGTCAAAGGTTGCCGTGGATGAATTATGCATGCAAAGCCACGTGACTCCACACAGTCTAGAGCTGAGTACTGCTCCCCCTGCTCTCCAAGACTCTGGCTCAATTACGCCAATTGGCCACGCGGTGCAGCCTCATGGCGCAAAATGCCCACGCATGGCGCCAATTAAATTTCGTTTCGCTGAAGAGAGTAGACAAATAAAAGAAGCATTAAGTTTAATCGATCTTAAGTTTTAGTACCGAGAAAATCAAAATAAATGAGAAATTCGACTCGGCATCGATTTCAGCATCAAGAGCAATCTTAAACTACTTGAAATTAAGAGCTTGACTTGTCTGCTTCACGTCTTTCTTCTTAATCCAAGTCAAGTGCTCTCATTAAAGTCCTTTGGCCTAATGGACCATTTGTTAGTTTCAGCTTAATATGCATATTCGTGGAATCTAGCACACTTAACACTAAATCACACTACTGCAGACCTCCCCATCCCAAGGTTGCTTTGCATAACTTTACGGTCTTGCCACCAGGTGAGAAAAGTTATTAAAAGCAGCGTGAAAATAATAACATTGTTCGTCAAGTTGCTCGATGGGGCAAGTTCGACGCAGACTAAGTGAGGGCTGCATTTCAGAGTTGTATTAATATTACGTTGAAGCAACAAGAATATTTAAAGCATTTTAATTTATTCGCCACGTAAGGACTAAAATAGTTTTAAACGATGTGCGTTTTAAATAAATTATTTTAAAATTAGTATTATGAAGAGTAGATACCCTATAAATATGTAGTTTTGGGAATACCAAGCTGAAGCTTAGCTGCTGAAAGATAATATGAAATTTTTATTATTAACGCGACCTATTCATGAATAGATATGTAATTTCTTTATAACCTATAACCCAAAAAGTTAGTAGGTACCCTATATAGAAGTAATTGAAAATACCAAGCTGAAGATTAACTGCTGAAAGACAGTATAAATTTATTAGTAATGGCACGACCTATTCAAGAACAGATATGTTGTCTCTTCATAACCTAAAAATCCTCTATCTATACCCTTTCCTTCAACGGTTTTCAGAAAATATGCAAATAAAATCGTATAACATTGAATCATTATGTATGAACCTAATAATTGCAGGGACATGCATAAAATTGATATATGCACGTATTTATATATAGTATTTCAATTATCAAGTCATTCGCATCGAATTATGCCACGAACAGTGATGATTCTCGATTGAATTATTATTAATATTTAAATTTTCTGCCAACTCATTGAGTATGTAAAACTCGACTGTGTGTAAACATGTTAAAAGCGATTCAAGGCACAGACAAAATATATAGACAGAATCTGTGGAATTTGTGCAAACAAATTGCCGTTTCCGGCAGCCAAAAAGTTAGGCATCTAATCAAACATCTGCACCGAAACTCATTTAATTAAATTGTTTACTAGAAATAAAAATCTTCACATCTAATCAAACTTGTATTTTGGTGAAATGGAAATAGAAAGCCAAGCCTAGAATTTCACAAAGGCATTCCTTGAATTTCCCCTTAGAACATCCCACACACATGCACACAGAGAGAAAAGTGGTGAAAGTGTGTAAGCCACAATTTGTATCATATGTATTTTAAGTGTGCATGTGAGAAAATACCTCGAAGTCAATTATAGCAGATGAGAACTTCATTATTTTAAATAATGTAAGCACTCAGGTGGGAATGTTTATTTTATTTAGGAAAATTGTAGATTTTCTGCTGAAAATTAGGTAAGCACAAAAGTAGGCTTTTAATTGGTAGATCTCTGTTTCTACTATAGTTGGTTAAGTGCAATTTTATATATTTGTGGCAATCTATTCCGACTATCGATATGCATTTAAACTAATATATAGAATTGAAAAGAAAAGATAAATTTTTAAATTGTTTATGCACTTAAGCCTACAACTTGGGGACTCTCAAGTTAAGTAAGTTAAGTAAGTAAAGTAAAGTAAGAGTACAAATATTTTTTTTAAGTGGTCTGCCTCTGTTTCTATTATAGATTGAATAGAGAAATTTGAGATATATGTCGACCAATTATCGATTTGTATATAAACCTTAAATAAATAAAAGAAAAGAAAAGATTTGTTATGAAATTTATAACGCATTTAAGCATGGCGAGCTTAAAATAAATAAATAAATACAGCATGCTAATGAGTATCTCACGGTCACCCTTATGCTATTAGATTCTCTCAGTGCACATTGGTCAAACGCACAAAGTGCTGTCTACTTCCTGGGAACACTGTCCTCTGTGTGTCCAAATCGTACACATGATGTTAACACAATTTGGCAGTAATCTGCTTGGAAATCACCTGCCATTATTAATGAATGATTGTGTGTAAGCCGACAGATGCTATCTAAAAGGGGTTTTGTGTGTGTGTGTGCGGAAGAAGGTATGTCCTTGTGGCCGCCTTATCAATGCAATGTGCTATTTAACACCTGCTGTGCCGGCAGGTGAGCACGCATGCCATGTAATATCAGGTTGGGGATTATGTAAATCTTTGACGAACGAACATTTAATTAAAGCTTCTTAATTGCTTATTAAATAACTTGAAGCCGGACCGCAACGGGCAAGGGCTGCAGCGTATCGTTGTCGACGTCGTCGACTATGGGGGCCATAAGTGCTGTTCAACACAAACACGAAGGCAAACACACTGACACGAATACAAACAGTAGCAGCAACAACGTTGGCAACAGCAACAACATAGCGACGACAACAGCAACTCAAACATAAGCAGCACTTGAAGCTGTTGGCAGGATAACTTCTTGCCTCCAGTAGCGGCCACAGCAGCAGGAGTAGCAGCCAAGAAAACTTTCTTGGCCCTCGAGAGCAACAGCTGTGCAGGGAGGGTAGGGGAGTGTTAGCTGCAGCAGCAAGTGCAACTACAACTATAGACTGAAGTGGGCCCGTGGGGTCAGCTCTGCGGAGGAGTGGGGAGGTGGAATCCTATTACATTTATTTACAACTCTCACTGGGTAGCAGAACTTGACGTAAAGAGTTTCGCTTTGAGCGGATTGCGGGCATGGAAAGGTGGCTTCCCCTCCCCCCTCCCCCTCTCCCCTCCACTTCCTTTCTAGCTGTCAAGCGCCAGAAGCTGCTGCTCATTTCGCGTGAATTGTTCAACTGGCGCTGGGGACTTGTTTTTGGGCCATTTAATTGGCACTAATTGGCCATTGGCAATTTAGAGTTTTGTCAATGGCCAAAACATACGACAAGGCGCACAAAGCGTGTTCGCTGCGTTTTTGTTCCGCTCTGAATGGGAAATGAAAATGCACTTAGTGGCAGCTCAAATGCGAGAGAGAACAGAGAGAGAGAGAGAGAGGGAGGAAGAGTGAGACATTGAGCAAGGAAACCTTTGTGCCTCAACCTCTGCTGTGGAACTTCTGCTCCAATTAATCATAGAACCTAAGTAGTTGCTAAAAGTTGCCATAAATTGCCATAATATCTCACAAAGATGCCAACTGCACTCAAGATCGATTACTTTAAGTGCTTGAGAATCTGTTGTCACCATTATCGAATCTCGTTCTCTCTTTCTCTCCGTGTTGCATTCCCTTAGTAGAGTTTTTTTCAGCCAAATGCTAATTCAACTTGGCATCGAGTCCACTTCAAACGTCACACTCAAGTTGCTTCAATTATTTTTATAACAATTGTTCCCCTCCCCCCACACACCCCACATAGGCTAAGGCAGCTGCTACTACAGCCAGATAATAGACTTTTTTTTTAGTCCGATTCGACAGAGTGTGACCCGCTATTGGCACTTTAGACTTGTCCCCCATGTTCTCTACATCTTCTACTCAAAGTTCTGGCCATTGTGCAAGCCAGCATGACCTTTCCAGGCCCATTTGCAATTCAACCAATTTGAGTCGAGCTCTTTTATCTGAAATTCATAGCAAAGTCACGTTTACTCTGTATGTTCTCTCTTTCTCTTGTCCCCTAGATGCACTTACTGTGTGTATGTGTCTGTCGTAGTAAGCGCATCAGTTACGGAGATTTTTCAAAAACTATTGCATTATGCGCGTCATCTGCCAACTAAATGGATTTAAATTGTACAAAGCAATCTTCAACGGAAGGATAAGGGAAGGGGATGAGCCTGAGATTTGAGATACTCATGCAGCTCCTTGCAAGCAGCATCTTCTGCAGCTGCAACAACAATTAAATTACACAGGAAAATCGTTTATTTGTCAGCGAGACGGGGAGTGTGCTTGGTGTGTGCTTGGTGTGTGCGCGGGTGTGAAGTGCCCCGGGGGAAGGTGGCGAAGCTGGTTGGTGGTTAGTCGCTTCGGGCTGCTGAAACAATTAAGCTGCACTTGCACTTCAGCGGCGAAAATGAAACGGAATTGAATGAAATGAAGCAGCGGAAATTACAAAAACGCGCGCCTAAAAGCATGCAACAATTATTATTTTAAAATATCTCGCGATGCGTCGTGTTTTTATAGAATACTCTCTCTCTCTCTCTCTCTCTCGTTCGCCATTTTCGCTGATTCGGCACACTGTCACACATAATTGTAATGCCAAAATTGCTTTCTGTACGATGCATTGAGCAAAAACTTTGATATCAATTTACAGCCAGACGAGGCGTAGTGCTGGCATTGCAAGGGGATTAATTTCATTTATGGTTATTAAAGCTATAAAGGAATTTAAGGACATACGTTTATTAATCGTATATCAAAGTGCAGTATATAAACTATATGCAAAGAGCGTGATTTCTTCGTTATTTTCGATGATACAAACAGAGGTTATATTTAATGGATGGATTTTCATGCTTATTTCTGTTAAATGAAATGTCTTCAATAAAAAAGAAATTGCGATTTTAAAAGCTTTTAAAATAATAAAATATTTGACAGGCAGTTATTTAAGTTTTCAAAATGGTAAATCGTTCTAGAGTTTAAAACAGAAAACATATGACAAACCAAACGAATATCGCACAAATTTAAACAATGAACAAGAGAAGTCTTTGTTTTATAAATAAAGCTAAAGTTATAATAAGAAATTTGGAATTTAAAACATATTTTTCTATAAGGTAAGAAACTGATAGCTAAAACACGTAAGTAAAGAATTGATTGGCTCTTCAAGCTATTGTTTAATTTTTACTCCAGAAACGTGTAGTGCCTTCAGGGAAATTTCAGTGCAATTATTAATTGCGAAAAATGTTTTGTTGTGTTCTGTTGGCATTTTGCAGAAGCTAACAAATTGGCTGAATTCTGCATGGGGAAACACGACAGAGCCGAGCAGCGCAGACAGGTCGACGTGTAGTTTCTAGGCTTTTGTGTATAAAATACATCATATATATATATTTTCTGTGCTACCCCCACCCTACAACTGCTTGCAGTCATTTGCTGATGGCTTTAATAACGGTAAAATATGGCAGACAGCTTAAGCGTTAAGGCTGCGAGAAACTCGTGTAGTGCCTTTTTATGGAAAATGTGCGCAATAAACGGTGCAAATATATGCAGCAGTAGATTGAAGTGAGCATTATGCTTTTTTAAATCAAATTTTCGCATGTCAGGAGCGTGTAAGTGTGTGTGGGTGTGTGTGTGTGGAGTACAAGTGAGTGTGTGTTTTGACGTGTTTATTCGTGTACAGAGTCTGTTGGGGTTCAGCCAAAGTTGGTTATATGTAATGTGTCATTTTTTCAACGTGGGTTGCCCCGTCACGAGGATTTAATATATTGATTTATGCTCGCACTAGTTTCTACTGTCATTCTGCTGTTTTTCACTTATGTGCTGCGATTTTTGCAGTCATCATCATCAGCCGCATTGAGCTCTGCTTCATTTCACGCCTCCTGCAGCCCCCTTCCACGACAACGAGCACGCCCAGTCACAAATGCAATGTTTTTGTAGTCCACTCAATCGTCAAGGCTGAAGGTTGTGTAGCACATCAGCATCAGGCACTTAAAGGCCTAAATGCGGTATTGAAAGCTATCCGCAGACGATGAGGATGAGAGCGGTGGAGGTGCTGCAATCTGGGCCAAGTCAACTAGTCAATGGACTTGGCTTTAAGGGAACTTTAAGCTATGAATACCGTTAGATCGTCGTCCCCGTCTTCCCAGCACAGTTGTCGCATCTCAAGTGACACTAGCAGCCGCATATGTCGGACAAGTGCGCCCCGGGCTGTACTCCAGCCTGGCCGAAGAGGCTTCAGTTACCAGTGAACAGTGAGAGGGCGAGAGCTGTTTCAAGGCTGAATGCCTTGTGCCGAGTGCATCTAGCTGGGTTACCCTCCTCTGTCCGCTCCAAGACACTGCCGGCCGGCCACTTTAGGCAGTTGCCTGAATGACTGACTGACTGATGCAAGGACTTGTTTACGACAAGAACCTGGTAAATGCTACAAAGCGTAGCGCCGCCCACTCAGGTGTGTCCGATAAACAAAAGCACTGCCACCCGCAGCTCACTTCCCATACTCTAATCCATTTCCCTCACCTTTCTGTTCCCTTCAGTGCATCCAAAAGTGCCAAAGAATTATTTGCTCTTTCCCCTCAAGCATTATCTTCCCGACAATTCCATTCGCACACCCGCAGCATTGTTGTCATCTGCCTGGCTGCCTGATTGGCCCAAACACTTGTGCGACTTCAAGAGCTTATCTTAAAGTTTCCGCACAAGAAAGTTTTTCTCCCAAAAATGTTTACTGATTGCGATGATGTCGTTCAATTTATCTTCTATAAAAATTGAGAACTTGTCAAGAGTTGTGAATCAAAGAAAAGCCATTCAATCAACCGTTTCATCGGCGAAAACAAAAAATTTAACTCAAGGGCCAACATCGGCGATTCGAGTAGAGTTTTGGTCAATTTGTATTCATATATGTACATATTGATTCGCTTCGGTTGTGATTCCCTGTTGCGAAATATGTGCCCATCGATAGCTCCATGGCATAAATTACTATAGCATGAAAAAGCTATTAAAATAATAAAAAGTTTTTCTGATTCTGTAACATTTCTTTGTATGAGAGAAATTGGGGAATCAATTTAAATAATTGAAAGTTTTCTAATAAGTTATATCATTCTCAATTCCATACACCATGCACCCCAACGAAAATTTGAATACACCAAATAAAGCGTAAAGAACCTTTTTGAGACGCCTGCCAAATTGAATGAAAATGAAATAACCGCAACAGACTTATTGAATACATGCCTTATCATCGCTTTGTCTGCTCACATCAAAGAGATGTAAATTTAGGATTCAGTCAAACATCACAAATATGTTATTTATGTCTCACAAAGTTTTCTTTCTTTTCCAGATCGAATACCATTTATGGTTTTACATCCTGTGGTCAGTTTAGTTTAAACTATCTAAATTTATCTGTGTCCCCTCGACTGCCAATAACAACTCACCTCAAAGTTGGTTGGCTCTTTTGTAATTTGGCCTCGGTAAATAGAAAAGTTGCAAACAGGACTTATATTTTGTAAACTGGCGCCAATGGGTCGCAAGAGTTTTCCGTAAGACTTCACACACAAGTTAAGGGCAAAATACCGATTATTATCAGCAATTTAAAATATTTCTTTCACGATTTTTATTCATTATTTAACCCATGCGACGTATACGCAATATTAATTGGAAACACGCGAGTTAATGGTTTAAGGATTTTTAATTTCCGAACTAATTTGGCGCCCAAAAACGTTGCGATTGGCATCCACAACTGGGGATACTCACTGACTGAAGGCTCGCGTACGACTGACGCAAAGGACACAGATGCCAGCAGTTTTATCAATGAAAATTGTTGCTTAGCCAGCTTGCAGTCTGCTGGCTGCGCAGCGCCAAAGAAAGAGAGAGAGAGAGAGTGAGAGGAAGAGGCATGTGTAAGAGAGCGGCATCTACATTTTCCGCCTGCCGCTGTCTCTCTCTCTCTCTCTCTCTCTCTCTGGATGCTGCGGCATTCGCTCTTTAAGGGCATAGCTGGTATGCCACAGGATGCTCGTTTATAGTGTGCAAATGGTTCTGTTTTGTTATTAATCTACTCTGCACAAAGTGTTAATGAGCGGAAAGGGGTGTCTTAATTTAGTGCGAATTTATGATGGTTGAAAGCTAAGGTACTCAAGAAGTTTTAACAGTCTATCTGAGTGTTTTATGTTAGTCTATGTAAATGTACATACTATATAATTCCAAGGCACTTATCTCATAAATATATTTGAGGTCTCTCTATTTCATATTAAAGTTTTTTGCTCTTCCTCCGGAATTAAGTTAACATATATTAACTCAAATTAGTATAATATGAATTTCGTTATCGATTTACTCTTCATTATCCTTATAAAATTCATTATCGATTAACACTTCATTTTCGATATGCAATTCGTTATCGACTTATACTTCGTTATTAAATCGAAATTAATTATCGGTTTGAAATACGTTATTGACGTGCAGTGTTATCAATAAACGATGCCATGTTATTGATATGTCATCGGTAATCGATAAGTCATCGGTAATATATGTGCTATCGATAATCGATATGTTAGAAATTATAGATATTCTATATTGTATGTTGTTGTATGCTATCGATAATCGCTATGCCATATGTTATCGGTAATCGATATATTATATTACTATATAATACAGTCACAAGCAATTTATAATGTCTACCATGATAAATGGCGAAGTTTTTTAAGTATCTTTCTTTCTATATCGGATTACGGACTCCCAAGCATACTTCTGAGGCAAGGTCAGGGTGTTTTACAGTCGCGTTAGCTCCTTTTCTCCGTCTTTACAAGCTATTATTGGTTTAATGTTGTTTCTTTAAGCTTTCATTAAAAGCGACTTTCGTGCTGCGTGCTTTGGCCTCCTTTGGCTTTGGCGTGCACTTGAACTTGTCCGTGATTGCCATCGGAAGCCGCAAAAGTGTCAACTGTGTGTGTGTGTGTGTGTGTGTACGTGTGTGCAGCAGCACATGTGTATGCGGGGTATGCAGCAATTATCTGATTAAGTTGTACTTACTGCGTGTATGTGGGTGTGTCTGTGTGTGTGCCAGTTAGTTGGTTATGAGTATAACATCCATTTTTCATCTGACTGCCGCGTGCGTGTCGGCAACAGCCACAAAGCTACGCCTGCTGCATGCCACTAGTATCCTCTCTACGTTGACATTTGACCGCACAATACTCGTAACGCGAACAGTGCTGATTTAAAATTCAAAATTTAAATCGTTGTACCGCTGTTATGTGGCATTATCTATGCGGAATTTGTAAAGCCTTCTCTATCACGCGTCTGTCGGTGCACAACTCCCATGTGGATCTGTGCATTGGTTGTCAATACGCGTAAATTGAGCAAAGCTAGCCGCATTCATTGATTGCTGCTGCACTTTAATTAATGGCAAATTGCGCAATCAAAACTGATTGACTGCTGGATACTCTGTAATTGCAAAAATTTAATTATCCCCTTAACACGTGATTAACTAACTGTTTTATTGGGTGTTTTCTACGAATTTACTATTCAATTATAATCTTTACACTGCATTAGTCAGGTATTAACAACCCTAGTAGATAGCTTTATAGCAAAAGCTGTTAATAATAGGAGTACTCTCGCCGCAAATACCAACCGGTCTAATGACTATTCAGTCCGATTGTGTTTTGCTTTGTTGCGTTGCTCAGAGTAGGGGAAAAAAACTGCTGACCTCTTGTCGGACATAATCAAAACAAGCAAATGTAGAAAAACCTAACAGTAGTTAAAGTTCACCCATTGGAATTGTTGACTGCGGGTATGTTCATACGTGTCTGCCATAAACTCGTTTTTCTATAGCTGAATTCTTGTTGAGAGAAAACAGTCCGTATTTCACTCTATTTGTTATTGTCTTGAGTGAAGAAGATCTTGTCTAGATGACCTACATACATTAAGTTTGGCAAAAGGAGGCTTGAATACCATACAGAGATCAAGTATATTTCATATTGCAAGTGTCTTTCACTCTCCCACGCAAGCAACCAAGCAACAACAATTATGCAGCAGATTTTGAAGAGTCTTAACTTCACCTAGGGTATCTATTGGCTGAGTAAACTAAACTACACAATTCTTTAACAGTTATACGCGTATGGCCAAAGCTTTGTTGACTGGCGGGCCGAAAATTAAAAGTTTTGCTTTGTGGAACTCGAAAGCAAGCGACAATTTAATATGCATACTATACAGCCCAAGCCGCACCTCCCTACACAGGTATACAAACACACACAAACACACACACATATACTTATATACGAATTACGAGCTGCGTTGTAATTTTTCTGGTTCTAGCCTCGTATTCAAAGCGGGCCAAAAGCACTTACTCTTCACCTTGCCATTACCATTAACCGCACAAAGTAATTAGAGACTAGAGAGAGAGAGAGAGGATGACAGTGAGACTGGGAAAGAAGAAGAAGAGCAGCTTCAGCTTACCTGGCTGGCTGGCATCGGTTGTTTCACAATGCGAGAGCGATGACAGATAAGTGTAAGTGCTTTTCTAAAAGTATCTCGACATCGCGAAGACCTCAAAACGCTAGACAATAATGCGTCTGTTCGGAAGTTGGCTCGTTGGAAGTTGGGGATAATGTCTTACACATACATGAACATGAACGTAACAGCGACTATGCAAATACAACAGCGTGAAGTCAAACTAGATCCCCGAAACAACGTAAAATTTCCACTGTCTGCAGATTTGAGTACAGCATCGACGTGATTCACAGACTTAGATGACGTCAGATATAAATACGCATACGTAGCTCATGGTATACAGGGTATTTCCCAATTAACCATGAATGAACCAAGCGACAATGAGCATGCAAATTGTTTGCCGCATTAATAGTCCAAAAAGTCACTTGACTCATTCATTTTTCATGTCAAAATCAAGTCTTTGGGGAGACTCGTTGGGGTTTTACGGAAATAGGAGGGTTCCCAAGGGGCACAGACAGCTTCTCAATTGCAGTGCAATTTAAAGAAATGATATCAGAGTTAAAAGCGATGCAATCGCACTATCTAGTGATAAGAACTAGTTTCAATCGGACTAGAAAACAAGAGTACTTTATGCGTTCAGATCAGTAAAAAAGATAAACAAAACGTAAGCGGAATTCTACCGGATTTCCACTTGGACTTCAAAGTGTTTACTACTGTGAACAATCAATTCTCATTTCCAACACGCACACAGTCACTCAGTCAAAAATTGCCAAAGTTTCTATAGTGATGCGTAAGTTGTCACACTGTCAAACTGTGACTGTTCACGAACAGCAGATGTGACTATGTAACAAAGTCCATGTCGGTTATCTACAGCTGTAATTGAATGTGATATGAAGAAGTCAAAGTTGCGAAACTTTTAATGAAGATGCGTAAGTTGTGACACAAACTGTAACTCGATACGAGCAGCTGATATGACTAAACTGAAGTATTTATATTGCTTATCTACAGCTGCAAATCAATATTTATTATTATTTGCAAGAAATTAAATACACATCGAATAGCGTCCATTTGTGACCATTATAGTTTTTCTTTCGTTAGTCATGACAGAAATTTGCGTGACACGAAGAATCTTCCACTCTTTCGCCCTCTTTCTCTTTCGCACTTATTCTCCGTATGCCAATGTCGTCGTTGTCGATTCAATAATAATGGCGAGGGCCGATTTAAGTATAAATTCAATTCGAATTGATTCGACTCGACTGAGTTGTAGCCACAAAAACGGCGACTGTCGAACGCCTTTGGAAAGTTGATATAAGTTTCGACGCCGTTCGGGCCCTAACCGCAGTTGTACGACCGCATTTGGCGGGTGAACACGGTGAACAGGCAGTTGAAGAGAGTGAACGAGAGAGACAGAGAGGAACAGAGACAGCTAGAGAGACATATTAAGGGGATATTAACCACCCTACAGAGTGTCGGCAATTAAGGGTCACCCGTTCGCATCTGATCTGTTCGCAAAATGTGGAATACTCAATATTCCGGAAATGTGAAAAGTGCAACAGCATCCCGTGCTGTTGCATTGATGTTCCTGATTAGTGGTAAGCACATTTTCGCAATTACTTTATTGGCTTGCATTGAAAATAACAGTAAATAAAGTTGCCTAAGAGCCTCTTCAAAGTGCTGAGTGACAATCGAGATAAGCTACAATGGATGCTTGAACAATTTTACAACCCAAAATAGTAGAACAAGTGCAAAAAACAAAAAAACAAAAATGACTATTATCAGTTTATGTAAACGTTTGATTTATGACCAGAGCTTCGTAGCTCTTTAGACTTACGAGAAGCAAGTATCAAAGTGGGAACATTGATTTAAAATTTAAAGCAGAACACCGGGCAGTAATTAAATTCTTTCATGTCTACACGGGGACATATTTGTCCTTGGCATGACATAAGACTGCTACGACGAGTAGAACGGGTTGATTATCTTTTTGAAAATCAAAAACACGATTACAGCATAACATATACCCGTATCGACATCGGCCCTTTCACGTCATCCCACCTCGCGCTGTTCACGTGAAACATTCTGGTCGCATGGTTGTCTGCTGTTTCTGCCTGCTTGAATTACTCATCAGCAAAGACTCATATACATATTTAATATATACTATTTCTATTGTTAGTTCTACCTACTGCAGAACCGGAAATATGTCTTCGTCATGTCTGGCAAATGCGAGCCAAAGCGAACTACCTGAAAATCGAAAGAAAAAGAATAAAAAGAATAAAAAGCAAACAAAGCATTCGCTTGTTATCCAATTATATTTGGCTAATTCTCGAATGAATAATACATTGATAATCAGCTGTGAAATTACCCAAGTTCTTATGGGCAAGAGTTGTTTGCCTAAACTGTGTAGTTTTTTTTTCGAGTCCCCAGTAATTTTAAATTTACGGTATTAGCACTTGCGTAAATTAGCGCGACTTATTACGGCTTCGTAATTCCAAATAATTTGTATGCTAGCTAAATGGCCGCTCGTTTTCGACGCAATAGATTAAATTAGTCTGTATTTATAAGGTTTGTGTGTATAAGGGGATGTTTATAATACCCTCATGGGTTATTTTTTTGCGCTTCAGTGATAATTTATGTGAAACTTTACAAAATTTTCGTGGGAACCAAAAGGGTTATGAGCATTTTACGGGTTTAATGGTTTTGATCTGCCAAAAATGTTTTATATTCCATCTTCTCATTCTTTTTGCATGCTGACAATAAGAGTGGTCTCAATTAAGAGTTGGATCCATTAAATCTTTGTTTTAATAGGATGACCTACATTTCCTATTTGTAAAAGTATGCCAACATTTTATTCTCAGTTAAAACTATGTTAAATACCTTTAAAAATTTCCACTTAAAACAGCAAATCAATCAACTAATGTAGGTAAGATGATTCGCGCTTGAAGAGATAACTAAAGTTACGTGTTTGCTTAGAAAGCTTATGCTAATGAGCGGTCTGTGTAACAGTAAATTACTTCAAAGTAGAATCAGGTTAACGTTTGACAAGTTAAATGATGTGCCCTAGAGATGTACCTACATATATATATATATATATGTACCTGCACAGACTCAACTAGTTAAAGACCTATAAGTATGAATTAAACGGACGCGCGATGAACTTTACACTTCAATTATTGCTGATTGGGTGAATAATTACGTTGGGGTGACCTACGTTGTGACTACGGCAACAGTTGCCGCGAGAGCTGGGGTGTGGTTGGGCGGTCGCATTAAAGCCAATTAACAGTTATAGACACGCCGCCTCAGCTGACGGGTACGGCAAATTGATACAATACACACACGTACACACAGATAGACCGACACACTGGGGAAAATTTAAATATTTATGCCAACAGTCTGCGACTATTTTCGGATTTCACTCTCTGTCTAGTGTGCCGAAAATAGTCGCCTAATTAATTAAAAGCATCCGCAAATATTTACAAGAGGAATCGAGTGTCCCCAAACGCCGTCGGGCAGCACCAGCGACACCGATTGTCCAAAGCAATTAGCAAGTTTTCTATTGGACGTCAACCCGACAACGACTGACAACGACTATGACTCCAAATCGGACTCTGATCCAATCGCATTTGTATCCATTGTTACAGTTGCCCTTGCTGCGGGCCAAGATTTCGGCTACAGGGGACAGCACGGTCCGGACCACTGGAAGGAGGATTTCAAGCGTTGCAGTGGCAAATACCAGAGTCCCATTAATATCGATGAGCTGACGGTGGAGAAGAAGAAATTTCCCGAAATTGAGTACATCAATTTCAATGCTACACCAGAGAGCATCACCATGACCAACAATGGCCACACTGTGCTGGTCAACATGAAGTTTGCCAAGGGCATGGAGCCGCGTATGCGGGGTGGACCATTGGCCAGGTCGGCAGACTATCAGTTTGAACAGTTTCACTTTCATTGGGGAGAGAACGATACTGTGGGCAGTGAAGATTTAATCAACAATCAGGCCTATCCCGCCGAGATGCATGTGGTGATGCGCAGTTTGGATTATCCCGACTTTCAGAGTGCATTAGACCAGGATCATGGCATAGCCGTGCTGGCGTACTTCTTCAAGGTGAGTGTCGCTGGGAGTTCTCTGAAGATTATAAACCTATTTATCTCCCTTTAGGTCAGAAACATTGGTAGTGCCAGCTATGCAGAGTTTACTCGACTGCTGTCTAATATTAGCCGTAAAGATAAGACTACGAAACTGACTAATCCCCTGCCACTAATGAGCTACGTGTCAAAGGATCCGGTTAACTATTTCAGCTACACGGGATCGCTGACAACGCCACCGTGCGCCGAGGAAGTTGTCTGGATTGATTTTCATGAGCCCATTGATATCTCCGAGCAACAGGTTAGTTTTATTATTATTTATACAAATTCTTAAATTCTTATAACATATATTTCTCGCCTTCTACAGCTGGAGCAATTCCGTCTTTTGACTGCCAACGATGATCATCTGAAGAACAATTTCCGTCCCACACAGCCGCTAAACGAGCGCGTGGTTTACCAGCAGATTCCTGTTCCATTCGATCATACAAACAGTCGCTGGGGCATGTTGCCAGCGCAGGATGCACGTCTCACACCCAGAAGCAGTTCCACGTCCATGGAGGCGAGTCTGCTGCTCTGCGTTAGCCCAATGTTATTGCTGGCAGGCTTGAGGGCCTAGAGCCCATGACCAGGAGAGAGCGCGAGAATGTTTTGTGTTAAATGCACACTCAAAGTTTTAATTAGGCTCGGTAATTTTCCTCACATGCCTTGTTCGCTCGCACGTGCTTTGTTTGTTCGGGCAGGTGACGGTGGTAATTTGAGGCTCTAGCTCCGGGACTTGACCTCATGCGGAAGTAGAACACACACGTCTGGCATCTCTGCCGCCGTTTCATAGGGTTATAAATTCAAAATCGTTGCAGTAAATTCTTTTAACGGAACTATTTAAAAACTTTTAACTTACATACATAGTTATAATATATTTATGTGTGCGTGGGGGCAAATTTACTTTCCCCACACTTTGAATTTTAAACTCCCGCCCACAATTATCCATAAGTTTGACTTAGTGCTACTGCACCTTGTGATTTACGCTATAATGTTTTGCTTAAGATAAAGTCCTCTACTTGACACATAATGTTATCATGAATAAATGAAATGAAAACAATTGTCTGCCTATTATCATACTCGTACTCTTGGAACTTTAAGCAACTCAAGGTCTCGTTGAACTGGGTCGCATATCGGACATGACATGGCTATATATATACCACACGTTTTGTGAATCAATAATTGATATGTAAAGATAGCGTGATGAAAGTCGCTGAACTTAAACTTATCAAGCTTTCTTTGAACTCTACCAATAATTTCAATGTTTAAATAATAATCAGCTTGCGAAAGAGACTCTCTGTTAAAGCGCTTAACGTATGTTAAATGTCTATTAGTTGTAAATATTTACAGAATATGATTAGTGGTGACATTAGAATTAACAGACACGTAAGTACATAATAGTATAATGTGTTAATTTATTTATTTCTGTTCGAAAAGCTGTAAAGCTTTCGTTCATAATATGAACTTCATATGCCAAAATTAGTCAATTGGCATGTTAACAGACACTGTAAAGATGCTGTACTAACATTTTTTTATGGTTGTATGCTGAGCAGAAATTTAAGCGGCTGATTAAGTTAGTATTTTAAAAGCATAAGGCCGATGATTTGTGAACGATAAAGGAAAAGTGTTCGATAATAAAAAGGATATCGATAATACATGGAGATACAGAAGATGGAATCGGCACATTGGCACGATGTAACACTGTAGGGAAAGGCTAACAACCATTATCTTCTTGTCTTTTGTCTCTTCTTTTCAAATGTCTTTAATGGTTGTTTAAAAATAAATAAGTTCCCAAAAATCACCAGACAACACTTATCTACACCAAAAGTATTCTTGACGTATGATAAGCCACTCAAAATACATTACTCCGTCGGGAATAGATCCCGCTGCGGCAATTGACAGCTGGATTTAAGTTTCAATGCAAATTACGGCAAAGTGCGAATCGTAACGATCTAACACCTACGGAAAGTTAATATAAGTTTCCACAACCAGCGACAGCTAACCGCAGTTGTGCGACCGCAATTGGCGGCAGAACACCGAACTAACCGTTTCATATACTAACTACAACAACAGCTTGTAGTTCTCACCTTAAAAGCTAACTTGGTGGCATGTGGAATCCTCGACTCGACGTGGAAAGTGCAGCCTGCGGCAGATTGTTGCTCGTCTTGGCGTGTGGTAAGCTAATAGATAAACAAACAGCAGGGGAGACAGCTGATGCGATAGCTGCAGGTGATACCCAGCAAGTTTTGTCATCAGTTGTGGACAACTTGGTTTACTATAAGCAAACTGTCTGGTTTGTTTTGTATTATGTATTTGCTTAGTAGTTAGAGCATTATTATTTTCTATGTTGACCATGGAAATTAGCCATAGAAATGTTAATGTGGTAAAGTAATATCATACTGGCTTTTTCAGTTTATTTTACCTCCGGTTACGACTTTGGCTATGGCCCCCGTGATGGACCGGAGCATTGGAAGGATGAGTTTCAACGTTGCAGTGGCAAACATCAGAGTCCCATCAACATTGATGAATTGAATGTGCAGAAGAAATCATTTCCCGAGTTTTCGTATGATAATATTGATGCAAAGCCCACGGCAGTACACTTAACAAATAATGGTCACACTGTGCTGGTCACAATGGATTTCGAAAGGGGAAAGATACCAGTAATGCAAGGCGGACCACTTGAACGGAAAACCCCTTATCAGTTAGAACAGTTCCACTTTCATTGGGGAGAAAATGATACGGTGGGCAGTGAAGATCTAATCAATAATTATGCAGCTCCCGCTGAACTACATGTGGTGCTGCGTAACCTTGAGTATCCAGATTTTCAAAGTGCTTTGGGCAAAGATCATGGAATTGCTGTCATGGCATTCTTCTTTAAGGTGAGTGAGACCTTAAGGATATTCGACATAAGGCTAATATTTTTTACGGCAGATCTCAACATGGGAAAATGATGCTTATACTGAATTTTCGGAGGCGCTTTCCAGTATTAACAGAAAGGGCATGACAGTTGATCTGGTGAAACCGCGATCTCTCTTTAGCTACACGTCCACGAACGTGATCAACTTTTACACATATATCGGCTCACTGACAACGCCACCTTGCTCAGAAAAAGTTGTCTGGATAGATTATTGGCAGCCCATAGATATTTCAGAGTACCAGGTATTGGATGCTTTCTGTTATGCTGAAATTTATAACTCATTCATATTATTTGTATGTAGATAAGTAAATTTCGGGAACTTACAGCTAACGATGATCACATGAAGAACAATTACCGTCCAACACAGAAGCTTAATGATCGCATTGTTTATGAGAGCATTCCACTAGATCCATTTAATATACCATTGAGTGCAATTCCATTCGTTGATGTTGAGAATTTTGCTAATCCATCTTCTTACGGAGGCCTTTCACTCATTCTCCTATGCTTTGTACTCCATATTCTTATTTTTAAATTTTAGTATTGCTATAAGTTGTTTGTTATTTATTTTATGTAAGTTTAATAATTGAAATTTGTCTGTGCAAGTCTAGTTTTTTTAATGTTTTATCTTCTCATATTTAAATAAATAAATATTAATTAGTTCAGACTAGCTCCCACTGTGTTTATTCTAACAACTACTAATACCAATCAATAGAGTTCAATAATTAGCAAAAGATAATATATTGACATATTAACATATGTATGTATATAGCTTATAATGAAACGGACTCTAGAATTTTTTATATGCAGAATACAATACAAAATTGCAATCAGCCAAAGTATTCCAGAAATACTGATGGAGGATAAACCCATTTTCATCAGTCTAAAAAAACTTTAATCTGTCTGATCTGACTACAGCTTATTCTATCTGGAGTTAAACGGTAACAGACACGAATACAATTAGTTAATGAAGTGTTCCATAGTACTTTTTCAAGGCATTTATCATTTTCGACTCTCATTTCTATTCAGAAAAGTCCTTGGCAATCAGTTGAAGTAGAAGCGTGGCGCAGTAAGTTCACAAGATGCGGAGTCCTATTTCTGTCAGTCTGGAAAACGTCTTATGTGGATGGACAGCCCTAACGCTGCTGTATGGTAAGCATTAATTGAATTAAGTCAGAATACTTAAAGGGAGGATGGCCGTAAATGCCCGCAGGCTTTCTACTCCAAATCACCGGAAGCCTTTCAAGTGAAATATTACACGTGTTTTCTCTGCTCTAACACGATAATTGTTATTTAATGAGCGCTAATTGAACGAATAATTATGCACGCCACACAATACCTGTTGTAACTGGGGTACTTGGGACTTTCCTTCCACTGTACTTGTCAGAATACTTGTAAAGAAAAATTCGACTCCTTAATAACTCAACCTTTAAACTTTCAGTAGCGGCACAAGATTTCGGCTACGGACCTCAGCATGGACCGGAGTTTTGGTCGGATACCATTCGTTGTGGCGGAAAGTACCAAGTGGGGGTTGATTTTGGCAAGCTCAAGGTAAAAGATAAGAGCTATCCAGAACTTGTGTACACTAATTTCGATATAAATCCGCGTGCGGTACATTTGACCAACAACGGCTACACTGTGCTGGTCACGATGAGCTTTGACAAGGGCACAGAGCCGCGTATCTCGGGTGGACCATTGCCAAGCAAAGCTGGCTATCAATTCGAGCAGTTTCACTTTCGATGGAGCGACAACACAACCGTTTTCAACAGGAATCATACCCGAAGTATAGAAGATCCTCTAGAATCTCCAGCTGAGTTACATGTTGTTATGCGGGGTCGAGAATACCCAGATTTCGAGAGCGCTGTGGGTCACGATAACGGCATAATCGTGTTGTCTTTCTTTATATTGGTAATCTCCATATAATTTCTAGATTTACGCAAGTTTTAATAAGTTTACTACTTCTCAATAGATTCAAGAACAGAATAATACATTTTATGAGGAATTTGTAGAGCTCTTACCAAACATAAGCCAGAAGGACAATTCTGTGAATTTGCAGCAGCCGTTGCCCTTAATGCGGTTTCTCGCAAGCAATCCAAAGTATTATTACAGTTACGGTGGATCGCTGACTACAGCACCGTGTATTGAACAAGTTGTCTGGATAGATTATTTTGACTCCGTTGGCTTATCCGAACTTCAGGTGAGACTATATTGTTTTCATACAACACATTTCATTGAACATTGCTTTGCAGTTTGATAATTTCCGGGAGGTAATTTTGAACGATGATCATTTAAAGTACAGTGTTCGTCCAAATCAGCTAGAGGGAGATCGCGTCGTCTATACTAACTTACTCAGCAATGTCGATATTAACAGGCAACCGCACCCGATTGGAAATGCAGAATCCTTCTATGCGGATAGCAGCATCAGGTTGAAGGGCATGGCCGTCCCACTGGTCCTTGCAGCATGGTTGTTCCGCCTGCTGCTGCTCAAGGGCAATCTTTTAGTGGCTTTTAATTAGAGCCACGCGGCAGAGGCGGCGAATGTTTTGTGTGAGCTGCCTCGTTCGCATACTCCAAATTTTAATTATGCTTTGTAATTTGCCAACCTGCCTCGTTCGTGCGCTTCGTTTACCCTGCGCTTGTTGGCTGAGAGGGAGGTGTGCCGCCATTTTAAGTTTAATATTGACGAATTAAGTCAATGTTCGAGTTTGGAATTCTACCAACCAAGCAATTTGCATTCTTCTGCTCATGTTTAATAAAACACATTAATATTTATAATGTAATACACGCCATAAGATATGATAGCTTCTTTTACCCTCCTTCAATATCGTCTAAAAAATAAAACTCGATTGGTTTATAGTTAATTAATCATTTATGCTGTAAGTGGAAATGGAAACTCTTGATTGAATCAACTCACAATACTTATAGAACACGTGCACCACAGCACATCGCAATAGGTACTTGATTGATTGATTTAAACGCGTAAATTGATTGATGACATCCACTGTGCGCGCACATCCCAAGAGATACCATAAATCGATAGCCCCACTCCTTTTACTTTAATAAATGATACTGCATTCTGTAACTAATGTAACTAATTTTATTTTGTTTTACTTATTTTTACAGGTTTTAATAATTTATTTGTATTATCATTATCATCGAATTGTGTATATGCTTTTGTTTTTTTTTTCTGTTGTGTGAAATATATATATATATATATATTATATTTATAGCAGATGCATATATAGCTGCATGTGTGTGTTTCATTTTGTATATGTATATATAAATATGTACGCCTGGATTTTCACTTTACAATCTTACATTCTAACCGATAACTTGGGCCAATTGATGTGGCTCAATGTTGTTTGTGTGCTTGGTTTTCAGCTTTTCTTTTTCTCTTGTATTAATATTCTCGCAAAATTCTACAATAAACGCTGTATATGTATAAGTATATATATATATATATGTGTATAAGTTCAATACACTATAATTCAATGTGTATATTCAAAATGTGAAATAAAAAATTGTATTTAAAAATATTTAATTTTCGTTATAGTATAATGCACGCTTTATATTAACTTCTTGTTGTTTGTATGTGTGTGCCTGTGTGTTTGCATCCTATGTATATAGAATAAACCATTTAAATGAAAAATTGGTTTATTTCCATCATTATAGTGCATGATTTTCATGTATATTTATATATTATATATGTGTATGTTATGTATAAATTACTAAATAAATTAAGCACTCAAAAACTGCAGCTGAAAGTGCTACAAATGCACGGGCCGCTCTATAGCTATATTGATATATGCATATATAGTACATGGATTGCATTTGGGGGACTTATCGAAATTTACTCGCATTGTTGCATTGAAAACCGGATTCATCATTCCCATATATCAATTTAATTTTCTTACTTATGAGGTAACTTCCCTTTTAATTACTTTGTTATGCAATTTACAAACGCGCATTTCTTGCTATGATTTCTTTTATTTATAATAGTTATAATACTCTAGTTATAGGCAAAAATAATAAATTAATGAGTAGTAAGTAAGCAAAGCTAGCCAACAAAAGTTAGGGGACTAATCAAATCAAGATAAGCAGCAAGCGTACTATTAATAAAACAAATACATACATAGTTTAATTGTGGCTGGAAGTACACTAACTTTTCATATGCATATCTCAGCACATGAGATGTCAAATTAGTTACAATTATATAGTAAGCGACGAGCCCTTTGTACAAGACAGAATAAACTGGCATTGGTTGGTCTGCGGTAAGCACATTGTTCTATCTCCCACATTTGCGAGAGCAAATAGAATAAAACTCCGCCGACTTCATACACATAAATATATACTAAAGATACTCGCTGTACTAGCAAGATCTTTTTGTTTCTGTGTAGGTGTCTGTGTGTGTGTGTTTTGGTTTTACTCTGTTATTTCATCTAATTGCAAGTGTCTAGTTAATTTGATTTCAATATAACTTAGTATTTAGTCATAGGTTTTTATCAAAGTGGTGCTATAATCTGAAATGTTTTGCACATTATTCAGCTGAAAACCTTAAAAGTTGTGTGTGTGTGTGAGTGTGTGTGTGCTAGAATTTGTTCCATTTGCCTTAATCAATTCTCGTAAGCTTAAACGATAATTAACACGCTTTCGATTTGTTAGAATTTTAACACTATACACTATAAAGACGATACTTAAAATATTGCGACCATCATGTTGTTTTCTTTTGTTTGTTAGTTGCCTTTGTTGGTTTGTTATTGGTTGTTGTTTGTTTGCTTGTTTTGTTGCTTGTTCCTTTTGATTTTGAATGCCATTCATTGTCGGTAAGTGGGATTCAGCTGCCGAGTTTTGATTTCCAGTTATCGCTATTCCCTGGCTCACTTAACGAAGTTGATTCCTGTTTTCGGTAAATGGAAAGAGAATCATGAAAACGACCACAATATGATAATGAGAAGAATACTGTATAAATACTGACACGATGCACGATATGAATGCATAAGGATGGAAAATTAAAAGAAAACGTACTAACTTTTTACATAAAAACTGGATAAAGCGTTGCACAACTTAAAGCTGTAGTAACATAGCTTGGATTCACGTTGTGAGCTATTGTTGTTGAGGGATTCTGCGATATATATGTGCATATGTATGTTTTATAGTTGTTTTGGTTGTGGAATCGAAGTTGAAAAGCAAAACAGTAAACGTTGGAACACAAAAATCACGCAAAGCATTTTCCTCACGGCCACGAGGTTTATCTTTGTTCAGTTGCTTGTGATTCTACAATTGTTGCCTGCCTTTCTTAAGCACTCTCTCTCTCTCTCTTTAGTCCACTTATCTGGGCCGTTGTCTGTTGTAGAAAGAGAATGGGAAGAAAGAAATGGGTGTGATACAGATACCCAACGAAATGATAAACGAATAACACAAAACAAAAGTCACAAAGTCAAAATACAGATGAGTTAATGATGCCTGATGACTGACTGTTGACAATTGTTTGGTCTCATATGAGGAGATGGAAAATGCCAACTTACCTAAAGTATTGATCGTGCAGCGATTGACGTTGAAACTCGGCCGCCTGTAAATACTGTATATATGTAATTAATCAGTTAGGAAATTTGCTTGGGATTTGGGAAACCTGTAGCTGATCCGCATATGACATCCTCAGCAAGACGTCCGAGTGTGGTTCTCTAGGTATAAGCATATTTGGGCGTGGGTATTGGCCAACATTCGCTACATTTTCATCGAGAAAGAACAAAAATAAAACAGAGAAAAAATGGAAGAAAGATCAGTATTATTTGTTATTGGGTCAGCTCAATGGCTATACAAACTCACGTGGCAGTTGGAAACCGGCTTCCGGTGGTTGCGGCTGTGGATGCAAAGGCAAATGTAAATGAGTATGAGAGTGTGCATGATATTCTCTCGTCAATCGTATCTGAAAATTATTGAATATCGTAGATAGTTTTCAAAAGAGCCAGTGCTGCCTGAGGAGGATTATGGAGCCAGCTTGCGCAAAGCGACATTGTTGTTGTTGTAAGTGGAAAATGCAGAAATATGAAATTGAGTGGGTAATGCGTGTTAGAATGGCAAACGAACGAGCACCGACCAATGGCTTATAATGGGGTTAGGTACGCCTCCATCTCAAGGGAGGAGGGCGAAGCATTTTTAATGTTAGCACACGTGCTTTTGGACATGGACAAATGATATTCTACATTTAAATTTTAAACTTTTTTGAGTTATTTTTAGCTGACAATTGGACAAATGATTTGTGCAGATGCTTTTTTTTTTTGGTTTGGTTTGAATATTCTTCCAAATACGATTGATTTTTGTGAATATGAGTGGATTATCGTTTTGGTGTACAATGAGGTTCTGCTGGTCATGCTGCATACATACCATATGCTCTCCCGGATCCATGCCTACATGATGCGGCGGTGGTATACCAAGTCGCTCGCGTTCCATTTGTGAAATCGCTGGGTTCGCATACAGTGGAAACTGGGAGGGATGAATGCCACTGTATAGAGAGGGGAGGGGAGTAAAAAACGTAAGTAATGGTTGAGTAAGAGTATTTAATTATGATCGACATACCGTCTGTAGTATTCCATCCAGTGCGGATCCAGTCGAGATTGACTTGCTGCGGCCGCTTGTGCGTTTTTGATTTCTTCCAATTCCCTGTAATAAGTCGAGGAATGAGAATAAGAAAGTGCTTACAAATATTGTGGGCGCAATGGGTATATTCGTTTGTCGAGGAATAGGTTACGCGCAGGCAAATATGAAGCGAGTTAAAAGGTTAAAAACTAAAGCGTTAATCGTTTAAACGTGCGTAGAACTAAGCAAAATAAGACGCAGTTGAATTCTCTTGGTTAGTTGGCGTAGGATGTCAAGGTTTTTGGTTAGTGTGTGTGTGTAATGAGATGAGGACTTGGCAGGCTTGTACTAGGTACTGTACCTCTCTCTGCTATACATTGGGCCCATTGGATGATGATAAGGCACCATCTGCTCAACAGGACTGAAATCGAAATTGGAAATTATTACAATACAACCGCGATAATAAACGACTCACAAAATAAACTACAACAATTTCTACAAATCAAAACACTTAATAGAAGACTCGAACACAACAGTTATAACTGGAAACCTAACACATATGCGACACTAACCTGAAGGCGACATGTGGACGTGCATATTCCGACAGCTGTCGCAGCGCTGGTGTATCCGCATAAGGTGGCTTCAGCTCTGCCTTCATCTTAGCCTGCTGTGCCGCCTGTTGGGCTGCAGCTGCCTGTTGCTGCTGTTGTTGTTGCTGCTGCTGCTGTTGCTGCTGGGGGAGAGAGAGAGAGAAACAAGAAATACTTAAAATGCAAAACTTGTCCTTGTTAAGTTCTATGCTCACCTGGCGTCGCTCTCGTTCCTTTTCGGCCAGCTTACGATCACGTTCCTCACGTTTTCGTGCCAGTTTCGAGTCCGTTACCGGCTTGAAAATCAAATCCGTTCGCGTGCACGAATTGTAATCGCCACGATCGATGTGTCGTACAAAGCTGCAATGCAAAGTGAAAAGAAGTGTTTGTTGATAAATCAATATATTATCTAAGTGTTCATTCGCTACTTACATAGCCGATTGCGAGCGATGACATTCAGTATCATCAGGCTTAGCCTCGGGACTCGGGCCACGTGGTATGTTGTGAGTGGGGCTGGGTATCTCTGGTTCTGGATCGGGCTCAATGTCAATTGGCACTGCAAGTGTGTAAAGTATTTATTATAAGATAATCTCTCGCACAAGCACTCCCTGAAATTGCTGACACTTACATGGCTCTGTCGGATGATGTGCACTACCCAGTCCAGCCGAGTTGGCCGAGTGTGCGTGCGCCCGCAACGCATCCATGTGCGAGGTTGGCTTGAGGCCATGTGGCTGCCCGTCCTGTGGTGCAAATGGCGAAGCGTGCGGAGGTGGCGGATAGCCAGGCATGTGAGGAGCACCAGGATATGCGCCTGGTGGTAGACCCGTAGGCGTACCCGGCCCACCTAAGCCAACGGGCATGCCACCCGGCCCTTGTGGTGTCTTTGGCGTCGGTGGCTTGTTTTGGGGTGGACCTCCTGGCTGCTGCTGCTGTTGTTGTTGTTGCTGCTGCTGCTGTTGTTGTTGCTGTTGCTGCTGTTGTTGTTGCTGCTGCTGCTGTTGCTGCTGCGGCGTCTTGTGTTGCTGCTGCTGTTGAGCTGCCGCCGCTGAGGCTGCAACTGCAGCAGCATGCTGCTTCTCAGCGGCAACGGCAGCGGCCGCTGCTGCGTTCTGTTCGTCTTGACGTGATTGCGGTGGTGGTCCGGGCAGACCAGCATGATGGGCGGCCATAACTGCGGCAGGATCCAGAGGTCCAGCTGGCGGAGGTGGCTTCATGTAGGCAGGGAAGCCGGGTCCATAGGGCGCATAACCGTAGTTGAAGGGATTGTGATGATGCGGCGAGTAGAAGACCGACGGATGCAGTAGCGGGTGCGGATATGGCGACTGGCCAGGATGAACACCAATCTGTGGAATGCCTCCACCTGGTGCAATCAGTGGCAAAGGCAGGGGCATTTGTGGATGGCGAATAACTGGCGGCGAGGCACCTGGCCGCAAATGTGGTGGCGGCGAGGTACCCAATCCGCGCTGACCTGGCTGCGGTGCATACATCTTGCTCAGCGGACTGGCCATCAATCCGGAGGCGCTGGACACTGGTGGCGGCGTCATATGCGGTGACTGTTGGCGCAACAGTGCGTGGCGATCCCGTTCAGCAACTGCCGCTGCGGCTGCAGATAGAGCCGACGATGAGGGATGATGACTTAACGGGGACTGCGGCACAGGATGCAGCGGACTCTGGCGGCTCAGGCTACCCACACTGGAAGCTGGTGAAGCTGCTCGATGTGCAGCAGCAGCGGCCGCAGCAGCTGCAGCTGCTGATGAGTTGTTAGGTGTGCTGTTGTTGCTGCCACCAGGACCAGCTGGAGCGGCACCACTCGAGAGTTGCACGCTCGGACTGGCGCGACTGAAGGCGGACGATGGCACCGTACTGGGGGTGGTGGTGAGGGCCATGCTGGTTGAGATGGCTGCCGAGTGGGGCGTCGATGGAGCTGATGAGGCGTGCGGGTGGGACAGATGACTGGGCGGCGTGCGACGACTGAGCGCCGACTCTGGTAGACCACCAAGTGCACCGGGACCCGCCAGAAGCGCAATGGGACCACCACCATGGCTCAATCCTGCTATCGAATGCGATAACAGATGATGACCAGGATGCGCCAGTGCTGCGTGTGCTGGATGACCTGGCGGCAGATGAGCCAAGTGCGGATGAATGGGCATCGGGTGACCAATGAGCCCTGACGGATGCGCCAATCCTGGTAGTGGTGATGTGCGGTGCGAGTGCGGGGATTGATGTGGCATTGGTCCCGGTCCCGCTCCCTGTCCTGGTCCGCTGTTAATCCCGCTACTTGTCCCCGTTGGCGCTGTAGATGTGTGCGATGCAGGCGGCTCACGTGATGTCGGCAGTGGCTCGTGCAGGCTACGTGGTGGTTGTTGTTGCTGCGCCGGCGATGGTGTGCGCACCGTGCCAGCTGGACCAGGTCCAGGTTGTCCAGGCTGCTGGGCATGGGCGGGTGCCAATGGATGGCCGTGGCTGTGCGGTGGTGGCGGTCCCGGTGCTTGCAATGACATCGGCATAGGCGCATGCGGATGCATCGATGGAGGCATATCTGGATGTGGTCGATGCAGAGCTTGCAGCGATTGCAAATGTTGATGCTGGTGCGGGTGCATGTGCGGATGAATTGGATGCGAGGGTGCCATGGTGGAAAGCGTGGGCGCTCCCAGGGACGACACTGAAAGTGGCAACGAGGAGGCGACAGATATTTGTGCGTGTGGGCCTCCTGGGCCTGGTGGCAGTCCATGCTGCAAGCTCGGCGGTCCCTGACCTGGCACTACACTGCCCACAGGCTGATGCAGCGATGTTGGTGGCTGCGGACCTGGTCCTCCCGGACCGCTACTTGAAACCGGCGGAGGTGGCCCATGGCCATGCGGGGATATGAGATTTTGCGGATGCATGCCCGGGGGCAGTCCACCACCCGCCGGGGAAGGCATGTGCGGCGAAGGATGCGGCGACTGGAATTGCTGCGGCTGTGATGATGGTGGCTGCGAGTTACTGTTACTATTGCTGCCCTGACTATCCTGGCCGGGCGTAGACCGTGCCGAGGCATCAATGGGACTCTCTGGCGGCGGGCCATAGGGCGAAGATTTGATTAAATTCTCTCCGCCTGCAACAGACACGGGCGGCATTGGATACTTGAGATCCTGTGGTTGTGGTGGTCCATACTTTGCGCCCAATGGGTCGCCATACTTGAGCATAAGGCCGGAAGGCTCGAATGGTCGTCCCAGCGGCGGCGTCTGTACGTCGTGCTGATAATGTGGCTTGGGCATGGCAATTCCTGGTGGCGGAGTGGCACCCGGCGGCTGTTGATCCAGTGCAGGACCAGGCTGTCCAGCCGGCACATATTTATGCGGTCCTGGGGGTCCATCGAGACTGGCTCCAATATTGTGCGGCAGATGGGCAAACCCAGGCTTGACATCGGGTATCTTGAGCCCATCTTGATAGCCAGGCTTGGGCGGCGCTAATTCTGGATATTTGTTCTGCTGTTCGATCATATACTTCATGTCGTACTTGCCAGCAGCTGCTGCTGCTGCTGCTGCCGCCGCTGCTGCTGCTGCAGCCGCAGCCTGCATCTCCTGGTTGTACTTAAGTGCATCCAGCGGCGGTGGTACTGGATATTTGAGCTCTTGTGGCGTAAATTTGCCACTGCTCGGTTCGAATTTGACGGCAGCCTCGTTGTACTTGATTTCCATATCTCCTGGATACTTCTGAGGCGTTACGCCTGTCGGACCTCCACTGCCTGGATCGCTGTGCAGCTGTGGCGGCGGCTGAGGCGGCGCTTGACCTGGTGGTCCATACTTCAGTTGGCCATCGATCAAGTAGCTTGTGGGCGGTTGCAGCGTTGGTCCATGCGGCAAATGTTGCAAGTGCAGCGGCTGCTCAGGCCCACTGATGCCATCACTGGAGCTGTGATGGAGACCGGTCAATTGGGAATTGGGAGGCGCTATAGAAGTTGGAGGCGGTATTCCGCTGGCATTGATCTTAAGATCCTCGTTTTTGATTTCGATTTTGACTTTTAGATCCTGCGGCTCGTTGCTATTTTGATTGCATGTGGCATCCATAGAGTCCTCCATGGGTTCCTTTTTGATGTAAACGGGCTCCTGCAGTGGCCCTGTGGCAACCGACACTGGTGGCACAACCGGCAGTTGTTGTACCTGTTGCTGCTGCTGCTGTTGTTGCACCTGTTGTTGTTGCTGTTGTTGTTGCATTTGCTGTTGGTGCTGCTGCTGTTGTTGCTGCGGTGACGTCTCCTGTTTTATGGTAGCCAACTTCTTGAGCAGCTCAGGGTCACGTCCTGCCACCTCGCTCTCGCAGATTTCCATTTTTTCAATGGCTTCCTTACGATCACGATCCACAGAAGCGTTCAGCGCCTCCACGGTGGCAATGGTGGGCACCTTCATTGCTATTGGTGCCACCGGTGCCACAAGAGGAGTTGCCTCCGAGGAGCTCGACTCTTTCAGCAAGCCATCCACGTGTGCGGGCTTCAGCCCCAACGGTTGAATGCTGCTGGGCGCCTGAATATTGGTCTCCTCATCCATATTCTTGATAGTGTCTTTGCTGTCTTCGGTGCAGGAGGTTTCCATTTTGATAGATTTCTCATTGAGCTCAGATTTGGTATCCAGATCGCCCGATAACGTAACCGCACTCTCCTCCTTGCAGTTAATCTCCTTGCTGTCCTTGCTCGACTGTTGCTCCGCTGTGCGTCCATCCGTGTCGGTTGTATTTGACTCGCCATCGTCCATAACAGAGTCAGGGCGACTATCCGAGTTCATGCTCTCGACCGGACTATCGGGACGCTTGCGCTGCTTCTCCTTGATGTTGTCTTCGCTGCTGTTGATGGGCTGCTCATTGCTGTTGCTATTGGTCTCAGCCTCAGTGCGTTTCTTCTTGTTGGGCGTGTCCTGTTTGCCGCCCTTGCGCTTATTGCTCGAGCCCTCAGCCACACTCTTGGTGGGCGTTTTGGGGCTATCGCCAGATGCAACAGCTGCTGCATCTGGTGTCTCCGAGCCGCGCTTGGGTCGCTTGCCGTTGGCCACCGTGTTGCTGGTATTACTGGCCGAGGCCGAGGATTGATCCTTGGAGGAGGAGCTGTTGGCAGAGGCATTCACGGAAGCAGCTGCAGCAGAGCCTCCACCGCCACCAGCTGCACTGGCACTGCTGCTGTTGTTGTTGTTTTGTTGTTTATTTCTTGTCCTCATCCTAGAGGGTGATTCATCCCTTTTGTTGGTCAGACTCGAATCACTGTCGCACTCGCTGGCGTCGTCCTCGGTTAGAGAACTATTCTCCTCCTTGGAGACAGCGGGCGATGAGCGATTCGCCGTCTCTGCAGCCGACGCCGCCGCCGTCGCCGTCGTCGCAGCTTGTGGTTCCGGGGTGTCCTCCTTCTTGGGAGGTGTATTGTTGGCGCGCGTAACACGATTGCGACGCAAGGCGCTCTGTCTACGTCGCCGATGCGGGCGATTATTGTTGGCGCCGGGCGTCTTCTTCCACAGATAATAGAACTCGACCAGTTCCGGTGTATCCTTGTGCGGCAACAGGTCCTTATGGATCCTAAAGAAATTCTTGCCAAATTGTCGCAGACCCTTGATGAACTTTTTCGTTTCGTCCTCGGTCCACTTCTTATCGATGCCCTTCGAAACGGGGCACTTTACGAGCGCTTGTAGAGCTTTGCCTGGATCGTAACCAGAATCGTGTAGCTATAGAGATGACAAGGGTGGGTTGATTAGGGGATGTTATAAGTGTGGATTATGAGTAGCGGAAATCGCAAGCAGGCATGCGGCATGCGGAATGCGGTACTTACCACGTCGAGTGCGTTAATTGTTGTGTCGTCGCGACTGGCAGCCAAACAACCGTCTTCTAGTCCGCCATCACACATTCCTTGAAATGCAGCCATGGAGCGTGCCGCACGCAGAAACATTAACAAGTCGCCATCGGCCACAACGCCTGGACTCCATCTTGTTTCCTCTAGTTCACGTTCATCGGTTTCCTTGTCAACGGGGAAGCTTGAGATTGGATTATAATCGGGCAGTTTTGCCTTCAGTCACAGGACAAGACAAGACAGAAGAAGTTGCGGTATTAGTTAAAAAAAAACCAACAACAAATGCCAAAAACATTTTGAATCAATTGTTTTTTTTTTTTTTTTTTGGATTAGTTACGTCACACACAACAGACACAACAAAGACACAACAGACTCAAGACATACTCTACGAGGACAAGGACGGCACACGACGCACATCATCAAGCCATACAACGCTACATATCGATATACTATACGTACATATGTCTCTTTATATGTATTTGTATATGTATATGTGTATGTATGTATATATGTGTGTGTGCGTGCAGTTTGTCTGGTGTCATACGATACACGACGATACGATACGACGACGACGATACAACACAACTTAAAACTAATGCATGAAATGTATGAACAATGTATTGATGTGGAGTGTGCGTGTGTTTTCTTCTTCTCTTTGCTTTTTTTTTTTTGGAAATCGGATAAGCGCCTCTTTTTTTTAGTGGACAGTCCAGGGGTCATGTAAACGATTTGACCAC
The DNA here is from genome assembly GCA_018904035.1 of Zaprionus ornatus. Classification (NCBI taxonomy): domain Eukaryota; kingdom Metazoa; phylum Arthropoda; class Insecta; order Diptera; family Drosophilidae; genus Zaprionus; species Zaprionus ornatus. The sequence goes on along the minus strand of JAEIFZ010000023.1, from coordinate 4,637,969 downwards.
AGAACAAGTCCTTTAAATTGGCTTAGCAGGAATGGGTGCGGAATTCAATTAGGATTTAGGGGAAAAGGTACTACTACTTTTTCAAAAAACGATACTATTATGATAAGCCAATCATTATATACAATCAGTATTATGTACACATCGTTATTTACAGTTAGTTATTGTTTTTGAACAAACTACATATAAACAAGAGCTCTACAAGTTGCCCACATCCAATCAATTGATATCAGACTGTTTTCATAATACCATGTATAAGACAGTTTCTTAAGTGAAGAAATTTCATTCTACAATTATAATTAGAAGTGAGTACTCAAGAACAGAATATACGAACAAAGGTTGAAGTTCTCAGAGTATTCCCGTTAAGCCTCTTATATGATTTTGTATTGAGTAATTTTCTGTATTTACAAATTTCACGAGAATTCAAAGCTCACAGAGAGCACAAAGGTTGCACTGGAAGTCTTCTCTATCTCATAATGGGCAACTTTGTAATTATTTGGAATTTCAAATAACTAAAGTAGATGTGGGAGGAAGGGAGAGGAAAGAGAACGGACTGGGTTTGTACAATTAGAATTTGCAACATTACGATTACAATACAAAAGAAAAGCTTTTTGTCATTTTTTTATTTTGTTACCGTGAGCTGAATTTCTGAATTGTGAGAGTTATGTACGTACATAGACATCGTTTACCTGGTGGCCGGGACCCACTCGTATTTCTCCTTGAGTGGAGGCCGCCATCACCCTTTAAAAACACGCTTCCGGTCCAGTGTTAAGCCTTTTTATGCCCGCTGTGATATGAAAATTCAACTGCAAAGAGTAAAAAAAGAAAAGAGAAAACAGAATGAAAACATTTTGCTGGATATGAAAGGATCAAAAATGTTCGATACGAAAACTGCGCACACTGAAATAAAAATACTAAAAAAATGCAGGAACAAGATTACACTCTATCAGTCTACGCTGTACCCCATAGAGGCTGATACCCCTCGAAAAAAAAATATCCATTTATTCTCACACATTTTCAAGTGCTACAGGGTATAATAATACATTTCAATAAATGCGATGAAGTTGATATCAACATGCATAAATAAATAATCCATAAAAATAATGTCATGTAATGTGCACAGAATGAGTTTCATTTTATACTGTCCGTAGGGCCACTTAATCGTTTGTATACAAACATATGCACACACATACACATGCATATAAATATACATATACAGAAAACTGTTGTAATGCGCTTGCTAGACGTAGAGAGCCCCCAGACAGACAGACAGACAGACAGGGAAAGCATCGAGACATACAGACTGAGAGGGGGGACCAAACAACAGAATCGGATTCGGATTCGGTCTCGGGCTCACTTTGTCTTCTTTTTTTTTTTTGCTTTTCAGCCTTCTCTTCTGGCTGTGTCGCCTCTCAAGTGTGCGTGCAGCTGTAAACAGATTTTCCGCTCAAGTAACTCGGCGAATAACTGTAACGAGGCGGCGCAGAGCGACGCAACTCGAACCAGGCAGGGGAATTATCATTGAATTTGCTTACGAATCAATATCACTGCCAATACACACGCACACTCGCCCACACACACTCACACACACACGCATGTCTCGCTCGCATGCCGGCGGTTGCGGTTGTGTGGCAACGGCACACAAATTATGGCAATTAAAATCAATTAATTAAATGCAGCAGCAGCAGTAGCGGCAGCCAGGCAAATAAAAAGCATTGCGGCTCGGATCGACTCGACTCGACGCAGTCGTCGGCTCTGGCCAGGCGCAACAAAAAAAAAAAAAGAGGAAATATTGTCGACAGATTTACACTCAATAAGGCACGACACGCCGCCTAAATGACTGACGACGGCATCGTCAGCGTCGTTGGAGTCCCCGAATCGACCACGAACAACGACGACGCACGGGCACGGGCACAGGCACGTCGTCGTCTGCGGCACAGTGGTGCCAAATGCATTTGCATAAATTTCAGTGCGGATTAAGCTAATATTAATTTCGAATTTTTATAGCATATTCCATTAAGTTTACAACCAACTAACTATGACTTTATGGCTGCCTGTTTATAGCTAATAAAATGCAAAACACTTCTTTAGTTATGCATGTAATTAAACAATTGAATTCTCTCCACTGTGCCGCCAACGTTGCGCTGGGGCCAACACTTATCAGCGACATCAGCAGCAACACCACCGAGTTAGCTGCTCTGGCCTGGCCTGGTTGGGTTGGCTGCCCTGGCCTAGCCTGGCTAACTGGCTAACAGGGCAACTTGGTTTGGCTGCTTGGTTAGCAACTTTTTTTTTACGAGCGGGGGGAAGTCGTGAGTGGAAAAATTTCATATAAACACAGAAGGTGAGCTGTGTCTCTCCCTTTCTCTTTCTCACTCTGTCTCTGGTCGCAGGGCACGCGAATGGTGGCCCAAGTGGCTGCCGTTGTTGGCGCTTTGGGGAAAATTGTGTAATAACTGCGAGCAATGTGCTAAGCTGTGTGTGCACCCCCTCGCCTCTCTCCCTTGTCCTGCATTTCCTGCTGCTTACCTACTCAACAGCAGGCACAGCTCCTGCCTCATCTTGTGCCTTGCAACTTGCGACCCCTGGTGCTGCTGCCTCTGCTACTGCTGCTGCTTCTGCTGCTGTGGCTGCTTCAGCTTCAGCTTCTGCGGTGGCTGTTATAAAACAAATGTACTACAAAAAGCGCCGTTGTAACGCACAAAAGCCATAAAATCTAAAAAGGCAAAATGAAAGGCTCGAACACATTTTTGCCACCACCGAAAAGTGACGGCTTCCCTGCCCTCCACCGGGATACAGCAGACCACAGAGTGTATGTGTGTGTATATGTGTATCTCTTTCTCGCTCACACCAACTGTGCTCCCTCTCCCTCTCTCTGTTGGTGTGTGTGTATTAATAGCCGTATCATAATGCCCTGTGCTGAGGTTGCGGCACACAACAACAACAACAACGACAGCAACAACAATGGGGCAGCGCGGCTGCAACAACAGTTCACAGTAAAAGACCACAAATTATGGCAGCGGCAGCAGCAGCAGCGGCAAACGATGATGGGGCGTTGGTTTTGCTATAGCTCTTTGTTGTTCTTGTTGTTGTTATTGCGCTGTACATCGTTTCGGGTACGTGACTGACTGAGTTCGGCCAGTTTCGAGTGCCCATGCAGGGCCTGTGTGAGTCAGCAGCGCAGCCAAGTGAGGTTGGTTTGCTTGGCTGGCTGGAGAGACTACACGGCTATGGTCAGTGGTTGCTGGTCGACATCGGGATCGACCGGACCAGGCCGGGGCCAGGGCCAGAAAGAGAGAGAATTTAAGGCCAATAACGCTGTCAATTTCAAACGGCGCATTCCCTCGATTAATGTCAACACGCGCTTTATCAACTTACACACAAAGCACACGCACGCACGCAGAGAATGAGAGTCTGAGAGGGAGTGAGTGTGTAACAGAGACAGATTAAGAACTCAGTTGAGTCTACTTTGCAGTGTAGGGCACAGGGCCAGCGCAGGGAGGGGGTTGGTGGTGCCGCAAATTGTTTTCTAAACAGCCCATAAACATAAAAAGAAACAAAACGAGAAATGTAAATGAAAATAAAACTTAGCAGCGCAGCGCCAGAGCCAGAGCAGGCCACAGCAAGAGGAAATCCAATAAACAATTTGTATCATGAGTAGCGGAAAATTGTGTGTACGCACGCGGCTAAACGACGACGGCGACGACGACAAGCACACGTTCCCCCAAGTGTCTGTATGTTTGTGTGTGTGTGCGTGTGTCTGTATTAGTTTGTGTGTGCGTGTGTGCGTAATTTTGAAATGGAAAAGCTGTCGGTTGTCGGGGCTGTGTCGGGTCTCTGTGTGGTTGGGTGGCTCTGGTGTTCGGTTCGTTTGTTGTATGAGTATGTGTTAGTGTGTGTGTTTGTGCTTGTATTTAGCTTGTTTTTCCTCTCTGCAATCATTGCTTGCCAATAAGCTGACTAATTGACTGACAAATAGCCTACAACAACAACAACAACAGCAATAACGAACGTCAGCAGCAACAGCAGCAGCGCGGCGTTAATAAGAGCAGCAGACACAACTTAAAATGCCTCTGCTCTGCTTCGACGGCTGCTGATGAATGCGCGCCGCACAACTGTACATTAGGGTGGTTATTAACTTGATGTTAATAATCTACTCGGCACTCGACACATCCGACACCCGACTCATTCTCTTGCCAGCGCAGAGTACTCCTCTTGTGCCCAGGGCAGCAGAGGCATTGGCAGAGCAGGCACTCAGCACTGAGTTAGGTGAAAATTGAATGCGAGTAGAGAGTGCAAATGCAGTGCAAATATTTAACCTGCTTATGGCCTACCTGCTTGATCATTAGTGCAGTTATGTTTACCTAGTACTTTATGGAAGGGCAGCTAGATCTCATTCTCTTTTATGAAGTTTGCATAATCACTGATTTATTATATCAGTTCTGTCAGCTATAAACCTTTTACTGCTGTTTGCATTAAATAACTAACTACTATAGATCTTAATATTAACCATGATATTCTTATAACCCGATCTGGTTCTCGGATTTCCCTAATGCCTTGCAACAAATGTAGGATCGACTAATTTGTCATTATTCCAAATTATAATAACAGAATATATTATAATATAATATCATTCACTTTTATTTGTCTAATTTAATATTATTCATTAAATTATAATATCTTCACTTTATATAAATATGAAAATTATTTATAAAGTAAACCTTTAGACGGATATGCAGACTCAATTTCTAATTGCATTAATTCCCTTAGTCGTATAGCTTCGTAATAGACTTAACTTGTATAAAGAATTCGTAGATAAAGAACTCAATAGCCTGGAATGTTGGCACTCACGTCTTTATTAGTGTGTGTGAGTGTGTGTGTGTCAAGTGCGGAAACCCCATTAAATGTTTGTAAGCACCTGACTTGTGCCTCGAGGTCGGCCAACACCACGCTCACTCACTCACACACTCAAACATACATTCACAAATGCACTCACATATTCATTTGCTTGTCTCTGTTTGTAGAGAAAGCCAAATTTTCACAACAAATCAAAACAGACGTCCGAAAAGTCAAAAAACGTACGAAAACAAAACAAAGCAAAGCAAGGCAAGAAGCAAAAAGAGCTAAAGATAAAGTTAAATCAAAGCAGTGGCAGAATGAGCAGGAGGAGTAGTAGGAGGAGGTACAGGAGGAGTGGCAGGCGGAGGCAGTTAGTAGACAGCATTCGCTGAAACACTCAACTCAACTCGCTGCTGTGCATTTAACCCCATGCAAACGAAAATAAATAACCAACAAATTTCTCTTTTCTTTGGGGCCGCACACACAGTCCATATGAGTGTGTATGCACATGTATGTGTGTGTGTGTGTGTCGAGGGGGAAACTGAAGATTTTCGAGTGCAGGCAGCTTACAGTTGTTATGCCCATTACTCAACATCAACAAGAACATTATGCCACATTCCCTGGCACATTCTCCATTCATAGCCATCGCATCGTCAGCTACACCACATCTCCTTCTCCTCCTCCTCTCTGCCCTTCTGCTCCCTTCTCTCACGCCTCACCCGAGAGCAACTCCCATACGCTCTTCATTCAACCGAACGATTGAGCATCTATTCAGAGACTGGCTGCGGCGCTCCAAAAAGCCAAACCGAAACCAAACAAAACCAAATAAACGACCCACGACGGCGATGACGACGACTTCCCTCTCTCACTCTCTCTCCCCCTGCGCCCTCTCCCTGCTCAACCTCAACCTGTGCTGCATCATTTGGGGCTGTTCGTCTGTGTAGCCGAACCTTGCTTCGTCGATGTCGTCGTCGTTTCCATCGCCCATCGTCGTCGTCGTCATCGTCATCGCCATCGTCGTTGTGTCGTTTATACGATTTGTTGGATTTGCTGCTCATGAAGTTGTTAAACAGATTGTCGGTGTAGATACCTTCATCATTCTCTGCAGCTTGTCTGTCTGTCTGCCTCTCTGCCTGCCTGCCCCTTCTCTCATCTCTACATTCATCGCCCAGTCATATAGCCAATTCTCTACGCTCTTCACTCTTCTTCTCTCTCTCCCGTGCCGTCTCTTTCTGTTGCGTTGCGTGTGTTGTTCGTGTGCTTGTGCGATTAGTTTTATGTAATTTTATCGAGTATTTTAAGGATTTTGCGGCTTATCCGCGCTTCATTTGGAAATTGTTTCGTGTTACTTATGTCGCCTGCTTTTCCAAACGGAAGGGCACATCAAGAAGGGGATGGGAAAAAGGAGAATAAGGGCATGTAAAGAGAGACCGCTTGCCCTTTCTTAGCTGCTTTCGGACCTTTTCAAGTGTTTATGGCACTCTGTCGTCATTGTTTATTGTTTGTTGTTGCTGTTGTTGTTGTATGGCAATGAGTGTCAGAGAATTTCTGTGTCTGTCGCTCTGCGTGTCTTTGAAATATTGTAAATGAGCATTTTGCATGTGAATTCCATGTTTGTGTTCTCATTGTTGTTGCTTCCTCTTTACACTATTATTCTCTCTCCTCTCTCTCTCTCTCGCTCTCTTTGTACAATAATCTTGTTGTAATCGAATTACACACAATGCCAGTCCAGAGAGATTTATGTATTTATTTTGTTGTTATTATTGTTAATTTCTTTCGCGCACGATTTCCTTTATATACATATTTCGTTCATTGATTTTACACCGATTAACCTGAACTTAATTATTTGGCTTTATTCGCGTATAAAATTAATAGGCGCTTTGTGTGTTAATTATCTTATCGCTAATAGAGTAGCACGCACAGCTGGCATTGTACGATATGCGGGTGCGAGAGCGAGATGGAGAGAGTGACAGAGAGAGGTGTGCATATTTTATTCCTGGTTTTTTATTTATTTATTCATATATTGACTTTTTTGTTCGTGTCTGATATAAGCCCCATAAATGAACTTTGCTTTTCTAAATGGGCAACGCTATTTGCAGTAGATTAACGTATTTTAACGATGAAAAATTAGGTAATAGCTGTCTTAATCAGATATTTTTTATAGCAGATTCATATACACATGTATTTTCGTTGACAGTGGATTATCAAAGGAATGAACAAGGCTTTAAAAATATCTAAAAATTCCTTAGGGAATTTCTAAAGTTTAAAATATATGAATCAAGTATAAATCACAATATTTATAGCTTGTTTACTTTAAACTTATTTCTATTTTGGGCAATGATATTACTCTTGCTTACTTATGTGATCATCTATTATCTACAGCACTAAAGAGTTCCCCTGATTGTGTAAGCTATTTACACTGAATCTCAGCAGTAAAAGTGTGACAACAAGCAGATAAATCGAATACACAAGAAATTCAAGTTGTTTTTCATTTAACACTTTCGTTTTCATTGGAAATAGTCTGCTTATTGAGTGTGTACTGTAGAAAGATATACACCAGCAAGGCAAGTGTGACAGGAGTGTGTGTGTGTGTGATTGACGGCACATTTCTCTAATCGCTGCCAATAAATCGACACTTGAGTCCAAGTGTCTCGCATTTTCAATCAGATAAGCAGCAATTATAAATTAAAAGTCCAGCAAACAGATTAATAAAACGTAAACTTTAACAGCGTATTATAAATAAGCCAAATGACTAATAATAAAATATGAAAGCGCGCACGAACTCGACATCAAAGGCCGCTCCCCTTTCCCCTACCTCACCTCAGTCACCTTTTTATTATCAACCTCATCATCATCATCACACTCTGAAAAGGCTGCCTAACCACATCAGTGGAAGTAGCGAGTGAGGGTGGTGGTAGTGGGCGTAGGCGTGAACAGGCGCATCAATGTGGGCGGGCAGGCAGGAATTTTTCAACTGCTCTTCTTCTTATACTTTCCGCTCTGGGCCATTTTTGCTGCTTTTCAAGTTCGCTGTCAGTTTTTGTTTTCATTAAATGCATTATTAGCACGTTATTTATTAATTAAACACTTCAGGTTTTATTCCCCCCATAATTAGATACCCTTTCATGCCGTCGCATTTCTCCCTCTTCCACTCAGTTCACCTCGCTGACACTCACCCGTTCCCTCTCTCTTTCTCTCAACTGTGCGGGTGGCGTTGAAAGATAAGCGCAAGTTGGAAATGGGCTAGTGGTTTTATGCCTCGACGATAAGCGAGTAGCAGGCGCATTAAGAAATTTCCATGAAACGAAGAACGAACGAACTGAGAACTTCAAATACGCATACAAATATTTCGTAGAAAGAGAAGACTGAGATTAAAGTGTCCCTCCCAGATTTCTGGCTAAGTAGAAAAGTACACAAGAAGTGCCCGCACAGAAGGAGGAAATGAGAAGCACAATTTCAGAAAAGATATATCTTTATTTACTCAATATAAAATCATATATACCGCTTAAGACCTCGTTAAATCCTTTGTTTGTCCCATATAATTAGAGTGAAAACAACTGTAAAGCTGTTTTATCAATGACTAAATTGTGCCCTGATTTCATTTCGTGTAATTTTTCGGCACAATTGCAATAACAATCGAAGCAAAGTGTGTTAATAGGTTGGACAAAAAGCGTTAGGGTTTATTGAATAACGAGTGAAACATTTGTTTGCCTATTCCACTATAGTTAACATGAAGTTATCGACCGTTCCCGTTCAGCTATTAATCAGCGATAGCGCGAGCAAACTAATTGACAGCTTGTAGATGTTACGCTCTGACAGCTCGACGACTTGAGTACCCAGCGTAACATGCAACAACTTTTAGCAACTCCCCATCATCATGTACTGTACACGGTACACGGGGAATTTACTAAGTACTACCTACATATATAGTCATAGTCATGAGCGGGCGGTGCATTTAATCTACCGTTGTAAACTGAAATCAACGCTGTACATGAACTTGAACTACTCAGTAAGTCAGGGATTAACATAAATTCATGGGGGATTACAAGCACAGCTACTGCCAACTGATTTCTCATTTAAGACAATACTTAAGAGCTATAGATAGATGTTTAGCCTGTCGAAAGTAGCGTGATATAGAAAAGTTAAGATTTTAAGATCGCGGGAACTTCCCAGGCCTATATATGTATGTATTATAACCTATCTAGATAACTTTGTTGTACTGATTCTCATTTAAGACAATGCTTAAGAGGTATAGACAGATGTTTAGCTTGTCATAACTAGCGTGATATAGAAATGTTTAGACTTTTAGATCGCGCGTACTTCCCATACTATCATTACCTGCCTAGATAGCTTGCCTCTTATGTAAAACATATCATAAAACACTTGTAAGTTCCCCTTCAGGGTTTTTAATGCACTGATATTTAATAGTCTATCTCTCTCACCCCGTGTGTATGTCTGTGTTCTTGTGTGCACTTGAAGCACTTTGCCTAATTAGTTTATGATGTAGAAGTGAGTGAGTGAGCCTGGCAATTTGCTGGTCTATCGCAGCGGGTAATCCCCCTTCCTCTTCTCATGCAAGTTCAATAGTTCCATGAACCGAAAAAAGAGAAAGGACCCTTCCTCCCCTACGGATGCGAAGAGAAGATGACACATGAGCCCGGGGGCAAATATTATGGGCGTGTGTCAGTCTTCATGTGTGTGTGTGTGTTAGTATTAGGCAAACAAATAATTAAATATATGCCTAGTTGAACAGCTGTTCGCGTTGCGTGAACTCACCATGAATCCAGTATAGATGTGTGCGTACGTGTGTGCGTGAGGCCGAAACTCGAAACAACTCTCCCCGGGTGGCTCTGGCTCTGACTCTGTGGCTCCCACTTGGCCGGCTGAGGCGGCGGTGGAGAGAAAGGGCGATGTTAACTGATGATGATGCTGTTGCTGCTGATGCTGCTGCTTAGGCGCTAACTGCGACGCTGTCAATATTGTTTTTGTTCTTGCTGCTATTGTCGTTGTTGTTGTTGCTGCTGCTGTTACTCCTGCTGCGTCGAGGGAAAGGGGAAGGGAGCTAGAGGCAGCCGGAAATGTATATTTTGGTTAATTTGCACAAGCACAGCTGGAAACGAAGAGATGACGTAGGTGAGAACCGAGTTGATGATTATGACGAAGAAGAAGTACAAGAAGAAAAACAACAACGGATCGAAGAAGCTGAAGCAGCAGATTAACAAAATAAAAACTTGCAAAATGTAGCAGAGCAAACAAACAAATGCAAAAATTAATACAAAAAAAGGCGCGAGGCATCACAACAACAAATTTATGTTTTTTTTTCAGACGACGTCAGCGAAAAAGCAACAAAGCAAAGGCAGTAAGCAGTGGCAGCGGAGCCATAGTAAGAGAGGGGGCGGTACGGTCGCACTACTTGGCATACAGGGGTGAACGCAGCAGCAGCGGCAGCTGCGTCGGTGGTGGGTGACGCTTGCTTGACGTTGTTGCTGCTGCTGCTGCGCTTTGCGATTCCTTTTCAGCAAAATTTGTTGAGCCTTTGAGTCGCCGTCGCCGTTGTCGTCTTTTGTATTGTTCTACCCCAAAAAGTCCATAATAGAAAACCCCCGCAACTCTAAGCTCACAAATCGCCGTCGTCGCCGTCTGCGTCTTTGCTCTTCTCTGCCCGCTTTGGCTTTTTCACTTTGCTTTGTGTGTGTGCAAACACAGTTGCAGCAGCAGCAGCGCCGAAGCTAACTGAGACTGCGACTGCGACCGACGAGCAACGCTTTCATACGTTTTTCACTAATAAATTTTAATGATTTCTACGCTGCGCATTACGAAGTCGACAGCGACTGCGAGACTCGGGCGCTTTAAATGAAATTAGTGACACACTTAAATAATAATTAATTTTTGCACACTTGTAGTTGTTGGTGTTGTTGCTTACATTTCGAGACTTGTAAATTTTGTCGTCGTTGTTGTTGTTGCTTTTGCTTTTTCGTTTGCTTTTGTTGTTGCTATATATGTGTTTGTGTGTGTGTGTGCGCGTAAAAGTTGTCAGTGGCAGTGGCCAACCAACCCAACAATACGTTTTTTTAATGCTCTTCTCTGTTTTGTCTTCTTCTTTTTTGCATACACTTTGCGCACTCACACATGCAAATACTCAGATACTCGCAGCAGTACACATGCACAAGCACTTACACGCGCATACAAACACACACTGACACACACTAATACACACTCTCACACTCACGCACTTTGCTTGCTTGCTTTGCGTTTTTTATTGCTGCTACGGAGAGTTTAGAAATATATTTTCGTCGCTGACTGCTAAACGCTTTTTGTGTACACTTCTTTACGCGTATTCCAATAACACGAACTTCTAAATGTTTTACACTATAATTTTACTATATTTTATTAGCACAAATGCGTGTTTTTTCCAGTTCTTAGTGGTACAACAAAATTTCTCCGCGTATAGCAGAAGCCACCATTTTGCGACTCTCGATGAACAACAATCAATGCAACGCTGCAAAGAGCGCAAAGTCTGGCAGCACTGTGTGCGCGCAGTAGTCATCGATAAAAATACCAAACACTCGACAACATGACGTAAGGAGGACGTAGCAAAAGTATCGATACATAGTTTCATTGCGCCATTCTACAATCAACACAGTCTGGTCACACTACATCAGTTCGTTTCACCATTTAGCGTCGTTTGCCACTGCGCTGCGGCAAATAAAACAATTATTTCTACTGCAGCGAACTTGCCCAACGTATTTTGTCGCCAATTTGTGTGTGAAACTGCACTTATCTCTCCCAGAGAATCAACGCCTTGCATTTATCAATCCACCAGCAGCGAACAAAATGACAGATTGCGCCAATGAAGTTGTGGAGCCACATCCAGGTAAAAATTCAACTTGTTTACCTGTGTGCGCGTGATTTTCCCTCGCGTTTTCACGCCAAATTTGCTCAAGAGTGCCGGCCCCGTTTTGTTCCGTTTTGCGTATATTCGCTTGTCATGCATGAATTAGCGTACTTCCCTTTCGGTTTGTCGTGGTCGCCTTGACAGTTTTTCTGTTATGTATTGTGATTTTCTGTGGCGGCACAGGAAGAATATCGACAGTTTTCCCACTCAGTTTTCCATTCAATTGTTTTCGCAATTGTTCTTGTTGTGGTTGTTGTTGTTGGCCTTGTCTTGTCTCTTGGGCGCGCAACATTAAAAATAATATTTGTTCATGGCCGAGTTTAAGCCAATTGTCAATATATGCACCCGGTTGCGGAAGAGAGCAGGCTGAAGGGAGGGAAGATGGTAGGAGGAGGGGTACAGACATACGGACACTTGGCCAATTACGTTTGCAAAGGCCCCAACTTTTGGTGGTCTCTTATCGTTGGCGTTGCCTGCTTACACCTTCCCCTCCTCCCAAGGGAACTTATCAATTTACCAGAAGCAAAAAATCACATTGCAAACAACTAATCAAACTGTTGCTCAAATTGGGGAGTGTATTGACTGGTGTATACCCTGTAAATATCTTTAAAGGGAGCACACCTACAATTTTTGTTTTGTGCCCATTTACATATCTGTTGACAAAAGAGCACTCCTAACCTATCCTGTATATCAAATTTATAGCAAACTTGTCTTATTGTCTGGCTCAAATGAGAGAGTGTGTTGGCTAGTGTATACCCTGGGTACATGTTATTAATAAAAGTGAGAAGCTAGCATTATTTTTCTTTCTATTTAAACCCACTACAATTGCCCATAATTATAGCAAACTATGTGGATCTTATAGTTTTATTATCTGGCTCTAAGCAGCAAATGTATTAACTGATGTATACCCTGTACACAAGTCTAAAATCTAACGACTTTTTATGTCAAACTACCCCAACCCCCTTCAAATTTATAGCAAACTAAATCGATCATCTATTAATTTCATAGTCTAGCGCTATTTTTATATATTTTTATGGCTTAACTAGGACTTTCAGTTGTCGCGCCAGATTAGTTTTCAATTGAGTTTCCATTTCCATAGGTATTTTTATGGCAGTATTGTATTGTGTTGCCATAAACCGCTAGAGAGGCGTCGAAAAGCGCTTGCAATTATCAATTTATTCACACAGCTCGATTACTTAGGGTTCTACGTAGATATATATGCATATATGCATAGGCTGTGGTAATTATTGCTTTTTTATAGTGTCGGTAATCTGATCAACTCAATTATCGCTTGCATTTCCCTGAGGCCGAGACACCTTTGCGAGGCGGCGCCTCCGCGGGTTCGTGGTGATGTTTAATTAAATTGCACAATGCACACAGCTGTCCGCAAATGTTTTATTGTTGCCCAAGCAGAGAGAGAGATACACACACACACATGCACAATTGCATAGTTGAATGCAAATACATGTGTAAATACAACATGTTTGCATACATTTAGTTGCTATAAATACACGAGTTGCTGCTGCTGTTGTTCTTGTTATTGTTTGCCCAGTGGGCCCTCAACAGTTGCTACAATCTGGCCAATCCACTCTCCCTAACCAACCCCCGCCCCCTTCCCCGTAGGTGTTTGATTGATAGGTGTCCCGACGACACCTTGACAAGTGTTTTGATATGCAAAATGTTTCTAATTCCGCGGGGACAATTTCTCGTGTCTGTTGTATATTTTGGATCCCCTATAAGGTCACGATGACATCACAGTACAGATCCAAAAAAGAATAACACACGCAACGATTTCACTTGTTTTCGTTGGCGAATGTACAGTAAAAACTACGAATGATTTCCAGTTGCATATGCACGTTCAAATAAATCTAAATGTTTCGGATTTTCTTATTATAAAAATTGGAAAGCATGTTATACTCAGGGATCCAACTTAATTGAACATTATGATCATTAAAACCCATCCAAAATCGAATTCTAATAAACCTCAAACGATTCTTGCCCCCGTTGCGATGATGCAAGAGTGTAGATCTAGTTAAATTATAGCTAAATATATGAGATGCTCCAACTAATATTATGAGTGTACTTACCTACCATAAACGTATTGATTTTATTTAAACACGGTCGTAATCATAAATTCCCATTTAAAAATGCATTAAAATGAACGATTCGTGCCCTGCTGTGATTTTTTTGCAAAGTCTAAAAACAAGCTATAAATTTCTACATTAAGCACGATCAGTCAGTATGGGAAACACGTGATTATCGTAAGATATATGTACAAATAGAGAGAAGCAGAGATAGAGCGAGATAGGGGAGAGGGACAGGGACTGTCGTACGTCATTGTGTCGCGTCTCAGCCGAGCGGAACGCAAAGTTGTGAAATGTAGAAGCCACCGAGCGAGCTTCACTGTAGCCCACCCTGCAGCGAGTTGGCTGTTAATTAATATCTATACATATACATAGATATATATATAGTATATATATATATGTGTACAGATATTCGACTGTATGCAGCGCACAACAAACCAATTGAAATTTGAAATTCGTCTCTAAACGGGGCGCGTCAATCAATTGATCAGCTGACGATGTCATAGGCAAATCACGTCTCCAAAAAGTATTCGTTTTTCGGGGTCCTCGATCCAATTGCCAGGTCAATCATTAGAGTGTTGCCAGCCATTTATCTATATATATTATATATGTGCATATTCGATCTGTGCTGATTGTAAGAGTCGCATGAGAGCGTGACTTGCCCCCAAGAATAATGAATAATGAAGATTCTTCTTCCTGCACACGCGACTGTCGTTTGTGCAAATTAAATGCGCAGTGTAAGTAGGAGGAACACGGGGCGGGGTGAGGCGGTGCGGTTACTTCCTCCATTGTAACGACATTAAAGCAGATTTAGCTGGATTACAGCTAAATTGTTTTCTTACAAAAAACAAGTCTGTCGAGTTCGCTTCAATTTTACATTAGCCAGCAGATTTATTCCCCCTTTTTGTGCTGAGGCGACTTTTTAAAGTAACATTTAAAGCGCAAATAAATTTCAATTTGGCGAATCGTAATATATATGCCCAACTATGTTTCCGTACTTATTATGACGTCTGTTGGGCGAACAGCCAAAAAGAAAAACAAAAAAGAAAGAAAAGCAAAAGAATCGTCTGCACAGAAATTCTTCGGGCAGAGACAACGCAGTGAAAAAGAATACAAATATGTATACAGTACGTGGAAAAACAAAGAAAAATAGACAGAAAAAAGATATACATATATAGTATATATAGTTGCTCTTCCCTGTCAATTCAATTTGAGCTTTATTTACAAACTTAAAGTTCAATAACTCATTGTTTCTCAAAAGAAACTATGCAATTCGAAACAATGTTGAAATATCTGCACATTTATAGTACGCCGTATATATATAGTTATTTCTACACGGCACAAACTCTTCCCCCAACTTCTATTTATAGTTTTGGGGGCCATGCGAGCGATCGTCACTTTCGTTGCTTTGGCATTTGTCGCTTGTCGTGTGCTATAGGGCCTATTCTATTTCTATATATCTAATATCCCGTAATACTTGTACGATCTTTGTTAATTGAATTGTAAAACATGCCCCGAACTTTTTTATTGAAGTGCAAACTCATGTGAACGATTAGCGATTTGATGTAAAATGTGATCGCTATAAATATTTATAGCATTTAAACAGCGTAGTAGATCAGCTGGATCAAACAGCGTACGATATGTTGCGTAGCAATTAGAATGTGCCACACAAGCTCATTCATGAATAGAGAATAGCGAATAGAGAATCCAATCCCCTGGGCAAATCACATTGCACGTTCTGCTCCCAATTGACCCAATTATGCAATTTAAGTCAGTCCCCTCCTTGCTCTCCGCTTCACTCTCCTCGTTCCCTCGTTGCACGCTAGCAACCTGAGTAAGCCCAAATGAGTTTGTGGCCTTGGCACGAGTCCGCACGAGGCAAGGTGGAAAACTCGCAGTGCCGTCGCTTCCTTCCCTTCCCTTCTCTCTTCTCTCTTCTGCCTTTGCTCTTCCCTTTTGCACGCATTTAATTACGCGCTTACGCTCAATTTCCTTGGCGTCGCCAACATCATCAGCGTCTCTATATCATCATCATCATCGTCATCATCATCCGCCTCGTCATCATCATCATAGTCTTCGTCGTGTTCTTATTGTGGAAGTTTACTTTAATTGCCAACCGCAGCGGCGATTGTTTGCCCCCGCTGTGGCTTTGCCTCTGTTTGCCTCGCTTGTTTATCTATTTACGGGCTCGGCCGAATGAGTCTAGAAATGTGAGTGCATGTAGCGAGTACTCATCGTACTCGTACTTCTTCCACCTCGCATTGATTTTGGTCACAATTGAAATTCGCATTTATTATGTTTGCCCGTGGCAAATATGCAAATTACAAAGTCGTCACACGACACGCGCTTGGCAGTGCAAATACACTGTGCTGCATAAGTGTTGCGTGGGCTGCGCTTTGTAGTTGGCAACTAACTAGCTAAACTACCAGTGTCTCCGCCCCCTTCCTTAGGTCAGGACAACGCCAACTCTACAACCCTTTACTTGTTGTACATTTACAGTGGGTATATTTATTTTGCTGGGCAGTTTGCAAGGCACATTAGGAGATATCTACGACCTTACGAAGTCTGTGAACCATTATATATAACTAGTGCAGAAACGGTCGCCTAAACATACAAGTGTATTAAACCTTCGTTGACTTTTAGAGGTGTAGAAACATCAACAAAACACCGATGTTTCACATGAGAAACCTTAGCAAACATCGTTATCTCTGCACCTCCACTTTTCGTTCTGGTTGACCAGTGTAATTGCCCGCTTTTTTGCGTGCAGCCCTGTGTGTTTAGCCGCCAATCAAGCGTAGCCGCTTACTAATCTCGAATTCTCCCTCTCTCACTCTTTCAGATCATCACGTGCATTTCGATGCGGCAACACTGAAGACTGACGACTTCGGTTCGGACAGTTGTGTGACATATCAACGCTCCGGGGATACGATTGTGGTTAGCTTGGGCTTTCTGCAGATCAATCATCGATATCTGATTGATCTGAATCTGCCCGTGTCGCTGTTTGGCAACACTGGAGCGCCGGGCAGTAAATTTGAGCCTGTGGTGAGTGCGACACCCAATCTGCATTGTCGCATCACAGAGTTCACGGGCACCAAGCACGATGAGCACGATTTCTACGAGATGAAGATCGAGTTCTTTGCGTATAAGGAGAAACTGCTGCGCGAAGTGCTGCACATTGTGAACTCGAGCAATTCCAAGGAGGTGCTGCAGTTGGTTATTGCAGCGCGTGTATTGGGCAAGGGCAAGGGCACGCCCATGCTGCGCACGGGCATACATTGCATAGGCGTGGAACGGGATGATGAGGATTCGGAATCATCGGATTTCGCTGGATTCGATAAGCCCTAAAGGGGAGGGCGAGACGGAGCGACGGAAACTGGAGTTTAGATTGATTTCTTAGTTATTTCTGCAGTTTGCAGTCTGCATAATGTTTAAGTAAAATATGAATATATAATATAATGTTAATTTATACACACACACATGTGCGTGCGTGTGCGCGCGTGTGTGTGTGTGCATTCATGCCATGCCCCTAGAGAAAAAGCAATTCCTTCCCATCCCCACCTTCTATTGTTGTCATCGTGTACTTAAGAACAAGCAAAATGTCTCAAGAAAATTGTAAATTCGAAATTGTATTTATTGAATGTTTATTTGTATTGTTATTCATGTTGTTGATTATAACATTTCGACTTGTAGACACCTCAAAATGTCTCATAAATTGATTGGCAGAACACGTTTGCCATCATCTTCTTGTTGCCAATTGACATTTTACTCATATGTTTTTGTTCAATTATCAATTATTGTCAAGAGTGGA
Organism: Zaprionus ornatus; assembly: GCA_018904035.1. Classification (NCBI taxonomy): domain Eukaryota; kingdom Metazoa; phylum Arthropoda; class Insecta; order Diptera; family Drosophilidae; genus Zaprionus; species Zaprionus ornatus. The sequence goes on along the minus strand of JAEIFZ010000023.1, from coordinate 4,620,346 downwards.
ACTTGTTATGATGTCGACAACTCTTCAAGCACTTCAAGAGATGCATTAATTTGACAGCATGACGAGTTCTGCTTACTAGAGTAAGCTTAACAGTCACAAATTGAATTCTTATTATAGTCCCCTTAGTAACTTCCATTCAAGGCACTCAAGAATCCCTAACGATATAACTAAATGCTCACCAATTTGACCAAAATTCGCAGGCCTTTTTATAAAGTTTACATAGTTTGTATAAATCTGTATAGCAACTGTATAACTATACTCAGATCAATGAACATATACATTACATATATCTATATATATATGAGAGAGTAATGTGCAATTGTATTGCATGTTTAATCGTTTTAAGGTGCTCGTAGCGTTTGTAACTAATTAGTATAAAGATATAGAATGAGAGTTTTACCTTCGTATTGTCAAAGAAATATTTACTATGGGCATTTGTTCAACATGTATGAAAAGCAATTTACAGAAAATATATACAATGATATAATACATAAACCATATTTATATAAATATATAGACGTGTCTTTAAACTGTATCATATACCGCAGCACGCAAACACTTTATCAATCTTATTGTACATTTAAAACTAACAATAAATCCCAAACAAATCAAATTGTCTTTGCCTTTGATAATGTAATGGAATGTATTGTCATATATATAGTAGGCCGATGTTCTTGTTAGTTCTACATTTAATACATTTTTTATACACTTTATACAAATGAATCTAAGAAAACGCAAAGCCATACAGAACCCAAATGATGAAGCGCCGGAGAGTGTAAGTAAGCCGAAGCGAATGCGATTGGAGCCGCGTGAGGGCATACAGCTGTTAGATCTGCCTATGATATTGATGCATATGATCATCGCGAAGCTGAATCCACGTCACAGAGGTTTGCTACGGTGCGTGTCCAAGAAGCTGAACGTGGCGCACATCAACTTTATGCTGCACTATTATAAAAATATATTATGGGTACACACACACTATAAAAGCAGTCATTCACACGATCCGAAAAATTTCTTTATGTGGCAGGTGACCCCATTCTGGCATATAGTAATCTGTAATCCGTATTTATCCACACCCATCTTGCTTAGGTTTTGGCTGATGCCGTCAAATTCTTTCTAAACTCCGGCTTTGAGGCGATCTTCGCCGATAATTTTTGTAGCTTTAATAATGAGTTGCGCCTGGACGAATTGGAGAAGGCTGGCGTGGAGCGTATGCATGAGTTGCTGCACAAATTCTATCAAACGCTCGAGACATCTGTCAACAAAGTTCCAAGCAGCGCGCTCGTTCGCTCGCGTTTTCAGCGTTGCCGCCTGCTGCACACGGTGACCATGTTGAATCTTTTGAGGGTGAGTAATATTTAAAACAAGGTTACATCTACTGCCACCTCATTCCTTTTCCTCTCTTCTCCAGCAATTTCGTAAATTTCGCGTCATCAGCTCCAGCATGAATCTCTTGCATTGGAAGCTGCACATCGAGGTGTGTGGCATCTTTATGTCCGTCTATCATCCGGATGCGGAATCAGTGAAGGAGGAGGATAAAATTGTGGACTTTGTGGCCTTCATTGCGGAGCTGCTGTTCTACGACATGTCGGAAAAGCAGAATGTGACGTGAGTGTAATCTCTTAGAGACTTTTTCGAGCACTCAACATATTTCCTTTCTTTCTTCTTCTCCCCCAGTTTCTTCACAGAGATCGGCAACAGTTTCTATTCGTATGGAATGGAGTTTCATCCCACCAAACGAGGTGTTCGCTTGGACCTGAAGTTCAACATTCTGGCGCCAGCTTCGCTGCACAAACTACTAGAAGAGGTCATCGAAGGGCAACTGGATGCCAAAGCAATTGTGGATTTCCCGCTGATCGATGCTTTCAGTATTCAGCTGGAGGTAAAGAGTGTTGGTGCAGGTAATCACGGCAGCGGCAACATGATGATCTCCATTGTGCCACTAAGCTAGATCAAATTAGATTGTAGAGTACTCCTCAGTTAATAAATAAACGTCTGAATGATAGTGTTGAGTATTTAGTCGGGTATAAACCGAACCGATCATTGAAAATGGTCAATTCATTGAAAATCATGAAGATTCCTGTATACCATACGCAGATCAAGTTTATTTCCAAATTGGGATACCATGTGCATACATATGTACATTTGTATACAACCAATAGCGTGGTAGATCGATATGAATGTATGCAAGTATTTACATGTATGTTTACATATTCATAAATTTCATAATATATAAATAATTATAATTTAATAATTCATATTTTGGGGTCAGTAAACAATACAAAACCATAAAATGCAATTATTAAAATATTAATTTTGATTACTCGATATATTGCGAGCTATCGATATTGGCCAACTTGAAAATTGAGGCCAGGTTGCAACGCACTACAATGTTATGATTAATTTGTAGTTTGCGATTAGTATCGTAAAATTAGATACGCTGGGAATCCCACAATCGCGTGCCGCTTGACTGTTGCTCTCGTTTTCACTCGAAAACTGGGTACATTTCGCACAACACGCTGTGCAATTTCTCTCTTTCTCTGTTAATCGCTCTCTCTCTCTCTGTGTGCATGTGAGCTAGCCAATGGTTCTCTATCGTTTTCTGGGCCAGTGTGTTAAGATCAGTTTATTCGCTGACTTCGAGATAGCAACATGATGAGCTTTTGGGAAAACAAGTGTTTAGTCGTGACTGTGAATGTGCTTGTCATCAGCTTTGTGCTGTTCGTTGTGGTTTTTCACTATATCAAACACATGTTAGCAAGTATTTTGTTGACCAACAAAGCTTTGTCTCATAAAGTTCTTTCGAATAGCTCGACGACCGATAGACCAACACAGACGTGAAGCTATGCTGACACGCCCAACTTTCGAGGAAACGTAATCGAAGTCATTAAACAATAAAATGGTCAATTAAATTACCTTTTACTTTCCATGCGCTTTAACTTTATTTATTTATCAAAGGCGTAAAGTGGTTATTCTGTGTGTGATCGGTGTTTTTTGCAAGACAGCTGCAACTATTTTAAATGAGGTCATCATCTTTTTAAAGGTTGATAACATGCAGCACGTGTTCCACAAAGGTTCTGGCGAATGTTCGAGTCGATTAAGTTATGTCTGCTTGTCTGTCTGTATGTATGTCGGACTGTATGCCTGTCTGTCTGTATGTATGTCGGACTGTATGCCTGTCTGTCTGTCTGTCTGTCTACATGTTTGTCTGTCTGTCTGTCTGTCTACATGTTTGTCTGTCTGTCTGTCTGTCTACATGTTTGTCTGTCAAACCGTCTGCCTGCCTATCTGATTGTCCGTATGTCTGTCTTTCTGTCTGGCTGACTGTCTATATGTTTGTCTGACTGTCTGTCAAACCGTCTGCTTGTCTGTCTGTCTGACTATCCGTCTGTCTGTCTGTTGTGACGCATCGCTTTAGTTATTGCGCGTGTCTGTCGATATGCATTAGAATCAGGTTTTCACAAATTTTTCTTGCTGTGTGGTTTGCTTTTTTATTTGCTTGCATAGTGTTTCTTTGTTGCACCGTCTGCAATGCCATGTATGGTGGGGGGGGGGGGCGTTGCAAGTGATCTCCAATGAATATGTGAACCTCGGAACCGGCACTGTGGCGATTGCTAGGTTTCATTTAATTCACATTCCACGTTCGCGGCCCATTACAATGTTGGCGCTATAAACGATAATTAAAATGCATCAATTCAAAAGAGTGTGCGAAAGAGAGAGAGAGAGAGAGAGAGAGAATGGGAGAGCGAGTGGAAGGAAGGTCTGTGCAATGAGGCAAGCAATAATAGCCATTTAATAAATATGCTCAATCAATGCGCTGACCTGCAACACTAACAACAACAACAACAACTACAGTGGGATGCATAAAGAGGGGGCGGGTAGGTTAACTTGGCACGTAAAAATATTTGCTTAATTAAAGTAATTATGGTCTCATATATCATACGCGAAATGTCCTGGCGCTTCTCCATCTCCTCCTCCTCCACGTGCTGCTGTTATTGCTGCTGCTGGGTTCGTAATTACCTTTTGCCATAAATTAAACATTTGTTTTAAAATGTTATTAAGCGATCCACTGTCCCTTACACACACTTACTTTCTGCGCCTATACACACACACACACACACATGCACACGCACAAACAAGTCGAAAACGCAAAGTTGCTGCATACTTTCAGGCGTTCATTATTTTTCTTCTTTATTTTCGTGTTTTTTGGAGTTGTCTGCGGATATTTGTTTAGCACAAAACCAGCCTGGTCCAAGACAGAGCACAGAAAAACCGTTACAAAGCATGCACACACATAAATTGGGAAGGAGAGAGGAAGAGACACAGAGAGAAAGAGAAAGAGAGACAAAGCGACAACGATTACGAATGTGACAAGAGGATCCAACACCAAAATGAATAATGTAAATACGCCAAGTGTACAAAGTTTTAATTGTTATCATGTTTTGTCTGCTGCACATGCATGCCTGTGTGTGTGTGTGTGTGTGTGTGTGCCTGTGTGTGTTTGGCATGCACTTATAGCCAAGATGTATCCATTTACGCCTGGCTAAGTTCTGCGTTGCGTATACGACACATTGCCATTCAGCTCGGAGCGTGTCTCTGTGACTATTGTGTGTAAAGAGGGGTAGAAGGGGTATGTGTGTGTATGTGCACATTGCTGGTTTTGGGAAAACTTTTTTATATTGCATACTGTTTGCCTTTAAGCTGCACTTTCGCTTGCCAGTCGAGTTGGCTCTCTCTCTCCCCTCTCCGCTTTCCCTGCCCCTACAAAGTAAACAAATGTATGCAGAAACTTGCAATTATTTGTATATAGTATTAGCAAGTATTATTTTTTGTGTAATGCTGGAAATGAAGTGCAGTTCCAACTGGGACACAATTTAACTGACTCAAAACAGAAATTCCCTTGCTGATATGACTGAAGTAAAGCAAGTGCGAATCAGTTAGCAATATTTTAATATATATTTTCATTATTATTATATTTTTTTATTATATTATACAATTACTACATTTGACTACATATATCTGCCATTTACCCTGTACAATTGAAATTCTTAAATTGCCTGTAAATATTCCTTTTTAAGACTATTTAAAAATCGATGCAATTCAAGCTGCACTTTAAGATCAACTCAACTCGTACCTATATTTATTTTCATTTGAATTTTTCAGCTACTCCTTTAGCTTCTTCTTCCTCCTTCTCTTCTTCTCCGTCTTCCTGTTGGTAAATTTTGATTTTCTCTAGGGATTTGTGACTTCTGCAAGCGAAATGCTGAATTTGTGGCTTTGCTGTATTTATTTGGCACAAATTTTAAGTGATTTATGCTAACCGCAATTGCCTCGAAAATATACGCATAAACCACTGAAAAATACGTAGACACAGATAAACACACACACACACATGCATACACGCACACACAAGCTTACACACACATCGATGGACACTCTGCATATTTATTCGACTGGACTTTACTTTACTTATGCTACATTTGCAGCTCGAGCAGCTCGAGCAGCTCGTGCAATATTGTTTGCCCAACTCAAATGCAGACAAGGAATAGTTCCACTGTCCAGCTGTCCCACTGTCCCACAGTCCACTTTTGTGGCACTAAGTTGCAGCAACAGCCACAGCAACAGCAGCAGCAGCAACTATAGATTTCTAAGCAAATTGTGCTGCCGCAAAGATACACTACAGACAGCAGGACAAGCAGAAGAAGGAAGGGAGCAGAGAGGAGGCAGAGAGAGAGGTAGAAGGAGGGGGTACAGCATGCAGGGCAGTGGCTGAGGCACTTCGTCTTGCCTGCGTGCACTTATTTATTTGATAATAATTTCAGGGTTCTCTCGAAAACAAACAAATTGTGCTGGAATTTCGGGGCAAGGCAGAGTGGGCGGAGTGGGTGTGGCCTTTACTCTTACAACTTCTTTGTCTAAATAAATAATCAAAATGTCATAACAAGTTGCTTTAAAGGGTTGCTTAAGAGGGAGTCTACATGCGTGTGTGTGTGTGTGTGTGTGTGTGTGTGTGCTTCATTCATTGTATGCATCTTGTATCTTGTATCTGGTATCTGTAACTGCAAATGTATCTTGAGCTGTTGGGCGTGTGGGTTCGCATGTTTATGCAAATGACATTTGCTGCCTGCTTGCCTGATTACTTACACACACACACACACACTTGACACACACACACACACACACACACACTGGCACAGCACTTGGCCGGCTCAGGCTGCGAATGCATCAGTGCAATATAAATATTTTACATAGATTTTGCATAGCTGATTGAAGTCGTGCTGGGATCCCTTGCACCGAAATCAAATCAAATCAATTGCAAAGTGCCTGCCCGGCAGGCTGCTAACCCGTATCCTCCACCTCTTCCTCCCTCCCCCTCTGCCTACACGCCTGCCCTCCAAAGTATGCTAATGTTTTTGCAGCGCGCGCGACATTTGCATGCGCCGCATAAGCCTAATTGAGGCAGCCTGCAATGGGGCAATGTGCCCCATTTGTTGCCACAGTAGCAGCAGCAGCACCAGCAGTGGCAGTAATAAAAGCAACAACAGTAGCTACAACAACAGCAGCTACAACAACAATTAATAGCTAATTTACAGCGTGCCTATTAAAAAGACACGAGACCATTATTTATGATTATTTGTTTATTGCCTGCGGCTTGTTTTGTTGCTGTTGTTATTGCCACACTTCCACCTGACAGTATTAACACGCTGACCCGCAACACAACACCCGCACACACCTGCACACACACTCGCTGAGATGGTCGTGATAGCCGCGCTAAATGGGCAAATGCGCCGCCAGCAGATTTTGGCTGCAATTTTGTGGCATTTGCCGGGCGATAAAGCAAAAGCTGTTTGGTCGGGTTTATAGCGTGGCCAGCACACACACGCAGCTGCACGTGTGCTAGTGTGTGTGTGTGTGTGTGGGAAGTAAAAATATCACGCTTAGATTGCAGTTGCGTCACTTGGAATAGCGCTGCCACTGGCTCAACTGGGTCAACTTTGCATTTAATGCAAGTGCGAAAATCAGCTCAATTAAGGCTTTATAATACTGTATATATATATACTGTATATATATGCTCTACTGTATATATATGCTCTATATTGTGGTCTTAGTTCATTGCCAAATGAAGCCAGAAACTTGGAACTAGTTCCGCAAGTTGCCAACAATTTTTGTTGCCTACTTTTGAGCGCGAGAAGAAAAAGCAGAAGAAGAAGGAACCGCAGTGAGAACAGGGACAGCGCAGGACAAGAGCAGGGGCAGGACAGGGGCAAGGACAGGGGCAAGGACAGGGGCAAGGACAGGGGCAAGGACAGGGGCAAGTACAGGGGCAGGGCCACGGATGAGACAGTGTAAGGAGTAGCGCCTGGCCAGAGCAGCAGCAGATCTGCCAGCGCAGCGCAGGCAGCAGCGCAAGACCCGCAGCAGCGTGAGGGCAGCGTTGGCTCCATTTAGTCTGTGGCAAGGTGCACGTACGTTTTACAGGTTTCCTTTCATAAGTATGCACCACACCCACATACACACATACCCACACACACACACATACCTACACTGCAGACTTGCGTCTATTTTTCCTGCGCATTTTTTCGTTTTATTTTTCACGCTTTCGCGCGCGAATTTCTATTTTTTCTTTGTTGTTTCTGCTATGTGTGTGTGTGTGTGTGTGTGCTGGGCAATGTTCGCTTGTTGCGGTTGCAGCACGTCCGTACGTGTTTATGGCGCGCATATCCGCAAATATGCAATCAGACTATAATCTACTTAATGTCTTTTTCCAGCAACCACAACAACAACGGCAACAACAGCAGCAGCAACAACAGCGGCAACAACAGCAGCAGCAGCAGCAACTACAACAAGCTAACCAAGTATCAAGAGCCCCCGACGAGAAGAGGCTACTCGACCAGCAGGTACTGCTCCTATTGCTAGACATGCCAAGTGTTCTAGTTGAAACATGCATGTTATGTAAATAGAAAGATAATAAACACATTATCCTATTATCCGTTTGAATTGATTTTTATATAGAGGGAACTATTTGAAAGATATTTGAAAGATATTTAAACATATTTTTTGTTATTTAAAACAATTACAAGTATTTTTTATCGCATAAACAATGAATTGAATGCGTGTTGAGTATTGATTGTTAGCTGCGCTCTATGTAGATAAATTCTGGGATAAATGTGAATGAAATTATTAAAAATTTATGAATATATATATACAGATATGTAAAGCTGACAATAGCTATATATATATTATATATACAGGTGTTTATCACAGGAAATCCAACACACTTTGCTGTCTTCTTTCTTGCCTAAGCAAACTGAAATCTCCAGATGATAAATATATATTTCTTATGCACTGTCACGCCCATCATCTTCACAGTGCTCTCTGCCATCACAGGGTATGTGGAAAAAAGAGCATACGGCAAATGAATTAATGCAGTTTGTCATTTGTGGCCGCCTTCTATACGCCATACGTACGGGGCGTATGTGTAATCAGTGTCTCCAAAAAATTCGCCGTGTTTATGCCTTGCTGCAAAACGACACGGACGTGGACACGGCTATGGCGCATTAACGAAAATTAGGCATCATTTTGTGCGCAGTGTGAGCAGAGAGAGGGGGTGGGGCGTGGCAGGGGTGCAAAAAGAGCGCACTCGCATTTTTTGTTGCCTACTTTCGGGCGGCAGCGAAGCGCGCAACGCTTTGAAGTTGTCGCCCAGTCGCACATTTTGGCTTTTAGCTAATTTTAAAGACAAGAAGCGCAGCCTCCGCTGCCTCCACAACAAAGAGTCTGCAACAAAGCGTGGCAAGTAGTAGAGGGGTGGCATGGAGAGTGGGAGAAAGATGCTGCAAAAATATTTTGCCTGTAGACAACATTAGATATTGTTTTTGAGCTGCAGACATGGCGTTTTAGTTTTTAGCAGTTGTTTCTCTCCTCCTTGTTCTGCTGACAAGCCTGGCATGTTATTGTTGTAGTTATTGTTGTTGTATTGTTGTTGCTGTGCTTCTTGTTGTGGCACAATGCGAGCAGAAAAAGCCCGCGCCTGCAAGTCGAAGTGCGGCTGCAACAAAAGGCAGCAGAACAATTGAAACAATAAAACGGCTTGAAGAGCAGCACGAGAGGCTACAGAGGAGTGGGGGGAGTGGCTGCAACAACTGCAGCAGACAGGGGGAGAGAAGTAGGAGGGAGAAGTGAGAGGGACGCAGAGGTTACAGCTGGAGATAAAGCCAATTATGCTGCAGACAGGACAGGACAACGCCAGCGATGAGGTCAATAAAAAAACAGGATCTATTTATTCGATTCCCAAACCAAAGCAAACTGAATATGGCACCAGAATCTCCAGCGATATCCTTGTTGCAGTCGCAGTTGCAGTCACAGTACTTGCATACGACGAGAAGTATTCCCTCAATGTCCCAATGTTGTCTTACTCTTACTTCTGCTCGTGCCTGGTCATTGTGCCGTGAAGAGACTCTTGACTGTCGCATCTGTGATATCAATGGGCAGCTTGTAGTAGCCATCGCGCCTCAGGGCACGCTCCTCATCATCAGCCACGCCGTAGATGTCCTCGATGGGTTGCATAATCTCCGATTCGTTGGGCAAGAGCAGTTTGCGTGCATCCTTGCGGAACACGGCCACCGCCTTGACCATGCTATGATGAGCACGTGCGAAATTCTGCAGATTGAGGCTCTTTCGCTTGGCAGCCATTTTGCTCTGTATGCGATCGAGTCTGGCAATCAGACGCAGCAGTATGAAGCGTGAGAAGCGATCCTTAATCTCGATCAGTGTCATCTCAGTATCACGTGGCCCCAGTGGACGTGTGCATGCCGATATGATGAGACCCACAAATATCACATTGATCACCATTATTGTTAGCACCACGAACAGCTGAAAGTAATCAATGTCGGCTGCGGAACAACAGGACTCACTCAACAGTTTCCACGACACCAAGTCGTAGTCGTTCACCTTCCACTCGTAGTGCAGATAGGCAGTTAGCACTGCCACCAGGCAGCTGCACATCGAGATGAACGGATAGTTGTGGTAGAAGAATTCCATGAATAGTACCCGCAGGCTGCGCAAGAGATTCATTTTCTGCTGTTTATTCGGCGGCTATTGTCAGTTTATGTTGATCGGACTCTCGATTCCGATTTTCGTCTCGTTTTAATTTTGAGTTTATTTTGCCAAAACTGAGATGAGTCTAGATGTGAAAGCTACTGAGTAAGGCTAGGCCAGTTCTGTGTGTAAGACAGAGATGCAGAGAGACAGAAAGAGAGAGAGAGAGAGGAAGGGAAAGGCAACTGAGTGAATAGAAGAGCGATATGGCAACACTGCGTGTCCCCTGCAACACTGTGGATTTCATTTCGGTTGCGAGCGAACATGTTTGAGGCTGTCTGCAGGCAGGCAACTTGCAACATGTTCGATACGGAGTGGTTGGACAGTGCTGTGCGGGTTTGAACTGCAGAAGAGTCATGTTCGATGCAGCTGACTAGACGGTCCTGTTTGAGTTTGAGTGCCAACCGAGTCCTGTTTGAGTGTGAACTGCAGACGAGTTGAGCATGTCGTAAACACAATCGCACACTCACTTACTCAACGCCCACAACATCGAACATGCAGGCAGCAAGGACTTGCTCGACAAGTTGCGTTCGCTTTGTCCGTCTCAGCCTTGCTAGCTCTGCCTGTCTCCCCCCCTCTAGCTCGCACTGCTCTCACTCACTCTACCTCTCTCTCTCTCTCTCTCCCTCGCTGGCCAAGCTTCAAGTTTCGCTTCTAACGATAATTTCGCCAATCGCGACAACTTCTCTGCCAGCGATGCGGAGACGCTGATAAGGCCAGCAAAGCAGCAAGCAAAAAGCGCTGCATACTTGGCTCGGGTGTCACTGGACTATGAGCAGGAGGGGGAGAGGAGTACAGAGCGAGAAGGAGTAAGGGGGAAGCCGCTGCTTCTTCTATATTGGCTATGCCTGCGCTGCCATTTTGCGCTATTTTATCTTATGCTCCTACGGCTGCTACGGTTGCTTCTCATCATTTGCTGTTGCTCCCCCCTCTTCCCCTTCCCCTAACCCTCTCTGACCCCGGCAAAGTGCATGCAAAACTGCATTTTGTAGACAAGCCAAAACCGAAAACTGGCAGCGCCAGCGCCAAAACGGAAATATTCAAAAATTGTTGTAGATGTGCGGGTGGCACTGGCAAACACAGAGAGAGAGAGAGAGAGAGGGAGCGGGAAGGGTGGTGGAGAGGGGGGCACTACGGCCTGGTCTGCTGCGCGCTAATAAAAACGTAAAATTTAATGGTTACGGAAGGCACTAAAAAACAGGCTCACCAAAAACGAACTCCAAGTCGCGGACCCCCTCTATCCCCCACCCTCCCTCACCTCACCCGGCTGTTGCTTGGCGGCTCGCCGCCGTCAGTCTTGACTGTTTGTGGATGGTGTGCAGTGTGACGGGGGGGGCAGGGAAGGGGTTCGCCTGTGGGCCTTGTGCCTGCTCTGCCTGTTAGTCGAGGGCGCGATAACCAAGCAACGAACCACAACCGCACACGAACTGTAACTACGCCAACGCTGCAGTCGACATCGGCAGCGACGGCAACGTTGACGCTGACTTCGACGCAGTGGAGCGCCCATCCGTGCACGTCAAACGCAGACAACTTGAAAAATGTAGAGACAGCGCCGCAGTAGTTGAAACACGCCAAAAAATATGCAAAAGTAAAATAAAACAGACGCATTTGCCCCGTTACCAGTTAAGGGCCACGAGGGGGGAATGACGGGGTGGGAGGGGGACAGCGGGACAGTGGGACAGACAAGCGACCGTCCGGTTGGACGCTCAAACGGGACGGTCGAGTCGACATCGTTCGACATTTGACGTTATAGGTTTTTGGGGTTCTGTTGTTTGGCAGCGGCAAGTGGCAAGTGGCAAGCGGCATGCGGCATGCGGCAAGCGACGCTGGCGACGCGGCTCGGCGCATTGCACAACATTTTCCAGGACTTGCGACTCCTTTTGCCGGCTGCCTTTGCCTACTGCCGTGCTGCCCTTGTCCCTGCCACTGCCACTGTTGCTGCCCTTGCCCCTCCCTCTGCTCCTTACCTTGCCGCTGCCCTGCTCTTTCCCTTGCCACTGTCTCCGCCTCTGCCTCTGCCTCATGCCTCTCCCCTTGTCTCAACCCCTGTCTCTCCCCCTGTCTCTGCTTCTGCCTCTGCCTCTGCCTCTGCCCTTCCCACTCCCTCCGCCCGTTGTATCTTTTTTATTTGTTCGTCTATTTTTGGGTTTTTCTTTCTTGTGTACAATTGCTGTCCACTTGATGGCAAGCAGAAGCCTACAGCTGGAGGGTTCAGACTTGCCAGATACCCTGTAAAAGTAATTAGGTCAAATAGGTCAAATGGAGTAGATAGTACTGGTAGTGTGAATGCAGAAGCATTAGTACAGATTGACTGAACTAGACTTGTGAGATGCCCTGTAAAATGTCACTAGGATAAAGTAGTGTGGAAAGTAGAGGCTAATACTGAAAGACTTGCGAAATACTCTGTTAAAGTTATACACTATCAAATGGGATAGTTGCAGTTGAATAGCTTAAGCTTTAAAGGAAAGGAGCAGCTGCCAAGACTGCCTGGCTGAGCTGGACTTGCAAGATATCCCAAGAATCTTTAGTAAGCATAGTCATGATGTGTCCACTGAGATACTCTATAGCACTTGCATATAGATAACTTGCATACAGTGAGATACTCTATATCAATTGCATAGGAAGTTCAAATAGTAATACTAAAGTAAGCAAAGGTTTATAAATCACCTTCAACCATGTTGATTAACCTCTCCAATTAGCTCGTTAGTTAAAGTTATAAACTTAAGAATCACTGTAATATACCCTGCAAATATACCCTGCAAATATAGCCTGCAAATATACCCTGTAATACACACACTACTAGCACTGCAGGTCATGCATTGCAGCTGCAGCAGAAGAAGCAGCAGCAGCAACAGCAGCAGTGGCAGTGGCAGCTAGCTCGTCGGCTCGAGTTGAAAAGTCACTTGTCGCAATGGCTGACAAAGTTATGTGGCACGCATACTGGAGTGGGCAATGGGTGGCAGTGGTGCCTGGACAGACGGACAAAGGGTTACACGCTGCATGGAGCGTTACAGCGTAGCGCTAACCCAATGGACGCCAATTTGCGCCCACTAAACGAACCTACAAAGCGACCATTGTGGGCGCAAAAGGAGGCGCAAGAGGGGAGATGTGTGCGAGTGGCAGTGTGTGTGTGAGTGGGAGTACATCAGAGTAGATGTGCCTGCAGTGTGTTCCAGTGTGCGTGTCTGTGTGCGTGTCAGCTCGGCTTGTCTGCAGCTGTAATTAGGTTTGTCCGCTTTGCCAAAGCATCGACCGCGCTCGTCGCCCCAAAAACAAAGTCAGCGAGCGGTAAACTTGCGCAGTTACAGTTACAGTTACAATTGCAATTACAGTTACGGGTTACGGCAACAGCAACAGCAGCAGCAGCAACACTCCTGCCCCTCAGACCAACTGCCTCCGCCTGAAAGTATGCTGTAAATAATGCAGCAATCGCCGTTCGAGCGTCGCGTCGCTGCTTTATTGTGTTGTCGATTTCGATGTCGGTTTTTCGGCTTCGATCTGCGCTTTTCGGTTTCAGTTTCGGTCTCTCCTCCACTCTGGTGACTCGCCTCAACACTGGCCGCGTAGCCTGGCGGAAATGTTTGCCATGTTTACATCGCAGTGCATAAATTTGCAATTGCACGCCAAACGGATGCAACGGCGCGTGCATTACCCAAGAGAGAGGTGAGGGGGTAGGGGAGTGGCAACTGTGCTTATGTATTGACTGTGCGCCTCAAATTAGTAGGACGCAATCGAAACACCGCTCCCCCTCGCACTTCCCTTGCCTGCAAAAATCTGCATTGGACGCCAACAAAGTCGGACAACAAATTTTGTAGCTAACAGCATTTTCAAGTTTTATCGTTACGTGTCTGCGTGTTGCATGTGTGCGGGAGAGGCGAGAGGGAGAAAGAGGAAAGGGGGCGGGCCCTTGGTGTCCTTGGCCCAGCCAGGACGCGACTGCATGACTGGCTCGCCTGCCTGCGTGCCTCGCCTCGCCTGCCTGCCTCGCCTGCATGTCTGCCTCTGCATTGCACACGCACTTGCTGCGCTGCCCCTCCCCCGCACGGGCGGTACAAGTGCAGCCTTGTCTATTTAGCTGGCTGCATACAAAATGCACATAAATTGTCATGCTGCTGCTGCTGCCACGAGCTGCACCCGGCCATGTGCCGAGCATATTTATATTGATTTTCGCGCCCGAGAACAGGCAGGAGCAGAGCAGAAGGGCAGGAGCTGAGGATGGCACTGGGAAGCCGGCACTGGCATTGGGAGCTGGGGCCGTCGTTGTTATGTACTTTGGCTTTTCAATTTCGGTGCGCCCGAGACTCGTTTTCTCATATTATTGCAGGTTTTATTATGTTGTTGTTGCTGTTGTTGTTGCTGTTGTTGCTGCTGCTGTTGTTGTTGTTGTGCAGTGTTTGTGGGTGCACAATAAATTGAGCCGAAATTGCATCAGCAAAATTAACAGTTTCGCGTGCGTTAATAGACTTTTGCATTGGGCCACGGCTGGCAACCGCAGAGCTGTTTAGCCTGCCACAAGGGAACACGAAAGAGGGGGGACGTGGATCGAAGGGAGGCATGTGGGCTGCCGCGACGATGATAGTCATCAATGGCCCATGTGGTCGTTAGGCCGAATCTGACGAGAGCTGCGAGCTGCGAGCTGCGTGTGTGTGTGGGGCAACAAATGAATTTTTGATAGCGCGTCTCATCTGGCGCTTCTCTCTCTCTCCCCCTCTCTCTCTCTCTCTCTGGCTTTTAATAATACTTTCAAAGTTAAACTAGTTTTCTAAAATATCTGCAGCAACAAATAAACAACATTGAAATATTAATAGGAAAATATTACTCAGTTTATTTTCATTTTCACGAGCAATCGAATTTATAAGTTGAATGAAGGCTTTTTGGCTTCTTTCTTTAATATTTGTTTGCTTTTCGAAGAGGATAAGCAAAAATGCAGAAAATCATATTATCTAGAGCATAAGAGGCAGATTGTATTGGCCTGGATAAGGTGTAGGATGGTGTGGAATTGCGTTTATTATTGGTATCTTTCACAATTTCATGCAGAAATTGCATTGAGTTGGATTTATATACTCATTCTGTGTTGCTTAATCGATTTAAAGCCAGGGAATCGGGGTTTAAATATTAATATATTTGTGTATACTAACAGTATGGGGTAGCTTAGGAGAGTTGGAAATATCATTGAACTGCTTATTTGGAAAACATTTTAATGCAATAAATAAATTATGCAAACCATACACAAGATGATTCGTTGCGTTCGTTTTTAACTAGGTAGTATAAAGAAAAGTAAAAGAACACTTGAAAATATGGTATTTTGGAGATATATACAACAATTCAATGTAGACCATTTAAATAATACAAAACAAATGCATGTAAAATTGTAAAAATAATTAATAATTTCATTGGTTAAATCATGGAAAATATAATATAAAAATAATATGTGAATAATAACAAATATGTATAATAATATTTCAACAGATAATATATTATGTGTTGTATTATAGACAATATATTATGTAACGACGGAATAGCATACAATAGGTCATTCCAAGCCGAAATTTAATGATATTTAACCAAGGTATAAGTGTTGGAAGTCTGGCACTAACGAGAAAAGGGTTGAATCCAATGCAAATAAAGGTATTTGAACGATAAACTCTATAATTTAACTTAAGAACCTGTTTAAAATTGATTTTTATTAAAATTCAGATATATTTAATAATAAATGATCCTAACCTTTAAAAAATGTACGAAAACACTAACTTGGGTAGGCTTGAAAAAATATATAATATACAATAATATATATATGTATATATAAGAATCCAAACTAGTAAAAGTATTTTAGGCTTGAACTCGAACTATTTGTCATTCCACAGCGAAATCAGGTTATTCCACTCAGAGTTCTGACTGTTAAAAGCGTAATCCTATGTTGAAAGCCGTAACAGACTTATGAAAAGTAATGTCAACCCATTTTTCTTTCCGTTTTGTGCACAAAGTAGTTCATAAATTCAGAAATCTCTTAATTTCACATGACATACCCGCAGATTTGTCAAGTGAGAGCGGAAAGTGCGAGTGCTTTTGCAATTTTGTGTGTGCTGCCTCATTAGGCGGCGCGTACTTTAGCGCTTCCTGTAGAGCACTCTACCTCTCCCTCTCTCTCTCTCTCTCTCTCTCTCTCTTTCTGTATTAACTCTCTCTCTCTCTCTCTCTAGCTGTCTCTATTTTGAAAGGCGACATTTGCATGGGTAATTAATCCGGGGCGGGCGGGCCATTAAAATGGCCAAGTGGCGAGTGCAGTGCGGAAATTTGTGAAATTGTAATGCGGCCAAGTTGCAGCAGTAGTTGCAGCAATAAGCAGAGCCAGCGGCACCAGCAGCAGCAGCACGCAGCACTTGTGGCAGCCACAGCCACAGCTAAGGCTAATTTGCTTTTCTGTTGCCGCAGGACTTTGTGCTTGGCGTCTCCACTTCAAATATGCAAAATTTTGTAATAATCAGAGAAAAGAAAGCTGCCAGGAGAATGGGAGGGAGGTAGGGAGGTGGATAGGGGGCGTGGCCATGCAGCAAGGGATTGGCGCACGCAATCGGCAACGTGTCGCATTTGTAGTTAGACATAATTGTTAATTACCCGAAACCATTACCACATTAAAGGCCATAAAATGCAACACTAATTGCTTTACGCCAGGACGCAACGTCCTTCGTAGTGCTGTCTCCCTCTCGCATGCTCTCCTGCTAACTCTCTCTCTCTCTTCTGCTCACTATTTCACTATCCCTCTCTCTCTCTCTCTCTCTCTATGCCCATTGAGCTGCTCTCGAGTCAACATTTTCTATTTGATTATGCAGCCAGTGCGCTGCGTTATTGCGTGTGCGAGTGCGTGTGTGCCAGTGTGTGTGTGTGAGTGTGTTGTGCGTGTGTGTGCCTAATGCTCGCATGTAACGTTATATGCAGAGCAACAATAGTCTCGCCTTGGCCGAAACGGGGGCCCAGGGTCGCTGCTACATGATGCCATGCCAGGCAAACATTCGCATTGCGAGTCGCATGCAGCAAGAGCGAGAAAGAGAGAGAGAGAGAGAGAGAGAGGAAGAGAGGGGCAGCAACATAAGTCGAGAGTCGAGCTAAGTCGAGTCTAGGCAAGTCAAGCCGAGCTGCAGCAGTGTGGCAGTGTGGCATGTGATTAATATTTCAAAATTACACTGACATGCAAAGTGTCAACTCATTGTGCCTGTGCCTGTGGCAGCCCTGCCCTACACTGCCCTGCTCAGGCTCAAGCCCACTGGCATTTGCAGCCACGCCTCTGTCGCCTGTCATCCTGGCACTGGGCTGGGCTGTTGTTGCGAGCAACTTTTCGTCACTTGCAACAAAAGGCTGACAAAGCGCTGAGCGAGTGAAGAAAAATGGTGTAAACGTTTTGTAACAATTCACTTGAGCTATAAAAGCAACAACAACAACAACGATAGTTGCTGGCGACATTGTACGTATGCAATGTACTACACAAGCGCCTGAGGTAGGCGTGAAAACTGTGAATTAAGTGAAATATTTATTAGCCGAGGACTCGAGTCACGCGGACGCGGCACGCGATTCAATTGAAATCGCACAGAGCAAAGCTGTGCATAGCAGGTGAGCAGAGGAGCAGGAAGAGGGGAGTGGGGGATGAGGTTATTGGGTGTAGGGAGAGCAGAGAGGCAGCGAGGGGGATCGGATTGCCTGGCAATCAGGCACGTGGTGCTGGGCATTCATTTAATTATTGTGCCATCAACTAAATAGAAATTACAAAAGATACGGATTAAGGCATAGGCAACGGAAGAGCTAAAGCAGCAAGTGAGGTGCGATTTACTAACTGGAAAATACCCTGGGTTTAGTGTATAGTAGAGCTTTATATACTTTTATATTTTATACCTTATTTTTTGCTGAATTTCTCTTGCTGCATCTGTTAGTTTGAATGTCTTTCATTCCCGTTTTCTTCTTTTGTTGGCATTGCCAGGCAATGCTGTTAATTGGAGTTGCCAGATTGTTAGTTGCAAAGTGTAATCGTTACTTAATGATTACTTATAATTGTCTTATTATTATTACTTTTTGAATAGTAAATTGCAGACCTTTGACTAAAACTCTTACAGTGTTTATTAAAAAGTCCCTAGAGAGAGAGAGATTTTAGCATCTGTTAAATTGTATTTTAAATTAATTATTATTATTATATATATTCTCTACATCTTTGCAACTTTCAGATAGTTTATTCTATTTGCACAATATTTTATGTATAAAAAAATCGTATATAAGTAAATATAATATTTATTGTATCCCTTACTTGGTTTTCCTATCTCTCACATTCTACAACACAAAGTTTCTTTTTGAAATTAAATCTATATTTTCTTGCATCAGTAAGACAATATTGACCTCAGCACATTTACTTCATCTGCCACGCCGTAATATGCCCTTCCCTAACATTTGCAAAGAGTAACCTCAACAAAAAGAATCGCATTGAAAGGCAGAAGAAGAGCAGCAGCAGACGCAGCTATAACCACAGCAACGGCGGCAGCCACAGCAGCTTCATCAATGACAAGCGAGAGGAAGGAAAGGGGAAAGTGGAGCAGTCGGGTCGCGTGGTTCTTCATCGATTATGCTGCTGACTTACATAATTGCAGTTGGTTGTGGTCGAGAGTGCGACGACTAAAAATGGCTTAACGGGTTTGTCGCTTGGGGTGAAGCGATTGTTTTACCGTTACGAAAGTGCAGAAAATCCCCCGACCTTTATATAAACACGCAACCTTAAAGCAAACTCACACCAACTGACCCGATAATGGTGTCTATATTTGGAACCGCTACGCTTTGCTTTGTTCATTGTGAAGTATATTGTTACTTGTATATGCTAAATGGGGGGGTACTATATACACTATATACAAAGTATAACTGGCTTATAAGGGCACAGCTGAGAGCCCGGCTCGATGAGTTGCTGTGCGACCCGCTGTGCGATTTCCCACAGTCATGTCTTTCATTTCGGCTGGGGAAAAGCAAAATGGATTGAATAGCTTTTTAATTGATTGCTCTTCTCGGGGTTAACTCCCCCTGCTCCGCACTCCTCCACTCGTACTCCCCATTGGCGTTTGATTTGGCGCTTGTTTCGGGTAAATTTGCCTGATTTATGTAGCTGAGACTAATCTCGCACACACTGCTTCAAGTGGGCTTGTCCAGGGGAGGCTCTTGGGGCCGCAGCAATTAACACGATTCGACGCGCATGCAAGGGTGGGGAGGGGTAGCGAGGGAGGGAGGGAGGACTAAAGTGGAAGATGGCAAACGCCAAACCGAATCAGAATCCTTTGGCATTTCCCATTTTCCAGTCGTGGCTAAAATATTGGGCAAGCGATTTGACATATTGCCAACAAAGGAACTCATTATCTGTGCATTAAACGGCACAGCATCCCGACCCGGCAAACAGACAGGGGACGGAGTGAAGGGGCAGCAGGAAGCAGCAGCAGCAGCAGTGCTGGGTCTGTGTATCACGCTTATAAAACACATTTATCATAACTAATCCTTTGGGGTTTTGGCTGCCAGGCCGTTTTGGCCTGCGACGTGCAACCGTTCAGCCTCTCCGACTTCGCCGTCGCCGCTGACGCCGATAACACTTTGAATAATAAATAAATACAAGCAACAACAACAACAGTAACATTTTGGCAACGACAACAACGAAAGCGACAACGACAACAGCAAAAGGCAAAACGGAAACGGATTTGGAAACGGGGTAGACGAAGGTTTTTAATGCAAACGATTATCATATAAGTATTATAAAAATAAATTGTACCCCATCAGTAAGAAAGAAAACTGTAGTTAGCTAGATAACTCAACTGTTAGATACCCTGTAGATAGCTTCAAGATATGCAAGTGGAGTGATGTACAAATATATTCGTAGACAGGCAGACAGAGAGTTGAAAGAACTGGACTTTGCTGCTGATGTTGTTAACATAACCTAACTTTCACTGTTAGATACCTTACAGACAGGACTGTTCAGGAATGTATATACTTTAATACATCAATAGATAGAGACCAAAAAGAAAGTTGAAAGACCTAACCAACTTGACTTAACTGCTGAGACTGTTCAGGATATTGCTGCTGATACTGTTCAGGAATGTATATACTACACTATACCCTTACCTTCCTGCTTTCTTTCTCTCTTCTACTCGCTAACAAACCTACAATTCCCTTACCAACTCCCTCTAAATGACTACAGGCAACGGAGGCAAGAGACAACCTTCCCAGTATCTCCCCAGCACCTTCTCAACTTGCCTGCCTTTTGATCAAGTTCAGGCCTAGTCGGAGTCTTTGGGGTCTCTGCTGCTGGCAGCTACCCAGCGTGGATGCGGTAGATGCTGCTCATTTAAATAGTCCGCCCCGACATAGCGACACTTGCCGCCGATTGACTCGAGTCGCCATTTGGCAGCGTTTAAATAAATTTCACCCTACTCCCTCCTGCTTGCCCCCTCCCTGCTCATGAGTCGAGTTGGGTCTGGCTGGCCAAGTTGGCCGCTGTTTGGGCCTGGTCTGCTAGCAGCTAGCAGCCATTAAAGCCAATTGCCCACAAAATCATGCCCGATATCATAATTGCTCTTCGTGGCTTTCGTTGTTGTTGTTGTTGCCCTGTGGCTGCTGTTGCTGCTGCTGCTGCTGTTGCTGGCGGCAAATGTTGCTCTTGGCAAGTGTTGCTGTTGCTGTTGCTTTTGTTGTCACTTTTGTTGTTGTTATTTAGTCAGCGCCAACGACGGGCAACGCGCTTACAAAGTGGCCCTCGGGCTGCCTCATGTAAAATATTGTTATACTCTGTTAACCGGAAAACTTTTCAAGGGGTGTATTAGGCACAATGGGAGAGAGGGGAGAAGAGATAGAAAGAGAAGGAAGAGCAGTGAAAGTGCGAAGGAAGATAGAGAGAGAACAATAAGAGGACAAATGAATGAAGGCTAACTTGACTTACAATTGAATTGGTTAAACTTTATGGAACTTTGAAAGCTTATTTATAGAACGTAGCGAGCTTTCAGCAACTTTGCAAACTCTTTACTTGTTTGCTTAAGAAGCTTGTGCAAGTCAACTTAAACAAAAGCTTTCTTCTAAGCGGATCCTTCTTAAACAGTATTTCAACAGATTAAGGGCTAACTTGGCTAACACTTTCATTGGTTAAGCTTTAATGAACTTCGAAAGCTCATACATTAAATATTTGGAGCAATACGCAGCTTTGCAAACCCTACATAGCATTGTTAATGCGCATTTATACCCTCAAATCCACTTCAATAAAAGCTTTAAATCTCGTATGATTTATATGTCAATCTTCTTCCTCACAGACCCTATTTAAGGAGTATCTCCGCGCTGTACTCGCTCCTCTCACAGCATTTTTACTTGTTTATTCCGAACACAAACAGCAATAGAATGCGAGAATGACATGGAAAAGGGTTGAGTGGTGCGGGGAGGGCGGCATGTGGGTGTGGCCAAATCGCAGTTACGATAAATTTAAACACTTGTTGTTGCTTTTTAGTTGTAACCAAAGTTGTTGCTGTGCAATTTATTAGAAACACTTTGCGGTTCTTTTGGTTTTTTTGCATGCGTGGCGAGCCGAGCCGAGCGGGTCATAAACGTCTCATGGTCGCTTGCAACGCATTTTTATTGAATTTGCAACACTGAGTTATGTTGCAAGTGCAAGCAGAACAGAAGCAGGCAGGAGGCAGCAAGATGAAGCTGCAGCTGCCACGGCGAAGGCGCAGGCAATGGCAACGGCAACTGCAACATCGTCATGGCTTATGCACTTGAGTCGGTGCCAACTTAATTAACACTAACTGCAAAAGGAGCATGGAAGAAGGGGGCAGCGGCAGAGGGGAGGGGAGGGAAGGGGAGTTCTTGTTATGCTAATGAAACGTTCGCTTTGTTTATCTAATGCAGGGCAAGCTCAGAGCTGGATGCCCGCCAAGTGGACAGTTAACTGCCGCTGGCAGTGCCTTGAAGCTGCTCCTGCTGCCATGTGAGATGTCATGATGCCGCTAATGGAACTCCATATGGCAGGCATAAGCCTGCTCCCCTCACTCCCCCTCAACTAGCTTGCAAGTCATTGCTGCCGCTGACGCTCTGATGACTTTTAAACTTTCTATTAAACTATAACAGCGATGATAGATGAATAATAAAAGCGCAAAATACATAATAAAAAAGTTTGGCGTCATTGGGCGACAGCGACAGCGACAGCGGCTGTGACTTTGAGTGAAACTTCAGCGGCTAATGCCAGGCCCGGGTGCACCCCACACCCTACCCCTACCCCTGCCCCCGTTGAGACGCAGGCTGCACAGAAATCAGCAAAACGTTGCCAGATATTTGCCCACGAAGTCGGCTGAGTCGGAGCGGAGCATTCGTTGCCCAGGGTGCTGCAGACGAAGACTGATGCTGCTGCATTTGCGGTGAGTGCGTGCCTCGCATAAGTTAGTCCCGTTCCAGGCACCACACACACACACACACACCTCACACCTCTCTCTGCCCCTTACTTGCTGCCAGTTTGCCATACCTCATGCCATTTCCGGGCAGCAACATTCAAGAAACAGCCGGAAGAGCAGGCCGACTCACTGGCATCGACTACAGATTGATGAGTTGTTGAAAAATGGCAAACTTAAACAACAGTTTGGCCTCCACTGATAAGAAGCCTAGCGTGGAACTACGCCCCGGAATTGGCAACGATGTGCACATAAAGCACAAGAATGACTAACGATTGGGCTCGGCTTGCACAAGCCTGCATTGCCAGGGGTAGGGGGTGTAGTAAGGGCTGGAAGAGGGCTACGAGTGGGAAGAATCTGTTGATTTTAACATATATCATTGATGACCTATGATATGATGTGAATTTGCTCGATATATTGATTGATATGGTATGATAGGAGAAGAATTCGGCTGAATTTTGACTGATCTAGGTATATAGACTAGTTGAGTTCATTTATATATGATATAATATATATAATATAGTGTAAAATTTGATCAAAACTGTGATATAAAATTCTATAAATATCTGAGTGATCTAACTTTCATTGCAAATAGGAAATAATCATTCATTCGAAGTCCTAACTGGCTGGGAAATCAGTTAACATATAGTATAAATAACATATTTCTATATACATTATAGTGTTTTCTATATAGCATACATAGTCATTAATTTCCACGTATAACATACCGTAGAACTAAAGCACAAACCGACCGATCAAGCTACCATAGCTTAAACCGTCCCAAACCACCTTCAAACTCATATCAATGACGAAATCTTGACACAGTTACAGATCATTCCCACTACAGAGTGATTTATTTTATAAGGTAATCAATACTTAAGGTCTTCACTAGTTAGTTGACTCTCTCGACGATCCGATTCGCACATGCTCAACCTGCAATTGAGCGAAGATTAAAAGATAATCGACACTTGTGCGCGCTGGAATGGTTATTGGGGAAGCTGATAGGTCAGCACTTGATTCGGAATTGCTTCCTCAGTTAGCCAGGCGATAAAAGCCACACGGAGCAAAAAACTGAAAGAGAGAAGCAGACAAAGACAGAGAGAGAGAGAGAGAGAGAGAGCGAGAACGAGAGAGAGGGAGAAATAAAAGAGCAGCCCACTCGCTGCTGTCATAACGTGAAATTGTGAAAGTTTTGCCCAACTCTCTCATGACGGACCCGGAGTACAATCGACGCTCGCCGTCCCCAGTGTCTTCCCCAACTCCATCTCGAACTCCATTGCAATCGCCATCGTCGTCGCCGCTGCCGTCGCCAAGCTCGTCGACATCGGCACTGCGCTGGAGTTGGTCGTTGTGGCGTTGGACGTTGCAGCAGTTGGCCAGATTCTATCACAGCATTTATGTGTATGTGTCCTTGTTCGCTGTCACCTTTGGCATTCAGCTCTACAGCTGCAGACAGCGCATCTACACGCTGTCCCTGAGTTGGGAGCGCATCTTGGAGCTCTACTCGATTCTCGGCCTCATATCCCTGTTGGTGTCCTTGGCTTGTGGCTACAGCTACTGGGTGGCATGCCTGCTGCTCTCACAGTATCGCAGGCAACGCATGGAGATGCAACGTATGGAGATATTGCTGCAGTTGCACAAACTAAAGTTGCGGCGTGCTGCGCTGCAGATTGAAGCCGCTAATTAGACTAGTGTGTAACGGTAATGATGATGTTGATGATCAACTTGATAATGATAATGATGAAGATGAAGTCGAAGCGAATATGCAAATCGTTTAATCAAAATGTAAATGCAAATGCAAAAATTAAAATGTGCCCATAAAAATGTTGCAGCAGCACAAAAAGAAAAAAAAAGAAAAAAACAGAAAGCAAAACGGGCAAGCAGACATTTTGTAAATATTATTACAACATTTTTTGCCATTTATTTATACTATTTGTGGGTGAGTGTGTGCGAGTGTGTGTGTGTGGGGTGTGCTGGGTATTTTATTATTTTTGCTGGCTGCATGATAATAAATTTGCATTTAAATCACCGTCACCGTCGCCCTTGCCGTCGCCCTTGTCGAGCAGACGATTGGCCCGTTCAGTTTGGCTTTTTTTACTCCTGCCTGGCCGTTTTTTTCAGGGCTGTTGTTCTGCCTGCGGTCCACTTTTTGGGCGTGTGTGTGTATATCCACACACAACATTATTAACCACAAAGTGTCACATGATTTTATTTTGACCCCTGACCTGCCTCCGTCTCTGTTTGCTGTGCTGCACCTGCGCTGCAACTTGCTGGCCTTTATTTTTGGGGGCGCGCTGCTTTGCGCGATTCGCGACGCTGATAAGGCAGTAAAAAGGACATTCAAAAATAAAATAGCTGCAAGTAGCACTTGTCTTGCACTCGGATTGAGACTCAGCGAGTCCAGTTGCCACTGCTGGTGGTGTCCTCCAGGCAACTCCTTGTTGGCAGTTAGCAATGCAGTCGAGTGCAGCCCGCGCTCTGCTCTGCTCTGCTCTGCTGCAGTCTGGAGTAGTTAGTAGGCAAGTGCAGTCGAGGGGATTGCAATCGCCATAAAGCGACGGCCAGCGTCGAGGGCGAAATTGAAGTGCAAATAAAACGTTCCCGGCCCCGGGACACACAGACACACACAGAGGCACACAGTCAAAGAATGGGAACCGAGCAGAACGTCGCATATTTCAGCAAAATTTTTTACTGCACTTTTAGCGTTTGCTGCACGGCTGAGTTTTGCCCCCTCGCCCCCTCACGCCCCTTGGCGAATGCCGCCCAAAATGTCAGTGAAACAAGCAAACGGAAACACTCGAAAAGTATTTTGTTTGTTATGCTAAAATTTAATGGCACCGGAAGTCGTATTAAAGACCGAAAGGGGCTGCACTGAAGAGACCTAGTCGAGGCAGGAGCAGGCGTAGAGGGAGGAACTAAAGTAAATAATATAGCATTTCGATTAAGCAGCAGCAGCAGAGTAGGAGACAGCAGCAGCAGAGGAGGCAGCAGCAGAGGAGGAGGCAGCAGAGGAGGAGGCAGCAGCAACTGCTGCGCGCACATTTCCATTTATTACACGTTTGATTGATTATTGGCGCGAGATTTACAAAAAAATTTGATATTTCAGCCGGCAGCATATCCTTTCCCCTCCTCTCTTCCCCTCCCCCCCGCTCCCTTTCATATACTATTTATGTATAAATACAATGCGTTTCACTCGTAAATGCCAATGTTGATTTTATGCAAATTTCGCGCGAGTCTGTAAAAAATGCACAGAAAGAAAAAGAGAGAAAGATAGAGAGAGAGAGAGAGAGAGAGAGAGACAGTGAGAGAATAAATTTAATGTGATTGTTGCACTTTAATTATCTGTCATTTATTGTCATATTCCGGTTAAATAGAGTTGTAACCAGATTGTGCTGGCTCTATACAATGCAATTCCATTTTATTCACTGAGGGCTATAAAAACATTATTTGTGTAGTATCTGTATTATGCAAGCTAAAGAGATGTCTATAAAGATAATTGCTGGTCGGTTAGTTTAGACTTCTTCTGGCAAAATAGGTTAGTACAGATACATTTCCAGTTATTTTCTTTTTGATATCTGTTAAAACTTTAATATTGATAAGCAAAGACCTCACTTGGTGTAGAGTCTTCTATCTATTCTCTTCAATACAGCTAGACAAAGATAATTTACTAGTTTAAGTAGAGATAATTCTGTACTTATCTATAAACATATTTAAGCAAGACTGTCATTAGGTGATTCTTTTATTTATTTCCTTGTACAGTTAAACAATGATAATTTTCCAATTTGACTTTTCAAGTTTAAGCAAAGAACTTACCCAATAGACTCTTCTATTTGTTCCCGAATGGATAAAGATATTCTTTCAGTGTTACCTCAAACTTATAATAGCAAATACCTTTCCAGTCCTTAGGGTTCTATACTTTTATTTATCTGCTCATGCTGACATACCTTCACTGTAGGTAGACAAAACTAATTTGTTTGTTTTGCCTTAAAGACAATTTTTATTTTCCAAATAGAAATTTAAATTAGCAAAGATATATCTTAGCCTTAGTCGCTTAGTCTTCTACCCTCTTGCTCTTCTCAGATAGTGGCCTTTGTCTGATAAACCTGCACTACAAATAAACAAAGATAGTTTCCTAGTTTTACCTTTACGATACTGTTCCTTTTTTGTTTGGTCTAGGTCTCCTCTTCTTCACTCCACTAGGTCTCCTCTTCTTCTCTCCACTAGGTCTCCTCTTCTTCCATCCATTCACTGCCAAACCTTGACTGCAGATAGACAAAGATAATTTGCTAGTCGGTATTATTTGTTAGACTATCCCCGGCTTACGTAATGCTGATGCCATATGGCATTGATTTCGCACAATATATCAATATAAATAAGCCATTTTCCTTGTGCTGGCTTATGCACTTGTCACATCTGCATAAGTAAACCCCCCACCCTGCCTGCCTCTCCTCGTCTGCCACCCCTTGGCTGTCTCGCTTGCACCTATGTGCGTGTAGTATCTGTCGCTTGAGCTGCAATCTGCAAGTTTATCAATGTCTGACGCTCTGCTGAGCCACTCGCAGACAGCGCAATCTGCTGGAGCCACCGCCACCGCCGCCGCTGCCTCTGCCACTGCTGCTGCTGCTGCTGCAACAATTTGACACATTGAAATCGGAAAGTCAGCAATACGCAGAGACGCTGAGCCGAGAGACAAAGCCTCGTCCTGTTCTCGTTCTGCTCCTGCATCCAGCTGGGCGACACTGTGCGAAATTGAGACACAAGCGGCCAAACGGCGGTGGCAATGGCGGCGACTTCTTGTGGTTTCTCTCGACGCTGTTGTTGTTGTTGCTGTGGTTCGTCTCGCTGCTGTTGCTGGGGCAGCATTTGGAGTACGTGTATTTGCCACTTACTTGTACATATGCGCGTACAGCATGCAAAGAGGGTGTGGCAGAGGTAGGGGCAGAGACAGGCGCAGGGGCAGAGACAGGCGTAGAGACAGGGACAGGAAGAGGAACAGGAGCAGAGACAGGGGCACGTGGAAGGGTTCGCTCCCCTTGCTGGCATTTGGGGCACGTGCAGCTCGTCATTTAAGAGTTTTGTCTGCACTTTCGTTGCCGGAATTTTAAAACATTTTATGCCAAATGCCTTTTACTTTTTTCTCGACACCCTTTATCAATCGAGAGTGTGTGTGAGTGTGTGTGTGTGTGTTTGGCCACTGTATAACTGTTTCTATGAGTGCCACTGCCAGTGGCGTCAATTACCTCGACAGGAAATGAGTTTCACATGAATATAGTACTGCTGTTTAGAAAGTTTCTAAACATTATTTAAATAACATATCATATTCAATGCCACAGAACGTGTGCTAGGCTGATTTCAAGTACTTCATCTGCATTCATTCTGTAATGCTGATTACAGCAGGTTTCTAATTTTCAGTTACGCATAGTGACTATAAGCTAAGCCAAGCTCGAAATTAGTCTGCCTTATCGGAGTTTAAGCACAACATCTAACAACAGAGAGAGAGTGTTGCAAGTTTTGCCTGATTGCGCACGATAACAATGGCCTCAAAGTCAGTTACAGTTACGTGTAGAGCATAATACAGTTAATTATTGAAGGCGAAACTGCTTAGGATGTGTGCGTGTGTTTGTTATTAAGGCCAGGCGGATAATGTGTGGTATATGCTGCATATATAAAACGCAGATTACAGCTAGAGTTCAAATTAGAAACAATCAAAGAACCTATTGTGTCTGAAATCTAAGCTAAATTAGAAAACATTCAAGCGTTAAACAATCAAAGAACCTATTGTGTCTGAAACCTAAGCTAAATTAGAAAATATTAATTATTATTATAGTCATCTAGAACTTAAAAAAAAGAAAATATTAAAGCATATATGTTATATTTATTGATATATTAGGTAATAGTAGTACAAATTAGATAGTACAAATAATAAGTTTCTTCACTTTACTTTAGTTCTACTTTAACAAACATGAGCTTGATGTTCTTGCAACAACTAACCACAGTCCGCCTTGACCGATCGACGTTGTAGCGACAACTCTAACCAATACGATTGTCTTATCGATAGGAACAATTCAAGGAGTACGTTCTCCAATTTGGTAACGGCAGAGAGAGAGAATGAAAACACACGTGTTGTTAAAATATTAAGTTTGTGAAATTAAATAAATATAATATCGCATCACGATAACGTCTTTATTTTAAAAAACAAACCGACTTACCTTGTCTTTTACAACTTCTCTTCCACTGCGACTCAACGATAACTTTTTCAACGACTCTTTCGTTCAACTTCTCGACTTCAACTCTCTTTTTAAAACTGACTGTTCGATTATTCTTCTTTACTGCAACTCTGGTTCTATCGATAGGCGCCTGCAGCGTTGCCACCCGTACCAACACGCTGCCATCATCTCTATTGTGTACGTATATATTGTATATATAAATACCATATACTTGATACTAATATATATATATACATTTGATACTTATATCAATATATTGTATACTATATACAGTATATATGCTTTAAATATTTCCTAGTTTACCTTAGATATAAGACATAATATTTAAGGCATATATACTGTATATAGTATACCATATATTTGATACGTATATACATACATATATTGGATAATTATATCAAATATATTATGCACTATATAGAGTACATATACTTTAAATATTTCCTAGCTTACTTTAGATATCAGACATAGGACAATAGGTTCTTAAATGGTTTCTTGCTTAAATTTTTGTAGATTAACTACTGAAGTATGATATTATATTTGTAAACAGAAAGACTAATTCAAGATTCAATATAAAGATGTGTAGATAGACTTCTAAGAAGTAACATACTCGTGTACTTTAGAAATGCTTATAAGACTCACTTCAATATCTTATGCCTACGTAATGTTCCTCTCCTGATAGTTGACAATGGGGAATTGAGTAAATTTGGTTACATTTAAACGAATTCATTTGGAGCTGGCACGTGCTGATCGTCGTTTAAGCGAAGTCTCCTTCCACCTCCTTCGCCCCACCCCCCTCCCACTTCACGCTTTTCTCGCGAATTTTCCCGCACTTTCGTTGTTGGAATTTTAAAATGTTGTTGTGCCAAATGCCAAATGCCTGCGTGGCTTTTACTTTTCACCCCTTGCAGGCATGTGTATTTGCAAGTGACTGTGTGCACAAGTGTGCGTGTGTGTGTGTGAGATGTGTGTGTGTGTGTGCGTGTGTGTTTCTGGCCGCAATATGACTGTTGCTGGTGGTGCCGCCTGCTAACAAAGTGCCCAAGTGGAATGCAACATTGTTGCTTCCACGCAGCATTCAAATGCGGCGGCATTTTCATTTCTTTTCTCTTGTTTTTCTGCCCCTCTCCCTCTCTCTTTCCCTCTCTCTCTCTCTTTATCTAGTGCTACTTGCCTTTCTTTTTTGCTTTTTGCATTTGTTGTTTGCCGTTTTCTGTTGTCTGTTTTTGTTTTTTGGGTTTTTAAGGCTTGTCTTGCCTGCGTTGCCGGCATCGTGCCTCGTGCCTCGTCGTCTCGCTGGGCATCATTTCCACTGACTGCGTTTCATTTCATTTCTGGTTGTTGTTCCAATTGTTGTTGTTGTTTGTTGTTGCTACTGTTTGTTGTTGCTACTGTTGTTGTTCTTGCTTTTGCTTCAGCAGTAATTTGGTATGCCTTTTGCCGCGCCTTTGCCCGCCCCTGTTCCACCCACGCTAGGCTGCCTGCCTATATGACTCGCTTGTCTGCCTGCCTGCCTGCCTGTCTGTCTGCCTGTCTGTCTGTCCTATGCGTCTCTCCTTCATTCCCCCCTCTCTGCTGCCCTCCTCTGTCTGTTTGTGCGCGCAAAAAAACTATTTGCGCTTTTAATTTGAATTACAAATTGTATTCAAGTGCAACAGAATTTAATCAAATCGTTGGCGTATAGTTTAAAGACGAAAACGCCGGGAAATAAACGCCGACAGGCTCGACTACAAGTGCCCATCCCCCCTCCCCCTCCCCCTGTGCATGTCGCTTTCGTCGCTTTAACACTTGATGGCAGTTGAAATTTAATTGACTGTACACACGTATTTACATAGCCGCAGTGTGAGTGTGTCTGTGTGTGAGTGTGTGTGTGTGTGTTGACTTGTTCGCTGGCCATTATGGCCAGTGTCGCACTCCAGGTCAGCCTACGGCCAGACACCTGACAGCACCCACTTCCCTCCCTCCCCCAGGCCACTTCCCTGCCCTGCCAGCCTGCGTGCAGTTTGTTGATGCTGCAATTACCAAAGGCGGACTGCAGGCTGCAGGCAAATGAGTTGTAAATAGTTGACGCCCCGGCCAAATCGTTTAAATTGCTATATAATGACAGACACACAGACACACAGACACAGACACATGAGCACCCACACATGTGCATGTTCACCCGTGTGGTGGCGGGTCCTAGAATACCACCTCAGCAAGTTACCGCTGGTCGTACGAGGCGACTAAAGGGACACAACGGGGATGGCCTCTCCCCGAAAGGCGCCGGGGAGGTGGAAAGGCCCTGTTTGCCACTACCTCTAGTAGTGGACGGGACGATTCCTTTACGGGGAAAGGCAAGTAGCTCGCAACCGCCGGCCAATGACCAGGTATCCCCTGGACAGTCCGCGAACACCTGTTCAAAGACTGGCTAACGCGAGAAGGCGAGTCTTTTGCGGGTAGACTGTAACAACCGCATGGGTGATTCCATCAAAATCAAAATGGTAGGTCCTTTAAGGAATACTCTTACGGTGCAGGGGGTCGGATCCCCAGTGCCGGCGACAGGAAGGGGCGAGCAAGCGGGCCCCTCGTCGTCGATATACAGCGACCGCAATGCCTCGGTGGTGGGAAACTTGGCCACCGTTGCAGATAATATCGCAAGAAACACCCCTACCAGAGACAGGGAAAAAAACGTGGAGGAACTCCCCTCCACTATAAATAAGAATGGAGAAGATGAAAGTGCCTTCTTCAGGAAGAGCACAAAAATGGCTAGATCCCCTGTGGGATCAATAGCTCAGCCGGCAGTCCCCAAAAAGCCACCCCCAATGGCCGAAAAGGAGACAGAAGCGCCAGCAAGGTCCCCACCTATGGATAGCAGCCAGGTGGAAGACGTCACCGAGCTCAGCCAGCTATCAAGCATAATTGACCAAGTGCTTGAGATGGTGATCGTCAAAGGTGTCCGTCATATCAACCAGGGTATGAAGGATACCTTTGCAGAAATGAAAGCACTGTGTAGCAGTGCACTTGAGAAGGCTAAAGGGGTATCTGAAGGACATAAGGTCCCTCAGGTATTATCTACGTCAGCCAATACCCCGAAAAGACCTAGGGAGAGTGTCGCTGGAACAAGGCCCACTCCCCCAAAAAGAGTCGCCACCTGGAGCCAGCTGGGGCAAACAGGACGACTTTTAAAAAGGTCAGCCCGACTGCAGCAAAAATGCCAGTTAAGGCCAAAAAAGCTGAGCAGGCCAAACCGGTGAGAGAGATCACCCGGGGAAAGCCAGCAGAACTGACGGGCAGGCCCAAGGTTGCTAAACCAAACAAAGAAGGGAGCCCAATAAAGCAACCAAGGAAGGAAGGGTGGACCAAGGTCACAAAGAAGGTCACAAAACCCAGAAAGGTCGCCGCCAGACCCGATGCTATCATCGTGTCTACAAAAGGCGACATGTCCTATGCAGACATTCTCCGCACAATAAAGGGGAATGATGCGCTCAAGGGCCTAGGTGACAATGTCACAAAAATTAGAAGGACGCAAAGTGGTGACTTGCTCCTTCAACTTAAGAAGAAGCCTAGTGAGGTGCCGCAGAGCTACGAGGTAGCTGTGCAGCAAGTCCTAGGAGATAAGGCAACCGCAAGAACACTTACAAAAGAAGTGTTCTTGGAGGTCAGGGACATTGACGAGGTCACCAATAGGGATGACATTGTAGAGGCGGTCCAGCACCAGTTAGGAGAAGGTAGAAAGCTGGGCGGGATTGTGAAGAGTCTGCGTAAGTCTTTTGGGGAGACACAAACAGCTCTTCTCAAAGTACCGGTAGAAGTGGCCAATAGGGCCATAGAAAAGGGGCACCTTAAGATAGGGTGGGTTAGATGCAGGGTTAGGGTGAAAACCAACACCCTGAAGTGTTTTAAATGCTGGCACTACGGGCATACGGCTCGCACATGTACCAGCACCGTAAACAGAACGGAGTGCTGCATAAAGTGCGGTCAGGAGGGGCACAAAATAAAAATGTGCAAGGCTACGGCTTGCTGTGCGGTCTGCAAAGACCAAAAGCGTCGAGACGTAGATCATATTGTGGGCAGCAAAAACTGCCTAGCTTTCCAGGACGCAGTCAAGAAGACTCACAATTAAGGTCCTGCAGATAAACCTTAATCATTGTGAGGCAGCGCAAGATCTCTTGACGCAAACCTGCTTTGAGGAAGGCATAGACGTTGTTCTAATCAGTGAACAATACAAGAACCTAGCTACAACCAACTGGGTTAGTGATAAAACTGGTAAAGCGGCGATTTGGGCATGTGGAAGCAAGCCCATTGACGACAAGCCGCTGACCACTGAAGTTCATTTCGCTAGGGCAAAAATAGCCGGTGTACATTTTTATAGCTGCTACCTACCACCGAGCTTAGAAATGTACGACTACGATAGGACTTTAGACAATATAGGGACCCATGCTAGAAGTAGTCATCCAAACATCATAGGCGGGGACTTCAATGCCTGGGCTGCCGAATGGGGCAGTCGCCTCACAAATGTAAGAGGCCATGCAGTTATTACAGCCTTCTCCTTATTAGACGCAGTGCTGCTTAACACAGGCAATAAAAGCACTTTTGAGCGAAATGGCAGGACATCAATCGTTGATATATCCTTCGCCAGCTCCAATATAAGTAGAACGATCTCGTGGCAAGTGAGCGATATCTACACTCATAGTGACCATAGAGCCATATTAATGAGTGTAGATAGACACAGCAGTAGAAGCACCCAGGAACGAGTAATCAATGGTTGGAAAGAAGACACTCTGGATGAGGACGTCCTTAGATACCTCATCACAGAGCAGAACAATGCTGTCCTTCTGCATGGTAATACCTCTGACGCGAAGGCAACATCCCTTTCCAATCTATTGACTTCTGCCTGCGACGCCTCTATGGCGAGAAAATCCAAAGGTGGCTCAAGATGGAAGCCAGCCTTTTGGTGGAGTCACGAGATCGCGGATTCTAGACGTAAATGCATACGAGCTAGAAGAACCCTATGCCGATGTAGAGATGAGGAGCAACGGGAAACCCTCAGATCGCACTTCAAGGACGCAAAAAGGGAGCTAAAGAAAGCGATAAAGCTAAGCAAAGCATCGCACTTTAACACCCTGCGTGATGGTATGAATACCAACCCTTGGGGCGGGGCATATAAGGCTGTAATGAGCAAGATAAGAGGACAGCGAGCAACCGCTCCGGCTTGTCCCCAACTCTTGCGCACAATAGTCGAGACCCTTTTCCCAACACAGGTGAATCGACATAACGAACCTGCAGATGCTTGGACTGAGGGGATGAGTAGACACCAGGAGGAAGTAGAGATAGGGGAGGTATTAGAAATTGCTAAGACCTTCGCGAACAGCAAAGCGCCGGGACTAGACGCAGTACCCAACAAGGTACTGAAGATAGCGGTAGACGCGAACCCCTCCATATTTGCAGAAGTATACACAGACTGCATACAGACAGGGACTTTTCCGGAAATCTGGAAAAGACAAAGACTGGTACTAATACCAAAAGGTAACAAACCGCCAGGTGAGCCTAGTTCATACAGACCGCTCTGTATGATCGATACAATGGGGAAAATGCTAGAAAAGGTAGTAGCTAGCAAGCTTAGCACCTTCATTGAAGAAATAGGTGGTCTATCGGATGACCAATACGGATTTAGGAGAAATAGGTCGACAGTAGACGCGATCAGTAGGGTTAAGCAGATTGCTGAAGAAGCAATAGCGGGAGTTAGGTGGCGAGGAGGCCAGAAGAAGTACTGCGCTATAATTACCCTTGATATAAAAAATGCCTTTAACTCAGTGAGTTGGCATCATATCATGCAGGCGCTGCGTAACCTCAACACGCCTCAATACTTGTTAAGAATTGTTGGTAGCTACCTGAGTGACCGTACACTTGTGTACGACACTGAGGAAGGGCGAAAACAATACCAAGTTACAGGCGGCGTTCCGCAAGGATCGGTTCTTGGACCGCTCCTGTGGAACATAGTATATGATGGGGTATTACGCCTTCCACTCAGGGATGAGGTCAAGATCATCGGATATGCTGATGATATTGCCGTCATCATAGTTGGAAAGCACCTGGCGGAGGTGAAAGACAATAGCACCGATGCCACGCAAAGGATAAAGCAGTGGCTGACAGAGCACGATTTGAGACTAGCCGGGGAAAAAACTGAGGCGGTCCTTATTTCAAGTAGAAAGAAACTTGAAGATGTGACGCTCAGTATTGACGGATTCAATATCCGCACGGGCTCAGCAATAAAGTACCTAGGCGTACTTATAGACGCCAGGCTGAGCTTTAAAAGCAATATCATTGCAATGAGCGAAAAAGCAGCCAGAGTACAAATGGCACTCGCAAGAGTAATGCCAAACATCGGGGGTCCAAGACAAGCTATACGATCACTCGTATCGCGTGTTACCCTATCGGTGTTAATGTATGCAGCCCCTATATGGGCATCAGCGCTAAAAAAGGCAACCTACGCCCAACACTATAACGCTGTAGTGAGACGTAGCTGCCAAAGAGTCTGTAGCGCCTTCCGGACGGTATCCGGTGATGCTATCCAAGTTCTAGCCGGCATTATGCCGGCTGACTTGATCGCGCTAGATTACCAAGCGCAATATAATAAGAGGCACAGCCTAACCCCTGTTACCTACGATGAAGGTAAATCCATTAGGGATTGGCAACAAAGGTGGGATGCAACCAGCTGCGGGAGGTGGACACACCGTCTGGTGCCGCATATAGAATCATGGGTCAGAAGAAGCCACGGACAAGTGGACTTCTATATGACCCAGTTTCTTACAGGACATGGCTGTTTCAGGCGCTACCTGAATAAGTACGGTCATGACCCTGAGGTGGTTTGCTACCTTTGCAACGAAGACGATGAGACTGTGGAACATATTTTCTTCCACTGCCCTTATTACGCAGACAAACGGGAAATCGTCAATAGACGCTTAGGAGTAGATGTAAGCCCAGAGAATGTTGTAGGGCTTATGTTAGAGACCCCAGAAAACTGGGACCTTATAAAGGAAATGTGTGTGTGCATTATGGTAGAGCAGCGTAGGCTAGAAAGACTGCGAAACTCTTCCGTGCAGCAACCATCAACCAGGTAGAGCCACCACAGGGCTAAGCTCGGCCCCTTGCGAAGATTTATACTTTAGGAGTGGTTCCGCAAGGGGTACTACAAACGAGCCGTAGGGAGGAGTGTTCCTGAGCGGGTTTTTAGTGGGGGCGGATCCCACACTACCGTCACTAGGACGGTGTCTCTCAAGATTTTTTCCCATGAACACTCTTATAAAAAAAAAAAAAAAAAACATGTGCATGTTGTGCTGCTTTTGTTGCCGGAAGATATAAAAGTATCGCCTAAAATGCGGCCAGCCAAAGCGCTGAGCAAACGCGGCGGCGTCAAAGTGCGCATACGACACGTTGTACGAGACACAGTCGCTCGCTCGTTCGTTCGTTCGTTCGCTCGTTCGTGCCAGCGCACTCGTGCACTCATACGCCAAGGCACTCAAACAGTCCTGCACTCAGGCACACTCACACACGCACACACACACACACGCACACACACACCCCCGCAGCGATAACAAGTGTCGCGCAAACAAAGCCAGCTCGCTCCGTCACTCGCTTCCACTGGGAGTGTATGTGTGTGTGTGTGTGTGTGTATGTGTGTGAGTGTGAGTGCCCGCCCCCAGGTTCGAGCGCCTGCGAAAGGACATCGAACACGTTGGGAGTGCTCGAACTGCTGCGCTGTCCTCGACAAGCTCACGCTCAGCGCGCAGTTGGCTGCCGTCCTGCGACAGCGTTAGTTGTGTGCGCTTCAGTGGCCAAGCCACCCGCTCTGCCCAGCAGCAGCAGCACCAACGGCACAACAGCAACAAGAACAAGCAGGAGTCAAGTCCTGGCAGTGTTTCAGTTACAGTTACAGTTACAGTGAGTGAGAAAAGTAAAAGAACTAAAGCCAAAGTGAAAAGTAAAGCGAGACGAGAAGAGCAGAAAATAACAGACTCGCATGTGGACGGTGACGCCCAGCGTAGAGTGTTTTCTACACTCACACACCCACACACACACATGGACAAAGGCTGACACGCACACTCACGCACTGTGCGCCTGCTGCAATTGACTTGTTTTCTTTCTAAACTGTTTATATTTATTTATGTACTTTTTTATTCCCCTCTCCCTCCCCATCTCCTTCTGCTTCTCACACGTTTCTTTCATCGTTTTATGCTACTTTTCTTTTTGTTGTTTCTTTCCCCTCTGCTTTTATGCCTGATTTCGTTATGGCTGTTGCGCCATTCTGCCTTCTGCCAATCTTCCTTGCGGAGATTATTGCGGCCTGGCCGAACATGCTGAAACTTTGGGGCTGCCCCGCACAGCGCTGCCATATGTTGCCAGCACAACTGCGTATGTGTGCATGTGTGTGTGTGTCAGTCTGCATAGGTGTGCGTGTGCGTGTGTGTGTGGAAGCTGAAAACTTTGCCGTTGGCACTTTAAAAAGCCAAAACACTTTTGCCTGCGAATGAAATGCGCATTGTGCCCACGTCGCTGAACTTTTGCTGTACCGTTATTGAAAAACAAGTGTGTGAGGGGCAAAGGAGAAAGAGAGAGAGAGAGAGAGCTTACCCCATGCCTTGCGCAGCTGTTGCTGGTGAGTATTTACAAGTGGCTTTTATCGTGACAGCAGCTCGTTAATTAAGCCACCTTCGACCATTTAATTGATATACTTGTGTGTGTGTTGTGTGCGTAATTAAAGGGCAGGCGATGAGCTGAGGTGAGATGCCGTAGTCTGTCTGCCTGTCAAACTGTCCGCCTGTCTACCTGACTGTCTGTCTGCCTGTCCAACTGTCCGTCTGTCCACTCGTCTGTCTGTCTGCCTGTCTCGGCTGTCAGTTGCATTGCAATTATAATAAATCAACTCAATAAGCCCGCAGCTGACAGCTATGCAAATGCAATGCAAACACACACATACACTCTCACACACACACACTCATTCAGCTCTGGCCGCTCGTTACGCTCGTGATGTATCGCTGCGAAGCAAGCACCTGACACTTTTCGCAAACATTTGCCGGCAAGCGTTTAAATTAATTATGTCGCCAAGCCAGGCCAGCTTTGCATAAGTCTCTGTCTGTCTGTGTGTAGAAGTGTGTGTGTGTGCCACTTCCGCTGGCAACACTTAGCACCAAAGCAGTCGCCGTCACCGTCATCGTCAGCGTCGCCATGCGCCAAGTGCAGATACGCCGCAAGGCAATCAACTGGAAACTGCAAAATCGCGGCGAGAACATGACGCGAATATGCCCAGCGTGGCCTGAAAACTGCTGCCCCTCCCCCCTCCCCTACTCCTCTGGCTTTGCCTCGTGGTGATAACATTAATTACAGCCACGTTTGCGAGCCTCGCTTGTATTTTGCTTTGGTTTTATTTGCATGCCGCCTGTGATAACCGCAACGCAGTCGAGGCAGAGGCAGAGGCAGCCTGGGAAAAGCTACTCTGCTAGAGGGGGGGGGGGGGAGAGGTCAGCGGGTTAGGGAGCCTGCACTCGTTGAGCCTGCCGTGAGCATTGTGCGGAGCGACGGCACTTTGCTTGGCCCCCGCCCGAAGCTGTCAGGCTGCCAAACATTTGGCAAGACAAATAGCAAAGCTGCCACAGTCGGCCGTTAACACATGCTGCCAACTGCCTCGAGTCGACACACACACACACACACACACTCCATACGCCACTCATCGCACTTCCCCCCCCCTCGACTCTGTCGGGAGAAAATGCTGCAGCTGTTGAAAATAACCTGAAACTGCAGATTGAATTACGACGTGTGCAGCCGTCGCCGTCGTTGCCGTTGCCGTTGCCGTTGCCGTTCGAGGTTGAGTGGAAGCTCAAATGTGAAAAGTTGCACTAGGTGCGCCGCTGTCTGTCAGCCTGTCAGCCCGGGCAGACCTAGCTGATGCTTCCCCACCCACACACACACACACACATACAAAGTCACTTAGATGCCTCGCACACATCTACGCCCTACTAACACCAACATCACCTGACATTGTTTGCTCTGCGGATTTGCATTGTGGTTAGTCGGCGGTGCTGGGTCTTAGAGCCCGCAGCTGACTGTGCTTGTGTTTGTGTGTGTGTGTTTGGCAGCCATTTTGTGTGCACTGACTTGGCCCAGCCCAGCGGCCAGATAAATAAATGTTTTCCTTAATCAAATGGTAATGCAGTCAAGCAGCCCAAAGAATGCGTCAGAGCGGCAGCTGCAGCAGCAGCAGCAGCAGCAGCAGGAGCTGAAGTGGGAGTCGAGGTTGCTGTCAGACCTCAATATCCGCTCTCTGTAGGCAGAGGCAGTCGGGCGAGTAACTTCAGTCAGCCCACAAGGCCACAAAGGCTGCACAGCCAGGCCACACCGCACCACAGCCCAGCAAGGCCAGAGCAACCCACCCGACGGCGTCTTCTTGTTGGAAGTAATTACATTGTTCGCAAGCATCGTAAAGTGGAGTGAAAGGCGTTAAAGTGTTAAGTTGCTTGTTAATTTTTTCTATGCCACTGCAAAGGCTGCTGCTGCCTCTGCTGCTGCCTCTGCTTCACTGCTCCTCTGCTGTTGGTGCTGCTGCCTCTGCTGCTGTTGGGTTTTCTTCAACTATGTTGCCAACTTCCTACCTTGCCACTGGCATCAACATTGGTTGGGCTCTCGCTACTCCCTCCTCCTTCCTCTCTGTCTCTGTCTCTGCTGCCTTTCACTCTCGCTGCCTGCTTTTGTTGTGGCTTACAGTCGCGTCTGATTAATGAAGCGTAGCTACGTAGCTGGATTAAGCGCCTCGGCTGATGCTGTTGCTGCTGTTGCTGCTGCTGGTGCTGCTGCTGTTGCTGTTGCTGTTGCTGCTCTTCGCAGCTTGTAATTAAGTTGAGTGTAGTATAAATAACTGTATTTGCACAGCCAGAGTCCGCTGAGTCCGGCGGAGTGCTGTGAAATGTTTCATTAATTTTGTTATTTCGGCTAAGTATGGCTAAGTAGAGTGGAACGATGCTGGCCAGCAAGCGTCAAGATGTTTGTTGGCCCAAGAATAAAGTTGGCCAACAAGTTTGGAGTTTAACTTCTGAATTATTTATGTCGCAACTTCAATTAACATGCGATTTTGGCTTAGAAAGAAAGTCCTCTGATTCGCTTCAATCGATAATCAGCTTTACAAATAGTGTTGCCTACTTTCGAGCATACATTCGCAGTTCCTGTTAAAAAATAGTTGCCTACTTTTGAGCGCATTTAATTATCTACGCATCGAATTGCGCAAAAAGTCAAGCGTCGCATTTAATTATCACAATTTGTTGGCAAATGTGAATAAGTGCGCGTCGGTGCATGAATGATTCGCATTATTGCGATTATAATTTAATAAAGTTTCAACGGCAAATTGTATTAGTGTTACGTTGCCGTTGGCTGCCACAAAGTCATGCCCTCTGATCGAATAAATAAATGTATTTATTTGCAAAAAATCACTGGTATATTTTTTTACGCCAATCTACGCTCGGCATAATGGGCGAATGTGTCGCCATTTTTCCATAATTACAATGCGAAATGTAAATTATAATTTCAGCGTATTAACTTTTGCATTTTGGTTGCCATGCGAACGCGCAAATGCGCATAAATTATATTTTGTAACAAAGATTTGTGTTTATTTGCAAACAAGCGTTGACACCCGCCCCCGCAGGGCACACACGCCACGCCCATGCCACGCTAATAGTTGGCCTGGCAGATGAAACATTATCGCGAATTTATTCGCACATTATGGAACAAATTGTATAATTGCAATTAGATTTACGAGCGTGTAACGAATGCAATTTACCGACTCGCATTCAAGAGCTAAATCCCCGTTGATGGAAAACTTTGCCAGCCACAAGGGGGAGGTGAGCGGAGCAGTGTGGCAAACAGCAACACACAACACACATTATTTTCACCGGATTTGCCATGGCGAGCGAAAAAAGCGACGCCCTAAAAGTTGCACGAAAAACGCTCTAAACAGATAACAGAGAACTTACACACGTCGAGACAAAGGCTAAATGGAGCGGGGGGGGGCAGGGGGGTGCGAGGAGGTTGCTGAAATAGAAAGCAAGCCAAAAAGTTGGCAACTGGCAAAGTCAAGTTGCGCTCCCGCTATTTTATAGCCAACGTGGGCTTTTGTTTTCGATGCCCTTTTCATTTGCAGCCAACTGCAGAGAGCAAGAAGAGCGCACAAAAAAAAACCGCTAAAGAAAAGCCCCAACAACTTTGCCAAATAGTTTGACAATGCAACTGCCATTGTATGTGTCTCTCTCTCTCTCTCCCTTATGTGTATTCTTTCTCCCTCGCTATGCTATTTCTCTAACTGTTTTTCATTTTTTTGTGTGCTTTCTCTCTGGTATCTGGTTTGGCCGCATCTCGTGGCTAAGTCCCCAGCAACCAAATGGCCAAAAATACTCCAAGTGGCCGCTTAAAGCTGTCGATGCGACTGCAGCGCAATTTAAGCGTTCAATTGAACAGGCTTTTACCCTCCTCCCCCCCTCCCCGGTCCCCCCTTGATTCACCGTCAATCCTTTGGTTTGGGCGAGCGACGTTCGGAAATATTTTCGTAATTATTTTGCATGCAGAGTGCGGATTTTTCCAATTTTCACTTATCAAAGCGCACGCGGCCAATATGCAAAATGGCTGAGGGTAAAGAAAAAACAAGTGACAGAAAAAACAAGCGGCAATTTAGCTGGCAAACAACAGCGACTATGCCATACCCTGTCAGAGGAAATTGAAAGCGGTTTGTCAACTGGCTTAGCTGCTTTGGAGAATCTCTCTAGCAACCTCTTTCTGCTATGATGTTTTAGCATTTAAAACTGTATATATATATTCTGATATATATACCCCCTGCCTGTCACTCGGCAGGGTATACAAATTGCAAGTGCAACAACAATGTTTGTGTGTGTGCGCTGTGTGCACTGCGGACTGTCGGACATTTTAGCCCTTTTTTGCTGGCCGCCATTCATGCTGGTCGACTGCTGATGCTGTTAATCTGGCTTGGCTAGGCTTGGGCTATAGACGGGATTGGATTGACGGTTGCTGTGCTGCGCACTTTTGTTTGGATTTGCATTGACACTGAGCCCCCTCCCACTCGTTGCCACTCCATCCCCCTCCCCATCGTTGCTTGTGTTTGCACTCAATGCCAGCTCGAGTTTGACTATCTGTATCTCACTCGCGTTGTGGGTGCGGTTGAGAGTGTGTTTTCTGTGGGTGCTCCCCCTCTCTTTCCCCCTCTCTCTACTCACTGCCCCTCCCTCGCACACTCCTTCCTTCCTTCTCTCTGCAGTTGATTGTAAGTTTTGATGACAGCGTTTCGTTTGCATATTTTTGCATTTCGCCCAGTTCGCCCGGTCTGCTTGCTATTTACCTTGCCCACGCGCAGCACACTGAGCTGGTGTCGCTGTCTGCTCGTTGTGTATCTTTCGAATTGACTTTGTTGTCCTTGGACATGGCTCACAAGCAGTCGCAAACAAAGAGTGGAGAGCCAGAGGGGGGGCAACTTGCTCTATCAATACACACATGGCGGGGCAATCACACAGCTCATAAAAGACGCCATTGCAGGAAGCTGCCCCATTAAAATTTAAGCACAGCTTGTTGGGTTGCCTTTGCCAGCATTGCCAGCTTTGGTAGCAGTAAAATGCTGGCCAGCTTTACGGGCTACTAAACGCTCGCCATTGCCATCAGCTGCTGTGACAATTCCCCAGACTTTTGACCAGGCCAGCAGAGCTAGAGTTGCCTGCAGAGCTTAGTAAATAAGTCGAACACGAGAAACGTGTGTCTTGCGAGTGTGCGACTGTGTGTGTGTCTGTGTTTGGCTGCAACTCAAGTGCCTTACCGTCTATACAGTCTATTTAGTCAGGCCAAGCATTTGGGGCTGTAATAAAATTGAATTTATAGTTTATTTATGCAGCTACTGAGAAATTAAAGGCGGCGTCGTCGTTGTCTCGCAGCCAAAGCTCCTACTGCGTGTCGAGTGTGTGGGCCCAGACACATGTCATGCTCATGGCAACGCACACACTCACACTCACACACACACACACACAGATG
Source organism: Zaprionus ornatus (assembly GCA_018904035.1). Lineage (NCBI taxonomy): Eukaryota > Metazoa > Arthropoda > Insecta > Diptera > Drosophilidae > Zaprionus > Zaprionus ornatus. The sequence goes on along the minus strand of JAEIFZ010000023.1, from coordinate 4,577,535 downwards.
TATAAAGCAGGCTCATAAAAGGCGCGCGTGGTTTA